>CM066035.1:191192715-192392715 GCA_033557465.1 Ichthyophis bannanicus | reverse complement strand
ACATGTCCTCTGGAGGTGACATTCTGCGTTGGGGAGAAGAGGGATCCTCTAAGAGAAAACCTCTGGTGCCAGCAGAATTGTCAGAGTCTTCGGAATCGGAGGAATCAAAGTATTCCTGACTCCGATGCTCCTGCAAAGCACGATCCTGGTACTGATCAAAGTCGGTACCGAGATGATCCGGTACCACTTTATCCACTCCAGCCGGAGGTGGAATGTGAAGAGTTACCATCGGGGCCGGTACCGTCAGTACCGGCATCGCCGGTGTCGGCACCGGTGCCCTTGCGACCACTGGTACCACAGCTGAGAGAAGAGCTGCGATACTGCGTTCGATAGCAAGAAATCTCTGGTCTATCGACGCTGCCGATGCCTGGGTGTCGGTACCGGTAAGAACGGCCGGAACCCCCGAGCATGACACAGGTAGTTCTTGCGAGGTTGAGGCCTCGAGAACATCCTGAAGCCCCATCGATGCTTTGGAAGCCGAAGCCTCCCGCCAGGGCTGTTTTGCCGGTGTGGTTCCCTCAAGGGCAATGCCAATGGCCTCTCGATGCTTAGCAGGAGAGCTACCCTTTGAGGACCGGCTTTTGTGCTTAGTTACCTGAGATCCATGGGAGGAAGAAGAGGTCCTTGACAATGTCGATGCAATGGATCTGGCATCTGAAGAAAAGAGGGTACCGAGCTTTGCGGGCCGGTTCTGTCTTCCTCTTTTAGTCATCTCCATGCAGGAGAGACATTCAGTTGGAGAATAATCAGGTCCTAAACATTTTAGACACCAATCATGGGTGTCAGTGACGGAGATGGTACTACCACACTTGGTGCATTTTTTAAAACCACTAGTTGGCTTTTCCATGATTTTGGAAAAAAATGGAGCCTAATGCCCAAAATGGTGCCTAGCACCAAAACAGAAAAGTTTCTGAAAGAAACAGTCAAAGGGTAGGGTTGTTGGGTTGTTTTTTTGTTTTAGGAAAAGAAAAGAACCGGCGGTACCGGTAGGCGTCGAGCAGTAGGCAAACGCGACCACAAAAAAGAATTTTAAAGACGGAATTTTCTGCGGTGACAGGGAATAGGTCCTGTTGGCTCTGCGGAAAATGAAGAACTGAAGAGGGACAGTTGAAAAGGCGGGAAGGCAGCGCGCATGTGCTGAGGGATGCTCCCAAAAGCGTTCCTATTGGACGCTGGGGAGCGTTCCCGCACAGGCTCCGTCGGTACCTTCCTGAACTACACATTCCTGCTTGCTTCTGGAGATAGATGTTATACAAAAGGGTCACCACGTGAAGATACTTAGCAAGACTTGAGGAGGGAACTTTATTCTCTCCCCCTAAGAGGTGCAAATCAATGAGAGGCCAGAGGTGATGTAAAGGCTAGATTGTCCAATAAAAGAGCAGAATCAAGGCAGTGTGTGTGACTGGCCAATGGGAGGCCAGAATTGAGATAGATGGGTGAGGCTGGCCTATGGAAGACCACTATCACTGTAAAGAGGTGAGCCTGTCTTAAAGGGACAGTGCAGGCCTAAAAATCAGCGAAAATTAAAGTTAAAATTTCAGAATTTTTATTTGGGGGGCAAAAAGCCAAGGGTGGCGGCGCGGACACTACAAGTGCAGGGGATGGAGGGAGGGATGGGGGTGCCTAACTTTGCACTGTACTACAAGGCAGCGTAGCTTCAGGCGGTGTATGCATGGATAAGGGAGCCACTTAAGCAATGGATGAGGATGGAGGCAGCAGAATTCAGCCCCGGAGAGCTAGAGCGGGTAGTCTGGGGGTGAAGGGGGAGAGGGGGGCTAACCCTATGGTGGTACATACGTTAAATGTTTGGCAACAGAATAGGCAGAGGATGGTGGGGGATAAGAAGTGGTCGCATACCATGTTCCTCCAGGCGTGTTGTGAAAACGGAGTGGGACCGAGTAGAGTAGTGCTGAAGAGGTGGGAGGCGCAGGGGTTGAGTAAGGTGTCACAGATATTAATGGGGAAGGAGGTAAGGGTGTTTGAGGGTATCCGTGATATGTATCAGTTGCAGGAAACAGATAGGTACGCTTATGTGCAAATGGGGTCGCTGATTCGAAAAAGGCAGAGGGGGCAGGATAGTGGGGGGGGGGAAGGGGAATGGTTTGAAAGGGCATGTCTGGGGTCTATGGGCAAAAGGGCATGATTTCTAGAATTTATAAAGTGTTAATAGCGAGGGGAGTCACAAAATTCAGCTATATGAAAGCGTGGGAAAGGGATTTGGGGGTGGAATGGGGGGTAGAGGAGTGGGAGGTGGCGGCGAGGGGGATAGCCAAATTCACAATTGCCACGGCGCTACACGAGAATGGGTTCAAGGTGATTAGTAGGTGGTATCTCACGCCAGAGAGGTTGTATAAAGCGGGGGCTTCGAAGACGAATGAGTGTTGGAGGCAGTGTGGTGAAAAGGGCACATGGATGCATATGTGGTGGTCATGCCCAGTAGTTCAAAGGTATTGGGGGAAAGTTGGGGATAATATTGAAAGGATTGTGGGAGCAAGAATAGAACTGACTCCTGAAGTGTGTCTCCTGCAGAAGAAGGATGGGCAGTGGGAAGGAGAGTGGAACATTGTTTGGTTTTGTGTCACAGTGGCCAGATGTGAAATAGCCTGGCACTGGAATAAAACAATTCTACCATCTATGGATAGTTATGCTAAAAGAATGTCGGGTATTTATCTTATGTATAAAATCACGGGGAGACAAATGGAGAAAAGGTGGGAGGAGGTATGGAAGTGGCTGAGAGAGAATATGTGGAAGGAAGGAGCAGTGGGGGAGGGGAGGGGCGGGGGAGGGAGTGGGGTCAGAATTAAGGTAGGGGTAGGAGTGGAAGTATATAGTAAGGGGAGGGTAGGGGTTAGGGGAAGGAAGGGAGGGAGGGGGGAATCTAGAAGTGGGATAATGAGTGGAGGGATATAGGTAAGGGGAGTTAAGAGAAGATGCAATGGGCAACTTTGGGGGTAAATGTTATAGGTTAATTCAGGGTTGTTGATAATTGCTGAATGTAATATGATGTACCTTGCCTGATGTAACTGGCTTGTTGAAAAATTTAAAAAAATTCAAAATTTAAAAAAAAAATTCTGAATTTTGGCTGTCAGTGTCTGGTGCAGGCGGTCTGCCTACCCCAAACATGAGCTCCATCTCCATGAGGGGGGAATGTGCCCCCTGGGATTTAAAAACAGCTCTGGTGCTTCAGATTTAATTTTAAATGCTCCATCCTGATGTTTTGAGCTCTAAAAAGCTCATTTCAGTATGAAGAATATAGTTTTAAAGTTAAAACAAGTTACATAAGAACACAAGATATGACATACTGGGTCAGACCAAGGTCCATCAAGCCCAGTATCCTGTTCCAACAGTGGCCAATCTAGGTCATACGTACCTAGCATTTTCCCCAAAAGACACAGGTTCCACAATGCTTGTACTGGGGCAAGCAGTGGATATCATGGGTCCCCTTTAATAATGGTTTATGGACCTTTCCTCCAGGAACTTGTCCAAACCTTTTTTAAACCCATCTACACTAACAGCTTTTACTGCATCCTCCGGTAACAAATTCCAGAGTTTGATTACACGTTGAGTGAAAAAATATTTTCTCTTATTAGTCTTAAATAGGTTACCCTGTAGCTTTCATTCCATGTCCCCTAGTCTTTCTATATTCTGATGACGTAAACAATCCATCTACGTTTAACCATTTCATTCCATTCATTAATTTATAGACCTCTATCATATCTCCCCTCCATAGGGAAACATGCAAAGTGCAGAGGAGTGTAGGAATCTCTCAGGGAAATTTCAACAGAGCTTAGTCTTAGGCTGAAGAGAGTTGCGATACAGAGTAGTTACTCACCTGTAACAGGTGTTCTCCAGGAGCAGCAGGAATCAGTCCTCACATATGGGTGACATCGACACCGATGGAGCCCTTGCGGAGCATTTCCCCAGCTTTCCATGAAAGCCTTTGGGAATGCAGGCACGCATGCGCAGTTCCCTTCCCGCCTAAAGGTGCCATCTTGCCTCAGTCAAATGACATAGCTAAGAACAGCACACAAAAATGTAAAATAAACTATGTACTACTGCAACGCCAAGGGAAAGAGGGAGGGTTATGAGGACTAATTCCTGCTGCTCCTGGAAAACACCTGTTACAGGTGAGTTACTACTTTCTCCAGGACCAAGCAGGAAGTCAGTCCTCACATATGGGTGACTCCCAAGCTCTGGGCTACCAAGGAACCCAGGCTGAACAAGAGAACTCCCTCTAGTCCCAGCATCAAAGCATCAATGACAGAACCCACCCAACGGAGGGCAGGAGTTGCCTAAACCTCAAAGAGATTCCGGAGTACTGCCTGGCCAAAAGCACTGTCCCTACGGGACTCCCTCTCCAGACAGTAATGGGTCGCAAAAGTCGGGCTTGAAGACCAAGTTGCAGCCCTGCAGATGTCTACCAACAGTACAGAGTGGAGATGAGCCACTGAGGCAGCCATTGCCCTGACACGATGGGCCGTGACCCGACCCTGCAAAGGAAGGTCAGCCGCCCTGTAAGCCCAGGTGATACAGTCAGCCACCCAGGTGGACAAGGTACGCTTGGACACAGCCAACCCCAAATTATGAGGGTCAAAAGATATGAAGAGCTGAGTAGCCCTTCTATGTCCCTGCGTATGGTCAAGGTAGAAGGATAAGGCCCTCCTACAGTCCAGGGTATGCAGAACTGCTTCAGCCTGGCTTGCATGAGGCCTAGGGAAGAATGTTGGAAGAACCACCTGCTGGTTGAGGTGGAAAGAGGAGATTACCTTGGGGAGGAACTTTGGATGAGTCCTGAGGACTACCCTGTTCCTATAAAATCTGGTGTAAGGCCTTTCACAGACCAGGGCCTGAAGCTCACTCACTTACCTAGCCGAGGTAAGGGCTACCAGGAAGAGTGTCTTCCAGGATAGGAAGCGTAGTGGACAAGTAGCCATCGGCTCAAAAGGTGGGCGAGTCAGTTGCTGCAAGACCACATTCAACTCCCACTCAGGGGCAGGAGGACGGATTGGAGGCTTGAGCAAGAGCAAGCCTCTGAGAAACAGGGACACCAAGGGGTGAACCGACAGAGTGTGTCCTTCCACCAGTGAGAGTGGTGAGCTGCTAGAGCTGAGAGGTGGACCCGAACAGAATTGGACTTAAGTCCCTGATTTGATAAGTGCAGTAGGTACTGAAGCACTACTGGTACAGTACAGGAGAAAGGATCCTCTGTACATAACTGACACTACACGGAAAACCTTTTCCATTTAAGAGCATAGGTTTTCCTAGTGGATTGTTTCCTAGAGGCTAGAACAACCTCCTCAACCTCCTGAGGTAGGCCCCAGGGAGCCAAAACTACCCTTGCAGCCTCCATGCCATCAAATTGAGAGCTTTGAGATTGGGGTGCAGAAGGGTACCCTGATCCTGGGAGAGAAGGTCGGGTTGCAACCCCAGAGGCAGAGGGGGATCTACTGCCAACTGAAGCAGAAGTGGAAACCAAGGCTGTCTGGGCCACCTGGGAGCAACCAGCAGGACTGAGGCCTTGTCCTGAAGAATCTTGAACAGAGTTCGGGCCACTAAGGGCGTGGGAGGAAACGCATACAGGAGACCCTGAGACCAGGGAATCAGAAAAGCATCTGTTGCTATCCGCAGAGGATGCGGGTGCCTGGAGCAGAACTTTGGCAGCTGTTTGTTCAGAGGACTGGCAAACAGGTCTATGGATGGAAGTCCCCATTTCAGGAAAATCTTTTGAACTACCAAAGGATGGAGCTGCCATTCGTGGGGTTACAGAATCCTGCTCAACCTGTCTGCCAGGTAGATACACTGCCTTGAGAAGCATGTTGTGTCTGAGAGCAAACAAGCAAAGGTCCTGTGCCTCCTGACAAAGGAGCCTGGACCCAGTTCCACCCTGCTTATTCACATAAAACATGGCTACCTGGTTGTCTGTTTGAACTAAGACAGACTGATGAGCCAGGGTTTGAGAAAAAGTCTTGAGGGCTAACCGAAAAGCCCTGAGTTCCAGGAAATTGATTTGCTGTGTGGCTTCCCAGGGAGACCACAGACCCTGGGTGCAATTGCCTAGACAATGAGCCCCCCAGCCTTGCAGGGAGGCATCCGTGGTCAACACCACTGTGAATCCAGGACTCTGAAAAGGTACCCCTTGTAGCAGATTGGGTGGGTGCAGCCACCAGCTGAGGGAGTTCAAAAATTGTCTGGACACCCTTATCCTGTCTCTGAGGCTTCCCGTGGCCTGTGACCACTGAGTCCGAAGGCACCACTGTGCAGGCCTCATATGGAGCCTGGCATTGGGGGTCGCATGTACTGTCGAAGCCATGTGGCCTAGAAGCCTCAGGCAGAGTCTGGCGGAGACCAGTGACCTGCTGAGAAACTGGTGTGCTAAGTTGATCAGTCTTTGGGCTCTGTCTTCTGGCAAGAATGGCTTTGCAAGCAGAAAGTCCAACCTCGCCCCTATGAACTCCAAGTTCTGGGAGGGGAGCAAAGTGGACTTTGCGAAGTTTATGACGAACGCCAAGCTTTGAAGAAGAGCAATAGTTCTGAGAGTAGCCTGTCGGGCCTCCTGGCACGTCTGACCTCTTATGAGCCAGTCGTCCAGATATGGGAAGACAAAGACTCCCTGATTTCGCAGGTAGGCCGCCACCACTGCCAGGCACTTGGGTAAAGACCCTGGGAGCGGAGGTGAGGCCAAAAGGTAGTACTCTGTACTGATAATGGTTTCCTCCCACAATGAACCTGAGGTACTTTCTGTGGTCTGGATGAATGAGGATGTGAGTATACGCATCCTTTAGATCCAATGACCATAGCCAATCTCCCTGCTGGAGGTAGGGCAGAAGTGTTCCAAGAGTAAGCATCTTGAACTTTTCCTTCTCCAGGAACTTGTTGAGGTTTCGGAGATCTAGAATAGGTTGAAGGCCACTGGTTCTCTTGGGTACCAGAAAATACCTGGAGTAGAACCCTCGACCGTGCAAGTGGGGAGGCACAGGCTCCACCGCCCTGTCCACCAAGAGACCTTGGAGCTCCTGAAGGAGAAGATGTGTGTGCAGGGGAGGCCTTGGAGATTCCCCTGGGAAGTATGGAGGAGGCAGTTGTTGGAAGTGTAGTGCATAGCCCCTGTGGACTATGCTTAACACCCAACTGTCTCCAGTGATGAGTGGCCACTGGTGGGCAAACAGGGCGAGGCGACCTCCTGTGCAGGGTTGGGAGAGCAGGGACGGAGAGGCTATGCCCAAGGAGTCAAAAACCCCCACCCTGCTGAGTAGGAGCAGGGGCCGGAGGCTTGTGGGTCCTCTGCCTACGGGGCCCATTACCCTGCCCCTTGGCTTGCTGACCCTGAGGGGCAGCTTGGGCAGCCTGATTTTGTGGGTACTGTTTGTAGACAGTGCCCTTCCTTGGGTAAAAGGGCTTTTTACCCGAGCCCTTCTTCTTCTGAGAAGGGGCATTAGTCTTTCTAGACAGCCTTGTCCTCGTGAGGTTCTCGGTCTCGAGCTGTGCGGCCTTCTCGGTCATGGGCTTGCCAAAAAGGTTCTCACCCCGGCAAGGGACATCGACCAACTTGTCCTGAACCCATGCTCGAGGTCCGATGACTGCAGCCATGCCTGGCGTCAAGCTGCGATGCCGGCTGCCGGAACACGGGCTGAAGCCTCGAAGCCATCGTAGGCAGCGCGGGACAAACTTGGAGCATTCCCGGATCCCCGAGGACAAGGACTTGAACCTCTGCAAGGGTTCCCCGGAGAGACCAGCAGAGAACCCGGCCAGCTCCTTGGCCAGGTCTCGCAAGTACATGTCCATGTACAGCTGGTAAGACTGGACACGGCAAGCAAGCATCTAGCCCTGGAAGCACTTTCTACCAAAACCATCGAGGTTTCGGGCCTCCCTGTCAGGGGGCACCGCAGAGTGCATCTTCTGACTTTTCAGGCGATGCATGGTCGATTCCACCACCATGGAATGGTGTGGTAGCTGCGCCTTTTGAAAGCCAGGACTCTTCCGGAGTCGATAGATCGAATCGACCTGCTTGCTTAGAGCCGGCGCCTCCCACATCCGGAAGAGGAGCCATTCCAGCATCGGAGGAACCGGAACAGTAAAGGCCTCCTTCGGAGGAGAGTCGTACTGCAGGGCCTCGAGCTCCTCGGCTCGAGGCTCCTCCTTGGGGTCCGCAGGGATAGCCAACGCGGTGGCCATATCCCGGACGAACTCCGAGAACCGGGTATCCTCCGGAGGGGATCTACTCCGGGGTTCAGATTGCAGTGAGTCCGAAGGGACGCACCGAGTCCTGAAGGTGTCGGGGGACTCCTCATCCTCTGTCTCCCAGGCGGACTCGTCCGATGAGGAATCGGGGTCCGACTGCGCGGGGCCTGTGAGCACCCGCCCCGATGCCAAAGGCACCGGTGTCGACACCCTCAGTCCCGAACGGGAGGTCGAGGGAGACCGCGACCGAGGTCGACCTCAAGCCTTCATGGTCTCGAGTATCGGCTGGGTCTCCGGGGTCGACTTCGATGTCGATGTCCTGGTGGTCGGGGCAGATGCGCCAGACAGGCTGGTCATCAGTGCCCGCTGCTGTTCCATGAAGGCAGACAATCTGCTCTCCAAGGCTGTCAACCTGAGACCCAACTCAGGAGACTCAGCAGCCCCCGACTCGGGCCCCGAAGGCACCGGGCACGATGTCGGCTCTCTGGGAGGAGAGTCCATGAGGACTACAGGACTTACGTGTCCAGCAGACTCCGGCTCCACTCAAGGAACTTTGGAAGGCTTCTCCTGTTCCACGGGCCCGGGGCGACGGCCGGGGGTCTGAGACCTAGCCCTCGAGGAGCCAGGGACCTCTTCTGATGATGCCCTCGCCAGCCTCTTCTTCCTCTTTCGTTCCCGGTCGGGGGAGCCCCGACGGTGCTCGGAATCAGATTCCCGAGATGTCAAGGCCTCAGACGAGGTCCGGGCCCAGCCGGAGGCCGAGTCAGAAAAAAGCCTTTCCTTTTGGTGCTGACGACTTCGCAGTGCCTTGGAAGACATTTTCCCACATGGTCCACACATCTTAGGATCGTGGTCAGGACTGAGGCACCGAAGGCAGCAGTCATGTGTGTCGGTGAGAGACATCAGCTTCTTGCACCGATCACACTTTTTAAAGCCACTGAAAGCCATCGGGGAAAAAAAAGTCCCCGCGAGGTCAAAGGACAGACCTTCCAGGGAAAAAGAAAAAAGGGCACGAATGCCAGCCACGAAGGGCAAAAACCGAAAAAAGAAGATCGGGCTCGATACCGGTGTACCGAACCCGGCGGGAGGGGAACCGGCATCGAACCGGAGAAGAAAAATAGCGAAGGATCGCCAAAAAATCTAACTATTTTCCGGGATGACTAGGACACACGTCCGGTGGGCTTCACAGAAAAAGAGAGACTGAGGCAAGATGGCACCTTTAGGCGGAAAGGGAACCGCGCATGCGTGCCTGCATTCCCAATGGCTTTCATGGAAAGCTGGGGAAATGCTCCGCAACGGCTCCATCGACGTCGATGTCACCCAAATGTGAGGACTGACTTCCTGCTTGGTCCTGGAGAAAGTAAGGTAGCAAAGCCATTAGCTAAAATAAAATTGTAAACAATACAGAAAAATTAGTTATGGCCTAATTTAATAGGGAAAAATGTTTTCAGGCAGGAATTTGAGGTTTTCATATCGTTCGTGGCTGGTGTTGGGGAACTATTTGTACTTCTGTAGTGGAAGAGAACTGCTGCAGCAGCTCTTAGAATTCGGGAGCTAGCTTGTGAGAGTGCTGAGTGACAGACTGCAGAAGAGAGGATTTTTAAGAGAAACTGAGCTAAGAGAATAGTTTAATTGGTAATTTGTGAGTGAGAGTGTGAGATTTCGATTGGTAAAAAAAAATAATTTAGTGTCAGTTTTGGTGCTTTGATGTGAAAGTCTGAGGGAAAACCAGCTGCGAGATTGAAAACTCATTTATTGAGATAAAAGAAAATATATTTTCTCAGAGCAATCCTGTTTAAAAGCAAAATAAACTTGATTTGTATTTAGATAGCTGGAACTGTAGAGCTTAAGATTGTCTCTCAAGAGCTGCAAATCAAAGAGAAAATTTTAAAAGAAAAAAAATATCTTCTCCAACTGAAGAGGAGAAAATTAAACTCCTGAAATTGGCGTGCTGGCTGAAGTAACTCTCAAGCTCTTGAAGGAAAAATATAAAACCTCTGCTGTGACTGGCTTGTCCGTGAGAAACCTGGGCAGAGCTCTGAGTTTAAATTTCTATTAACTCTGAGCCTTCTCAAATGAGACGGCTATTTAATAATCCTGAAAAGGAAGCCTCATTTATTTTTGGATTTTAAGGAAAAATAGTCGCTTACTGGCTCAGTGACTAGTGTGACTGAGGAGTTGCAGGACGGGAGGTAGCCTAATGGTTGGAGCAGTGGCTTGGGGACACAGAGCCCATGGTCCGATTCCCAGTGGCTCTCCACGTTTTTTTCTGCCATCATGTTTCTATGTATGTATGGATGAGCTGCAGCCAAAGGAGTCACTGAGTGAAGTGAATGTGCTTGAGAAAAGAAAAGACAGGAAAACTGAATTATTATTTTATTTTAATTTAGACAGGGAAAGTACTAGAGGGATCAAAAAGAAGAGAACCCTAACTGCCTTTCTTTAAAAAGAAAGGTGTTAAGCCCCAATTGTTAGGACAGACAGTTTTCACTTATTGAGTTTTTAAGTCTGGGAGTAGGAACCTGCACAAAGGAACACCTGAAGAACTACAGAAGATAAGAATCTGCAATCCTGAGGAACACCAATGAGGCTCCAGAAGATGAACATCCAGGGCTCCTTCGCACGAAAGAGAAGATTGGAAGAGGTACAGCTGCACCTTACAAACAAAAGAGAGACACTTATTTGAGCTCAAATAAAATAAAATACATACACACAGGAAATACAAAGAGAAATACTTAGAATTTCACTTAGATGTTAGAAGGTGAAAAGTATACATCCTGAAAAAGCAAAATAGAAATTCTTTAACAGGAACTGTATTTAAATATTCAGAGAGAGAGTTTAAAAGCTAATTTAAAGATGTATTTAACTCACTTGAGTAACAAGTTTAACTACACCTGGAATAAAAGAAAATAGTATTTTAGGAAATTTAGAAAAATTAAAAACTGACAAATTGATAATGAATGTTTAATGTAGTTGAAAATACCTGAGTTGTTAAGGTTTTTGCTGTGATAAAAAGAATATCTTTGGATGGTCCATTTTATTGACACTTGTGCTATAGCAAAAAGATATTATTTATTCTGGAATTTTAACTGGAGTTTACAATTCATGAGTACTCAATTTTGAAGAGCATATTTAATCATTTATTTTAGACTTTTAAAAACATTTACCAGAAAATTCTAAATACTGGAATTCTGTTGATCTATTTAATTCTTTGGTGAGATTCCATTGTCTTACTATATCATCAGTTCTGTAACATCACATTGGCTTTGGCTCCTATTCCTAATTAGATTTTAATTTCCCTGCTATATTTCCACTCTACTGTGGAAGATGCTAGAACGTGGTTAGTGTCTTCTGTAAGTCCTCACCTGAGAGAGAGAGATACACTCTGAGGTACTCACTTGGCCAGTTTGACTACACCCATACTACATCTGCTTTACTTTAGGAATCTGCCGGTACCTCCTCCGGGAGGAGGGGGGGCTATAGAATTTGCTGTAGTTGGCAAGATAAGGTCCATCCATACCATCCTATTGAAAAGTGGTGGAATTTGAACCTAAAGCTCAAAATCCCAAAATCTGAATATTTGGGGTTTTAAGGTCTAAACTGTGGCTGCTTAAATAAAAACTGAGTTGTGGTGTTTATTTGTCCTGCTGGGAAGCTTTGGGGACCCTGGAAATATTACCCCACAAATATGGATCCAGAAGCATAACTTGATTGTTTGATACTGACAATTGAGAAATTATTAGCGCTCATTGAAAGTATACAGGATAAAAAGGAAGAGCCTATAATTTATTTATTATTTATTTATTTATTACAATCTCTTATATACCGCGCTATTTGGCATCAGCGCGGTTTACATTATAACACAACGACCATAACAACATGCTGTTTGGTTTTACATCGAACAGGTGATCAAACTTGGATAACAGGGGTAACTATATACATGAGATATTTACATGGTGAGGAGTAACTTGTATAACAGGGGTCAATTATGATATACATGAGATATTTACATAGTAATGAGTAAAATGTCCAACTATTTAATCCAAATATGGAATAATTCAGATTATTTATCCAGAAGAGAGTTAGAAGAAACACTGGTTTGAGAAAGAAAAGAAGAACATTAATTGGAAGAAATACATTTGCAATACTGGATATTCCAGGCAGAGATTATAAGACAACACAACAAATGACATCGTTTTCTGGGAACGGAGGGACAAAAGAAATAGAATACAGGTGAATAGTCTGCTGAAGAAGCTATTCCAGTGTAGAGTTCAATCATTTGAGGCCGAAGATTTGTTGGATGCTTTCTGAAAAGAAGAAATGAAAGAGGATGATGAGAAGATTATCATCCTTGAAATTAGGTATGAATGGGTATATTCGTTAAGTGAGACCTCAAAAGAAAAACAAGATGACGTTCCTTTAAGAAATGCTGATCCGGTACCAGAATCTATTCTGGAAGATGTAGAGGTGGCAAAAGACATTAATTTTATCCCAGCAGAAGAAAGAGTAAATCTTTCTTTAGTACACTCCTCTCTCACCAGTGGCATCAGTAGCATGTTAATTGCCTGGATCTGGCGAACCAATTTTTCCAAATGAGCAAGAGGAAGATTCCTAATTTGAGGAAAAATATGTGGAAGAATATTTAAGAAAGTAGGATATCTCCGCCTCAGTGACAGAAAAGGTTTTTGAGAAGATTATCCCAGTAGTAGTTGAGGAAAAGAGTCTACGTCTTAAAAAGGAAGACAACTTAACAGAATCTAATATACTTATAGAAAAAGTAGAGTTTCAACCAAAGGAGAAACCGGGGGAAGAAAATTTTGAGGAGAAGGATGTCTCAATCTCAGTGACAGTAGCAGAAGGGAAGAATTCTAAAGAGAGAGAAAATCTGGTAAATCAGAATAACCCACTTCTCTAAGAACAAGAAAAAGAAGACCTAGCTGAGACTATGTGGAAGAAAAAGTAAAGAGTCTGCCTGAAAGATCGATTCTCGAGGAAGAAAGCTTGAAGAAAGATTGTGTTGAAGAAAGTAATTTCCATGATGAAGAAAGAAATCAGATTATAAAGGAGGCACTGGAGACAATAGCTGCAGACAGTATGATCAGAAAGGAAGAAAAGCAAGAAACTAATTGTGGTTAAAATTTTTAAAGAACAAATACTGTATATATTTTAGAAACTAAAGAAAGAAATTTAGAGAACCAGATAGAGAGAAGCAGCCAAGAAATAATTTAGGAAGAGAAGACAAATATACTAAGATATCCTTCAGGTAGGAGACTGAACAAAATCAAGAAAGATACTGTGAACCTAAAAAGAAGAAGAAACCAAGCAGAATTAATAAAGTAATTCCTAAGATAAAGAAAGAAAGGTTAAGAGGAAAAAAGCGTTAAAAGAAGAAAAGAAATTGGAGAGACAGAACTTAAGTAATGTAAGAAGGGATGGTTACAGAAACAAATTCAGTAGGAAAGATTGTCTAAGCTACATTTTCCAATGGGTCTTACCATTGTATCTGCTAAGTTTGGTGGTTAGTGTTACTTTAAATTGGAAAATTAAATTTTGAAATTCCAGCTTTTATGAAGTATTTGTTTCATGGTTTGAAAAGGTCTAATGCAGTAGTTTATGGTGAAGAAGAGAAATCCTTTCCCTATAACATGGTATTTATTTATTTTTTTTAATGTTTCTTCTATACCGCGCTATTTAATATCAGTGCGGTTTACATACAACAGTAGATTATACATTGCAGGCTAGGCTGATCTGTATTTACATAGAAACAGGTACTATAACTTGGACAACGCTGGGGTAACTATTTACAAAGCTTATATACATATATTCACAGAGTGTATTTACATGCTGCTGTTTACAAGGAGCGTATAATCAAGGCTGTCTCCACTTTACCAGGGTAGGGATATATACATGATGTAATGTCCAAGTAAGCATAGTTGAAGATGGCGCCCATGGGTATGGATGCCACATCACTTGCCGTGTGTTTTAGTGTGGTGTGCATGGGGGAGGGGGGTGGATGTTTGTGCGCTGTCATCCGAATAGTGTTTGAGGAAAAGGTGATGCTTCAATGCCTTTCTAAAATGGGCTAGGTCGGAGATTGCGCGTATGTTGGGTGGTAGAGCATTCCAGCATCTAGGTGCACAGAACTTGTATGCCCCGTTTGTCGTTGCCTGGGTGCATTGTGTTATTTCCTTCGGTATTACCAGGGTATTGCCTGTTGTGGTTCTTCTGGATCTGTTAGAGGGGGTCGTATGGATAAGCTCCGTGAGAGAGGTGGAGGAGACCTTGTTGATGGCCTCGAATGTCAGTAATAGGGATTTAAACGAGATTCTGCCTTGGATGGGGAGCCAGTGTAGATGTCTCAGGATGGGTGTCACATGATCCTTCCTAGAGGCACCGCGTAGAACTCTGGCGGCGGCATTCATTGCAAGCTGGAGTGGATTCAGGGTGGATTGCGGGAGCCCTTGTAGAATTGCATTTGCATAATCGAAACGCGGGATCACCAGCGCTTGATATATTGTCCGGAAGTCATCAGGCTCAAGCAAGGGACTTAGGTGCCTGAGTGTCCGAATCTTGTGGTAGACTGCTCTTACTGTGTTGCTTATGTGGCCCTTCATGTCAAGGCGTTGATCTAGTGTGACTCCTAGGTAGTGGATTGTGGGTTTAGTTATTAGCTCCGCATCCTTGACCTTTAAGGAGTCTGGAGGGGTGAAGTTGTGGTTCCTTGTGATGAAGAGGACTTCTGTCTACCTGCGCTGTATTCGAAGGTTTTGAGACTGGAGCCAGTTGGCTACTCCATCAAAACAACTTGTCAGTGGGGAGAGGTCTGGCTGGTCGTTTGAGAATGGCATGTAAAGCAGTACGTCATCGGCATATATCAAGCAGTCGACGTTGAATGATCGGATAAGGGTGCAGATGGGCTGCATGTATATGTTGAACATCAGGGCAGAGAGGGAGGATCCCTGCGGTACACCCTGCCACTGCTGGAATGGTTTTGATGTTGTGGCGCCAGATCGTACGTGCTGCCATCTGTCAGACAGGTAAGACTTGCACCAATTTAGGGCTGCATCACGAATACCCTTCTCCTTAAGTCGCACCAGGAGGAGCTCGTAGCTTACTGAGTCAAACGCAGCGGCTATATCCAGAAAAATGAGGGCAAACCCTTGTCGGGTGTTGTTGATTCCAGCCATTATGTTATTAAAGAGGGTGGTGAGGAGTGTTGACACCGTGGGACTCCCTGAATCCATGTTGGCATGGGTCTAATGGAGCGGCGGTCTCGATGTGGCATTGTATTTGGCGTTGGGCTTCCTTTTCAATTATCTTGGCCCGTAGTGGTATGCTTGATATAGGCCGGTACGATGCAACCTTCAGGGGTCCAGTTTGTTGTTTTTCAGCAGAGGTCTGATAGATGTGTGTTTGAGGCTTTTTGGGAACGAGCCTGTTGAGAATGACAGGTCCATGATTCTGGCTATGAACGGGCTAAATTCGCTGCGTAGCGCCTTTATCCAGAAGGCCGGGCAGGGGTCGGTTTGTGCAGTGGTGGTGTTAATAGCAGCGATGGTGTCCTCAATGCCTTTCTTAGAAGGGGTGGAGAAGGTGGTAAGTATTGCTGGGTGGGGGGACTCGTGTGAGGTGGTGACTGCTGTGGCTTTGTTGGTCTGACATAACTTTGATTGCAAGTAGTCCGCAAATTCTTGGGGCTGGATCTCGCTATGTTGGTTGGGGGATGGTTCTTTTGTTAAGTTATTGACCAGGTTGAACAAGTCGTGTGGTTTGTTTAGTGATCGTTTCAGGGTGTCGGTGTGGAATTGTCTCATTTTTTCTGTCACTAATTCGCGGTGCTTTGTCAGGTGCAAGTTGTATGCTGTCAGGTCTGTATTGGAGCATGACCAGTAACAGCGTCTTTCCAGCTTCCTTAGACGGAGAAGTGACGTTCGTAGCTCCGTGGAGTACCAGGATGAGGCGGCTCGTTTCCTTGAGTGCTTGTCTAAGGGTGGGAGTTGAGAAAAAGAGCTGAGGTTATTATCCCAGCTTGAGATCAAATCATCAAGATCGGAGCGGGAAGGTTTTACTCAAGATAACCTCTTTGTCAAAAGGTCAGAATCTTTGTGGTGGTGCTCTGGGGGTGCTGGCTGGACTTCTGGCGCTCTTGTGGCAGTAGCTGTGCACGGGTATTTGGAATCTGATTATTTAAATGGGAATACAGATTAAAACATATCTTCCATCAGATAATAAAGTATATGACAAGAACAAAGAAGTCTAAGACGACGACAGGCTACGCAATTATCTTTTTATTTTTTTTATTTTTAAGAATTTTATACATTAAATACCACATAGTATACAGAAACCCAATAATGCAAAAGAATTAATCATTAACAAAATATTAACAAAGTCTTTAGACCACACCATGGGGAGACACATTAAACAATAGACAAAATTAGGTAATCAGAACAAGGGGAATAAGACCCTTGTCTACTTCCAGCCCAAAATTAACTTGAACCCACCCACCGGAAGACATTTACAATAACTCAAAATAAATCTAAACTGAAAAAATCTCATAAGGCACCCTTAATCTCCTTTCCTTTATCAGTAATTTCTCCAAATCAGGAGTTTAGAAAACATTTATCTTGTCCCAAATAAGCCAAACATTTACATGGGTATCGTAAGATAAATGTAGCTCCCAAAGAAAGTGTCCTAGCCTTGAGAGCCAGAAAAGGATTTCCTCCTCATTTGAGTTGCCCTCAAAACATCTGGAAACATGGCCAACTTCTCACCACAGTAAGCTATCTCCTTTTTAAAATAAGCTTTAAGAATAGCTATCTTATCATCTCAGATGCTAGCGTTACTAATAGCGTGGCCCTAGTAGAAATAATGTCTTGAGTATCTTCTAAAAAAGTTGTTAAATCAAAAGGATGGTTATCCTCTAGGATATCTACTTCCCCTTCCACTACAATCACCTACCTAACCTTCGAGGAAATATAACAACATTTAGCAAGTAAAATGGAGTCTGTAGTGGAAAGGAGAAGTATCTCCTTCAAATACTTTTGAAAGAGGATTTGAGGAGACAATAAATTAATGCAGGGAAAACTGAATATTCTTAAATTCTTATTTCTGGCCTTATATTCCAGAGTTTCGAGTTTCTGATGCACCATCACATTATCCTTTACATTAGAAGCTTGCATGGAGTTACGGATATTAACTTGAGCATCAATATGTGATGGACACGAATCCAGAGTCTCAATCTTTAAATCTACATCCTATAGTTTAAATCTTTAAATAGTTTAAATAGTTTAAATCTTTAAATCTTTAAATCTACATCCTATAGTTATAAATTTATAGTTTATATCTATATTTATAGTTTAAATCTTTAAATAGTTTAAATCTTTAAATCTTTAAATCTACATCCTATAGTTCGAATGTTTATTTAAAATTATGAAAAGTATCTAGTCTCTATTTCGTGTGATATGCAAATCGTTGCCAAAATCAAAATTGTACTCTAAAAATTCATTGTATTGTACGATACATGATGATTCTGTAAAGTAACCGCGGCTGATCGTAGGAAGCGGCGGTATACAAATGTTTACTAAATAAATAAATAAATAAATAAACAGTATCACGAGAGAAATGACATGAGAGGAACAGTATCTACAGGAACCTGCTCCGTACGTTTAACTACTTTCCAGATATCTGTAAGTGATAAAGAAGAAACTTGAGTGTCTCACAAAGTGGCTGGGAGTTCCTTTCAGGACACAGCCTGTAGGAGCCCAGCCTCAACCTGAGAACTCTGTTCAGCAGGTGGGGACAAAGCACAGTTACTTACCTGTAACAGGTGATCTCTGGGAAGAGCAGGAATAAGTCTTCACATATGAGTATCGTCGGTACCGACAGAGCCTGCGCGGGAACGCTCCCCAGCGTCCAGTAAGAAAGCTTTTGGGAGCATCCCACAGCGCCTGCGCGCTGCCTTCCCGCCTTTCCTAACCGCCTCTCTCCAGTTCAAGTTTTAAAGCTGAGACAAAGAGAGAGAAAGGAAAGGATAGATAGAGAGATACAACTGCTAGGGGAGGTGGGTGGGTTGTGAAGACTTATTCCTGCTGTTCCAAGAGATCACCTGTTACAGGTAAGTAACTGTGCTATCTCCAGGAACAAGCAGGAATGAGTCTTCACATATGGGGACTCCCTAGCTGCAGATGCCAGGGAGAGACCCCATGGTTGTGTGCCCTTGCAGAGGGCTCCACTTCCCCCCCATGGATCTCTGGCATCCAACCAGGGTAGGTGGGTAGGAGTTGATTAGGAATGGAACAGGTGTTTGAGGACAGCCTGACCAAACGAGGCATCCTGGCGGGAGTCCTTGTCCAAAGAGTAATGGGCTGTGAAGGTGTGAACCGAGGCCCAGGTGACCGCTCGACAGATCTGGTCGATGGTCACAGAGTTTAGATGAGCCATTTAGGCTGCCATGGCTCTCACATAGTGAGCTGTGACATGGCCCTCCAGAGAAATGTTCTTACTCTGGTAGGCGAAAGAAATACACTGAGCAATCCAGCTGGACAGTGTTCTCAGAGACTGGAAGTCCTAAATGAGAAGGATCAAAAGCAACAAAGAGTTGAGAAGACTTTCTATGTTGCTGTGTTCTTTGTAAGTAGAAAGCGAGAGCTCTCTTACAATCCAAGGTATGAAGATTCCTCTCTGCATTTGATGCATGAGGTCCTGGAAAAAAGACAGGTAAATATATCTCCTGGTTCAGATGAAAAGGCGAGACCACTTTAGGCATAAATTGTGGATTGGTCCTGAGGACTACCTTATCATGATGGAACCTTGTATAAGGTGGATTAGCCACCAAAGCTTGCAACTCGCTGCTGCGGCGTGCTGAGGTGACTGCAATGAGAAAAACAACTTTCCAAGAAAGAAATTTCAAGGTGGTGGCGGCTATTATGGACCACCCTGCGTTTCACTTAATTGCCTTTTTTTAAACTTTTTTTGGGTTTTATATGTGAATATCACCAAATGTCCATCACCACATTTTAGGCTATAAATAGCTATAAAATGGCTTATCTTTTGTTGAATTATTTTCCAAATAACTGATTGATCTTCTTTTGAAATTACTCGAATCTCAATCTCAACGCCTTCCTCGGCGCCTAATTAGCATTTCACTCCTGAAATGGAGTTTTTTCAGGAGAATCTGGAAAATAAAAATGTGCCAAGAATATAGCTCAAAACTAACCATAAAAACATATACATTCTTCATGACTGCAAATTTATATTAAAAACTTCAAATTGCAACACTGGCTAAACGGCAAGAGAAAACCAATGTTGAGAGGTTACTCACTCCGAAACTGCTGCCCACATTACTCAGTAACTTCCCAGTTTGCAAAAAAACGCCGCGCATGCGGGCTAAACTCACTAACCACTTTTAACAGGGCTGAAGAGATGTCATTAGCTCATAGCTTAGAAACATAAGAAGCTCATCAGCTCCTAACTCAGAAGCGTCTAAATGAAATCTGTGAATAAATTATCTGCAAACTTGCCAATCGATGGAAGAATTTAAGCCAAAAGGCTTCACTGTGTTAACAGTAAAGATCCAGCGTCATTCACGAAAAAGCAAAGTCTCATCTATAGTTTTACCCCGCATCGCCGTTAGAATCCGGTCTATGCAAAAACATCGTAGATGAACATATTCATGTTGAAACTCCTCACAGTGCAGAACGATGGGTGCTGTCAATTGCTTACATCGAAGACGGCTCTTGTGTTCAAGCATACGAATCTTCAAGGAACGGTTCATTTTCCCAATATAAAGTTTGTTACACGGGCACCTTATAGCATAAACCACCGAAGTGGTATTACAAGAAGTAGCATGTCGTAAAGCATAAGTGCGACCCAAATGCTGGAATTCAGTGAGCTACTCTGTGATTGCACAAATGATGCAATCCCCACACTTACGATGTCCAGGTTCATCCCCTTGCTCTGCCTCTGTAGTAGGGGATCGGAGAACTGACGGGCTGAGCTGCTCCTTCATATTACTGTTACGTTGCCACACACATCTCACAGTGCGCTCTTGCAAACCCGGAATCGTTTGTACCACATTCATATATTTAGTAACAATTTTTTGTATCTTGTAACTTATCGGAGAAAATTTTGTTATCAAATTTACAGAAGCATCCTCCGGGTCTTTTTGTCTCGGCTTAGTAGATATCAGGAGCCACGAGCGGTGATTAAACAGGGCTCGTTGATATGCCCGTTTGGACACCCCTTCTGGATATCCAGACTGAGCCAGATTGAGCAGAGGAGGTAAACTCCGCACTGGAAAGTGAGAAAAGTAGAGAGGCTGAAGAAAAAGCCTCCAAGTAAGTAATTCCCTCTTACAGTGGAAAAACTTGGTAAGAGGGTGAAGAGAATGGAGCTGAAGAAGACTTACGAAGTAGGAAGTCTATAGAAAGGAAAGATACATGCTGGCACAGGAACTATCATTTGATAGTGGTTAGACCTCTTTCCCTAGCAGGAAAAAGAGGAGAAACCTGTGACCTATAGGCATGAATATCCTGACAGCTCATAGAAATATAGAAAAAATGGATATCTCTTGGAAAGGGATCCATGTGTAGGGGTTAGAATGAAGCGGTGGATTGCCTCCATTGAGAAGGAGCAAATGTAGATGCTAACCCCAAGAGTCACAAGCATCTGATGATGATTGATCAGAAACCCTGCAGATGCTGGGTTTGCTAAGCCTGGTGAGAGGTTGGATTCTTCAGACCAGGACGATGTTTCCCCTGTTGGGGAACATTTGTATGATGGGCAAGTGATGAATAAAACCTTCTTCTCCTGTGGGAAGAAAGTTTGGTAGGAGATTTCCTACCTAGTGGGACAGAAGGAGGTGTAGAACAAACCTTAGGAACAGGTAAATCAGTGGATAACTGAGCAACTTGACGTAAAGACTCCTTGTTGAAAAGATTTTCTCCAGTGCAAGGAGTATGTCCCAGACGTTGTTGTGCCCATTTGTCCAAGTCTGAAGATTGGAGCCAGGCTCTATGTCGTGCCCCTATAGCAATAGCAGAAGTTCTGCTAACAGACTCAAAAGAGTCTAGGGAAGCACGAGAAAGAAACCAAGAAATATTCTGGATATGCTTAAGCAGTGAAGAATAGTCTTTACTCCTAGCATCTGGAAGGAAAGGAGTCAAAAGATATAACTGCTTTGTGACCTCCTCAGAGAAAGACTCATATAAAAAATATATGAGAGAATTCTTGCAGAGAGCATAGATGTCTGGAAGGTTTCACGTCCAAAGGCATCTAGTGTCTTGGACTCACGACCTGGCGGATAAGAAGAGTGCTTTTTCTTACTCTTTACCCGCCTCATTGCTGATTCCACTACTATGGAATGATGAGGAAGTTGAGTCTTTTGAAACCCTGGAGAGGGGGGCACCTGATATAAAAGATCAGTTGCCCAGGGAGGTGGGGGTACCCTTAAAGGTGTTTCCTACATTCCTAGAAGGAGATCCTGCAAGGAATGATGCAAAGGAAGCATTATGCTGTCCTTTGCTTTGGCAGAAACAGAGCTTTGTGCAGGATCATGTCCTGGAATAGGAATGGCAAGAGATCTTGCTATATCCAGGAGGAAACTCTGAAAAGAAGGATCCCAGACAGGAATCTCCCCTGGACAGGGTAGATCTAAAGAACTAGCCTGAGCATCCACAGAGTTATCCAAATATATAGGAATAGAAGATCCTGCAGAGCGCAGTGTGGAATGCTTAAAAGATGGTTGCTGGTACTGGCTGTCAGGAGCAGCCCCCATCCTTACCACATCGTCCATGCCAGGTATCGACTCCAAGCTTGGTACAGAATGGAGTGATCCTGTTGAAAAAAGCATGGCAGGAATTGGTGACGATGCTACTGTGGGTACCGGTACCGATGCTGATACCGGTACCGATGTCGGAGTCGAACCCGACAAAGACATCGGAGCAGTCATCGGTGACAGTTCAATCGGTACCGAGGTAACCGAAAACCTCCGGCCGCTATCCTCGGTACCGAAGCACCGGTATCGATCGGTGTCGGTACCAAAATCTATTGGTACCCAGTCTTCTAGACTAGAGATTGATTCCAAACTCGGCATCGAGGGCAAAGAGCCTGATAAGTGAAGCATGGAAGGCACCGACCGTGAAGGTAATGAGGACATCGGTACCAACTTCGGTACCGTGTCTGATACCAGTGAAGGATGGGCAACCAGTGGCAACTCAATCGGCGTCGGGGGAACCGAGAGTTGCAGATCTGAATCATCGGAACCGAGCCTTCGGTACCGTCGAGAGCCGGTACCAAGGCGAGTCGGTACCCAGTCCTCCAGACTGGAGATCGATTCCAGACTCGGCATCGAAGGAAGCGAGGCTATCGATGCACATCTGGAGGGTACCGACGTCGGTTGGAGTATCGGTGTTGGTACCGATAATGGAAAGTCAATCTGGAGGGTATCCAGCGGTCCTGAAGGTACCGAGGACGCCAGATGACGATCCCTGGTGAAGAGTGTTTCATCCAACACCAGTGCCAATGCCGGGGTATCGGTACCGCTCGAAGCGGATGCCACCACCGTACATGGCTTAGGTATGTTCTGTGGGGGGTGAACCCCAGGAACAACCTGAAACCCCTTATAGGCTTTGGAGACCGAAGACTTCCGCCGGGGTTTTGAAGCCAGTGGGCCCTCGAGGGCAAGGCCGGAGCCGTCTACATGCTGCGCATGAGACCTACCACTCGAGGACTGGCTAGTCTTAACAGACTGTTTGTGGGTTACCTGATCCTGTGTGGACGAAGAAGGGGACGGTGCCCTGAAGTTGGAGGGCAACCGTGTATCGAGGGAGCCTCGATGTTGAAAACCTCTTCGTACCAAACTGTTGTCAGGACCCAAGCAGGTTAGACACCGACTTTGAGGGTCTAAAAATAAAGTTGTACCGCCACAGTCTGAACATTTCTTGGAGAAAGTGTCTGGCAGTTCCATGAAGGAAAAAGAAGAGGCCTAAAAGGCCTAAGAGACCGTGGGACACTATGAAGAAAAAATATCCCGTGGAAAAGGAAAATTTTTCAAGAAAAGAAAAGAACACACCGGCGGTACCGGTGGCATCGGCAAGACAGCCGCGACCACAAGAAAAATAAAAAATAAAAACAAGAATTTTCTGCGGTGACAGGACGACGTCCTGCCGGCTCCGCGGAAAAACGAAACCTGAGGAGAGGCAGTTGGGAAAGGCGGGAAGGCAGCACGCAGGCGTGCTGGGATGCTTCCAAAAGCTCTTGATTGGACGCTGGGAAGCGTTCCCGCGCAGACTCCGTCGGTACCGACGTACCCATATGTGAAGACTCATTCCTGCTTGTTCCTGGAGATCACCTGATACAGGTGAGTAACTACGCTTTCTCCAGGAACAAGCAGGAAGTCAGTCCTCACATATGGGATTCCCTAGCTCCAGGCTGCTGGGGCCCGAACCACGACAGCAGCAGTGACGACCCAAGGGAGGTCATGAGTTGCAAAAGGTGAGTCCCTACCAAGAGACACTGCAGACACAAGAGTCCAACATCACCATAATTCCGGTAGCCTGAACACTGAAGGGTTGGAGGGCAGGAGTTGCCTATACACAGAGAATGCTTCTGATCACCACCTGGCCAAAGGCACTGTCCCTGTGGGACTCAAGGCAGTAGTGGGCTGCGAACGTATGGACTGAAGACCATGTGGCGGCCTTACAGATTTCTTGCACTGGCACTATGCGTAGGTTGGCCACCGATGTGGCCATAGCCCTCACGCGATGAGCAGTGATCCAGCACTCCATAGAGAGGCTAATTCATTCATAAGTGAGGGCCATACAGTCTGCCACCCAGGTGGACACCATTCGCTTGGTCACAGGTAACCCCAGTCTGCTGAGGTCATAGGAGATAAAAAGCTGAAAAGCTTTTCGATGGGCCTTGGTCCTCTGTTAGGACAGGGCCCTCTTGCAATCCAGGGTATGCAAGACGACCTCATCCCTGCCAGCGTGCAGCCATGGGAAGAAGATGCTAAGAACTATCTTCCTGGTTGAAGTGAAAAGCGGACACCAACTTTGAGAGGAATTTGGGGTGCATGTGAAGCACCAACCTGTTCGTATAGAACCTGGTATAGGGTGGGGCAGCCACCAGGGTCTGCAGCTCACTTACTCTGCAAGCGGACGTCAATGGCACCAAGAAGACCACCTTCCAGGAGAGGTATCTCAGGTGGCTAAAGGCTCGAATGGCGGCCTAGTGAGCTGGGAGAACACCAAATTGAGGTCCCATTCCGCTGCCGGAGGGCGGAGATGGGAATTGGATAGCAGGAGGCCCCTGAGAAATCTGGTGACTAAAGGCTGGCCTGAGAGGGGCTTCACCTCTCTAGGGTAATGATTAGCCACTATGGCACTGAGATAGAGTAGTTACTCACCTGTAACAGGTGTTCTCCAGGAGCAGCAGGAATCAGTCCTCACATATGGGTGACGTCGGCGCTGACGGAACCCTCGTGCGGAGCATTTCCCCAGCTTTCAAAGAAAGCCTTTGGGAATGCAGCACGCATGCGCGGTCCCTTTCCCGTCCAAGGGTGCCATCTTGCTCAGTCTGATGACATAGCTAAGACAGCAAAAAACCAAAATGAATCATATGACTGCAACTCCAAGGGGAGGAGGGAGGGTCATGAGCACTGATTCCTGCTGCTCCTGGAGAAAACCTGTTACAGGTGAGTAACTACTTTTTCTCCAGGACCAAGCAGGAAGTCAGTCTTCAAATATGGGACTCCCCAGCTTCAGGCTACCGGGAACCCAAGCTGAAAAATAAGCTCCCTCTAGAGCGTCAGCATCCGTGAAAGAATCCTTTCTGAGAACGCCCCCATACGGTAGCCCAACACAAGGGCCGGAGGGTAGGAGTTGCCTAAACCTCAAAGAGATTACGGAGTACCGCCTGTCCGAAAGCACTGTCCCTACGGGACTCCCTCTCAAGGCAGTAGTGGGCTGCAAAAGTCTGGCTTGAAGACCAAGTAGCGGCCCGGCAGATGTCTGCCAACGGAACAGAGCGGAGATGAGCTACTGACGCGGCCTTCGCCCTGACACACTGAGCCATGACTCGACCCTGCAAGGAGAGGCCGGCTACCCTGTATGCCCAGGCTATACAATCCACTACGCAAAGGGGCAATGTACGCTTGGAGACAGGCAACACCAGTTTATTAGGGTCAAAAGATACAAAGAGCTGAGGAGCCCTTCGATGCCCCTGCGTACGGTCTATGTAAAAGGACAACGCCCTTCTACAGTCCAGGGTATGCAGGACTGTTTCAGCCCGGCTGGCATGCGGCCTGGGGAAGAATGTCGGAAGAAACACCTCCTGATTGAGGTGGAAGGAGGAGACAACCTTCGGAAGGAACTCAGGGTGAGTCCGTAAGACCACCCTGTTCTTATAGAACCGTGTGTACGGTATATCAGAAACCAGAGCTTGTAGTTCACTTACGTGCCTGGCCGAGGTAAGAGCCACTAAGAACAACGCCTTCCAGGAAAGGAATTGTAAGTGACAGGTAGCCTTCGGCTCAAACGGTGGGCAAGTAAGTTGGTGCAAGACCACATTCAAATCCCACTCAGTGGCTGGTGGACGGATGGGAGGCTTGAGCAAAAGCAGGCCTCTGAGGAAGCGGGACACCAAGGGGTGGCCCGACAGAGATTGGCCCTCTACCTGTGAGTGGTGTGCCAATAGAGCACTGAGGTGGACCCGAACAGAGTTGGATTTAAGGCCAAGGTTCGACAGGTGAAGCAGATACTGCAGCACCACTGGCACCAGGCACGAAAAAGGATCCTCCTGGCGCTGAGCACACCAGGTGGAGAACCTACGCCACTTGAGGGCATAAGATTTCCGGGTGGATTGCCTCCTAGAGGCCAAAACCACCTCTTCTACTTCCTTAGGTAGACATAAGGGGGCTAGAATGACCCTTTCAGTAGCCAGGCCATCAGATTGAGGGACTTGAGGTTGGGGTGCAGGAGAAATCCCTGATCCTGAGATAGGAGATCGGGCTGCACCCCCAGAGGGAGTGGAGTGTCCACTGCCAACTGCAAAAGGAGTGGAAACATGGTTGCCTCGGCCATCTGGGGGCTACCAGAATCACCGAGGCCTTGTCCTGAAGAACCTTGAACAAGGTGCGGGCCACTAGAGGCATGGGAGGAAACGCATACAGTAGGCCCGTAGACCAAGATATTAGAAATGCATCTGCTGCTATTCGCAGAGGATGCGGTTGCCTGGAACAGAACCTGGGTAGCTGACGCTTTAGTGGGCTCGCAAAGAAATTGATGGTTGGAAGACCCCATCTTAGAAAGATCCTTTGGACCACGAGAGGATTCAAATGCCATTCGTGAGGCTGTAGAATCCAGCTCAATCTGTCTGCTTTGAGAAACATGTTGTGTTTGATTGCCAAGGAGCACAGGGCCTGTGTCTCCTGACACAGGAGTTTGGAGCCTGTGCCCCCTTGCTTGTTCACATAGAACATTGCCACTTGATTGTCTGTCTGAACTAAGACAGACTGGTGAGAGAGGACATGAGAGAAAGTCTGTAGAGCTAAGCGGATAGCTCGCAACTCCAACAGATTGATCTGCTGTGTGGACTCCCAAGGAGACCAGAGGCCCTGAGTGCAAGCCCCCTGGCAATGTGCACCCCAGCCCTGAAGGGAAGCATCGGTTGTCAGCATGTTTGTGTGTGGAGGCACCTGAAAAGGCACCCCCTGGATCAGGTTCGGGAGATGCAGCCACCACGGTAGGGAGGCTGCCAGCAGTTTGGACACCCTTATCTTGTCTTTCAAGTCGCCTTTGGCTTTCACCCACTGAGCTCTGAGGCACGACTGAGCAGGTCGCATGTGCAGACGGGCATTCAGAGTTACATGGACCGTGGATGCCATGTGGCACAAGAGCCTTAGGAAGTTTCTGGCGGAGACCAGAGAACCGCTGTGGAACTGTTTGGCCAAAGCCATCAGTCTGTGGGCCCTGTTCTTGGGCAAATAAGCCTTCGCCTGGAGGGTATCCAATCTTGCCCCTATGAACTCCATGTCCTGTGAGGGGAGCAAAGTGGACTTTGCGAAGTTTATTACGAAGCCTAGATGCTAGAGAAGAGAAACAGTGCGAAGGGTGGCCTGTCTGGCCTCTTGTGGAGACTGACCCCTGATGAGCCAGTCGTCCAGGTATGGAAAGACAAAGATGCCCTGGTTTCTGAGATAGGCTGCCACCACTACCAGGCACTTGGTGAAAACCCTGGGGGCGGAGGCGAGGCCAAATGGAAGTAACTCTGTATTGAAAATGACTTCCTGCCACTACAAATCTGAGATACTGTCTGTGGTCGGAATGAATGAGGATGTAAGTATAAGCATCCTTCAGGTCTAAGGAGCATAGCCAATCTCCCTGCTGGAGGTAGGGCAGCAGTATTCCAAGGGTAAGCATCTTGAACTTTTCCCTCTCCAAAACTTGAGATTTCGCAAGTCTAGGATGGACCTGAGGCCTCCAGTCCTTTTTGGTACCAGAAAGTACCTGGAATAGAAGCCTCGCCCTATCAGGTGGTGAGGCACCGGTTCCACCGCCTGCTCCTGTAGAACGCTTGCCAACTCCTGAAGGAGGAGGTTCCTGTGCAGAGGGAGTCTTTGAGGCTCCCCTGGAAAATAGGAGGGGGATAACTGGTTGAAGTGGAGCAAATAGCCATTTTGGACTATGCTCAGCACCCAGATATCCCCTGTTATGGCTGACCACCTGTGGGCGTGCAGTGTCAGCCAGCCTCCTGTGCTGAGAGGAGCCAGCTGAGGAGGAGAGGCTATGCAGTGGGAGTCAAAACCCCGCTCCCTGCTGTGCAGGAACCGGAACTGATGGCTTGGGGTTTTTCTGTCTATGGGGCCCATGTCCCTGCCCCTTGGCCTGTTGACCCTGATGGGGAGCTGTAGAGGCCTGAAATTGAGGGTAGGATTTGTAGGCAGTAGCCTTCCTCGGGTAAAAGGGATTTTTCCCCAAGCCCTTCTTCTTCTGAGAAGGGGCAGAGGTTTTCCTGGACAGTCTCAAACTCGAGCTCTGCAGCCTTTTCAGCCATGGGTTTGCCAAAGAGGTTCTCACCCCGGCAAGAGACATCGACCAACTTGTCCTGTACCCATGGCTCGAGGTCCGATGACTGTAGCCAGGCCTGACGGCATGCACCAATGCTGGCCACGGCTACTCGGGCCGAAGCCTCGAAGCCATCATAGGCTGCTCGAGATATAAACTTTGAGCACTCTCAAATCCCGGATAACAAAGCCTTAAACCTCTGCAAAGGTTCCTCGGAGAGGCCAGCTGAGAACCCGGCAATCTCCTTTGCCAGGTCTCGGAGGTACATGCCCATGTACAGCTGAGTAAGTCTGGACACGGCAAGCCAGCAGAGAGCCCTGGAAGCACTTTCTACTGAGGGCATCCAGGTTCCGGGCCTCCCGGCCGGGGGGCACCAAGGAGTGCATCTTCTGACTCTTCAGACGATGCATGGCCGATTCCACAACCATGGAGTGGCGCGATAGCTGTGTCTTCTGGAACCCAGGGCTCTTACGGACTCGATAAATGGAATCAACCCATTTGCTGAGCACTGGCACCGAGGCCGGTGCCTCCCACATGCGGAAGAGCAGCCATTCCAGCATCGGAGGAGCCGGTACAGTAAAGGCCTCCTTAGGCAGAGAGAGTCATACTGGAGGGCCTTGAGCTCCTCGGCTCGAGGCTCCTCCTCGGGATCCGTGGGGAAGGCCAAGGCTTTGGCCATGTCCCTCACGAAGTCCGAGAACCGGGTATCCTCCAGTGGGGACCGTCTCCGAGGCTCGGACTCCGGTGAGTCCGATGGGATGCACCGGGTCCGGAAAGTGTCCGGGGACTCCTCGTCCACCGTCTCCCACGCAGAACCCTCCGAGGAGGAATTGAGCGGCTCCGGCCGGGCAGGCATCGATGCCATCTGCCCCGACGCCGAGGGCACAGGCGTCGACGACCTCGACCCCGAGCGGGAGGCCGAGGGGGACCTTAGCCGAGGATCGACTCGAGACCGCATCAACTCGAGGAATGGCTCGGCCTCCAGGGTCGACTTGGACGTCGAGGTCCCGGTGGTCGGGTGAGATGCACCGGTGAAACCGGCGATCAGTACCCGCTGCTGCTCCATGAAGGCAGCCAAGCTGCTCTCCAAGGCCGTCAACCTGAGACTCAGCTCAGGAGACTCAGCAGCCCCCGACTCAAGCCCCGACGTTGGCTCCCCCGGAGGGAAGTCTATGAGGACAACAGCACTCACGTGACTCGGAGACTCAGACTCCACTCGAGGCAACTTGGCAGGCCTCTCTGACCGGGATGGCGGTTGGGGCTATGCGACCTGGCCCTCGAGGGGCCAAGAGCGTCCACCGATGCTGCCCTCGCGGGTTTCTTCTTCCTTCTGTGTTCCAGAGAAGGAGATCTCGACGATGCTCGGGTCAAACTCCCAAGATGTCGAGGCCTCTGACGAGGTCCGGGCCCGGCCGGAAGCGGAGTCAGAAAAAAGTCTTTCAAGCTGATGCTGACAGCTCCTCAGCGCCTTAGAGGACATTTTGCTGCATGGGACACAGACCACTGGGTCATGGTCGGGCCCAAGGCACCGGAGGCAGCAGTCATGTGTGTCGGTGAGAGACATTAGCTTCTTACACCGATCACACTTCTTGAACCCGCTGGCAGCCATTGGGGGAAAAAGGACCCCTGCAAGGTCAAAAGACTGGGCTGCCAGTGAAAAAGAGAAAAAAGCGGGAACGCTAGTAAGGACAAAAACCGAAAAACTAGCTCCGGGCTCGATACCGGTGTACCGGGCCCAGGCGGGAAGGGGAACCGGCATTGAACCAGGCAAAAACCACGAATCCAACGCAGGAAAAATCAACTTTTTACTGGGTGACAATGACACATGTCCGTCGGGCTTCGCGGAAAAAAGAAGACTGAGCAAGATGGCACCCTTGGGTGGGAAGGGAACCGCGCATGCGCGCTGCATTCCCAAAGGCTTTCTTTGAAAGCTGGGGAAATGCTCCACACGAGGTCTCCGTCGGCACCGACGTTGCCCATATGTGAGGACTGACTTTGTGCTTGGTCCTGGAGAAGCAACCTCACAGAGTTAGATTTCAAGCCCAAGTGAGAGAGATGCAGCAAGTACTGCAGCATGAGCTCTACCTGACAGGAGAACGGGTTCTCATTCCTTTCTGCACACCAGATGGAGAACCTCCTCCACTTGAAGGCACAAGCCCTTCTGGTTTATGGCTTCCGGGAGGCCAGGAGGATTTCCTCAACCTCATCTGGGAAGTTGAAAGGGGCCAGTGCTACCCTTTCAGTAGCCACGCTGTCAGCCTTAGGGACCCCATGGTTGGGGTGTAGCAGGGAGCCTCCCCTCCTGGGACAGGTGGTCTGGGTCACAGCCCAGTGGTACTGGGGTTGCCACCAACAGGGAGAGCAGCAGAGGAAACCAGGGCTGCCTGGGCCAACTGGGCACAATCAGGATTACTGAGGCGTGATCGCTCTGGATCTTGAAAAGGCACTTGGCTGTCAGAGGTGATGGTGGCAATGCATAAAGCGTCCACCGCCACCCTCCTGCACTGTGGCTCAGAGCAGCAGAATTTTGGCAGCTGTGAGTTTTCTGGGGAAACAGGTCCAGCCAGCGTCTTCTCCAGAGGCGGAAAAGCCTCCGGGTCACTTTTGGGTCTAGGCGCCACTCGTGAGGCCGAAGGACCCGGTTGAGGCTGTCTGCCAGGCAGTTGTCCTAGCCTGGTAAGTACACCACCCTCAGAAGGATATGGTTGCGCACTGCAAAGGAGTGGAGGGCCACTGCCTTCTGACAGAGGGAGTAAAAGCCCGTACACTCCCCTGCTTGTTCACATAGAACACGGCAACCTGATTGTCTGTATGAGGACCAGGAGGTCGCTCAGGAGGTGGCGGAAGGCCTGAAGGGCCACGAAGATGGCTCTGAGCTTGAGAAGACTGATTTGCAGGAGGGGTTCCTCTGGGGAACAGGTCCCCAGGGTGCAGGTCCCCAGGGTGCAGTGGCCCTCGCAATGTGTGCCCCAGCCTACAAGGGAGGCGTCTATTGTCAGGACCCTCTGAGAGGTCAGTGGCTGGAAGGGCATCCCTGCCCTGAGGTGATCTAGGGACTGCCACCATGTGAGGGAGGCCAACTGGTGGGTGACCATCACCCTGTCCCTCAGGCTGCCTGTTGCCTGCATCTACTGGACATGGAAGCACCACTAGGCTGCTCGCATATGCAGGCGGGCCAGAGGCGTAACGTGAACTGTCGAGGCCATGTGGTCTAGTGGGCGGAGGAGTAGGCGAGCTGGCACTGAACTGGAGTTCTGCATGTCCCTTGCCAGCTGCATCAGGTGGTGGGCTCTCTCCACAGGGAGGAAGGCCTTGACCTGCAGAGTGTCCAGCTGGGCCCCCTATGAATTCCAAGTCTTGGGTCAGGAGAGGATGGACTTGGAGTAGTTGATGATGAACCCCAAATTCTGCAGGGTGTGGATAGTGAGCCTTGTGGCCCGCCTGGCCTTGAGAGGTGTGCTGCCTCTGATGAGCCAGTCATCAGATAAGGGAAGACATGGGCCCCTTGGAGGTGTACATGTGCAGCTACGACTGCCAAGCATTTTGTAAAGACCCTTGGAGAGGAGGCAAGGCCGAACGGCAGCACCCTGTACTGGTAGTGCTGCCCCTCCCACCCCCAACACAAATCTCAGGTAATGCCTGTGGGAGGTGTGGATCAGGATGTGGGTGTAAGCATCCTTGAGATCCAAGGTGCAGAGCTAGTCTCCCTGGCAGAGGTAGGGCAGCAGCGTCCCAAGGGAGAGCATCTTGAACGTCTCCCTCACCAGGAACTTGTTCAAGTTGTGCAGGTCCAGGATGGGCCGGAAACCCCCTGTTCTTTTTGGGACAAGGAAATACCTTGAGTAGAACCCCTTTCCCCAGAGGTGATGGGGTACCAGTTCCACCACGCTGTCACTGAGTAAGCCTGCGATTTCTGTGGCGAGCAAGAAGTATGACAGTTATCGCACTCAGTCTCCTTCAAAGTCATCCCCTTCCGATAAAACACACTTCCTCCAGCGTTCCTGCCATTGCTGGAAACAATTTTGAAATGCCTCTTTTGTTAGGCTGTGAAGCTGCTGTGTTGAATTTTGCTTAATGGTCTCCAAGTCATCTAATCTCCTTCCTTCCATTGGTAATTTCAGTTTTGGAAACAAAAAGAAGTCACAGGGTGTAAGGTCAGGTGAATATGGAGGTTGATGGACTTGCTTGAATCAGTGTTTGGCCAAGAACTGCTGGACAAGATGTGATGTGTGAGCTGGGGTGTTATTGTGATGAAGCAACCATTCACCATTCCTGTGCAACTCTGGCCTCTTACAACCAACTACATCTTTCAAACGTTAGAACTTGGACATAGTACTCCTTATTGATGGTTTAGCTTTTTGGAGCATACTCATGAACAACAATACCCTGGTAATCAAAGAAAACTGTGAACATGATCTTGACATTGTTCCTCACCTGACAGGCTTTCTTGGGTCTGGGAGAGTTTGGAATCTTCCATTGTGAGGATTGAGCCTTAGTTTCCGGGTCATAATCATAAATCCATAATTTGTCACCAGTAATAATCTTTTTGATGAAATCTGAGTCATTTTCAATGCATTCTAACTCCTCCCTGGCTGCAGTCGATCTTTTTGGTCAGGGGGCAGGAGTTTTGGCATGAATTCTGCAGACACATCTCATCCTCAAATTGACAGTAAGAATGGACAATACCAACCCGAAACTGATGTCCATGTCCTCAGTAAGCTCCCTGACAGTCAATCAATGATTTGAGCATATTGCAACATGCATTGCTTCAACTTTGTCTTCATTCCTGCTCATGGATGGCCTTCGAGGACATTCATCACTGTCAACACTTTGGCGGCCCTCTTCAAATCATTTGTACCAGTCAAACTCTAGCACAACTCATGCGTTCATCGCCATATACTTGCTGTAACTTATCATAAATCTCTTTTCACGAATCTCCAAATTTCTGGCAGAATTTTATGCAAATCCACTGTTCAATTTTTTTCACTCATCGTAAATCTGATGAACTGCTTTTACACGATACCAAACATCACGTAATTAAAAATAAAAGTACAGGTGTGCTACAGCCAAGCTACACTTTGCACATGCAGAGCACATAACTAGGTCATTTAATGCTTAATAGCGTTGTGGTGCAATGTATTGTTACATAGCTACACAACAAGTCTCGGCACTTTTTGATCATACCTCGTATCAGATGAACTGGGAAAAAGATTACTGGGATTTTTAATAAGATCTGGGGGGGAATGGGATGAAGTTAAGTGGGGGTGAATACAAATGCAATGTGTGCCTTTGAGTCAGTCCTGACTCCTGGCGACCCAGAAGCTCCTGGGTTTTCTTGGCAGTGTGACCGGAAGTAGATTGCCAGGCCTTTCTTCCGAGGCAATGGAGGGTTAAGTGACTTGCCCAAGGCCACAAGGAGTGCTAGTGGGAATCGAACCCTGGTTGCTTCGTTACCAAGCCAGTGTTATAACCACTAGGCTACTCCTCCACTCCTGGGGGTGAGTACATGAGTATTATAATTCCATTGGTCTCTACCACTATTCAAGAACATAGCTAAAATGTGTACCAAATGTATGCAACTCCAGTACAAGTTTGTAGAATGAGTGGCCAAGGCAGCAATTTGTGTTGGAAGCAATGTGGAACTACAGGGGACTACTTACATGTGTGGTGGGCATGCCCAGTTATTCAGAGGATGTGGGACGGGATGTGGAATGTGGCAAAACAAATGGTGGGCTAGTCAGGCCCCATAGGGCCCCAAGAAGCTTTACTTAATGATTGGAGGGAGGGTGGTGAAGGAGATCTGGGATACTTATTATACTTTTTACTGATAGGGGTACACATGGAAATAGTCAGGGTGTGGAAGGCAGTGACTATATCGCATGTGTGAAATAATAGCCTATAGGTCCCATAAGGTGCAGGCCTTTCGCCGTAGATGGGCACCTTAGCAAATATGGAGGGAAAAGGTAAAATGAGGTTTCATTGAGGTTGTATGTGAGTCTGAGGAAGGGGGAGGGAGGTTGGTTTAGGAGGGAGAGAAGGGAACATTGATATTGCTGCTATGTTTTTTCTTATATGGGTATGGTATAGTGCTCACTTCATTCCTCCTTTAGCACATCTTGCTTGGAACTGAATGGATACATACTATTATTAGAGGGATTCCGCAAGCTGGTGATGGTGGGGGAGGGGGAGAGAATATGGAAAAGAAATAATTATAAACATAAACTTACTTTATAATTGTAATGGAAATTCCTGTGTTAAGGAGATATGCTAACTCTTGCAGGCCATGGGGCTATATGTGCCCCAGTGTGTAGGGTTTGGGAAACTATATGCAAATAACGTTATAGCCTGTCTTAATTAATTTGCTTTCTCTGTTAATTTCCCAAATCCCAATTGTGTTTTTTGCAAAATGCAGAGTTGGTTGCTGTGATAATACTGTAATGCTGATGTTTCTTTTGTTTCATTTTGAATGATATGTTAATAAAATCTAAATTACAAAAAAAAAGTGCTACATTATAGTTTCACTGCATGTCCCCTAGTCTTTCTACTTTCTGAAGGAGTAAAACAACCAATCAACGTTTATCCATTCTACTCCATTCATTGTTGTATTTTATTGTAACTTGCCTTGCATGTTATGAGAGGGAGTGCATATGAAGTTTGTCAGACGGCTGCCTGGGTGAGAATGTTCACAGTCTTGGCAAGTGCATATATCAATATGATTTGCAAGGGATTGTCGGAAATGCAGTCCATTCACACCAGACACAGCTGCTCACAATAATTAGTTGTGCTTGAGTGTAAAGCCAATAAGATATTTATTTATGGGGTTATTTCTCCCAACACAGATATGCTTGGTAGCACATAAAACAGGATACTTGCTTTCAGTGTTAAACTTAGAAAAACAAAATCAGGAAAACAACAGATGAACTTGTCAGGCAATCAAATGAAAAGAATAAAGACCTGGTTGGTAACAAACTGGTCTTTTCTGTAGGCTTTAGCTAATATTTTCTTAGCAGTGTTTCAAACAACAAGCAAAACCCACAAAGAAGGGAAAAACTGTTCTTTTCAGGTTAACTTCTTATATCTTCACACAGACTCAGACGTGATTCCCTCAGAGCTCACAAGCAATTAGGTAAGGCTCAATTGCTAGCAGTTACCCAGCTGAAACCCCTTAGCTGGCTTGCTTTCTACTGCGTGGCTCAAATCCTACTTCAGGAGCTTTTCTGAGTAGATTAAAGAACAAATTTGTATTTCTTTGTGATGGTTGTTGTACTTTGTAATAGAAAATTATCAAAGGAGTTTAGACAGAGAGCAATCCATATATTCACAGCCTGTATCCAAGACCGCTCCCCCTTCTTCAACAATCATGGGTTCAATATCATGGATTGGCACAGAGGAATTTCTCAATGTAGCACTCTCAGGAGAATACTTGTTTCCCTGCTGTCTTTCAAGGTTATAGCTAGGGCATAGATCAGTGTTCATACCTGAGCTTCCATTGCTGTTAGAGTTCCTCTCTAAATAGCCTGGCCAGTATGTAGTCCAGTTCTTATGTCCAGCCTTCCAATCCAGATCCCTGGACACTGGATCTCTCTTCACATACCTTCTGGCACGGGTCCTAGGGTCCCTTCCAAGTGCAGCCGTCTCCCTCACAGGTACCGTCTGGAGATGCCTAGCTCTGCAGCACCACTCCTCTGGTTTTCCCCAGTCCAATGGTGTACGCTGGCCTTTTGAATGTCTCCCAGTATACGTACTGCTCTGGACTCCTTTAGACCTCCCAAATGCTTTTCTCTTCTTTCTTCCAAAGGGTTTCTTGCCCTCTCTGTCCGTCCGCACTGGCTTCTGCTTCTGATGATCCTCCAGATGAAACTGAGGATAATTCTGAGGATAATTCTCTGTAGAATAAACTACCTTTATTCTGCTTTGATGAGTGCTCCACCCTAGCACAGCACAGCTGTGCTGAATCAGGCCCTGCCCTTTGAGATGAGTGCTTGGGGATTACCTCATAGCCCTCCTAATTGAACACACGTTTCCCCACTTCAGCTCCTCTAATGGCTGTTGGAAACCTGGTGCATTCTGGGACTGGTAGTCTTTTATGGGAAAATTCTGTTTTCTTATTTCTACCAGAACTGACAGGTTGCTTGTTCAGAGTCACTTCACCTTTTCTATAGCTCCTTCCTGAGCTATGATAAGCTTCCTTATCACAAGTTTAAATAAATAATTGTATATGCCTCTATCATATCTACCCTCAGCCCTCTCTTTTCCAAGCTGAAGAGCCATAACCTTTTAAACCTCATCTCGTAAAGGTATCCTTCCATCTCCTTTATCATTTTGGTTGCTCTTTGTACCTTTTCTATCCTTTTTAAGATATGGCGACCAGAACTGCAAATAATATTCAAAGTGCGAAACAGAGGCATTATAATATCCTTGGTTTTATTCTCCATTCCTTTCTATATGATTCCTAGCTTTCTATTTGCTTTTTTGGGGCAGCTGCACACTGGGAAGAGGGTTTCAATGTATTATCTATGATGACTCCTACATCCTTTTCCTGGATGAGGATGCTTAATGTGCAACCTTGCAGCATGTAACTGTAGTATGGGTTGCTCTTCCACAAGTGCACAACTTTGTACGTGTCTACATTAAATTTCATCTGCCATTTGGACATCCAGTCCCCCAATTTATCAAGATCCTCTTGCAATTTTTCACAATTCTCTTGCGTTTTAACAACTTTGAATAATTTTGTCATCTGCAAATTTGATCACCCCACTCATTCCCCTTTCCAGGTTATTTCTGAATATGTTAAAAAACAGCAAGCCCGGCACAGATCCCTGGGATACCCTACTGTTCACCTTTCTCCAATGAGAAAATTGGCCATTTAACCCTATTCTGTTTTCTATCTTTTAACCAGTTCCCAATCCAGAATAGTACACCGCCTCCTATGCCATTACTTTCTGAAACTCCAGATACACTATATCAACCGAATATCTACCTGTTTATTCATATTATCAAAAAATATTATCAGATTAGTAAAACAAAAAACTTTCCTTGGCTTTGTTCCATTTAACTATGGGTTATCTACATGTTCAATAATTGTGTTCTTTATAACGGCTTCTACTATTTTGTCTGATACTGACACCAGGCTCACGCGTCTGTAGTTTCCTGGATCACCCTTTTTAAAAACTGGCGTTATGTTGACCACTCTCCAATCTTCAGGTACTACAGATGATTTTAATGGTAGGTCACAGATTACTAATCGTAAGTATGCACTATCATTTTTTGAGTTCTCTCAACACCCTGGGATATATATCATATGGTCCAGGTAATTTGCTACTCTTTATCAAATAGCTGTACTATATCTTCCAGGTTAATTGAGATTTGTTTCAATTCCTCCAATACATCACCTTTAAATAATAGCTTTTCTGGCATAGGTAATTTCCCTATGTCTTCTTCAGTCAAGATCGAAGCTAAGAATTCATTCAATCTCTCCGCTATGGCCTTGTTCTCCATTCGCACCCCTTTTAGGCCTTTATCATCTAATGATCTAACTGTCTCTCTCACAGGTTTTTTCTACAGATGTACTTGAAAGTTTTTATGATGACCTTTGGCTTATACAGCAAACTTCTTTTCCAATTTTCTCTTTGTCTACCTTATTAATAACTTGTATCTAATTTGCCAGTACTTATGGTTCCCATTTTCATCATTCGGCTCCTTTTTTCGGCTAGAACAGCCTCTTTAACCTCACCTTTAAGCCATGGAGGCAGTTGCTTGGCTTTTCATTCTTTCTTAAAGCATGGAATACATTTGGTTTGGGCTTCCAAGATAGCATTTTTAAACAATGCCCTGGTCTGATGTAAACTTTTAACCCTCGCAGCTCCTCCTTTTAGCTTTTTACCATGTTCATTATTTTGTCATAGTCTCCCCTTTGAAAGCACAGTGGATTTTCCTTGCTGTCCTCCCTCCATTTATTAAATCAAATATGATCATATTATGATCACTGTTGCTAAGTGGCCCCAACACAGTTACCCCTCGCATCAGATCCTGCGTTCCACTAGGAACTAGGTCTAAAATAGCTTCCCATCATGTCAGTTCCTGAACCAGCTGCTCCATGAAGCAGTCATTTATTTCATCTAGTAACTATCTCCCTAGCATGTACTGATGTGACATTGACCCAGTCAATACTGGGAGTAACTGAAATCACCCATTATTACTGTGTTGTAATTTTTGTTAGCTTCCCTAATTTCTTTTAGCATTTCATCATCTATCTGTTCATTCTGGCCAGGCGGATAGTACTACGCTCCCCCACTACTTTCTCCCATTTACATGGGATTTTTTATTTAGGGCAGTTTCTCCAAATGGATTAGTTTTGCACATACCATGACAGGCATGAACCTCAATTCTAAGCCAGGACATAGGGAGTATGATCTCAGTCTCTCAAATTTACTGCTAAGGCTCAGCATAATACTTGCATTGTGCCAAAGAGAGCCTGCTGCTGGAGTTCATAAGATGTAACATATATGGATAATTTGTCGAGATGTGCTTGACTCGCATGTCGGTGGGGAGGGCGTTCCAAGCTCTGGGTGCATATATCGTGAAGGCCCTTTTAGATGTTGCTTTTAAGCACGCTGTCATTTCTTTTGGGATCATCAGGGTGTTTACTGTTATTGATCTTCTGATTCTGTTTGGGGTGTAATGTGGATCATCTCGTTAATGGATGTGGGGGGATGGTTGTTTAGGGCTTTGAAGGTCAGGACTAAGATCTTGTAGATTAGTCTGGCCTGAATGGGTAACCAATGAAGGATCTTCAATATTGGTATGATGTGGTCCGTCCTTGATACCCCACCTAGGACTCTTGCAGCTGTGTTCATTGCAAGTTGGGGCGGGTGTAGCGTTGCCTTGGGAGCCCATATAGTATAACATTAGCGTAATCAAAGTGTGGGAGTACAAGGGCTTGGTAGATTGTTCGGAAATCACTGGGGTCCAGTAGTGCTCTTAGCTGTCGAAGTGTCCGTATTTTGAAGTATATTGTTTTTACTGTATTTTTTGTGTGTGTTTTCATGTCCAGCCTTTGGTCCAGCGTGATAACCAAATCCACAATTAGATACCTTGGTATCAGTTCTGCATTCTTGACTTTTAGGAAGGATGGGGGGGGGGGGGTGAATTCTTGGCTCCTTGTGATGAAGAGGACATCTGTCTTGTTATGGTTGATTCAAAGGTTTTGCGTGTGGAGCCAGTCCGCTACTGCATCGAAACATCTTGTTAGCGGGGAGAAGTCTGGTTGGTCGGTTGCAAATGGCATGTATAGAAGGATATCGTCTGCGTATGCTAGACATTGGACATTGAAAGATCGGATCAGAGTACAGATGGGCTGCATGTAAATATTAAACATTAATGCAGATGGTGATGATCCCTGGGGCACACCTTGTTTTTGTAGGAATGGTTCTGAAGTTGTGGTACTGATCCTCACGTATTGCCATCTGTTGGACAGGTAGGATGTGCACCAATTTAGGGCAGTGCCTTGTATTTCCTTTTCCTCGAGACGTTCTATGAGTATCTCATGGCTCACAGAGTCGAAGGCTGCTGCAATATCCATAAAAATGAGGTTGAAGCCCTGCCAGACATTATCGATTCCTGAGATTAAGGTATTGAAGAGGGTGGCAAGGAGGGTTTCAACACCATGTGCTTCCCTGAAATCGCGTTGGGCTGGGTCCAGTGGTGCTTCGGTATCAGTGTGGTGTTGAATTTGGTGTTCTGCAACCTTTTCGATTATTTTGGCAAGCAATGGTATGCTTGATATCGGTCTATAGGATTAGACTTTTGATGGGTCCAACTTGTTGTTTTTTTTAATAACGGTCTGATGGATGCGTTTTTTAGTTTGAGGAAAGGATCCCGTTGAGAGTGATTGATTCAAGAAATTACTCATGAACTGGCTTAGTTCACAACGCATCTCTCTTATCCAAGGTGCTGGGCATGGGTCATTAGGGGCAGTGGAGGTGTTGATGGATGCGATGGTGTCTTCCGTCTGTTTGATATGATGTTGAAATTGGACAGTATAGATGGCAGTGGTGGCTTGTGCCTAGAGGTGCAACTTGGGAGGTTTGTGCTCTTGTCAGTCAGGATCATCTTTGATTGTAGGAAGTCAGAGTATGCCTGTGGGTGCGGCATGCATGGCTGGTCTGGTGTTGGTTCTTTCGCTAATGTCTTTACAATGTTGAATAGGCCATGCGGTTTGCTTATTGAGCGCTTCAGGAGGTCAGTATGGAACTGCTTCCTTCTCTCCGCTATTTCATCACAATGTTTTTTCGAGTATAAGTTATATTCGCTGAGTGCTTCAGAGGAGATTGGCGCCAACGTCTCTCTAGCTTACGCAGGTGGAGGAGCGATGAGCGGAGCTCTTTGGAGTACCAAGCTGCGTGCTCCCGTTTCCTTGGCTTTTTGCTCATGGCTGCACGGTGGGAGATGGAGTTGAAGCTGTTGTCCCAATTATCAATCATTTCGTCCAGTCCGGGGGCTGAGTTCTCAAGGAGTGGAAGGATTTTCTCAAGTATTTCTTCCTTGACGAAAGGTCTAAAACTTCTTGCTGGCATTTTTAGAAAGGCAGTAGCTTTGTTGGTCTTCTGGATGTGCTGTTGGGTGGGCATTTGGAATCTAAGCAGACTGTGATCAGACCAAGGTACTGGTGTTATCGTTAATGCTGGGTCGTAGGTTGCTTCTAGTGCCGTTTGTGGAGCGAAAATCAGATCAAGTTTGTTCCCCTTCACGTGTGTAGCTGCGTTTACAAGTTGTTTATGTCCCAGCTCATCGACTGCTTCAAGGAAGGCAGTGGCTTGAGTTTCCTGCAGGGTAGGTAAATTGAAGTCACCTAGTATCCAGTTTAGTGATCGTGGCTTATTTGTGCTACAAGCTAGGTTAATTATAGTTGAGAGATCCTCTGGTGATGATGTTGCTGTTCTGTATAGTAGATTGATTGTGCAGTGGTCGCTTTCGATTGTGAATGTATCTAGGTGGGTTGTGCTAGTGGCATTGTTTAATTGGAATTGTAGTTAAGCTTTTGCAAGAGTGAGTGTTCCCCCCCCCCCCTCTCTGGTTGACTCTGTGGCAGGTGTAGAGTGAGAACTTGGGAGGTAGCATTTGGTTGAGCAGGACGTTGTCGCAGTCAGATAGCCATGTCTCCGTGATTGATAATTAGCCATGATTGATAATTAGCATATTATCTTCTCCTGAAGGTTCTGCATTATTGCTACCTTTAACTTTACAGTGTAAGCTACATGTGAGCAACTTTTCATCCTGGGCTAGGATGCAGCCAGGATGAACCCTTTTTCCTTCTTACCATACTTCTACTCTAGTGTGGCCTTGCTGAGATTTGGTATAGATTTTATAAAGCATAGTTACTCACCTGTAACAGGTGATCTCCGGGAACAGCAGGAATTTAGTCTTCACATATGGGTATCGTCGGTACCGACAGAGCCTGCGCGGGAACGCTCCCCAGCGTCCAATTAGAAAGCCTTTGGGAGCATCCCACAGCGCCTGCGTGCTGCCTTCCCGCCTTTCCCAACTGCCTCTCTCCAGTTGAGTTTTAAAGCTGAAACAGAGAGAGAGAGAGAGAGAGACGGAAAGGAAAGAAATAGATAGAGAGATACAACTCCTAGGGGAGGTGGGTGGGTTGTGAAGTCTAAATTCCTGCTGTTCCTGGAGATCACCTGTTACAGGTGAGTAACTATGCTATCTCCAGGAACAAGCAGGAATGTAGTCTTCACATATGGGGACTCCCTAGCTTTAGATGCCAGGGAGAGACCCCAGAAGTTGTGTGTCCCTGTGAAAGGGCTCCACTTTCCCCCATGGATCTCTGACATCCAACCAGGGATGGTGGGTAGGAGTTGATTAGGTATGGAACAGGTGTTGAAGAACAGCCTGACCAAACAAGGCATCCCGGCGGGAGTCCTTGTCCAAGCAGTAATGGGCTGTGAAGGTATGAATCGAGGCCCAAGTGGCTGCTCGACAGATGTCGTCGATAGACAGAGTGCAGATGAGCCATTGAAGTTGCCATGGCTCTCACACTGTGAGCTGTGACATGGCAACTTCAATGGCTATGGCATCCCAATCCATTGGAGTGGAGGAGTAGCTTAGTGGTTGGGGCAAGGTACTTCAGGCCGGAAGGTCGGGGGTTCAAATCCCACTAGAGGACAGCAACCTTGGGCCGGAAGGACTGGGGTTTCTAGTCCCACAGGTGCTCCTTGTGGTCTTGGGCAAGCCACTTAACCCTCCATAGCCCATGTTCCCTGTAAAATAGTTATCTCCAAGTTATAATGACCTGTTCAATGTAATTTCAGTTTGTTCAATGTAAACCGCACTGATGCAGAATAGCGCGGTATATAAGAGAATGTAAATAAATAAAATAAATAAATAAAATGGCCCTCCAGAGGAAGATTCTTGCTCTGATAGGCAAAGGAAATAAACTGAGCAATCCAGCTGGACAGTGTTCTCTTAGAGACTGGAAGTCCCAGATGAGAAGGATCAAAAGCAACAAAGAGTTGAGAGGACTTCCTATGTTGCTGTGTTCTTTGCAAGTAAAAGGATAAAGCTCTTTTACAGTCCAAAGTATGAAGATTCTTTTCTGCATTAGATGCATGAGACCTTGGAAAAAACACAGGCAGGTAGACCGCTTGGTTTAAACGAAAAGGCGAGACTACCTTTGGCATAAAGTGAGGATGAGCCCTAAGGACTACCTTGTCATGATGAAACCTTGTATAAGGTGGATCAGCTACTAGTGCCTGCAACTCACTGATGCGGTGTGCTGATGTGATTGCAATGAGAAAGATAACTTTCCAAGAAAGGAATTTCAATGAGGTAGTAGCTAAGGGTTCGAAAGGTGGCTTCATGAGCTGGTCAAGACTCAGGTTTAAGTCCCATGCCACCGGTGGTGGCCTAATGGGAGGCTTAGTTAGAAGAAGGCCTCTCAAATCTTGCTATAAGAGGATGGGAGGAAATAGGTTGTCCACTTAGAGGCTTGAAAGAAGCTGCAATAGCACTCAAATGGACTCTTACTGAGTTAGTTTTAAGTCCTGCATTGGATAAATGAAGGAGATACTCCAGTAATGATTTCAGAGGTATCGAAAGGGGGTTAAGACCCTTCTGCGAACACCATATGGCAAACCTTTTCCACTTGAAAGCATAGGAGCGTCTTGTGGAAGGCTTCCTGGAAGCATATAGGATATCCCTTACTTGCTGAGGGAGGTTAAGATCATGAAGATCTAGGCCTTCAGCAACCAAGCCCTGAGATGCAGAGACTGGGGATTGGGATGCCATAGCATTCCGTCCTCCTGAGTCAGGAGATCTGGAGCAGATCCTAACTCCAGGGAGGGAGTTTGAGAGAGATGTAGAAGCAGATGGTACCACACTTGCCGTGGCCAATGTGGAGCTATGAGAATCATACAGCCTCTGTGTCTCTCTGAAGCTTGAACAGGGTTTTGGGAATCAGGGGAATGGATGGAAAGGCATACAAGAAGTCTTGACCCCAATGAAGGAGGAAAGTATCCATGGCCTGAGAGCCCTGAGCCGGAATTCTGGAACAGAACCGTGGAAGTTTGGCATTCAACGGACTTGCAAAGAGGTCTATGTCCGGGGGTCCCCAAATTTGAAAAATCTTGCCATCTGGTCTGTATGTAGCGACCATTCGTGTGGAAGCAGAACTCGACTGAGTCTGTCTGCCCAAGAGTTTTGCATGCCTGGAAGATACACTGCCAGGAGATGAATCTGATGCTCTCTGGCGAGGGCCCATAGTCACAAAGCTTCGTTGCAAAGCAACAGAGAGCCTGTTCCCCCCTGCTTGTTCAGGTAGAACATGGCTACTTGATTGTCCATCTGAATGAGGACTGTCTTGTAGCTGAGCAGGGAACAATCGAAGAGCAAGGAAGATTGCTCTGAGCTCTAAGAGACTGATATGTAGATCAGTCTCCTGTGGAGTCCAGGTGCCTTGGGTGGAGAGGTCTTGCAGATGAGCTCCCCAACCCATTGGTGAAGCATCTGTTGTGAGAGTTGCCTGGGGTAAAGGCTGTTGAAATGGGGACCCCAGCAACAGGTTCTGAGTGGACTGCCACCATTAGAGGGACAAAATAAGGCGATTTGTGTTTGCTATTTTGTCTGACAGGCACCCTGATGCCTGGGTCCATTGAGTGGATAAAGTCCACTGGGTTGCTCTCATATGGAGGCGAGCCAAAGGAACCACATGCACGGTAGATGCCATGTGGCCTAGTAGTTTTAACATTTCTCGAGCAGTGAGATAAGGCTTTAAACACTGCTTGAGAAGCTAACTGCACCATGTGAAGGTAATGGGCCTGGGGAAGATAGGCCCTTGCTTTTCTGGTATCCAGCAAAGCTCCTATGAACTCTAGAGACTGAGTAGGAGTTAGACTGGATTTTGGGAAGTTTATGACTAGACCCAAATACTGAAGGATACGCATTGTCCAAGATAGGGAAGTCCTGGCCTCTGACTGATGGAGCTTGAATGAGCCAGTCTAAGTAGGGGAAGACGACTATCCCTAGAGTGCGGAGAAATGCTGCTACCACAGCCATGCATTTCGTGAACACTCTTGGTGCTGAGGCCAGGCCAGGCCAAAAGGAAGCACCCTGTATTGGTAGTGCTTTCCTTGAAAAAGGAACAGAAGGAACTTTCTGTGAGTTGGATGGATGAGAACATGGGTGTACGCATCCTTGAGATCTAGAGAACAAAGCCAATCCTGACTCTGAAGGTATGGCAGCAGAGTTCCCAGAGAAATCATCTTGAATTTCTCTTTGAACAGGAATTTGTTCAATTCTCTGAGGTCCAAAATAGGTCTGTGTCCCCCTGTTTTCTTTGGGATAAAGAAATATGGGGAGTAAAACCCTGTACCCTGTTGATGAATGGGTACTTCTTCTATTGCCCCTTGGGCAAGAAGCATAGTGACCTCTTGATCTAACAGGTTGATGAGAGAAGTCTGAGAATTGAACTGTCTTACCATTGTGGGAGGGGGCATGCGGACAAAATGAAGCTTGTACCCCTCTTTTATAATGGAGAGAGTCCAATGTTCTGCTGTTATCTGCCCCCATCTGGGGGCAAAGTGACACAACCTTCCTGGAATGGTGGAAGGCTCTGGTCCATTGAAGGCCAGGAAGGCTAAGTTCTCTAGATGAAAGTCAAAGACCTTGTGGAGGCTGAGACTGCTGAGACGGTTGAGGCTTAGCAGTCTTTGCTTTCCTTTGTTTAGGTGGTTGCTGATTCTTTCGGGCAGGCTGACCTGCAGAACGTCCCTGCTGGGAATAAGAGGGATAAAACCTCTTCTTTTTTGAGAAGAATGGTTTCTTGAAAGATTTCTTCCTTGCAGGATCAGCTGTAGCTTTGGATAACCTATCGAAAGTGGAGTTGTCAGCATCCAACTCATTGGCTTTTTCTTGACAATTTTTGCCAAATAGATTCTCACCTGTACAAGGGATATTGCCCAGTTTGTCCTGCACCCAGAGCTCCAAATCGGATGCCTGGAGCCAGGCAATTCTACGTGCACCTATGGCAATGGCAGAGGTTCTGCTTATGCACTCAAAACAGTCAAAAGCTGCACGATTAACAAATTTAGAAACATCCTGGGCATGTTTAACCAGTGTGAGAAAATCCTGCCTTTTGTCCTCAGGAAGGAGAGGGCTTAAAACCTCTAAATCTTCTGTGACTTCTTTAAGGAACATTCCCATATATAAAATATAGGAACTGATCCTGGCAGAAAGCATGGAAGCCTGGAAAGTACGACGCCCAAAGGCATCCAAAGTTCTACACTCACGTCCTGGAGGATTAGAGGCATGCCTCTTTGCACTCCTGATCCTTCTCATAGCTGACTCCACTACAATAGAGTGGTGAAGAAGCTGAGTTTTCTGGAAACCAGGACAAGGAGGGACTCGATACATGGTATCCAGTCTGCGAAAGTGAAGAGAGGTGGTAAGAAGTGTCTCCCACATTCTGAACATGAGATCATGTAAGATCTCATGGATAGGCAAGGTAGCTGCCTCCTTAGGAGCTTTGGGATATTGTAAAATCTCCAGCTCCTTTGCCTGGGCTCTGTTTCAGGAGTCACAGTAATAGACAGACCTCGAGCCACCTCCCTGATAAAATCCTGAAAGGAGATATCCTCTGGAAGAGACATCCTACGTTTAGGATGGGAAGGCTCCTCCAGGAGAAGCATTCTGGTACCAACAGAGCTGTCAGAATCCTCAGAATCTTCCGAGGATTCGAAGCACCTTTTGTCCGGGTGCTCTTAAAGAGCCCGGATACCCGTACCGACCGAAGTCGGTAACCGGGGGAATCGGTACCGGTGTATCGGTACCGGAAGGCATCACATGACTGGGTACCGGCAAAGCGGACGTCGATGTCTGTGCCGGTACCAGTTGAACTGTCTGACGCAATTCCGAGGGTGTTGATGCCGCAAGGAGAGCTGCCAGACTGCGTTCAATAGCCAGGAACCTCTGGTCTATCGACGCTGCTGATGCCTGGGTATCGGTACTGGAGAAAGCAGCCGGTACCCCAGAGCATGGCACCAGTAGTTCTGCCGAGGTCGAGGCCTCGAGAACATCCTGGAGCCCCGGTAATGCTTTGGAAGCCGAAGCCTCCCGCTGGGGCAATTTTGCCAAGGGCAACGCCAGAGGCATCTTGATGCTTGGAAGGAGATCTACCCTTTGAGGACCGGCCAGACTTAGGTTTAGTTACCTGAGATCCATGGGAGGAAGACGAAGCCCTGGAAGACGTCGATGCCACAGAAGCTGCATCGGAGGGAAAAAGGGCGCTGAGTTTAGCAGCTCGGTTTTGTCGACCCCTCTTGGACATCATGGCACAAGCCATGCACTCGGAGATAGAGTGGTCAGGACCTAAACATTTAAGACACCAGTTATGGGTGTCTGTGACGGAGATGGTACCGCCACACTTGGTGCACTTTTTAAAACCCGAAGCGGGTTTTTCCATAATGGAGGAAATTTTGGGCCTAAGGCCCAAAATGGCACGTGCACCTGGAAAGAAAAGTTTGGAAAAAAGAATAGTATATATATATTTTTTTTTTTTTAAAGTAAGAAAGAAGAACCGGCGGTACCGGTACAGCGTTGAGGAAGGCAGACGCGACCACAAAAAAGAAAGAATAAGGAAAACATTTTCTGCGGTGACAGGAACAACGACCTGCTGGCTCCGCGGAAAACGAAGAACTGGAGAGAGGCAGTTGGGAAAGGCGGGAAGGCAGCACGCAGGCGCTGTGGGATGCTCCCAAAGGCTTTCTAATTGGATGCTAGGGAGTGTTCCCGCGCAGGCTCCGTCAGTACCGACGATACCCATATGTGAAGACTACATTCCTGCTTGTTCCTGCAGATAACAGGATCACCATGTGAAGGTACTCAGCAAGACTTGGGTAGAGTAATTTATTTTCTTAATCTCAGAGCTACACCGCAAATCATCTTGCTGATGAAATTCTATGTAGTGCACTGTGCTGACCTCTGGAAGAGTTCTGCCCTGACGCTCTCAGATGATGTCACCCATTTTGCATGCCTGACTCAATCCTGTTTGTCAATGGAAAATCCTCTGGCCATTATAAAATGATGAAAATTTCTTTGGATTAATTGTGGCATTAATTATGGATTAACTGGGGCTCTTCAACTTGGAAAAGACACGGCTGAGGAGAGATATGATAGAGGTTTAAAAATTAATGCCGTAGAATGGGTAAATGTAGATTGGTTCTTTATGCCATCAAAAAGTAAAAAGACTAGAGGACACACAATGAAGCTATAAGAGAAAATCTTTTTTCACTCAATTGCATAATCAAACTCTAATTCGTTACCGGAGGATGTATTAAAAGCTGTTAGTGTAGCTGGGTTTAAAAAAAGGTTTGGACAAGTTCCTGAAGAAAAGGTCCATAAACAATTATTAAAGAAGACCTGGAAAATCCACTGCTTGCCTCGGGACAAGCATTGTGGAACCTGTGTGACTCTTTGGGAACCTGCCAGGTACTTGATAGACCTTGGCCTGACCCAGTAAGGCATTTCTTATGTTCTTATGATGACCTTAGGCACCAAGCTTGACTGCAGAATGGTTCGACGTATTTTGGATATTATATGAGATTTCTCAGACAAACCAAAACTTTTCTACTTCTGCAGGCACTCTTTTTGCCTTAGGCTCACTGAGTCACTAAAAAAAAACATGACAAAAACCTACCTAGCTCTGCACTGTTATTAAAATCTGTCTTAAAATAAACTACATGAAGATGGCTGTGGAATGATAGCTAGGCCTCAGGTTGTAAGCATAAATCCAAGGAAACCAATATATTCAGGCCTCCTAAGAATGAGCTCTTATTCTCCTCTTGGTATGACATCACAAGAATGAATAAATATAAACTTGATTAATAGGACAGTGCAACAAACTCCCATTCAGCCTACATTACGAGAAAAATTAGCATAAAAAAGGAAGACCCAAACCAAGAGTGGCAAAATTCTTTCTGTCGGACTCAGAGAGGAACTAATCCCTTTATCTGATCTGTCCATTTTACTCAAATGTTTGCACTAAAAGCAGCAAAGGTATTTCTACAAAAAAAAAAAAAGTGTATTTAGCTTATAATAGATGATCCAAATACATTCATTCAGACATAAGGTGAACACGACGCCGTACCACATTTCGGGTCTATATGTGCTTGAAAGACCCTGCATCAAGTGTTAAATCCCCCGCATCAAGTGTTAAATCCCCCATGAACGGTGTAAGGCAAGTGAAATTTATCGTCCTATAATAGCTGCAAATATCAATGAAACTCTTTATAGATCTCACTGTCTGACGTCACTGCTGACCTAAATGCTTAGTGCAAAGCTGATTGGAGGCTGAGAACAACCAACCAATGTTATCGCACCCCAAAAAGCAACTATTCTTAAAGCAATGCAAATCACCAAATCACAAAAATACTATGCCAGTCCAGTTCAAGATTCAGTCCCCAAGGGGAAACCAAAGTAAAAATCCACTTCTGTTCCAGAAAGCATAGTTACTCACCTGTAACAGGTGATCTCCGGGAACAGCAGGAATTTAGTCTTTACATATGGGTATCGTCGGTACGGACGGAGCGCCTGAGCGGGAACGCTCCCCAGCGTCCAATTAGAAAGCTTTTGGGAGCATCCCACAGCACCTGTGTGCTGCCTTCCCGCCTTTCCCAACTGCCTCTCCCCAGGAGAGTTTAAAGCTGAGACAAAGAGAGAGAGAGGGAAAGGGAAAGAGATAGAGTGATACAACGCCTAGGGGAGGTGGGTGGGTTGTGAAGACTAAATTCCTGCTGTTCCCGGAGATCACCTGTTACAGGTGAGTAACTATGCTATCTCCAGGAACAAGCAGGAATGTAGTCTTCACATATGGGGACTCCCTAGCTTCAGATGCCAGGGAGAGACCCCAGAAGTTGTGTGCCCCTGCACAGGGCTCCACTTCCCTCCATGGATCTCTGGCATCCAACCAGGGATGGCGGGTAGGAGTTGATTACGTATGGAACAGGTGTTGAACAGCCTGACCAAACAAGGCATCCTGGCGGGAGTCCTTGTCCAAGCAGTAATAGGCTGTGAAGGTATGAACGGAGGCCCAGGTGGCTGCTTGACAGATGTCATCGATAGACACAGAGTGTAGATAAGCCATTGAAGTTGCCATGGCTCTCACATTGTGAGCTGTGACATGGCCCTCCAGAGGAAGATTCTTACTCTGACAGGCAAAGAAAATACACTGAGCAATCCAGTTAGATAGTGTTCTCTTGGAGACTGGAAGTCCCAAATGAGAAGGATCAAAAGCAACAAAGAGTTGAAAGGACTTTCTATGTTGCTGTGTTCTTTGTAAGTAAAAGGCTAAAGCTCTTTTACAGTCCAAAGTATGAAGATTCCTTTCTGCATTTGATGCATGAGGTCTTGGAAAGAAGACAGGTAGGTAGACCGCTTGGTTAGATGAAAAGGCGAGACCACCTTTGGCATAAAGCGTGGATGAGTCCTAAGGACTACCTTGTCATGATGGAACCTTGTATAAGGAGGATCAGTCATTAGTGCCTGCAACTCACTGATGCGACGTGCTGATGTGATTGCAATGAGAAAGATAACCTTCCAAGAAAGGAATTTCAAGGAGGTAGTAGCTAAGGATTCGAAAGGTGGCTTCATGAGTTGACCAAGAACCAAGTTCAAGTCCCATGCCACAGGTGGTGACTTAATGGGAGGCTTAGTTAACAGAAGGCCTCTCATAAATCTTAGTATAAGAGGATGGGAGGAGATAGGTTGCCCATTTAGAGGCTTGAAGGACGCTGCAATAGCACTCAAATGGACCCTCACTGAGTTAGTCTTCCCAGTGAGGGTCCATTTGAGTGCTATTGCAGCTTCCTTCAAGCCCTGCATTGGATAAATGAAGGAGATACTCCAGTAATGATTCCAGAGGTACTGCAACGGGGTTATGACCCTTCTGCGAACACCATATGGTAAACCTTTTCCACTTGAAAGCATAAGAGCATCTTGTGGAAGGCTTCCTGGAAGCATAAAGGATATCCTTTACCTGTTGAGGAAGGTTAAGATCATGGAGATCTAGGCCTTCAGCAACCAAGCCCTGAGATGCAGAGGCTGGGGATTGGGATGCCATAGCATTCCGTCCTCCTGAGTCAGGAGATCTGGAGCAGATCCTAACTCCAGGGAGGGAGCTTGAGAGAGATGTAGAAGCAGAGGGTACCACACTTGCCGTGGCCAATCTGGAGCTATGAGAATCATACAGCCTCTGTCTCTCTGAAGCTTGAACAGGGTTTTGGGAATTACGGAAATGGGTGGAAAAGCATACAGGAAGTCTTGACCCCAGTAAAGGAGGAAAGCATTCCTGGCCTGAGCCCCCTGAGCCGGAATTCTGGAACAGAACTGGGGAAGTTTGGCATTCCACGGACTTGCAAAGAGGTCTATGTCCGGAGTTCCCAAATTTGAAAAATCTTGGCCACCTGGTCTGCATGCAGAGACCACTCGTGTGGAAGCAGAACTCGACTGAGTCTGTCTGCCCAAGAGTTTTGTATGCCTGGAAGATACACTGCCAGGAGATGAATCCGATGCTCTCTGGCGAGGGCTCATAGTCGCAAAGCTTCGTTGCAAAGCGACAGTGAGCCTGTTCCGCCCTGCTTGTTCAAGTAGAACATGGCTACTTGAGTGTCCGTATGAATAAGGACTGTCTTGTAGCTGAGCAGGGTGTGGAACACTCAAAGAGCATGGAAGATTGCTCTGAGCTCCAAGAGATTCATATGTAGATGAGTCTCCTGTGGAGTCCAGGTGCCTTGGGTGGAGAGGTCTTGCAGATGAGCTCCCCAACCCATCAGAGAAGCATCTGTTGTGAGAGTTGCTTGGGGTTAGGGTTGCTGAAAAGGAGACCCCAGCAACAGGTTTTGTGTGGACTTCCACCACTGGAGGAACAAAATAAGGCAACTTGTGTTTGCTATTTTCTCTGACAGGCATCCTGATGCCTGGATCCATTGAGTGGATAAAGTCCACTGAGCTGCCCTCATATGGAGGCGAGCATAGGGAACCACATGCACGGTGGATGCCATGTGGCCTAGAAGTTGAAGCATTTCTCGGGCAGTGAAATGAGGCTTTACCACTGCTTGAGAAGCTAACTGCACTATGCGAAGGCAACGGGCCTGGGGGAGATAGGCCCTTGCCTTTTTGGTATCCAGCAAAGCTCCTATGAACTCTAGATTCTGAGTGGGAGTTAGATTGGATTTTGGGATGTATATGACCAGACCCGAATACTGAAGGATACACATTGTGTAGGACAGAGAAGTCCTGGCCTCTGACTCTGTTGGGGCTCGAATGAGCCAGTCGTCTAAGTAGGGGAAGACGAATATTCCCAGAGTGCGGAGAAATGCTGCTACCACAGCCATGCATTTCGTGAACACTCTTGGTGCTGAGGCCAGGCCAAAAGGAAGCACCCTGTATTGGTAGTGCTTTCCTTGAAACAGGAACCAAAGGAACTTTCTGTGAGTTGGATGGATGAGAACATGGGTGTACGCATCCTTAAGATCTAGAGAACAAAGCCAATCCCGACTCTGAAGGTATGGCAGCAGAGTTCCTACAGAAATCATCTTGAATTTCTCTTTGAACAGGAATTTGTTCAATTCTCTGAGGTCTATAATAGGCCTGTGTCCCCCTGTTTTCTTTGGGATAAGGAAATAGGGGGAGAAAAACCCCGTACCCTGTTGAAGAATGGGTACTTCTTCTATTGCCCCTTGGGGAAGAAGCATAGTGACCTCTTGATCTAACAGGTTGATGAGAGAGGTTTGAGAATTGAACTGCCTTACCATTGTGGGAGGGGACATGCTCAAAAAATGAAGCTTGTACCCCTCTTTTATGATGGAGAGTGTCCAACACTCTGCTGTTATCTGTCCCCATCTGAGGGCAAAATGGCACAACCTTCCTGGAATGGTGGAAGGCTCTGGTCCATTGAGAGCCAGTAAGGCTACGTTCTCTAGTTGAAAGTCAAAGGCCTTGTGGAGGCCGAGACTGCTGAGGCGGTTGAGGCTTAGCAGTCATTGCTTTCCTTTGTTTGGGTGGTTGCTGACCCTTCCGGACAGGTTGACCTGCAGAACGTCCCTGCTGAGAATAAGCAGGATAAAACCTTTTCTTTTTAGAAAAGAATGGTTTCTTGAAAGATTTCTTTCTTGCAGGATCAGCTGTGGCCTTGGATAATCTATCCAAGGTGGAGTTGTCAGCATCCAACTCATTGGCTTTTTCTTGCCAATCTTTTCCAAACAGGTTCTCACCAGTACAAGGAATGTTTCCTAGTTTGTCTTGTACCCAGAGCTCCAGATCAGATGCCTGGAGCCAAGCAATTCTACGTGCACCTATGGCAATGGCAGAAGTTCTGCTTATGCACTCAAATCAAAAGCTGCACGGTTGACAAATTTGGAAACATCCTGGGCATGTTTGACCAATGTGAGAAAATCCTGCCTTCTATCCTCAGGAAGAAGAGGGCTATAAACCTCTAAATCTCCTGTGACTTCTTTCAGGAACATTCCCATATATGAACTATAGGAACTGATCCTGGCAGACAGCATGGAAGCTTGGAAGACTCGACGTCCAAAAGCATCCAGAGTTCTGCACTCATGTCCTGGAGGATTAGAGGCATGTCTCTTTGCACTCCTGATCCTTCTCATAGCTGATTCCACTACAATAGAGTGGTGAGGAAGCAGAGTTTTCTGGAAACCAGGACAAGAAGGGACTCGATACAGAGTATCCAGTCTACGAGAATGAGGAGAGGTGGTAAGAGGTGTCTCCCACATTCTCAGCATGAGATCATGCAAGATCTTATGGATAGGCAGGGTAGCTGCCTCTTTAGGAGTTTTAGGGTACTGTAAAATTTCCAACTCCTTTGCTCTGGGCTCTGTTTCAGGAGCCACAGTAATGGACAAACCTCGAGCCACCTCCCTGATGAAATCCTGAAAGGAAAAGTCCTCTGGAGGAGACATCCTGCATTTAGGGGAGGAAGGCTCCTCTGGGAGAAGTATCCCGCATCGACAGAACTGTCAGAATCCTCAGATTCCCCCGAGGATTCGAAGTACCTTCTGTCTGGATGCTCTTGAAGAGCCCGATACCTGTACCGATCGAAGTCGGTACCGAGGGGAAATCGGTACCGGTGTAGCGGTATCGGAAGGCATCGCATGACTGGGCACTGGCAATGCGGATGCCGATGCTATCGGTACCGATACTGATGCCGGAGTCGGTGCCAGTACCGGTTAAACTGTCTGACACGGTTCCGAGGGTGTCAATGCCGCAAGGAGAGCCGCCAGACTGCGTTCAATAGCCAGGACCCTCTGGTCTATCGACGCTGCCGATGCCTGGATGTCGGTACCAGAGAAGACAGCCGGTACCCCAGAGCATGGCACCAGTAGTTCTGCCAAGGTCGAGGCCTCGAGAAGATCCTGGAGCCCCAATAATGCTTTGGAAGCCGAAGCCTCCCGCCAGGGCAATTTTGCCGGTGCAGAATCCTCAAGGTCAACGCCAAAGGCATCTCGATACTTAGAAGGAGATCTACCCTTTGAGGACCGGCTAGACTTATGTTTAGTTACCTGAGATCCACGGGAGGATGAGGAAGCCCTGGAAGATGTCGATGCCCCGAAGCTGCATCAAAGGGAAACAGGGTACTGAACTTAGCAGCTCGGTTCTGCCGACCTCTTTTAGACATCATGGCACAGGACATACAATCTGTGATGGAGTGGTCAGGACCTAAACATTTTAGACTCCATTCATGGGTGTCAGTGATAGAAATGGTACCGCCACACTTGGTGCACTTTTTGAAACCCGAAGCAGGTTTCTCCATTGTAGGATAAAATTGGGGCCTAAGGCCCAAAATGGCGCATGCACCTGGGAAAAAAGGGAAAAAGTACTAAGTTTTGGGGTTTTTTTTGGTTTTTTTAAAGAACAGAAATAAAGAAAGGAAAACCGGCAGTAGCGGTAAAGCGTCGGGAAAGGCAGACGCGACCACAAAAAAGAAAGTAATAAAGAAGAATTTTCTGCGGTGACAGGAACACGACCTGCTGGCTCCGCGGAAAACGAAGAACTGGAGAGAGGCAGTTGGGAAAGGCGGGAAGGCAGCACGCAGGCGCTGTGGGATGCTCCCAAAAGCTTTCTAATTGGACGCTGGGGAGCGTTCCAGCGCAGGCTCCGTCGGTACCGACGATACACATATGTGAAGACTACATTCCTGCTTGTTCCTGGAGATAAAGTGATACTGAAAGCCATGTGAGGAGATCAAAGCACCAAGGGACTGGGTATAGAGAGAGAAAAGGAGAGGCCCCAGAACAGACCCTTGGGGTACACCAAATGACAGTGGGATAGCCTCTCCTGACCCTTCTCTGTTACCTCCTTTCTGAATCTTCCCTCTCTGTGTGACTGCACTGTCCCTTTCCTATCAATTATTGTAGTTTTCCTTTTCTGGCCTTGACTGTTATTATATTGTAAACCACCCTGATGTCAAAAAGGCCGGTATATCAAATTGCTGAATAAACATAAAACTACCAGAACAAACACTGAAAGAGCTATGGGAGAGATAAGAAGAGAACCAGGACAGGACAGAGCTTCTAAAACCAAGTGAGGACAGTGTGTTGAGAAGGTGGCAGTCAACAGTGTCAAAAGCAGCAGAAAAGTCTGCATCAGAGGGGGGCCGAATTGGCAAGTAGGAGCACATGGAAACTGCAATGCAGCGCCAAACCCTTTAAGTAAGTGATGCATCACAGTTTTTGAACCATTGCTGCTGCTGCAGGCCTCAGAGATAGGCAACAGTGGTGGCAATGGGGGGAGGGGGCAGCAGGATGTAGGTGCCCTCTAAGACACCTCCATTCTTTGCACCGGTCATGTATCTAAGTAGCAATTTAAGAAAAGCTGCTACTGACATGTGTATCTGCAGCACATGGTTTTGATAGGAGTGTGTCAAGGGTGTGGTTTAGGTAAGCCTGATGACTCTCAGATCCATCTACACCTGATATTTCTCCGACACTCTAGGCCCACATCTCTACCTGCCTATCTGACATCGCTGCCTGGATGTTTCAGCGCTGTTTGAAATTGAACATCGCCAAAACTGAACTTCTTTTTTTTCCTCCTACATCCTCCTCCCCCTTTCTGCTTTCTCTATCTCTGTAGATAACACTTTTCGTCTTCTATTTCCTCAGCCCACAACCCTGGGATCATCTTTGGTTCCTCCCTCTCCTTCTCAACACATATCCAACAGATAGCTAAAACCTATTGTTTCTTTCTCTATAACAATAAACATTCCCCTTTCCTTTCTGAACACACTACTAAAACACCTCTCCCTTCAATCTGTTCAGAACTCTGCTGCACAGCTAATCCCTTCCATCAGCCCTGATAAACTCATTTAACCCCTCTTCTCAAGTCACTTCATTGGCTCCCCCCCTTCTGTTTCCATATCCTATTCAAACGTTTCCTTCCGACCTATAAATGCATTCACTCTACTACTCCTCACTACTTTCCTCTCTCCTCTCTCCCTACACCCCGCCTCGTGAACTCCCCTCTTCCACTGACTTGCTTCTCTCTATGACCTTTTCTTCCACTGCCAAATTTAGACTTCAATCCTTTCACCTTGCTGCTCCTAATGACAGCGGCTGCCCTGCGCATGGGGCCATCTACACATTAGCCCTGTTCTTGGCAGCCCCCTCACCCCAAAAAAAGAAGCTTGCCGCCCTAGTCTGCATGCTGGTTGGGCTGACCTTGCTCTCTATTGTAACTAGCTTTGTGCTCAAGTTTAAATACATTTAAAATAAAAAGAATTTGGATGGAGTGAAACTAGAAAAACTGAAAAGCGAATACCACAATGGGACCAGAATGTGTTCATTTATGTTCTTACTTACATTAATACGTCACCATACCAGACCACCTCAGAGCAGCTTAGTACCGCATACCAGGACAGAGAGCGCCAACACTACTACCGAAACCCCTGCTCAATCATCCTTAGGACACAGACAAATGTAGTCTCTCTGCATAAAAAGTAGATGCTAAGGGAAAGGTGAAAACAAAAGGCAATCAGTCTCACCTCAATGCTAGGAGAAGTAATAGGAAAGGGTTGTGAAAGTTTTGGCAGTACCAGATAACAAGATCCAGGGCAGTGTGAAGTTACAATCAAACCTCAGTGGTTTCTCCGACATGGTGACCAAGGGATTAGAAAGAACAGGAGAGCAATGGCTGTGGTAGTGTTAGAGTTCATGAAGGTCTTTTGACACTGCTCCATAAAGACGACAGTTAAGCAGCCCACGGCAGGGTCATAAGGTGAGAAAGAAAGGAAAGATATGAATAGGGCTGCCTCAAGGATCAGTCCTAGGGCCAGTGGTATTGAAGGAATATTTAAGGTATACTGCAGAGGCCTCAAAAAAAAAAGGTATACTTGCTTGCAAATGGCACTAAGAATGTAACAGGTGATCTCCGAGAACAGCAGGATATCATCGGTACCGACGGAGCCTGCGCGGGAACGCTCCCCAGCATCCAATAGGAAAGCCTTTGGGAGCATCCCACAGCGCCTGCGTGCTGCCTTCCCGCCATTCCAACTCTCCCTCATCAGTTGAGTTTATAGCTGAGACAAAGGAAAGAAGGAGAGAGAGAAAGAGAGAGAAAGAGAGAGATAGAGAGAACTCCTAGGGGACCACCATACCCAACAGGCTAAGAAGAACCTCAGTAGCTAACATGCTAGTGATACCGAGAGACATAACAAAATGCTCCAAAGCAACATCGAACAGAGCCTTTAGACTATGTGCCCCAAGTCTCTGGAACTCCCTAACACCACACATCAGAGCAATCCCTAACTTGAGCCAGTTCAGGAAGGCCTTAAAACATTTCCTCTTTATCAAATATCTGACTGCCCCGAACCCCAGCCACCAAGTATGATCAATACCCAATAACTCCATCTGACATGCATATAGTTACCTATTCAATGCTATGCATATGTATATAGTTTACCCTGTTTTCCAAGTTACTTGTTCCTGTTCAATGTAATGACCTGACTTTTGTTCATTGTCGGATACCTTTTGTTTTATGTAAACCGCGCTGAGATAGTGCAGTATATAAGAAATGCAAATAAATAAATAAATAAAATATAGGTGGGTGGGTTGTGAAGACTAAATTCCTGCTGTTCCCGGAGATCACCTGTTACAGGTGAGTAACTATGCTATCTCCAGGAACAAGCAGGAATGTAGTCTTCACATATGGGGGACTCCCCAGCTGAAGGGTACCAGGGAGATGGCCCCAGGAAGCTGCAAACCTATGGTGAGATGGGTCATGCTTCCTCCCATGGATCTCTGGCATCCAAACCTGGACAGTGGGTAGGAGTTGCATTAAGTCTGAAAGAGATGCTGAAGAACAGCTTGGCCAAACAAGGCATCCCGACGGGAGTCCTTGTCTAAACAGTAGTGGGCTGTAAAAGTGTGCATTGAAGCCCAAGTAGCTGCTCTGCAGATGTAGTCTATAGACACAGAATGAAGGTCAGCCATAGAGGCTGCCATGGCTCTCACATTGTGAGCTGTGACATGGCTCTCACATTGTGAGCTGTGACATGGCCCTCAAGAGAAAACCCCTTACCTGGGGGATGGGTGAAGAAAGCCCCCAGGTAAGTGAAAGCCCCCAGGTAGGTGATACATTAAATACCTTTATGGAAATGGGTAACAGGGGTAACATATGGAAAGCAGTGTGTATTAATGCCCGTAGCATGGGAAATAAGATCCCTGAAGTTGAAGCTTTGGTGGGAGTGGCTGACTTGGATTTAGTGGCAGTTACAGAAACATGGTTCACAGAAAACCATGACTGGGATGTAACTATACCTGGCTATACTTTATTCAGAAAGGACAGGGTACGAAGAAGGGGAGGAGGAGTGGTACTATATGTAAAAACTACTATTAAAGCTTTGGAATTACAGAGCTTAAAAGGGAGAGAGGAGGCATTGTGGGTTAAACTAGAAAGAGGGAAAGAGAAATCTATTTGCATTGGTGTGATATACAGACCTCCCTCACAAGAGGAAGAGGTGGACAGAGAGTTAATTGAAGACATACGCAGCATTGCTAGGAAAGGGGAAGTGCTACTGATAGGAGATTTCAATATGCCAGATGTTGATTGGCACATTCCTGCTGCAGTATCATCTAGAAGTAAGGAGATCCTGGATTCTCTACAGGGAGAACTATTCAGGCAATTGGTAACAGTCCCCACACGTGAAGGGGCCATACTGGACTTGGTGCTTACCAATGGTGAAAGTGTTTCTGATGTTGTAGTGGGAGATCATTTTGCATCCAGTGATCACCAGATGGTGTGGTTCAGTATTAGGACTAGGGCTGTTAGAATCCATTCCAAGGTAAGGATCTTAGACTTTAGGAAGACTAACTTTGCGAAGATGGGCCAATACCTCAGGGAGTCGTTAGTGGGATGGGAACAGCTGGGGGATGTAGAAAAACAGTGGGCAAAACTGAAAGGGGGTATTTTAAAGGCAACGAACCTTTTTGTTAAAATGGTAAATAAAGGCAAAAGGAACAGGAGACCGCTATGGTTTCCGAAGGAAGTAGCTGAAAAAGTGAAGAAAAAGAGGGAGACCTTCATGAAATACAAGAGATCACAGAGAGAGGAAGACAGGCATCTGTATTTGGAAAAACTTAGAGAAGCTAGCAAAGTAGTCAAGAAGGCAAAGATTCAAAAGGAGGAGGAAATAGACAATGCAATAAAATGGGGGGATAAGACATTTTTCAGATATATTAGTGAGAAGAGGAAGGGCAAAAGTGGTATTGTCAGACTCAAGGGTGCAGGGGGAGGAATATGTAGAAGCTGATAAGGATAAAGCGGAATTGCTTAACAAATATTTTTGTTCTGTGTTCACAGATGAAGAACCAGGAGCAGGACCTCAGAAAACACCCACAAATAAGAACAGAAGCGAGGGACATCTTGAACAATTTTCAGAAGACTGTGTTCGTGAGAAACTAGCTCAACTTAAAGTAGGCAAAGCGATGGGACCGGATGGGATACACCCTAGAATACTGAGGGAACTTGGGGACGTTCTAGCAACTCCACTGACTGACCTTTTCAATGCCTCGTTGGAGTCGGGAGTGGTGCCAAAGGACTGGAGAGAGGCTTATGTGGTGCCTTTACACAAAAGCGGAAGTAAGGATGTGGTTGAAAACTACAGGCCGGTTAGTTTAACTTCGGTGGTGAGTAAATTATTGGAAACGCTGCTGAAAGAGAAAATAGTGAGGTTTCTGGAGTCCAGCGGGTTACAGGATCCGAGGCAGCATGGATTCACCAGAGGCAGGTCTTGTCAGACAAATCTGATTGATTTCTTTGACTGGGTGACCAGGGAGTTGGACCGAGGGAGAGCTCTAGATGTGGTGTATTTAGATTTCAGGCGACTTATAAACAAACTGAGCACCTTAGGGATGGACCCTAAAGTTACTGCTTGGGTTAGAAATTGGTTGGGTGGGAGGCGACAAAGAGTACAAGTAAATGGAGCTCACTCTGAGGAGAAGGATGTTACCAGTGGTGTGCCCCAGGGATCTGTCCTTGGTCCGATTCTTTTTAACATCTTTGTTAGTGATATAGCGGAAGGGCTGTCGGGTAAGGTTTGCCTCTTTGCGGATGATACCAAAATCTGCAATAGAGTAGACACCCAGGAAGGTGTAGATAACATGAGGAGGGATCTAGCTAAGCTTGAAGAATGGTCTAGAATTTGGCAGCTGGGATTTAATGTTAAAAAATGTAAGGTCATGCATTTGGGCTGCAGCAATCCAAGGGAGCAATACAGTATAGGAGATGAAGTACTTTTGTCCACTAAAGAAGAGCGGGACCTAGGCGTGGTTGTCTCTGATGATCTTAAAGTAGCTAAAAAAGTAGAAAAGGCGATGGCAAAAGCTAGAAGGATGCTTGGATGCATACGGAGAGGAATGGCTAGCAGAAAAAAGGAGGTGATAATGCCTCTGTATAAGTCTTTGGTGCGACCTCATTTGGAGTATGGTGTGCAATTCTGGAGACCGCACCTTCAAAAGGATGTGAACAGGATGGAGTCAGTGCAGAGGGCTGCTACTAAAATGATTAATGGGCTTCATTATAAAGCATATGATGACAGACTTAAGGATCTTAATATGTACACCTTAGAGGAAAGGCGGGATAGAGGTGATATGATTGAGATGTTTAAATACCTCCGTGGCATAAATGTTCAGGGAGAGAGCCTCTTTCAATTGAAAGCAAGTTCTGCTATGAGGGGACATGGGATGAGGGTGAAGGGAGATAGATTCAGGAGTGATATGCGGAAATATTTCTTTACAGAAAGAGTAGTGGATCCATGGAATAGTCTCCCAGTGGAGGTGGTAGAGATGAGGACAGTAACTGAATTCAAAAAAGCATGGGACCAACACAGAGGATCTCTAAAGGTAAAAAGTGGACTGTTGTAGTTGTTGTTATGGAAGGACAGACTAGATAGGCCATGTGGTCTTTTTCTGTCATCATGTTTCTATGTTACTCTCATAAGCAAAGGATATGCACTGTGCAATCCAGTTAGAGAGTGTTCTTTTGGAAACTGGAAGTCCCAAATGACTAGAATCAAAAGCAACAAAAAGTTGAGAAAATTTTCTATGTTGCTGCGTTCTTTGCAGGTAAAAGGCTAAGGCTCTTTTGCAGTCTAAGGTATGAAGGTTCCTTTCTGCATTGGAGGCATAAGGCCTCGGAAAGAATACTGGAAGGTTTAAGTGGAAAGGCGAGACCACCTTTGGCATAAAGTGAGGATGAGTTCTAAGAACAACCTTATCATGGTGAAATCTTGTATAAGGAGGATCAGCCACTAAAGCTTTTAATTCACTAATGCGTCGTGCAGACATGATTGCAATTAGGAAGATGACCTTCCATGAAAGGAATTTTAGAGCTGTAGTGGCTAAAGACTCAAAGGGCGGTTTCATGAGCTGCCCGAAAACAAGGTTCAAATCCCATGCCACCGGTGGTGGTCTAATGGGAGGTTTTGTTAGTAGAAGACCTCTCATAAATCTTGCTATGAGTGGATGAGAGGAAATAGGTTGTCCATTTAGAGGCTTGTAAGAGGCTGCAATAGCACTAAGATGAACTCTTACTGAATTGGTCTTTAGACCAGAATTTGATAAATGAAGGAGATACTCCAGTAACGATTCCAAAGGTATCGCAAGAGGGTTAAGTCCCTTTTGAGAACACCATATAGTAAACCGTTTCCACTTGGCTATGATCACCTTGTGGAGGGTTTTCTGGAAGCCTGAAGGATATCCTTTACCTGTTGAGAAAGGATGAGATCCTGAAGTTCTAGGCTTTCAGCAACCAGGCCCTGAGATGCAGGGACTGGGGATTCAGGTGCCATAGAGTCCCGTTCTCCTGGGAGAGAAGATCTGGAGCACATCCCAACTCGAGGGGTGTAGCCCAAGAGCGATGTAGAAACAGAGGATACCATGTTTGCCGTGGCCAACGTGGAGCTATGAGTATCATATGACCTCTGTCTCTCTGAAGCTTGAACAGTGTTTTGGGGATGAGGGGAATGGGTGGAAAGGCATAGATGAAGTCTTGAACCCAATGAAGGAGGAAAGCATCCTTTGCCTGACAGTTTTGAGCTGGAATTCTGGAACAGAACTTGGGAAGTTTGGCATTCTGTGGACTTGCAAAGAGGTTTATGTCTGGGGTTCCCCAGATTTGTAATACTCTGGCAATCTGGTCCGAGTGGAGAGACCATTCGTGTGGCAGCAGTACTCGGCTGAGTTTGTCTGCCCAAAGGTTTTGAATGCCTGGAAGATATATCACAAGGAGGTGAATTTGATGCTCTCTGGCGAGGGCCCATAGTCCTAAAGCTTCGTTGCATAAAGACAGAGAGCCTGTTCCACCCTGCTTGTTCACATAGAAAATAGCTACTTGATTGTCGGTCTGGACTAGGACTGTCTTGTAGCTGAGCTGGGCTTGGAATACTCGAACAGCAAGGACGATTGCTCTGAGTTCTAGGAGGTTTATGTGAAGACAAGACTCCTCTGCGGTCCAGAGACCCTGGGTGGAGAGATCGTGCAGGTTGGCCCCCCATCCCAACTGGGACGCATCTATTGTTAGAGTGGCCTGGAATAGGGGCTGCTGGAAAGGAAAGCCTATGAGAAGGTTTTCCAGTTATTTGCCACCATTGGAGGGACGAAACAAGACGTTCTGAGTTTCTTATTTTGTCCGACAGGCGACCTGAGGCCTGTGTCCACTGAAAGGATAGGGTCCACTGGGCTGCTCGCATGTGAAGACGAGCATAGGGAACCACATGTACAGTGGATGCCATATGTCCCAGTAGCTGAAGCATTTCTCGAGCAGTTAAGAAGGCTTTTACCGCTGCTTGGGAAGCTAGCTGCACTATACGAAGACAGCGGGGCTGTGGAAGGAAAGCCCTTGATTGTCTGGTATCTAGGCGAGCTCCTATGAATTCGAGGGACTGAGAAGGAGCGAGATAGGATTTTGGAAGGTTTATGACCAATCCCAAGTATTGCAGAACTCGCATTGTGTGAGTAAGAGCAGATTTGGCTTCTGGAGCTGTGGGTGCTCGAATGAGCCAGTCGTCCAAGTAAGGGAAGACGAATATCCCCAGAGTCCGTACAAATGCAGCTACTACTGCCATGCATTTTGTGAAAACTCTTGAGGCAGAAGCCAGACCAAAGGGAAGAACCCTGTATTGGAAGTGTCCTCCCTGGAAAAGGAATCAAAGGAACTTCCTGTGATCTGGATGGATGAGTATATGAGTATAAGCATCCTTTAGATCTAGAGAACATAGCCAATCCTGACTCTGAAGGTATGGCAGAAGTGTTCCGAGAGAAATAATTTTGAATTTTTCTTGTAACAGATATTTGTTCAATTCTCGGAGGTCCAAAATGGGTCTGTGATCCCCTATTTTCTTTGGGATGAGAAAATAGGGGAGTAGAACCCTGTACCCTGTTGAGGTATGGGTACCTCTTCTATTGCTCCTTGGGCAAAAAGTATTGTGACCTCCTGACTCAGAAGATTGGCGACAGGGGTTTGAGAATTGAACTGTCTTATGATTGTAGGAGGGGGCATGCTGTGAAAATGAAGTCTGCACCCCTCTCGTACAATGGACAGAGTCCAATTTTCTGATGTTATTTGGTGCCATCTGGTGGTAAACTGACAATCTGCTGAGGATGGTAGAGGGTTCTGGACCCTGCAGGGGCAGGAAGGCTAAGTTCTCTAGAAAAGAATCAAAGCCCCTGAGGAGGCTGAGCCTGCTGAGCTGGCTGAGCTCTTGGGACTTTTGGTTTCTTCCGTTGTCTAGTTTGTTGCTGTTGTCCCTTTTGGGCAGCATGGACTGGACAGTGACCCTGCTGGGCATGGGTATAAGGATAAAACTTCTTTTTCTTGTTGAAAAAGGGTTTTTTATTAAATCTTTTTTTTGCTGGGTTGGCTGTAGATTTTGACAATATTATCTTGGACAGGTTGTCAGAGTCAATCTAATTAGCTTTTTCTTGCCAATTCTTGCCAAAGAGATTTTCTCCTGTGCAAGGAATGTTGCCCAGTTTATCTTGTACCCAAATTTCCAAGTCTGATGCCTGAAGCCAGGCAATACGACGTGCACCAATGGAGATAGCAGAGGTTCTGCTGATGCATTCAAAGCCTGCACGGTTGACAAACTTGGAAACATCTTAGGCATCTCTGACCAGAGCAAGAAAATCCTGTCTTATCATCACACAAAAAACAAGGAAGTAACAAAGAATTTTCTGCGGTGACTGGGTATGTGACCTGTCAGCTCCGCGGAAAACGAAAAACTGATGAGGGAGAGTTGGAAAGGCGGGAAGGCAGCACGCAGGCGCTGTGGGATGCTCCCAAAGGCTTTCCTATTGGACGCTGGGGAGCGTTCCCATGCAGGCTCCGTCGGTACCGACGATACCATAGTAACATAGTAAATGACGGCAGAGAAGGTGATTTTTTACTGAGTTGCTGCATAACAGAGTCTTGTTTCCAAATAACTGTGAATCTGTTTGTCTCCACATAGCTCTCTATCTGTCCATAGTATTGGGTTCCCTTACCCACTCCATTGCTGTAGAGGTTTAAGTTTTAAACTTTCTTTTACCCTTCCCTGAAGGACTCCTCCCCTCCCCCCTGCTGAGTTAGTGTTGTGGTCTTCCATTTTCTGTGCTGCACACGTGGGTTTAGCTCAGATTGCCTTTGTGTTCCCTAAGAAGGGTGCTTCCAGAGCTCTCCCAAAAGGTGATTTTTTTACTGAGTTGCTGCATAACTGAGTCTTGTTTACAAATAACTGAATCTGTTTGTCTCCACATAGCTCTCTATCTGTCCATAGTATTGGGTTTCCTTACCCACTCCATTGCTGTAGAGGTTTAAGTTTTAAACTTTCACTTACCCTTTCTCAGCTGTAACTTACCTTGCCTCTCTCAACTAACTGGGCTTTATGTGGTACCCCCCTCCCCCCTGCTGAGGGTTCAGGACAGGGTACCTTGTAACTGCCCTCTTTAATAGGACTTATCTCCCTCCCTCCCTCCCCAGCACCCACCCACCCCTGGGGTAATTGTAGTTTTATAGATACTTGCACATCTTAGAGGAAAGGGGCTGCTCTCAGGTGCAGCTCATTATCCAAATCAGTCATACACGGAGGACCTGAGATTAATTAATTAAGCTTCAGGTACACAAGGTGTATTAGGGGTATTAGATACACTTTTATTGGTATAAGCATCTACACCAATCCTTATTATATACAGAATTTAAAAGACCTAAAAACAAGCTTTAAACTAAGATGCAGACAGAAGTCCAGCAACGAGATGGGGGTTCTCCAGTCTTTTGCATTGAGTGTCACATGTATGATTTTCTCCCAGTTGGTGAGAGGTCTTACATATGCACTAAGTGCAAAGAACTCTTTGCTCTCAGGGAACGAGTCCGTTCTCTAGAGGCTAGAGTAGCAGACCTGGAAGACATAAGAAAGACAGAGAAGTACATGGACGTGACCTACAGGGATATAGTCCTGAAGTCCCACCTCCAGTCTGGCAGCATCCCTGTTGCCATGGAGGAGAGAGGTCACGTGACAGGAGAGCATCACCCTGGTGTGGCAGAAAGTGATCCTGTAACTAGGACCTGTCCTACAGGTGATGTAAAACCCTCTCGCACCGAGGACGTTTCTCCAGGGCCACGTGCCCATGAGGGGAGGGTCAGGACAGCTGTTATAGTTGGTGATTCAATCTTTAGGAATGTAGATAGCTGGGTGGCTGGTGGACGTGAGGATCGCCTGGTAACATGCCTGCCTGGTGCGAAGGTAGCGGACCTCACGCACCGCCTAGATAGGATCGTAGATAGTGCTTGGGAGGAGTCTGCTGTCTTGGTACATGTTGGTACCAATGACATAGGAAAATGTGGTAGGGAAGTTCTGGAGGCTAAATTTAAGCTTTTAGGTAGGAAGTTGAAATCCAGAACTTCCAGGATAGCGTTCTCCGAAATGCTTCCTGTTCCACGTGCAGGACCCAAAAGACAGGCAGAGCTCTGGAGTCTCAATGCGTGGATGAGACAATGGTGCAAGCACGAGGGTTTTGCATTTGTTAGGAACTGGGGAACATTCTGGGGAAAGGGGGGGCTCTTCCGAAGGGATGGGCTTCACCTTAATCAGGATGGGACCAGACTGCAGGCATTAACCTTTAAAAAAAAGAGATAGAGAAGCTTTTAAACTAGAAAATAGGGGAAAGCCAACAGTCACCCAGAAGCGCATGGTTCGGACGAAGGTATCCTTGAAGGATACTACCAAAAGCAGTGAGGTTCCAAAAGGGAGTATAGTAGCCGAAATGCCCTTGAGTAAGGAGCAGACAGAGCATAAAGATTCCAAATTACCCATGCCTACCAATAGCCAGATTAATATGAATAAAATACAGTCTCTAAAATGCTTGTATGCAAATGCTAGAAGTCTAAACAATAAGATGGGAGAGTTAGAATATATAGCACTAAATGAGAGGTTAGATATGATTGCACTCTCAGAGACATGATGGAAGGAGGATAACCAGTGGGACACTGTGATACCTGGATACAAACTATATCGTAATGATAGAGCTGATCAAATTGGTGGAGGGGTTGCGCTATATGTTAGAGAGGGCATTGAGTCAGAAAGGATTAAAGCTTTGCAGGGAACAAAATTTGCTGTAGAATCTCTATGGATTGAAATTCCACTTATGAAGGGGAAGGTGATGGCAGTGGGAGTATACTATCGACCGCCTGGCCAGAATGAACAAATGGATAATGAAATGCTCAAAGAAATCACGGAAGCTAACAAAAGTCACAACAGAGTAGTAATAATGGGTGATTTCAATTACCCCAGTATCGACTGGGTCAGTGTCACGGCAGGACAAGCTAAAGAGATAAAGTTTCTAGATGGAATAAATGACTGCTTCTTGGAGCAGCTGGTTCATGAACCGACCAGAGGGGAAGTCATACCGGACCTAGTCTTTAGTGGAACGCCAGATCTGGTGCAAGAAATAAGGGTGTTGGGACCACTTGGCAATAGTGATCATAGTATGATCATGTTTGATTTAATTATTGGAGGACAAATAGTAAAGGAATCCACAGTACTACCTTTTAACGTTCAAAAGGGAGACTATGATAGAATGAGGAATATAGTTAGGAAAAAACTAAAAGGAGCTGTTCAAAAGGTTAAAGACTTACAGCAAGCTTGGGCGTTATTTAAAACTACTATCCTCAAAGCCCAGACCAGCTGTATTCCACGCATTAAGAAGAGTGGAAGTAAGTCCAAAAAACTGCCAGCATGGTTTAAAGGTGAGGTCAGAGAGGCTGTTGCTGCCAAAAAAGCAACCTTCAGGAAATGGAAAAAAGAGCCAAATGATGAAAACTGGAAACAGCACAAGCACTGGCAAGTTAAATGCAAAGCATTGATAAGGCAGGCAAAGCGGGAATTTGAGAAGAAACTTGCTACGGAAGCAAAAACACGAAATAAAGACTTTTTCAAGTACATTCGTAGCAAAAGGCCTGTGAGAGAGTCAATTGGACCGTTAAATGATAGAGGGGTAAAAGGGGCAGTAAGAGGAGACAAGGCTATAGCAGAGAGACTGAATGAATTCTTTGCTTCGGTCTTTACTGAGGAAGATGTAGGGATGTTACCCAAGACTGAAGTGGTATTTAAAGGTGATACTGCAGAGGAATTGAGAGAAATATCGCTACACCGGGAAGATATATTACAACTATTTGATAAACTGAATAGTAGCAAATCACCTGGACCGGATGGTATACATCCCAGAGTGTTGAAAGAACTGAAATATGAGATTGCAGACCTGCTATTGGTAATCTGTGAACTTTCATTAAAATCATCTGTAATACCTGAAGATTGGAGGGTCGCCAACGTAACACTAATTTTTAAAAAGGGTTCCAGGGGTGACCCGGGAAATTACAGACCGGTGAGCCTGACATCAGTACCAGGGAAAATGGTAGAAACCATCATAAAGAACAAAATTACACAGCATGTAGATAGTCATGGCCTAATGGGAGACAGCCAACATGGCTTTAGACAAGGAAGATCTTGTCTTACTAATCTGATATGTTTTTTGAAGGTGTGCATAAACAGGTAGACAAAGGTGAGTCGGTTGATAAAGTGTATCTGGACTTTCAGAAAGCTTTTGACAAGGTCCCCCATCAGAGACTTTTGGCGAAGCTAAAAAGTCATGGGATAGGAGGCAGTGTACTATTGTGGATCTGGAACTGGTTAAAAGATAGAAAGCAGAGGGTAGGGCTAAATGGCCAATATTCCCAATGGAAAAAGGTGAATAGTGGAGTACCCCAGGGATCTGTACTGGGTCCGCTACTTTTTGACATATTCATAAATGACCTGGAAAAGGGAATAACTAGTGAGGTTATCAAATTTGCAGATGACACAAAACTGTTTAAAGCTGTTAAAACCCAAGAGGATTGTGGAAAACTGCAGGAGGATCTGGATAAATTGGAAGACTGGGCATCCAAATGGCAGATGAAATTTAATGTGGACAAGTGCAAAGTTATGCACCTAGGAAAGAACAACCCACACTATAGTTACACGATGCAAGGCTCCACATTAGAAACCACCAACCAGGAAAAAGATTTAAGAGTCATCGTGGATAACATGTTAAAACCCTCCGCCCAGTGTGCAGCGGCGGCCAAGAAAGCAAATAGAATGCTAGGTATCATAAGGAAAGGGATGCAGAATAAAACAAAGGATATTATAATGCCTCTGTATCGCTCCATGGTACGACCGCACCTTGAATATTGTGTGCAATTCTGGTCACCGTATCTTAAAAAGGACATAGCGTTATTAGAAAAAGTACAGAGAAGAGCCACCAAATTGGTGAAGGGGATGGAAGGCTACTCCTATAAAGAGAGGTTAAAAAGGTTAGGGCTCTTTAACCTGGAAAAGAGACGGCTGAGGGGAGATATGATAGAGGTCTATAAATTAATGAATGGAGTGGAACGGATAAACGTGGATCAATTGTTTACGCTATCAGAATATAGAAAGACTAGGGGACATGTAATGAAGCTACAGGGTAAACTATTTAAGACAAATAAGAGAAAATATTTTTTCACTCAACGTGTAATCAAACTCTGGAATCTGTTACCGGAGGATGTAGTAAGGGCTGTTAGTATAGCTGGGTTTAAAAAAGGTTTGGACAAGTTCCTGGAGGAAAGGTCCATAAACCACTATTAAAAAGGGACCCAGGATATCAATGCTTGACCCAGTACAAGCATTGAGGGACCTGTGTCTTTTGGGGATATTGCTAGGTACGTATGACCTAGATTGGCCACTGTTGGAAACAGGATACTGGGCTTGATGGACCTCGGTCTGACCCAGTATGGCATGTCTTATGTTCTTATAAAGACCAGCATGGTCCATCTAGTCTTCCCAGCAAGATGGCAAGAGTAGGTGCACCTGTCGCTCTGTGCAGGCCACCCCTCCCCATGTCTTTGTTTAGGGGTAAACCCACCACTCCATGTAGGACACCGCTATTTGTTGAGACGTTATATGGTTCAGAAGTTAGATGGTAATGTTTATTTTGTTTTTATCCTATTGCTGTAAAGGGATCCACTGTGTTTGTCCCATGCTGTTTTGAATTCCGTCACCGTGTTTGCCCCCACCACTTCCTTCGGGAGGGCATTCCAAATATCCACCACCCTTTCAGTGAAAATATTTTTCCTGATATTGCCTTTCAATTTACCACCTTGCAGCTTCATGTTATGCCCTCTAGTTTTACAGCTTCCCCGTCTTTGGAAGAGGTTTGTTTGTTCATCATTTCTCTTTAAGTATTTAAAGGTCTGAATCATATCTCCCCTGTCCCTCATCTCCTCCAAAGTGTACATATTTAGGTCTTCAAGTCTCTTCTCATAAGGCTTCTGACGCAGGCTCCAAATCATTTTGGTCGCTTTCCTCTGAACAGTTTCCAGTCTTTTTACATCTTTTGCAAGATATGGTCTCCAAAACTGAACACAGTATTCCAAGTGAGGCCTCACCAGTGACTTATACAGTGGCATAAATACCTCTTCTTTTCTGCTGGTAATCCCTCTCTGTATGCAGCCCAACATCCTCCTGGCTTTTGCCACCGCCTTGTCGCACTGTTTTGCCACCTTGAGATCATCAGAGATAATCACACCAAGGTCTTTCTCCTGAACTGGAACCAGTCAGGAACCGTGGCAGAGGGTTCAAATTAACCTTTATTGATCCACGGATAAGGTGCACCAACCCAACACAGGCCGTGTTTCGTACACCACTTCCTCAGGGGTTATAGGCTCACTATAAAATATATACATACATGTAAAAACAACAGCAAACAGAAAATGTTGTATAAACATGAATGCAACAGGACAAATAATACTATACCAAAATAATGAAATAAATCTTTAAATAATTAATTGAGAAATAATAAAAAAATAAAAAAATAAAAAAAGTATATATAAAAAAAACTTTAATAATAATAATAAATGATGAATAAATAAATTAAAAGGAATTAAAAACATGTAAACTCACATAATGCGATAACTCACTAAAATTATAGCATATTACATTACAATAAAATTGTACATTATAGTAATGATGACAATAAGTTTTAATGAGAAAATTTAAAAAACAAAACAAAATATATCAATTATGTATGTATGTTTTTTACTTCTTCAAAATCACGAGAGTTGTGGAAAAAAGGAGAAACAAACGGAGAAAACGAGGAGGAGGACTTAAAACCACAAAAAATAATAGATATTTAAAATTATATTAAAAAATGTGCAAATTGAAACTAAATGCAAAATAAAAGTAAAAGATTGAAACTTAAAAATGTATAAAACATAATTAAAATAAAAAAAAAAAAATATAATACAAATATTAAAATAATAAATATGTTAAAAACCGTAATATAATATAATATAAAAAAATTTTTATTTGTATGTATATATGCACTTACATATATAGAATAATAAATAAATAAATAAAAAAATATAAATAAAATTAAAAATATATAAATAAATAATTGAAAGTAAATAATAAATATATAATAAAATAAAATAATATAAAATATAAAATAATCGAAAAATAATGTGAACATAAAATCAATAGTGTTTGAATTATACTAAAAAATGAAATAACAATAAATTTAAAAAAAATTTTTTACTAAGAAATTAAAAACAATTAGCCATAAAAAATAAATAATAAGAAGAAATAAATAAATAAGAGAGATACAACCTACCACTGCACCAAGCCAAATTCAGAATTTGGCTTGGTGCAGTGGTAGGTTGTATCTCTATTATTTATTTATTTCTTCTTATTATTATTTATTTTTTATGGCTAATTGTTTTTAATTTCTTAGTAAAAAATTTTTTTTTAATTTATTGTTATTTCATTTTTTAGTATAATTCAAACACTATTGATTTTATGTTCACATTATTTTTCGATTATTTTATATTATTTTTATATTATTTATTTATTTTATTTTATTATATATTATTTATTTATTATTTACTTTCAATTATTTATTTATATATTTTTAATTATTTTATTTATATTTTTTATTTATTTATTTATTATTATTCTATATATGTAAGTGCATATATACATACAAATAAAAAATTTTTTATATTATTATATTATATTACGGCTTTTAACTTATTTACTATTTTAATATTTGTATTATTTATTTTATTTTTTTATTTTTTATTTTAATTATTTTTTATACATTTTTAAGTTTCAATCTTTTACTTTCATTTTGCATTTAGTTTCAATTTGCACATTTTTTAATATAATTTTTAATATTTTTTAATATAATTTTAAATATCTATTATTTTTTGTGGTTTTAAGTCCTCTTCCTCCTCGTTTTCTCCGTTTGTTTCTCCTTTTTTCCACAACTCTCGTGATTTTGAAGAAGTAAAAAACATACATACATAATTGATATATTTCGTTTTTTTTAAAAATTCTCATTAAAACTTATTATTGTCATCATTACTATTATGTACAATTTTATTGTAATGTAATATGCTATAATTTTAGTAAGTGAGTTATCGCATTATGTGAGTTTACATGTTTTTAATTCCTTTTAATTTATTTATTCATCATTTATTATTATTATTAAAGTTTTTTTTATATATACTTTTATTTTTTTATTTTTTATTATTTCTCAATTAATTATTTAAAGATTTATTTCATTATTTTGGTATAGTATTATTTGTCCTGTTGCATTCATGTTTATACAACATTTTCTGTTTGCTGTTGTTTTTACATGTATGTATATATTTTATAGTGAGCCTATAACCCCTGAGGAAGTGGTGTACGAAACACGGCCTGTGTTGGGTTGGCGCACCTTATCCGTGGATCAATAAAGGTTAATTTGAACCCCCTGCCACGGTTCCTGACTGGTTCCTGTTACCCACGTGGTAGTTTGCTGTTTCTTGGTGGACCTTTCTCCTGAACTGTGCATACCAACCTCGCGCCCCCTATCTTGTACATTTCCCTTGGATTTCTGCTACCCAAGTGCATGACACTGCACTTTTTCGCATTAAATCGTAGTTGCCAAGCATTAGACCAGTCTTCCAGCTTTTGTAGATCTTTCCTCATGTTAACCACTCCCTCGGGGGAGTCCACTCTGTTGCAAATGTTTGTGTCGTCTGCAAAAAGACAGACTTTTCCATTCAGTCCTTCAGCAATATCACTCACAAATACATTGAACAGTGCTGGACCCAGGACCGAACCCTGGGGCACCCCGCTAATTACCTTCCTCCCATCCGAGTGAGCTCCATGTACCATCACCTTCTGTCGTCTGTCAGTCAACCAGTTTCTAATCCAGTTTGCCATCTTGGGACCCATCCCCAAGCTACTGAGCTTGTTGACAAGCCTCCTATGGGGAATAGTATCAAAGGCTTTGCTGAAATCCAGGTAGATGACATCCATTGCATGCCCCTGATCTAGTTCCCTGGTCACGCAGTCAAAGAAAATCAGATTTGTTTGGCAAGACCGTCCTTCGGTAAAACCATGTTGCCTCGGATCTTGCATCCTGTTGGTTTTGAGAAAGTTCACTATTCGCTGTTTCAGGAGCGCCTCCATTACTTTTCCCGCCACCGAGGTAAGGCTCATGGGCCTGTAGTTTGACACTTCTTCCCTGTCACCACTTTTGTGTAGAGGTACGACATCAGCCATTCTCCAGTCCTGAGGAACCTCTCCTGTTTCCAAGGATCTGTTGAAGACATCCTTTAGCGGTCTTGCAAGAACCTCTCTGAGCTCTTTCAGTATCCTAGGATGTATCCCATCTGGTCCCATGGCTTTGTCCACTTTCAGTTTAGCAAGTTGTTCTAACACCTCGTCTTCTGTGAATGGTGTGGTATCTACTTCATTCCCATTTTTATATTTGGGAGTCACAGCTGGTCCATCTCCAGGATCTTCTTTAGTAAAAACAGAGCAGAAGTATTTATTTAGCAATTCCGCTTTTTCAGTGTCATTTTCCACGAGTCCTTTCCCAGCATTTCTGAGTCCTGCAATTCCAACTCTGATCATCTTCCTTTCCCGAATATACCTGAAGAAAGTTTTGTTGCTACCCTTAACATCTTTAGCCATCCTTTCCTCGGCCTTTGATTTTGCTATCCTTATTACTCTTTTAGACTCTTTGAGTTGGATCCTGTATTCATTTCTGTGCTCTTCTGTTTGCAAGCTTTTGTATTTTGCGAAAGTTGCGTTTTTTGCCTTTATTTGAGCAGTCACCTCTTTGGAAAACCAAATAGGTTTCCTTCTCCTCTTTTTTTTATTTACTTTTCCTACATATTTATCTGTTGCCCCATTTATTGCCTTCTTGAGTTTAGCCCATTGCAATTCCACTTCCTTTATCTCCTTCCACCCCATCATCTCCTCCTTTAAGTACTCTGCCATTTTATTGAAGTCAGTGTATTTGAAGTTTAGGACTTTGAGCTTGCTATGATTGGCCTGTACCATGGCTTTTATCTCAAACCACGCCGTGTGATGGTCGCCGTTGCTCACAGGGGCACTCACGCAGACATCTGACACACTATCACTGTTGGTGAGCACTACATCCAGCGTTGAGCTTTCCCTGGTTGGTTACATCACCATTTGTCTAAATAATGCATCTTGGAGAGCATCCACAATCTTTTTGCTTCTTTCCAGATGTTCAGGAGTAATCCAATCCACATCAGGTAGATTAAAGTCACCCAATATGATTGCTTCCCCCTTTGCTGCTATCTTGGCAATATCTTTAATCAATTTGTTATCTCTCTCTTCAAATTTGAGTCAGAGGTCTGTAGATTACAGCAATATGGATGACAGTGCCATCTTCTCTTTCCAACGCAATCCAGAGCGCTTCTTCTTTTCCCCAGGTTCCCTGCATTTCAGTAGCTTTAATATTGCTTTTGACATACAAGGCTACTCCACCTCCTTTTCCATTTTCTTTGTCTCTTCTGAATAGATTATAGCCAGCTATGGCTATATCCCAATCGTGCGATTCATTAAACCATGTTTCTGTAATGGCCACAATGTCCAAATTCGTTTCCACTATTAAGGCTTCCAGGTCTGGAATTTTGTTGGCTAAGCTTCGAGCATTTGTGTTCATTGCTTTCCAACATTTTCCTGGCTTGTGTGTATTTTGCATTGATTTTGTTCTGCCTACTTCTTCCCACATGCTTTTGATGTGTGGTTTAAAAGTGTGGCTGTTTCTGATGGTGTTCTGCTTTTGCTGGGGGTGGCATGCAGATGTTGACCTTCCACATCTGTCACCCCCTTTTCCTAGTTTAAATGCATATCCACATACTGCCTAGTTTAAATGCATATCCACATACTGCCTGAATTTTTACCCATTTGTGAAGACTACATTCCTGCTTGTTCCTGGAGATATGCATAAAAAGTGTGTAAAATATAGAAAGCTTGATTGACCTCAACTAAGATTTAATACTATGAGAGGGATCAGTTATTTTCCTCTCTGCAATTAATTAAACTTCCAGTTGTGTAAACAAAACAAAAAACACACTTTTAGTATCTTCCAGCTCTGTTAACTATGGAAGTTTGTTGTTGTTGTTCCACTTCAACAGTGAAATTTCTGTAAATCGTGTTTTCATTTTCAGCCAGTTAAATATCCATTAAACAAATAGTCTTACAATGCAGCACTCCGCTCCTCCTGTTCAGAGATCAAAGTCTAGATTTAAAAAAAAAATAGCAGTGAGTTTGGCACACAAAGTTCTCCTCTCTAAGGATGATGTAGATCTCGGTGAAGCCTATGTCATTAGGTCAGTGCTTCTCAACCAGTGTGTCCTTATGGTGCCAGCCACAGCTGTTACTAAGAATGGGCTCATGAGGCGCTTGCCCAATCTCTACTGTACAGTGGCTCAGAGGACAACTTTCTGCTTCCTGCCATAGCCCCATCTCCTCCCAGGCAGGATGCAGACCCCAGGAGAGGAGGGAGAGAGCGTACAGTAGACAGAAGAAAGTCACTCTGCTTTTCAATCTACTTCTCCCATTATATCATTCAGAAATACACAGAGGAGTGTTATTAGAATAAACACTGCAGATCAAAGAATGACTCCTACTCTCCCTGCTCCAGCCCCATTCTTTTCTATTCTAGAGGGCAGGTATATCTCTAGACCGGGGAACTGAGGGGAACCACCTGCACAGAGTGACAGGTAGAAATCTCTAGCCACCATGCTGGTCTATCTCCAGGAATAAGCAGGAATGCAGTCTCCACATATGGGTATCATCGGTACTGATGCAGCCCGCACGGGAACGCTCCCTAGCGTCCAATTGGAAAGCTTTGAGGAGCAATCCACTGCACCTGTGCATATGCCTTCCTACCTTCCCAAGTCCACAGAGCCAGCAGGTTGTTTTCTTCCTTTCACCGCTGAAAAACGTCATTTTTTGGTTAAAATCTGTGCTCTGCCTTTCTGTCAACGCTGGTACCTTCCTGATACTCTGCAGGTCTTCATCTTCCTCTATTAATCAGGGGAGAATCCCCACAAGAGATACAAACACTCTTTTCATCGCACCATCACTGTGCTCCAAGATCTAGGATTTGTGTTGAACTTTCCAAAATTGCACCTGGTCCCATCCCAGGGGCTTAAATTCATCGGAGCACTTCTGGACACTCATCAGGCCCGAGTTTTCCTTCCACAGCATTGCTCTGCCCATCTCATCAAGCTGGCCAACAGCATAAAGGGTCACAGTGCAGTGACAGCTCGAGAAATGCTGTGCCTTCTGGGGCACATGGCCTCCACAGTCTATGTCGTCCCCTATGCCCGCCTACTGTCACGCCGCCACCACTCGCCTCTAGCTAAGAGGGGCGTGGGTTTTTTTTTAGAAGAACTTTCTGCTGTTTGCTTTTTCAACTATTTCCCCGTAGTGCCTTCTGGGAAATGTAGTCTGGCTTGGCTGTATGTGTGCATCAGACAGAAAGATGTAGTCAGGCTCGAAGAGGTAAGGCAATGACAGAAATTTATTTTTACGCACAATGGTTCGTTCATACCACATACAGGATATTTGCTCAGGGACTCTGTGAAGTAGAGCATTTCTCCAAAAAACCAAACACAAACCCAAAAATGTCTGTTTAAAGGTTCTCCATAGTGCAGGATACACAGTCTTTAACAGCAAGGATAATTCATTCCCTTCTTAGCCTTGCTGGCTAAAGCACAAAACAAAAATCACACTCACTCTCCGTGATAGTATAGCTTCTCTCAGCTTCAAAACCTTCAAGCAACAAATATAATTCAGGGCACAAGAAAGCTCTGTTACAATAGCTGCTTTCTTACCCCAGTGTCCTTGTTCCAGCAGCAGGTAATTAACAAGCTTATCACAGTTTCCAGGCTTGCTCCTTAGTCCCTGTAACCTTCCCCTTTACCAACACGAGGGAATCGGGGCCACCCAGCTTGTGGACTAGGGTTCCTTTTCCTGGTAAACTCTCTCTCAGGACTGGCTGGTTTTCTCTCTGTTCTTCAGGTTTAAAGCCTGGCACAAGGAACAGTCCATGGGAGTGTCCTCCTCATTTAGCTTTACCTCAGGCTCTCCCAGCTGCATAGGCTCTGTCTCCTCACAGTGCTCAGTTACCAGCCTCTCGGGGAATCTTGGTGTCTCTCCTGTTCCTGGCTCAAAACCCTCTTGCAGTCGTGCTATAAGCCACTTAGCACTCTCCTCTCTAGGAAGCTCAGTTCCTCTGCTCTGCTCAGCACTCGTCAAGCTTCCCTTGCTTGCATCTGTGTCTCTGCTCAGCTCGGCTTCCTGCTTTTCCTCCTCCCCCTCTCTCATACTCTGGCCTATGTTTATACTTCCAGGGCTCTAGCTTCAAACCCTCCCTACCCAGGTGATGGCAATCAGCCTGGACTTCGGGCACTTGAGTGCTTGGAGCACTCCCTGCCTAAGGGGCTCTGAGCTCTGTATCCTCTCCCCTTCATTCCACCAGGGGGAGCATGAAATGTGGGCCATGTGGAAGTTTTCTGATTCCTGGATATGTTTGTGGCTTTCCTACCCTGATTTGGTAAAAGGGGGCCCTTTACTAAGGTGAATTCCCTGTCTCTTGGTTCTCCCCCAGACTCCGGATAGGCCTCCTCGCCACAATACATATGTGGCATACCCAATGGACACTGTCATCTCAATGGACTCAAGCAATCAAGCATCTCTCAGAACAGATCTGCATCACCCCTCCACTTATCAACTACCTTCAGGGGTGGTGCTCCCCTCAAAACCTACTCAGAGGGTCACCTTTTCAGATGCCTCCACCTTAATGCACCTTGACAATGGATGCTTCCAAACTTGGATGGGGAGCATATCTAAACAGTCTCACCACACAGGGGCATTGGACACAACAGGAACCTCAGTTGCAGATCAACTTCCTGGAACTATGTGTGCTCGCAAATGTCCTTCCAGTTTTTCAACCCCAACTTTTGGGCAAACAGGTCTTAGTCCAAATGGATAACCAGGTGGCCATGTCCTTTGTGAACAAGCAGAGGGGAACAGGTTCCTATCACCTCTGCCAGGAAGCCCTTCATCTCTGGTTCTTCTCCACTGTACACCGCATCCATCTCAGGGCATTCTGGAGATGAATGCATGGCTGCATGGATGGTGTCATTGAGAGCGTTTTGGTTTCCTGGACCATGGAATGCTATTCCAAGGGTTGCAGAGCAGAGATGGCGTCCATCTGTCCAAGAAAGGTCGACGCATCTTCAGTAGTAGACTGGCTAATCTACTGAAGAGGGCTTTAAACTAGATTCGTTGGGGATGGGTAAGTGAAAGCCCCCCGGTAAGTGTAACATTAAATACCTTTTTGGAAATGGGTAAAAAGGGTAACATAAGGAAAGCAGTGTGTATAAATGCCTGTAGCATGGGAAATAAGATCCCTGATGTTGAAGCTTTGGTGGGAGTGGCTGACTTGGTTTTAGTGGCAGTTACAGAAACATGGTTCACAGAAAACCATGACTGTGATGTAACTATACCAGGCTATACTTTATTCAGAAAGGACAGGGTAGGAAGAAGGGGAGGAGGAGTGGCACTGTTTGTAAAACATAATATTAAAGCCTTGGAATTACAGAGCTTAAAAGGGAGAGAGGAGGCACTGTGGGTTAAACTAGAAAGGGAAAGAGAAATCCATTTGGATTGGCGTGATATACAGACCTCCTTCACAAGAGGAAGAGGTGGACAGAGTAAATTGAAGACATATGCAGTATTGCTAGGAAAGGGGAAGTGATACTAATAGGGAATTTCAAAAAAACTAAAACTGGAAACAAACTCATCAAACCCCTTCGACACCTGCTACAGGAGACTGATTTCAGAACCATTCTACAAGCAGTCATCACACCACACCTTGACTATGGAAACATCATCTACCATGGCCTTCAAAAGAATATAAGAACATAAGATATGCCATGCTGGGTCAGACTAAGGTCCATCAAGCCCAGTATCCTGCTTCCAACAGTGGCCAATCTAGGTCATACGTACCTAGCAGTTACCCCAAAAGACACAGGTTCCACAATACTTTCGCCAGAGTCCTTACCTCAAGTGCAACACGGCAGCATATAACACCAATCCTAAAAAGTCTACATTGACTTCCAATAACACAGCGGACAAAATACAAAATACAAATCCATAACCACCACCTTTAAGATCATGCACAATGTCTCGGCACCCTGCCTCTCAGAACTAATCACCTCAACACACACAAGACCAAGATCTAACAATCGAAACCTACTGAATATTCACCCACTCAAGATCAAAACAACACAGCAAACCAGTAACAGAGCATTCTCCCTCTACGCCCCATCATTATGGAACTTGTTACCAGAAAACATAAGAACGGCAAAATCCATTACTGACGTAAAAAAGTCACTCAAAACTCACCTGTTCACTGAATACTATGGACCCAATGACATTACATAACCTCTATTAGAGCTTCCAACCCTCATGACTGCTCATATCACTCCCTCCCTTTTCCCTCCCTATATATGATAACTGTTGCTATTGTACAGTATATCTATCCACCAAACAACCCCATTTTTATCTCCAAGTTGACTTCCCACGTTCACTGTAAAAGCAATTTCCTTATACATTTTTACTTGCTCAGATAAGATTTTTGAAATTTGTAAATATTTAAATCTGTATATATGTTTAAACTATCTATATACCTAATCAGCATTTACTCAGCATTGTAACCCTCAAATTACCATTTTTATTATATACAATTTAATGTTCACTGTAATTTCAATTGTTTGAATAAGTTTCAATGTAATGTTCAAGTTTTGTTCTATGTAAACTGCTTTGATTTTTCTGAAAGGCGGTATATAAAACCGTTCAATAAATAAATAATTGTTATGTTGTTCCTTGTAAACCGCTTTGGACGAAGGCGGTATAGAAAAACTGTTAAATAAATAAATATGCCAAATGTTTATTGGCACATTCCTGCTGCAGTATCATCTAGAAGTAAGAAGATCCTGGATTCTCTGCAGGAAGAACTATTCAGGCAATTGGTAACAGACCCCACACGTGAAGGGGCCATACTGGACTTGGTGCTTACCAATGGTGAAAGTGTTTCTGATGTTATAGTGGGAGATCATTTTGCATCCAGTGATCACCAGATGGTGTGGTTCACTATTAGGACTAGGGCTGTTAGAATTCATTCAAAAGCGAGGGTCTGAGACTTTAGGAAAACTAACTTTGCCAAGATGGGCCAATACCTCAGGGAGTCATTAGCGGGATGGGAACAGCAGGGGGATGTAGAAAAACAGCAGGCAAAACTGAAAGGGGATATTTTAAGGGCAACCAACCTTTTTGTTAAAATGGTAAATAAAGGTAAAAGGAAAAGAAGACTGCTATGGCTTTCAAAAGAAGTAGCTGAAAAGGTGACGAAAAAGAGGGAGGCCTTCATGAAATATAAGTGATCACAGAGAGAGGAAGACAGGCATCTATATTTGGAAAAACTCAGAGGAGCTAGCAAAGTAGTCAGGAAGGCAAAGATTCAAAAAGAGGAAGAAATAGCCAATGCAATAAAATGGGGGGATAAGACATTTTTCAGATATGTTAGTGAGAAGAGAAAGGACAAAAGTGGTATGGTCAGACTCAAAGGTAAAGGGGAGGAATATGTAGAAGCTGATGAGGATAAAGCGGAATTGCTTTACAAATATTTCTGTTCTGTGTTTACAGTTGAAGAACCAGGAGCAGGACTCAGAAAACACCCACAAACAGGAATAGAAGCGAGGGGCATCTTGAAGAATTTTCAGAAGTTTGTGCTTGTGAGAAACTAGCTGAACTTAAAGTAGACAAAGCAATGGGACCAGATGGGATACACCCTAGAATACTGAGGGAACTTGGGGACATTCTAGCAGCTCCACTGACTTTTTCAATGCCTCGTTGGAGTCGGGAGTGGTGCCAAAGGACTGGAGAGAGGCGTATGTGATGCCTTTACACAAAAACGGAAGTAAGGATGTGGTTGAAAACTACAGGCCAGTTAGTTTAACTTCAGTGGTGAGTAAATTATTGGAAACGCTGCTGAAAGAGAAAATAGTGAAGTTTCTGGAGTCCAAGGCAGCATGGATTCACCAGAGGCAGGTCTTGTCAGACAAATCTGATTGGTTTCTTTGACTGGGTGACCAGGGAGTTGAACAAAGGGAGAGCACTTGATGTGGTGTATTTAGATTTCAGTAAAGCCTTTGACACAGTTCCTCACAGACGACTTATAAACAAACTGAGCACCCTAGGGAGAGATCCTAAAATTACTGCTTGGGTTAGAAAGTGATTGAGTGGGAGGCGACTAAGGATACAGGTAAATCAAGCTCACTCTCAGGAGATGCAAATCACCTGGGCCGGATGGTATACATCCAAGGGTGTTGAAAGAACTGAAATATGAGATTGCAGACCTGCTATTAGTAATCTGTGAACTATCATTAAAATCATCTCTAATACCTGAAGATTGGAGGATCGCCAATGTAACACCAATTTTTAAAAAGGGTTCCAGGGGTGATCCGGGAAGCTACAGAGAGGTGAGCCTGATGTCAGTACCGGGAAAAATGGTAGAAACCATCATAAAGAATAAAATTACTCAGCATGTAGATAGTCATGACCTAATGGTAGACAGCCAACATGGCTTTAGACAAGGAAGATCTTGTCTTACTAATCCTGTTATGTTTTTTTTGAAGGAGTGAATAATCAGGTGGACAAAGGTGAGTCGGTTGATATTGTGTATCTGGACTTTCAGAAAGCCTTTGACAAGGTCCCTCATGAGAGACTTTTGGCAAAACTAAAGAGTCATGGGATAGGAGGCAGTGTACTATTGTGGATCAGGAACTGGTTAAAAGACAGAAAGCAGAGGGTAGGGCTAAATGGCCAATTTTCCCAATGGAGAAAGGTGAATAGTGGTGTACCCCAGGGATCTGTGCTGGGTGCGCTGCTTTTTGACATATTTATAAATGACCTGGAAAGTGGAACAACAAGTGAGGTTATCAAATTTGCAAAATCACACAAAACTATTTAAAGTTGTTAAAACCCAAGAGAATTGTGGAAAATTGCAAGAGGATCTTGATAAATTGGAAGACTGGGCATCAAAATGGCAGATGAAATTTAATGTGGACAAGTGCAAGGTTATGCACCTAGGGAAGAACAACCCAAACTATGGTTACACAATGCAAGGTTCCACATTAGGAACTACCACCAAGGAAAAAGATTTAGGCGTCATTGTGGATACCATGTTAAAACCCTCGGCCCAGTGTGCAGCAGCAGCCAAGAGAGCAAATAGAATGCTAGGTATGATAAGGAAAGGAATGGAAAATAAAACAAAAGATATTATAATGCCTCTATACCGTTCCATGGTGAGACCGCACCTTGAATATTGTGTGCAATTCTGGTCGCCGTATCTTAAAAAGGATATAGCGATTTTAGAAAAGGTTCAGAGAAGAGCCACCAAAATGGTAAAGGGGATGGAAGGATACTCCTATGAAGAAAGGCTAAAAAGGTTAGGGCTCTTTAACCTGGAAAAGAGACGGCTGAGGGGAGATATGATAGAAGTCTATAAATTAATGAACGGAGTTGAACGGGTAAACGTAGATCGATTGTTTACCTTATCAGAATATAGAAAGACTAGGGGACATGCAATGAAGCTACAGGGTAAACTATTTAAGACTAATAAAGGAAAATATTTTTTCACTCAACGTGTAATCAAACTCTGGAATTTGTTACCGGAGGATGTAGTAAAGGCTGCTAGTGTAGCTGGGTTTAAAAAAGGTTTGGACAAGTTCCTGGAGGAAAGGTCCATAAACCATTATTAAGAAGGGACCCAAGATATCAATGCTTTTACCAATACAAGCATTGTGGAACCTGTGTCCCTTGGGGAAACTGCTAGGTACATATGACCTAGATTGGCCACTGTTGGAAACAGAATACTGGGCTTGATGGACCTTGGTCTGACCCAGTATGGCATATCTTATGTTCTTATGATGGAAGTTACCAGTGGTGTGCCCCAGGGATCTGTCCTAGGTCTGATTCTGTTTAACATCTTTGTTAGTGATGCAGTGGAAGGGCTGTCGGGTAAGGTTTGCCTCTTTGCAGACGATACCAAATTCTGCAATAGAGCAGACACCCAGGAAGGTGTAGATAACATGAGGAGGGATCTAGCTCAGCTTGAAGAATGGTCTATAATTTGGCAGCTGGGATTTAATGTTAAAAAATGCAAGGTCATGCATTTGGGCTGCAGCAATCCAAGAGAGCAATATAGTATGGGGGGTGAAGTACTTCAGTCCTCTAAAGAAGAGCAGGACCTAGGCGCGGTTGTGTCTGATGATCTTAAAGTAGCTAAACAGGTAGAAAAGACAACAGCAAATGCTAGAAGGATGCCTGGGTGCATATGGAGAGGAATGGCTAGCAGAAAAAAAGGGAGTTGATAGTGCCTCTGTATAAGTCTTTGGTGCAACCTCATTTGGAGTATTGTGTGCAATTCTGGAGACTGCAACTTCAAAAGGATATAAACAGGATGGAGTCAGTACAGAGGGTGGCTACCAAAATGGTTAGTTGTCTTCATTATAAAGCATATGAGGACAGACTTAAGGATCTTAATATGTACACCTTAGAGGAAAGGCTGGATAGAGGTGATATGATTGAGACGTTTAAATACCTCCATAGCAAAAATGCACAGGGGGAGAGCCTCTTTCGACTGAAAGTAAGTTTTGCTACGAGGGGACATGGGATGAGGGTGAAAGGGGATAGATTCAGGAGTGATATGCCAGAGCAAGACAAACCACCCATCTTGGCAGCAGCAGAATGGGACAATATTGGCGGCAGAGAAAGAACAGTTACTTACCTGTAACAGGTGATCTCTGGGAACAGCAGGAATAAGTCTTCACATATGGGTATCATCGGTACCGACGGAGCCTGCGCGGGAACGCTCCCCAGCGTCCAGTAAGAAAGCTTTTGGGAGCATCCCACAGCGCCTGCGCACTGCCTTCCCACCTTTCCCAACCGCCTCTCTCCAGTTCAAGTTTTAAAGCTGAGACAAAGAGAGAGAGAGGAAAGGAAAGATAGATAGAGAGATACAACTCCTAGGGGAGGTGGGTGGGTTGTAAAGACTTATTCCTGCTGTTCCCAGAGATCACCTGTTACAGGTAAGTAACTGCTATCTCCAGGAACAAGCAGGAATGAGTCTTCACATATGGGGACTCCCTAGCTGCAGATGCCAGGGGAAGACCCCAGGTTGTGTGTCCTTGAAAAGGACTCTACCTCCCCCCATGGATCTCTGGCATCCAACCAGGGTAGGTGGGTAGGAGTTGATTAGGAATGGAACAGGTGTTTGAGAACAGCCTGACCAAACGAGGCATCCCGGCGGGAGTCCTTGTCCAAACAGTAATGGGCTGTGAAGGTATGAACCGAGGCCCAGGTGGCCGCTCGACAGATTTGGTCGATGGACACAGAGTTTAGATGAGCCATTGAGGCTGCCATGGCTCTCACATTGTGAGCTGTGACATGGCACTCCAGAGAAAGGTTCCTACTCTGGTAGGCGAAAGAAATACACTGAGCAATCCCATTGGACAGTGTTCTCTTAGAAACTGGAAGTCCTAAATGAGAAGGATCAAAAGCAACAAAGAGTTGAGAAGACTTTCTATGTTGCTGTGTTCTTTGTAAGTAAAAAGCAAGAGCTCTCTTACAATCCAAGCTATGAAGATTCCTCTCTGCACTTGATGCATGAGGTCCTGAAAAAAAGACAGGTAAATATACCTCTTGGTTTAGATGAAAAGGCGAGACCACTTTGGGCATAAAGTGTGGATTGGACCTGAGGACTACCTTATCATGATGGAACCTTGTATAAGGTGGATTAGCCACCAAAGCTTGCAATTCACTGATGCGGCGTGCTGAGGTGACTGCAATGAGAAAGATAACCTTCCAAGAAAGAAATTTCAAGGACGTGGTGGCTAAAGGTTCAAAGGGTGGCTTCATAAGCTGGCCAAGAACCAAGTTTAAGTCCCATGCCACTGGAGGTGGTCTAATGGGAGGTTTAGTTAGAAGAAGGCCTCTCGAATCTTGTTATAAGAGGATGAGAGGAAATAGGCTGTCCATTGAGAGGCTTGAGGGACGCTGCAATAGCACTCAAATGGACTCTTACTGAATTCGTTTTAAGACCTGCATGGGATAAATGCAGGAGATACTCTAGTAAAGAATTCAAAAGGTATTACAAGAGGGTTAAGACCCTTCTCTGAACACCAAATGGTAAATCTTTTCCATTTGAAAGCATAGGAAAGTCTAGAAGAAGGATTTCTAGAGGCATGAATAATATCTCTGACTTGCTGAGAGAGATGAAAACCTTGAAGGTCTAGGCCTTCAGCAACCAAGCCCTGAGATGAAGAGACTGGGGGTTTGTGTGCCACAACGTTTCCTCCTCCTGGGATAGAAGGTCTGGTGCAGAGCCCAAGTCCAGGGAAGGAGCTTGAGAGAAATGCAGAAGTAGAGGATACCACACTTGGTGTGGCCAATGTGGTGCTATGAGGATCATGGTTCCTCGATCTCTCTGAAGCTTGAATAGTGTTTTGGGAATTAGGGGAATGGGTGGAAAGGCATAAAGGAAGTCTTGACCCCAGTGAAGGAAGAAGGCATCCTTGGCCTGAACTCCCTGACACGGAATTCTGGAACAGAACCGGGGAAGTTTGGCATTCCACGGACTTGCAAAGAGGTCTATGTCCGGAGTTCCCCAAATTTGAAAAATACTGGCTACCTGGTCCATGTGGAGGGACCACTCGTGTGGAAGCAGAACTCGACTGAGTCTGTCTGCCCAAGAGTTTTGAACGCCTGGAAGATATACTGCCAGAAGATGAATGTGATGCTCTCTGGCGAAGGCCCACAGTCGCAAAGCTTCGTTGCAAAGCGACAGAGAGCCAGTCCCGCCCTGCTTGTTTACATAGAACATGGCTACTTGGTTGTCCGTATGGATGAGGACTGTCCTGTAGCTGAGCAGGGAATGGAACACACTGAGAGCTAAGAATATTGCTCTGAGTTCCAAGAGATTGATATGCAGAGAAGTCTCCTGTGGAGACTAGATGCCCTGGGTGGAGAGATCCTGCAGATGAGCTCCCCAACCCACTGGAGAAGCATCTGTTGTAAGAGTTGCTTGGGGGAGTGACTGCTGAAAAGGGGACTCCAGCAACAGATTTGGAGAGGCCTTCCACCACTGGAGAGACCAAAAAAGGCGACTGGAGTTTGCTATTTTGTCTGACAGGCAACCTGATGCCTGAGTCCATTGGGTGGACAAAGTCCATTGAACTGCCCTCATGTGAAGGCGAGCATATGGAACCACGTGCACAGTAGATGCCATGTGGCCTAAGAGTTGTAACATCTCTCGAGCAGTTAAATGGGACTTTAACTGTATCTGGGAGGCTAACTGCACTAAGCGTAGGCAACGGGCCTGAGGAAGATAGGCCCTTGCAGTTGTGGTATCCAGCAAGGCCCCTATAAACTCCAGAGACTGAGTAAGGGTGAGATTTGATTTTGGGATATTTATTACCAGTCCCAAATACTGGAGAACACGCATTGTGCAGATTAGACAATTCTGGGCCTCTGACTGGGATGGAGCTCGAATGAGCCAGTCGTCCAGGTAAGGGAAGACAAATATTCCTAGAGTGCGTAGAAATGCAGCTACTACTGCCATACATTTCGTGAACACCCTTGGTGCAGAGGCCAGACCGAACGGAAGCACCCTGTATTGGTGGTGCTTTCCCTGAAAAAGGAACCGAAGGAACCTTCTGTGTTTTGGATAGATAAGGACATGGGTGTACGCATCCTTGAGATCTAGAGAACAAAGCCAGTCCTGACTCTGAAGGTATGGAAGTAGAGCACCGAGAGAAATCATCTTGAATTTCTCTTTGAACAGAAACTTGTTCAATTCTCTGAGATCTAATATGGGTCTATAGCCCCCTGTTTTCTTTGGGATAAGAAAATAAGGGGAGTAGAACCCTGAGCCCTGTTGAATTAGAGGTACTTCTTCTATTGCCCCTTGGGCAAGAACGGTGGCAATCTCCTGACCCAGAAGGTTGAGATGAGATGTTGGAGAATTGAACTGTTTCACCATGGTGCGAGGAGGAAGGCTTAAGAAATGAAGCTTGTACCCTTCCCTTATGATAGAGAGGGTCCATTGCTCTGCTGTGATTTGTTCCCATCTGGGAGCAAAGTAAGCCAACCTTCCTGGAATGGTGAGGGGCTCTGGTTCTTCCAGAGCTAGAAAGGCTAAGTTCTCTAGTTGCAAGTCAAAGGCCCTGAGGAGGCTGAGGCTGCTGGGCCGTGGAAGGCCTAGCAGCCTTTGACTTGGCCTGTTTAGGTGGTTGCTGACGTTTTGCAGCAAAACGACCTGCAGAAGATGCCTGCTGACCATAAGCAGGATAATATCTTCCCTTTTTAGAAAAAGATGTCTTTTTGAACAATCTTTTCTTAGCAGGAGCAGAGGTGGACTTTGAAAGTCGATCCAAAGCGGAGTTCTCAGCATCCATCTGAGTGGCCTTTGCTTGCCAATCCTTGCCAAAAAGGTTTTCACCTGTACAAGGAAGATTTCCTAATTCATCTTGGACCCAGAGTTCCAAATCAGAAGCTTGTAGCCAAGCTATTCTGCGTGCACCTATGGCAATAGCCGAGGCTCTGCTTACACACTCAAAAGAGTCAAGGCTGCACGGTTGGAAAATTTGGAAACATCCTGGGCATGTTTGAGCCAAGTGAGAAACTCCTGCCTTTTATCTTCTGAAATAAAAGGGGTTAAAGTCTGCAGATGATCTGTGACTTCCTTTAGAAACATCCCTATATAGAGGCTATAGGAGTTGATTCTGGCAGCTAGCATAGAAGCTTGAAAAACCCTACGGCCAAAAGCATCTAGGGTCCTGCATTCATGTCCTGGAGGATTAGATGAGTGTCTTTTTGCACTCTTTATCTTTCTCATGGCAGACTGTACCACAATAGAGTGGTGAGGAAGCTGAGTCTTATGAAAGCCAGGACAAGGAGGAACACGATACATGGTGTCTAACCTGCGAGAATGAGGAGAGGTAGTAAGAGGTGTCTCCCACATGCTCAACATGAGATCATACAAAATCTCATGAACAGGTAAAGTAGCTGCCTCTTTAGGAGCCTTTGGATATTGTAGAATATCCAGCTGCTTGGCTCTAGGCTCTGACTCAGGGGCCACTCTGATGGAGAGGCCCCTAGCCACCTCCCTAATGAAGTCTTGAAAAGACAAGTCTTCTGGAGGAGACAGTCTTCGTTTAGGAGAAGACGACTCCTGAGGAAGAAGTATCGATGCCTCGACAGATCCTTCGGACTCGTCAGAGTCTTCGGAGGAATCGAAGTATCGCCTGTCTGGATGCTCCTGTAAAGCCCGATATGCGTACCGAGTGGGATTGACATCGGGAGTAACCGGTACCGGTTCGGTACCGATGGGCATCATAGGACAGGGTACCGTTACAGTCGACACCGAAGCCGATGCAATCGGTACCAGCACCTGGAATGATGTCGGTACCGGCATCGGGAATTGTTGCGGTACCGGAGGCATTGCAGCCTGCATGAACGCCGTCAGGGTGCGCTGCATGGTCAGAATCTTCTGATCCATCGACGCCACCAAAGTCTGGATGTCGGTACCAGTGGGAGCCACTCGTACCCCAGAACACGGCAACAGGTGAACGGTCGAGGCCGAGCCATCGATGTCAACCTGTGACCCCATAGACAATGCTTTGGAAGCCGGAACTTCCCGCCAGGGTAACTTTGCCAGTGCGGAGTCCTCGAGGACAAGCCCGGGAGGCATCTCGATGCTTAGAGGGAGATTTGCCCTTCGAGGACCGGCCAGATTTATGCTTGGTTACCTGAGATCCATGGTAGGAAGAAGCAGCCCTGGAAGACGTCGATGCCACCGAAGCTGCATCAGAGGTAAACAAGGTACTGAGCTTGGCTGCTTGGTTCTGCCGACCTCTTTTAGACATCATGGTACAGGACACACAATCCGTGATGGAATGGTCAGGACCCAAACATTTTAGACACCAATTATGGGTGTCGGTGACAGAAATAGTACCGCCACATTTTGTGCACTTTTTAAACCCGGAGGCGGGCTTCTCCATGAGGAGAAAATTTTTAGGCCTAAGGCCCAAAAACTAAAATGCACAGTGAAGAAAGTATAAGTTTGTTTTTTTTTTTAAAGAAAGAAAAGAAAAGACCGGCGGTACCGGTCCGACGTCGAAGAAGGCAGAGCCGACACAAAAGAATAAAGAAAAAATAAAGAACTTCTTCTGCGGTGACAGGAACACGACCTGCTGGCTCCGCGGAAAAGAAGAACTGGAGAGAGGCGGTTGGGAAAGGCGGGAAGGCAGCGCGCAGGCGCTGTGGGATGCTCCCAAAAGCTTTCTTACTGGACGCTGGGGAGCGTTCCCACGCAGGCTCCATCGGTACTGAGGATACCCATATGTGAAGACTCATTCCTGCTTGTTCCTGGAGATTCACATTTCTGTGACAACGGCAACAACATTAAACTTAGACTGCGCAGAAGAAAGGCCTGGCAATCTACTTCTGTATCTTGCCACGAAAACCCAGTGGGATAGTCACAACCAAACAAATTGCTCTATATTGCTGGAAGATGAAACCCCCAGGTCAGAAGGCACTCAAATGGCTACTGGGGAAGAGCTGAAGACTTTTCAGAGTAAAGCCAGCATTTATGATGTGATTGGATCAAAGTCCTTGGGACATCTGACTGCTAATGTAGCTGCGCATGAAATGAGAGTCAGAAGCTGTAAAGATGTCTTACATATTGGGTCATGGAATGTACGAAGCATGAACCAAGGGAAGTTGGAGGTGGTCAAAAATGAAATGGAACGTGTACAACTTGATCTGTTGGGTGTCAGAGAACTGAAATGGACTGGCATCGGGCACTTTGCATCTGATAATCACATGGTCTACTATGATGGAAACGAAAGATGAAGAAGAAATGGTGTCGTGCTTATAATTAAGAAGAAACTTACAAGAACTGTAACGAAATACAATGCAGTCAGTGAACGCTTGATTTTTATTTGTCTACAAGGAATGCCTATCAACACAGCTACAATGCAAGTATATCCCCCAACAACAGCTGTAGAAGAGGATGAAATTGATGAGTTCTATGAACAAGTACAAGCTTGAGATCTATTTGCATCCACTGCCTTCCATTGTATGGAAATAGGTCCATGAATATTCATTAGGGACATCATGAAAACCTGACTGGTCTGCGGCTCTCCAGGAACGGACTTGCCCAGCCCTGGGATATCCTGATAGTCAAGGGTGACTGAAAGGCAAAAGTTGGCAACAAAGGTGGTGGCAAAATGGCAAAAGAAATGAAGCTGGGGAAAGATTGATAGAATTCTGCAATACCAATGGACCTATTCATCTCAAACACCTTCTTCCAGCAACACAAGCGGCAATTGTACACATGGACTTCACCCAAAGAATTGTACAAAAATCAAATTTATTAGATCTGTGGAAGTCAACGATGGAAAAACTCTATAACATCAATAAAGATAAAATCTGTAGCTGACTGTAGTACAGATCACCAACTACTAGTATGCAAGCTCAAGCTAAAGTTGAAAAAGAGGAACGATAACTACCTGAAGTGTAAGCAGGGTTCAGGAAAGGGCGGGGAATAAGAGACATCTCAGATGTGAGACTGATCCTTGAAAAGACTAAAGAATACCAAAAGCATATCTATATGTGTTTTATTGACTACACCAAGACAAACTCTGGGCCACATTAAGAACCATGGGTATACCAGAACACCTGATCATTCTCTTGCACAACCTTTACATTAACATAAGAACATAAGATATGCCATACTGGGTCAGACCAAGGTCCATCAAGCCCAGTATTCTGTTTCCAACAGTGGCCAATCTAGGTCATATGTACCTAGCAGTTTCCCCAAGGGACACAGGTTCCACAATGCTTGTATTGGTTCAAGCATTGATATCCTGGGTCCCTTCTTAATAATGGTTTATGGACCTTTCCTCCAGGAACTTGTCCAAACCTTTTTTAAACCCAGCTACACTAACAGCCTTTACTACATCCTCCGGTAACAAATTCCAGAGTTTGATTACACGTTGAGTGAAAAAATATTTTCTTTTATTAGTCTTAAATAGTTTACCCTGCAGCTTCATTGCATGTCCCCTAGTCTTTCTATATTCTGATAAGGTAAACAATCGATCTACGTTTACCCGTTCCACTCCGTTCATTAATTTATAGACTTCTATCATATCTCCCCTCAGCCGTCTCTTTTCCAGGTTAAAGAGCCCTAACCTTTTTAGCCTTTCTACATAGGAGTATCCTTCCATCCCCTTTACCATTTTGGTGGCTCTTCTCTGAACCTTTTCTAAAAATCGCTATATCCTTTTTAAGATACGGCGACCAGAATTGCACACAATATTCAAGGTGCGATCTCACCATGGAACGATATAGAGGCATTATAATATCTTGTTTTATTTTCTATTCCTTTCCTTATCATACCTAGCATTCTATTTGCTCTCTTGGCCGCCGCTGCACACTGGGCCGAGGGCTTTAACATGGTATCCACAATGACGCCTAAATCTTTTTCCTGGGAGGTGGTTTCTAATGTGGAACCTTGCATCGTGTAACCATAGTTTGGGTTGTTCTTCCCTAGGTGCATAACCTTGCACTTGTCCACATTAAATTTCATCTGCCATTTTGATACCCAGTCTTCCAATTTATCAAGATCCTCTTGCAATTTTCCACAATCCTCTTGGGTTTTAACAACTTTAAATAGTTTTGTGTCATCTGCAAATTTGATAACTTCACTTGTTATTTCACTTTCCAGGTCATTTATGAATATGTCAAAAAGCAGCGGACCCAGCACAGATCCCTGGGGGTACACCACTATTCACCCTTATCCATTGGGAAAATTGGCCATTTAGCCCTACCCTCTGCTTTCTATCTTTTAACCAGTTCCTGATCCACAATAGTACACTGCCTCCTATCCCATGACTCTTTAGTTTTGCCAAAAGTCTCTCATGAGGGACCTTGTCAAAGGCTTTCTGAAAGTCCAGATACACAATATCAACCGACTCACCTTTGTCCACCTGATTATTCACTCCTTCAAAAAAACATAACAGATTAGTAAGACAAGATCTTCCTTGTCTAAAGCCATGTTGGCTGTCTCCTATTCGGTCATGACTATCTACATGCTGAGTAATTTTATTCTTTATGATGGTTTCTACCATTTTTCCCAGTACTGATGTCAGGCTCACCGGTCTGTAGTTTCCCGGATCACCCCTGGAACCTTTTTTAAAAATTGGTGTTACATTGGCGATCCTCCAATCTTCAGGTATTAGAGATGATTTTAATGACAGTTCACAGATTACTAATAGCAGGTCTGCAATCTCGTATTTCAGTTCTTTCAACACCCTTGGATGTATACCATCCGGCCCAGGTGATTTGCTACTCTTTATCTAATAGTTGTAATACATCTTCCCGATGTATCGATATTTCCTTCAATTCTTCCACACATTTAAATACCACTTCAGTCATGTTCAAGAAGCAACAGTTTGAATGGAACAAGGAGAAACAGAATGGTTTAAAATAAGCAAAGGTGTAAGACATGGCTGCATACTTTCCCCCTACCTGTTTAATTTATAAGCTGAACAAATCATCAGAGAAGCAGGATTGTATGACGACAACAGAGGTGTGAAAATTGGTGGAAGACTCAACAACCTTCGCTATGCTGATGATACCACATTACTGGCTGAAAGTGAAAACGATCTGAAACATTTGCTTCTCCAGATCAAGAAACAGTCTTAAAATGAGCCTGCACCTTAATGTAAAGAACACAAAGATCCTGGCAACTGGCAAAATCAATAAGTTCATCGTTGATGGAGAAGAAAATGAAATAGTGGACAACTTTAACCTACTTGGATCAACTATCAATAAAGAAGCAACAAGCAGTCAAGAAATCAGACGGCATATTGCTCTTGGTAGAATGGCTATGAAGGACCTAGACAAGATTCTCAAGAGCAGAGATGTCTCTCTCCATACAAAGATTCGACCTGTTCAAGCCATGGCATTTTCAGTATCATATGGATGTGAACGTTGGACAGTGAAAAAGACAGGAAGAAAACTGATGCCTTTGAATTATGGTTCTGGAGACTAATACTGTGTATACCATGGACTGCCCGAAAACCAAACCAGTCAATACTAGAGGTAATCAAACCTAAGCTTTCTTTAAAAGCTGAGATGACAAGACTTCGACTTTCATACTTTGGACACATCATGCAAAGATAGAGATCATTAGGAAAGACATCATGCTTGGCAAGGTAGAAGGTCAACGTAAAAGAGGAGGGCCAGCAATGAGATGGATCGATACAATAACAGCTGCTATGGGTGCCAGTCTGTCAACAATGAGCCGCCTGACTGAAGGCCAAACACAATTTAGGGCAACTATCCAGAGGGTCGCCATGAGTTGACACCGACTCGATGGCACTTAACAACATGCTTTCAGGTTAGCAAAATGGCAGTGCCCAACTCCTAGAACTGTGTCTCAATGGACCTCTAGGGGTCAAGTCTGCTAAATAGGGAAAGTTTTGCCACCAGGGAAATTTTGTAGAGCAGGAGTAGAGGTGGGAATCATTGAATCCAGCTGGCTGTTTGTTTTCTTAACGTCTCCCTTCCTGTCAGTGCATAAGCAAATCCCCATACATACACAGACAGGAAGGGAGACATTTAACTATCCAAGAAATGACTACATATTACCTCAGTGGTGTGTGTTTTTTCTGACAACACAAACATTTTAACACCAAAATAATTTGCATGCTTTTTGTTTACTGCATCAGGAGTAAAAGGTTTTCTTTAGCGTTTACATTACAATGCTTTGTGCTGAAGCTTAGCACACCATTCTAACACAATCCTTACTGCATCAAGATTGCAATATGTAATCTAATAGCTGTATGTTTCCTGGAGTAAGCAAGCTGGATGTTCTGCAACCCAGTGTAAAATCTCTGGCTTGATGGTATCTCACACATGGAATTTACATATTGGGAATAGTTCACTTGTGTTGGCTAATATGATTTTTCTCTGGTGCATAATAAACTCACTTGCATGCAGAACACACCCACCAGACCTGAGGCTTTTGTAATGCAATGTGCACCTTCGAGTCCATGCTGAATCCTGGCGACCCAGTAGCTCCTGGGTTTTGTATTGACCCCAAAAATATTTTGTAGTATTAAAATTTACAGAATCTGCTTCCAGGTATAGTCAGAGTAGATTACTACAATTTTCCATGAAGAGGATCCCACTGGACTCTTTCCATCTTCCACATCAAACTGAACCAATTGCTCACTATTAGAACTACAAGGAGCAAGTATCTCAGACTCACCTATCAGAAAACTGGTAGTCTTAATCCCTTCCTTCCCTCTCATTAGTAGGACGACAGTGGCACTTCTTACCTGTGTGCTGCCTCTTTTGGCTTCCATCTAATGGCTAAATGCATGTACAGCACTATCATCTTGCATGACCTGTTTACCTTGCATGTTCAGATGTTACATTGAAGATGGCGGAATGAAGCACATAAAGGTAAAAAGGGTACTGCTCTACTTTGACTGATGTGAGGGATTGGATAGTACATCATACAAAAATCTAGTCTGTGTGCCATTAGCAAAGAATGAACTCAAAAGTATACAAATAAAAAGGTTGAGAAGCACTGCTCTATGTACACAGCAATATCTCTTGGCTAAAGCAAACAAAAATTAGGTTTTGCTGTCCTCTAGTGGCAAACATTTCATCCATGAATACTAAATATGAAGCGCTGCAGTGCTCCAGCCAGCCAAAGAAGGGTGAAAAAAAAAGGGGAAAATCCCCAAGGAAAATCTTAGCAGGGGCAGACTAAAGCAAATATCTGCACAAATCTCACAGTAATAAGATTCTTCATAATATTCATTTACTTTTCTTGGCCTCTTTTCTTCCCTCTCTGCATCTAATGTCCAGGTCTCCTTTCATTTATTTTACTACTTAGCACTTACAGCACACTACTACACAGGTTTACGATTTGTTAGAATAAAGTCATGTCACTGCCATGAATACCTGCGACTACATGGAAAAAAAAGATCAACAACAAAAAAAAGCAGCAAAGGATACCCTTTTATTAGACTAACTCAATTCATATGCAAATCACTCTGAAAAACCATACAAGATCTCTTTTTTTGTTTGTTTCAAGTTTTTGTTTTGCCATCAAGTCAGTGCTGACTCCTGGTGACCCATCAGACCCTGGGTTTTCTTGGCAATGGATTGCCAGGGTTTTTCTTCCGAGGCAATGGAGGGTAAAGTGACTTGCCCAAGAAGTGCCAGTGGGAATTGAACCCTGATCTCTTGGACATTAGGCTGTTGCTCTAACCACTAGGCTACTCCTCCATTCATACAAAATCTACAACCACTGAAAGATATAGTCCCCCTCCTTTAGATGGCTGGCAGAAAGCTAATCACTGATCTGAAATAAATACATGTAAGAAGTTAAACATCAGACTCAAATAGAAAAACCTGGCACAAGGCTTGATCAGATAAATGTATATACAGTATCTACTACTATTGAGCATTTGTATAGCGCTACAAGACATATGCAGCACTGCACAGACATGTAAGAGACAGTCCCTGCTCAGCAGAGCTTACAATCTAGTCAAGATGGACAACACAGTAGGTGTAGACAGGGATACATCTAGTGGGAATGGTAAGGAAACACAAAGGAGATCAGGTGAGTCAAGATCTGAAAGCAGCAGTCACCCACGTGAGGAACGCATTCAGCACAATGAGACCCTATTCATGCTCCGCTTCCAAGATAGTACAGATTATTCAAGGCAGGCAAAGTGAAAAAGGATCCAACATCAGCAAACAGGTGAAAAGTGAAAGACAAATGTAAACCTACACAGTCCGAACACCATATTATGGGGCTAAGGTAATAAAGCGCAGGAGGCTTCGGGCAGAACTTAGAAAGTGCTCCGCGCACAATTTTCTGTGCTATTATGGCTGCTCTATGGAAAAAGCACACAAGAAAATTGTGCACAAAGGCTTGTATAGAGACTAGCACACTGCTTATTAAAAGCCAATGGTAATGAAAGTATTAGCTATTAAAGCCAGACGCAAAGAAGTGTGCAGAAGACCAGAAGGCCAAGTGCACAGTTTTCTGATGCAAGAGCTTTTAACACTTGGTCAGAGAAGGAGAAAAAAAATATAACTCATTTTTCAGCAGCTAGCATTTGTGAGGGCTTCACGTCTCTTTCTTCTCTTTTGTGCGAGAAGGATGCACTCGAAACTTTCTTATTTATCGAAGGGAATGAGTTAAAAAAAAAAAAAAAGGCAGCAAGATGCGGAGCGGAGGCGACAGTGTTGCTGAATGCAAGATCAAGGGGGAGGTGCTGCAAATGTAAAATGACAATGTGCTGAATTGCAGAAATTTACACAATACCTTTAAAGTGCAGAATATATATTCCAGATGCCCACACCTAATGCACGCTCTCTTCCAACTCCCAGTAAAATCTTTGCATACGTTTCCAGGGAAACTAACATGCTTTCTTGTGCTTGCACACATTTTTTTGTACTCCAGTTATTGGCATAAGATTTGTTTGCTGCACTGGGCATAAAACATTTTTTTTGCATGTGTTAGGGAAGTGTGCATCAAGCATAGACGATTACATCAGCCCTCCATGAAGATAAGCAAAGCATGGGGTAAAATTTATTCAGAAACAGAGAATTTGGAGTCTTCCAACAATCTGAGATAGCCAAAATGAAAATGCTCAAAGAATTCAAATTAAACAAAAGGACATGGGCTTCCTTACATTACTAGATATAATCTTTGTCTGTCAATTTTAGCACCACCCTAACACATCACCTCTTTGCTCCCCCCCTTCGAATCATTACAGTAATCAGTAATTCAACGAATGGAATACATAATGTTTAGATGCGTTCCACTAATGCAATAGTGCCTATTAATGAGGCCCCATCTGTCTATCCGTATGCATAGGGTTTGTCTGCACTTGCGCAGTGTAAGGACAGGCAAGAGAAGATGGTGAAATGCTCCTGCACCTGGTCCGTTCAAAGAGGGAATGAAGGGCCTCCTTTCCAGTTTGTCATCACCACTCTTCTGTTGTCACAACAGCTGCAAGTATCAGCCTAAATGAAAAATGAAGGCATCACAAAGCCTTGGTACTCAAGCCTCTGCCAATCTCTGCTGAGTAATGTCCCCTCAGATGCACAATTCCTGTTTGCCATGGGGGGGGGTAGGATTGGCAGAGGCTAGAGCACCGTAAATGAGGAAGGCCAGCAATGAGATGGATCTGTACAATAACAGCAGCTATGGATATCACTCTGTCAACAATGAGCCGCTTGGCTAAAGACCGAACAAAGTTTAAGTCAACTATCCAGAGGGTCGCCAGGAGTCAACACTGGCTCTACGGCACTTAACAACAACAACAGAGCACTGAAGCACTACTATGACCTTAACTTTTATAGCTGATGCCTGCAGCTGTTGCGATGACAGAAAGGAACTGCGACAGCAGACTCAAAGATTTCAGGAGAGCAGCTGGAAGGGGATGGATGCAAATAGATAAAGAGGAAATGCACCTTTGTGTAATACTATAAGTGTATACTTAATGTGTTTGCCTTTATCTGCTCAAAGCTTTATCTGATAAAAGGAGCGTAGGCTCCTGACAATTTATCAAGAAACATACCGTTAGTCCAATAAAAACAGTATCACCTATTTGTTTTGTTGAACTTTATTTCCACAATTATTGGTATTATGTTGCATTTGAACATAACAGCCCAAAACTTAAAATATATTTAATAATTCAAAAAGTTTCATCAGTCAAAAATGTTGGACCATATCTTTTATTATTGCTTTGAGTGATTTTTCGAAATTGCCTGAAAAAAAAAAAAAAAAAAAGAGAGGTGAAATGATTCTAGGCGCCAGATCACCCAGATGCTTACAAGTGTTATATGCAGCTACTTCTGCTTGAGCCCAAGAGGAAATGCCAAGCCTGACGAAAGCTGTACAACCATGGCAGTGGGCCAAAAAAGAAGAGAGTCATGGCTGCTGCTGTGGTCAGCCCAGGTAGAAGAGCTGCAGTTGCCAGCACTTTAAAAGCCTCAGAGAATGGTTTTGGAGTATACAATGACATGCTGATTATGCTGGAGGAAATCCATCATCAATTATTGTGAGGGTAAGTAGCATCCTTTTTTATATGAATTTCACTCACATACTGTTCTAAAATGAAACTGCAATGATGAAAGGTGTTTCAAGGTGACAAAATTGGTTCACCATTTAGTTCGAGTTCTCTTACACACATGGGCTAGGTCTTGCATGACCATAAAATTAAAGATTAAAAATTTATATTTATTTAAATAATTCAAATCTATAAACGTTACATTTATGAAATTTCATTTAAGTGTTGGGTTAGAGGTTTTTCATACTAAAATCAATACTTTCTTCAACTACTCTAGAAGGCCCTGGAGGAAGAGGTGTCACTGCAAGAAACACAGGAGCAGCCACCACTGACAAAGAATGCTCAGTACTGAAAAGAATCACTGCCACAGAGGGAGATCCAGGCCCAAAAATGATACTTCAACTTGTTTTTATAAAGTATTCAGGCACCATATGTTCTCCCCAGAAGAGCTTACAACCGAAGTGGCTACCTAAGGCAATAGGAAATAAAGCGGTTTGCCCAAGGTAACAACTGAATTGAATTTAACATTGTCAGTCTGTGCCAATCAGTTCAAAAGCAAATTACATTTAGAAATCATGCACAACTAATACAATTTACTAACTATAATGCACTTTCAGAATACATTAGATTAAAACCAATTATGGAATAAATACTTCTGAAAAAAAACACATTCTTTTCAGCAGTTTTCTAAAACTCTTGTAATGAGGCTCTTACCCTAGATGGCTATGCATCCCACTCATGTGCAACTCAAAAATTTAGCAGCATGTCTACTATACCTTAGAAAGCATTAACAGATATTAACACGTGCTAAGTACTGATTCCGCCATAGGAATGAAATGGGTCATGGCGGCACTCAGCACACAATAATGAACTTATTACATGCTCAACATTAGTAAACATCCACCTTAATATTCAATCAAATGTTTTCCTATTATGGAAACTCTTTAGAGTTGGAATCTAATTGATCTAGCAGGTCCGTATCAATCATAATGAAGTGCAAATTTGAACAACCAATGCCAAATACACTGATATGCCATAAATAATTTCAAAAAGTTTGTAAAAAACAAAAAAAATGTACATGTTCAATATGATCTTCAAACATAAGTGCTAATTCCAAAATGATTCCTAGCTTTCAAAATTTGCACTGACAGAATACTAACACCTGCAAATGAGGAATGTGTCTTAGGAGACTCCTTCTCTACCTCTCTTATCCACAACAAAATTAGTTTTGTCGAGATTGATCTTCATACAATAATAATCGTCCAAGCTTCGATACTGAAAAACATTTCTCCAGTAATTCATACATGCCTTTCAGAATCTTGGAATGGAATTATCAACTAGATGTCATCTGCATAAGAGTAAACCAAAATTCCTAAATCCTGTAACTCATACCCAAAAGTCCTGAAATATTTTTTAAATAATAAAGGCAGGAATGGTGAGCCTTGCAGCACACCACATTCAATGTGCCATAGTACTGTCCCATTTTACCCTACAGATTCTATTGATCAAGAAATTTCTGAACCACTTTAAGACATTACCAGTGATATCTAAAACTACTTAATTTATTTATTTATTTATTTATTTACATTCTCTTATATACCGCGCTATTCTGCATCAGTGCGGTTTACATTGAACAAACTGAAATTACATTGAACAGGGCATTATAACTTGGAGATAACTATTTTACAGGGAACATGGGCTATGGAGGGTTAAGTGGTTTGCCCAAGACCACAAGGAGCACCTGTGGGACTAGAAACCCCAGTCCTTCCGGCCCAAGGTTGCTGTCCTCTAGTGGGATTTGAACCCCCGACCTTCAGGCCTGAAGTACCTTGCCCCAACCACTAGGGCACTCCTCCACTCCAGCAATAAGCCAGCAATAAGTTATGATCAAGCAGATCATAAACAGAAGAAAGATCTACTTGCATAAGAATGGCTTGCCCTTAGTGATCCACATTCAAAAGAACTCATATACTAATGATGCAAGCAAAGTTTCTGTACTGTGAGACTTTTGATAATCAGATTACAATGGATATAAAAAAAATCATTGGCCTCTAGATATTGTTGTGATTGCCTGGCCACAATTGCATTCAACAGTTTTGCTAGAATTGGTAAAGTGGCAAAAGGATGATATTTGAACTTACTTCCCCATTTTTACTATTGGCCTTCACAATTTGCATCAACACTATGTGACCCAATTCAGATGAAGAAGTGCCCTCTGTCAATTATAATTAAGACAAAATGATAAGCTTGTGTGGATTTGTTTATTCACATGCAATTATATGTCTCGCATTCCAAGACTGCACCGCCTGGTTCACAGGAAAATGTGACATGCAAAATAATTAACATCCTCCCAGCCTCCTTATTCCCTCCTATCCCATCCCATACACAAACCACCACCCCTCCCTACCCAATCAGAACTAATCATATTATCTCCCCAACTTGACCCTAATAAACCCTAACTCAACCCCAACAAACACACACTCCAGCACAGTTTAAGAATCCATTCATTAGCCATCTTCAAATACACACTTAAACAAATGGGTCTTGAACCTGCGTAATTCTCGCTCCCACAAAGTTCCAAGGGGTGTATATTCCAAAAATGAGGACCCTAAACCAAGAAAATGCAGTCCCCTATGCATGCCCTTCCAAAATGTCTTTCACGCCAGGTACAGTCACCAGCTCGCTTCCCTGTGACCGCAACGACCTAGTATCAAAATCTGCTGAAATATCCAACAATAACAGAACCCCACAATGACCTTTATCAAATGTCCTATGGATATCATCCAATAGAGTCATTAACAAAGTCTCAGTACTATTATAACATCTGAATCCTACCTAACAATCAGAGAATGTGTCATTCCTCCAAAAAACTAACTAAATGAAAGGCTATCATTTTCTATATAACCTTTTCCAAAAAGGGAAGGTTAGACACAGGTCTATAATGCTCCACTTTTCCCAGATCCATAAGAATCACTCTTCAACAAGGGGGGGGGGGGGGGAATCAGAGTCTTCTTCAATTGGCTGGGAAAAATCAATCATCCATCCAAGAAGCATTCACAATATCACAAATTGGAGATCGGAGACTCCAATACCTTGACCCCCCCCACCCCCCAAGAAGAGAGGCCAGGCATAGATTTAGTGAACACAGTCAACTGCATGTATTTCAAAACTTTATGTATATCCTAATTAGAGAGATGGGAACAAAAGGCAGACCGTGAGCCATGTGCAAAGCAATAGGACTCAACAATGGCCAAAATCATTCCAGCCGTGAGCTCAAAGAACCAATCAGTTACATAACTAGTAGATAACCCCTGATCTAACTCTCGAAGTAGGTTCACAACTTCAGAAGCAGAATATCCTTGCAAATTCTTCCCTACCAAAGGTCAAAGGCGGAACAGGCCTCTAATGCACAATCAATTCACGAACCACTGCAAACAGATTAGAATTAGATAAAGCTGACAATCTGATGATCCGTGTAAACACATTTTGCCATCTGGTTGATGGAGTGATACCTAGTTGCGCAAACTTTCCACAAGCACTGATCCTCCTGAACCAGAGTTTTCCTCCAATGTTGTTCCAGACACAGACAATCCCGCTTAAACACGTGACATTCAGTATTAAATCATAGCACATTACACATCCTACATAGCTGCCACCATACCTTGAGCCAACATTAAGAGATCATACAGTTGTGTTATCCCATCATTCCACTCAGCCACCATATCATCACACTCCAGCAAGTACCTGACCAGAGAGAAAGGTTACTACACATATCAATTAAGGAAACATCCCACTTCCATCGCAACTTCCTCCAATCAGCCTCCCACCCAATTTGCACCTCAAGTAGAATTAAACAAAAAGCCAACACTAAGTGGTCCAACCAAAGGACTGCCCTAAGCACAAAAAAATAAATATATACTTTAATCACCCTATGACTAAAAATCAAATCTAGCATATGCCCCTCCACATGGGTTGAACCTGCTACCTGCTGCACAAACCTAAATCAAACATGCTGTCCTGAGACCCTTGTTCCCATGTGTGATCAGGTCTTTCAAAATGTACATTAAAATTCCCCAATAATCATCAATGAATCTAACCACAATGCAATAACCCACTCTCTTGATCTTATCCAAATTAACACATATTTATATCCATAAACTCACAAGGATGTATTAAATTTCCTCAAAAATTGTTATAGTATAATATATATAATACTTTATATTCATTTAATTATCAACTATAGGCCACAGTACATTGAACAACCATTTCTTCAAGAAAAACCTTTAATCATGGACCATAATGTATTGCACTACCCGTTGTTCATAGAAATCTCTAACATGAAACTCTCCTCAACGTTGAACACTATAACAATTTTTGAGGAAATTTAATACATCCTTGTGAGTTTATGGATATAAACATATGTTAATTTGGATAAGATCAAGAGAGTGGATTATTGCATTGTGGTTAGATTCATGTGTTGTTTATTTGCATTGGTGATTTGTTTTAAGTGTCTTAATTTTCCATATTGCATATTAATTAGTGTGTGAAGTATGGCTAATGATAATATTAAATCTAATATGGATGTTTTTTGCTTCACTGACCAGGAAGCTTCCCGGTTGTTAACTGGTACTCTTATTTGGTGAGAGTACCTCTGGGGTTGGGGTAAAATATTGGTCCATGGTAATGGCATTACGTCGTAAAATTATAAGAGCTGAATTACATTCTGAAACAATGAAGGAGTATTGCCGTGATCGGCAAATTCCTTGTAGTTTGAGGATGTACAGTATAGAGCACCACATTTATTCACCACTAATAGTGGTTTTGTGGAGAAATGGAATGCTATTTTATCCAAATGTTCTTTTGATTTAATGTTACATATCGTGGACACTTCCACCTCGGAGGTTACCACATTAAACAGCGAGTTGGATAGTGTTCTTTTGACGCTGAGCACTCAGGAAGGATATGAGGTTAAATTGAAGACATTGATGAGCAGATGGTACAATATCGTCAGGAGGTGCTTCAACGTAAATTAAAGAAATTTCAAAGAGATACAGCAGATTCATTGTGGGGAAGTTTATCTTTGGATGTATCAGAGACCACCTTTAAAGGAATGTCATGTGACCTTTGAGGGTTCTTCAGAGGAATCTTCTGACACTTCAGATAAGGAGTCTTTTTTAGAGCGGTGCAACAGGCCACCCCAAGGGCGAAGTCATCCTCAAGGAGGCAACAGGTATCAGAGGTGGTCTCGGAATCCAGCGTCCTAAATCAGGTTTTGGTTAACATAGCACAACCGGTTAGAGCAATGGTAGATGTTACGCCAGGTTTGGTTTTTAATTTGTCTCACCATCAGTTGTCTGTGGAAGAAATATTGGTATTAAATCATGGCTTATCTTTTGTTCCCAGCACTTCTATAGATGAGTTTGCTGTCCAAGTGAGTTTACAGGTGTTTTTACGGAAATTGTATACTGCATTATTTTTTTCAATGCAATCCGATTCTACACCATTGATCACTAGGGAAAAGATACCCTTTAAGCCCAAATCAACTTGGATGGGTTATTTTGGAGGATATAAAAGATTTAGCAACCCTGAGGGTTAAACACAATTTAACTAAAAGTGAATAGGTAGCGTTGAAGTCTTTACAAAATGATGCATCTATTGTCATCAAACCCGCAGAAAAGGGAGGTGGTATTGTTATTTTGGATAGAGGAGTACATCACAGAAGTTATGTCCCAATTGGACAATAAGATGTTTTATCAATAGAAGATGACCCTACGCAGGCCATACAATCTGAAGTTTTGGAAGTACTGGAGGTGGCATTACAAGAAGGACTTATATCGGAACGATTAATGACGTTTTTATATGTAAAATATCCTCATGTACCATCTTTTTATGTTGTTCCAAAGATTCATAAATCTTTGACTCATTCACCAGGGCGTCCGATAGTTTCGGGTATTGGATTGGTTTTAGAACCTCTATCTCAGTATATGGATTCTTTTTTTAATCCATTAATAAAACAAGCATCCTCTTATATTAAGGACTCTAGTGATTTATTAATATAGTTAGATTTATGACATAATGAAGTAGGTCCATATTTTTTTGGTTACCATGGATATTTCAGCATTGTACACTAATATTCCGCAAAGCAAGGGTCTTGAAATATCAATGCATTATTTGACAGAATTACAATTGTCTGTTGGTCAAATATCTTTTTTTCATAACATATTAACATTAATTTTGCATAGGAATTATTTTGAATTCCATAGCTGCTGTTATCAAATAGAAGGTGTTTTTATGGGTGCTGTGGTGGCCCTGTCTGTTGCGGGTTTATATGTTCGATATTTTGAAGAGGAAGTAGTATCGATATCCTAATATTGGCCCTCAGTGATAAAGTGGGTTAGATTTACTGATGACATTCTTTATTTGGAAAGGTTCTGTGGATTATTTACAGGAGTTTTTACAATGGTTGAATAGTCAAGATGCACATTTGCAATTTACTCCGGAGGTTTTAGAAAAAGAGGTTCATTTTTTAGATATTAAAATTACATTGCAGGAATATGGTTTTCAAACTTCCATTTTTTTTGAAATCCACTGATCGGAATAGTTTATTGGAGTATGGTAGTTTTCATCCATGGCACATACGAGATAACATACCAGTAGGACAGTTTTTACGCCTTCGTAAACTATGCTCATCTCGATGAGATTACACTGTTCAGGCACATAAAATGGTGAAAAAGTTTCATGAGCATGGGTATCCCATTCATGTCATTCACAGAGCCAATAAACATGCGTTTAACACACAATGGGAATGTTTTTTCTTACAGCCACAAAACAAGTGTGAACCTAATTTAACTTGTGTTCTACCCTATTCCACCCAGGCTTGTCGAATGAGGGATTTGATTTTATCCCATTGGGATATTTTGAAAGTACATTCAGTATTTTCTATGCCCCCGTTTTTTTTCATTTCGCAGGGGCAGAAACTTGAGAGACCTAGTGGTACAGTACATTCTCGTTTCAAACAGGTCCCTACCTTGAATTATCAAGGACATCGGAAATGTAACCATTATGTGGTTTGTGCAGTAACACTAGAGGTGCAGTCTTTTAAACCTCCCACTTTGGGATTTACTTATAGATTACGTGGTGATACAACTTGTCAGTCCAGTGGAGTGGTTTATGTTGTTTTATGTCCATGTCTGTTACTTTATATTGGCCAGACCTCTCGTCCATTTAAAATGCAGATTATAGAACATTTGTCGGCCATTCGATGATGGATGGAATCTGCACCTCTAGTCACAGATTAGAAATTGAAAAAACATCCTTTAAAGGAACTCCGGTGTTTTGTGTTGGAGCAGGTAAGGGGTGGTGAGGGTGGCGATTATCATTGGTTATTGTGCTGTAGAGAATGGCAATTTATTTTTTGTTGGAGGAGTGTGGAACCAAGTGGGTTAAACTTCCAGATTGAATGGCATTAGTTCTATTAATTATGGGTAATTTGACCTCTATTTAGTAGTGCACAGGCATTAGCGTTTTTGTAATTTTTTCTTCTGAAGTTACACGGGTATTGCATACATAAAAGGTAGTAGAAATTAAAGGTCAGTGGGGTTTATTTCACAGTTTTATGTATTCATATGTGATTTTTAGAATAATTTATAAGTAAAGGTATAAAGATTGTGTTGTAATCGTTTGTTTTGTGTTTAGAGTGAGTGAAAGGTGCAAGTTCCCCTGAAAAAGCGTTGTACGGCGAAACTGTGGCTCATGGTTAGAAAAGATGACGGTCCATGGGAAGATATGTATTTGAAGGTTTATTGCGCTATGTTGGTATTTGAAGAGAATTAAGACCTATGGTTGAGGCTTTTTAACACGGTTTCTTCATGTGTGTCAAGTGTTGGAGATTTGTAGGTTAGTGGAGTTTACATTATATATCTGAGTGAAGGACAAAGCGGTATAAAAAATGTTTAAATAAATAAAGATGATGTTTATAGAGGATATTTTAATATCGCTATGAATGTATTCCTCATTGCATGATTTGATGGCTTTTTATAGAATGAAGACTTTAGTCGCTCAGTTTGTATATAGTTACCCCTGTTGAAACCCAAGTTTTAACACCTGTTCATTGTAAAGCTTCAATGTATGTTCAATCCGCATTGTATGCAAAAATGTTACTTATAAATGCAAAATAGTGCGGTATAGAAAAGATGTAAATAAATAAATAAGAGTGGACATTCCATGGTGTTTTGAGAGGTTAAACATCAGTGGAATTGAGCTTTTCAATGACACACGAAACAATTGGCATTTAAAAAGTGGCGAGTCTCATGTTGAGAGGTTTTTCTGAGAAAAAGGTTGTACAACATATGTGCTTCTGAATTGCACAAGAAAATACGGGTGTTTGGAGGAGTGCAGAGTTCAACGTTGGAGGTTCCCCTGGAAAAAGGTTGTACAATATATTTGAGGAATTGGAGTGTTCAGCGTTAAGGAGAGTTTCACATTAGAGATTTCTATGAATAACGGGTAGCCCATGGGATGCAATTATGGCCCATGATTAGAGGTTTTTCTTGAAGAAATGGTTGTTCAATGTACTGTGGCCTATATTTGATAATTAAATGAATATAAAGCATTATATATATTATTACACTATAACAATTTTTGAGGAAATTTAATACATCCTTGTGAGTTTATGGTTATAAACATATGTTAACTTGGATAAGATCAAGAGAGTGGGTTATTGCATTATGGTTAGATTCATGTGTTATTTATTTGCAATTATTGGTGATTTGTTTCAAGTGCCAATAATAGGAAAGTTCAAAAGAACCTCACTAATCAATTTTAATACATCCTACAAACTATCAGCTCCCATGTCCAGGGCTCTATATACAATATTACCAAGATTCTCAATGGCTAGCTACATCAACAAAACATTCAGACAAGTCCCTAAGGAAAACCTGCTCCAAGCTCAAGGACTCCCTCCGCAGGAAGACTCCCTCTCCCTTACCCACCCTAACTACCTTCAGTCACTTAGTACATCCAGAGGGGTACACCTGAGACACTACCACTGAATCCCACTTTCGAAGTCACGTCTCTGTACTTGCAAGCAAGTCCAAATTATACTCCCTCACATCCTCAAGTAACCACGCCACTTGATTCTGCATAGAGCGGGCATTAATCAGTGTCACTTGTAAACACCGAGTCCCATCATTCACCCAACCCCCCTGTTCTAATAACCGAAGCACCCGATAAGGTCGCCGCACCCTTCCCCATTGACCATACCCCATAATTCTCTTCACAGTCTGTTACTGGGACAGCAAGTAAATTCTCCGAACCAACCTTTCTAGTTCAGAGGTCATTATGGAAGGAGTTGCATACAGTGGAATTTAACAATTTATTCTCTATATATAAAATAAGTCTTTAGTTTCATTATGCCCCTTAACAATAATGGCAGAATAATGTTGCCTCTTGGTGTTCCCTACAACCTGCTTGTATGACTTGGTTCACTCTCACCATTGTTTTCTTACCTCTCTATCCTTTTCTATCTTTTCAAACACCACTCCAAATGCCTGCATTCCATCCTCTCCTGTGCTAAGGCCTTAGAATACCAAAGGTTAGCCTGTTTTCTAGCTCTATTTCTAAGTTTCAATGGAGCTAATCTATCTAAAGAACCTCTAACGGCTTGATCCCAACTGATAAGCATGCCCCCTGAAAACACTGATTTTTTTTTCTTTAATGACAGATACCACTAAAGGCCATATTGAATCACTCTTGATTTTTCTTCTAGTCAATTGCTTAGGATCTGCCAATTGAGCATGATCACATTTACTCAACAATACAGTAAAATTCAACTAAATAATGGTCAGACCACACAGGGGACTAGTTTCCTCCTTCTACCACAAGTCCTCCTATATTATTATGATCAGGCAAATGCAATCCAGTTGATGACCGGAAGTCATATGATGCACAGAAGCTGGTATGACACAGGGCAGAGGAGACTCCAATAAATCTCTAAGTATAAAAGGAATAGCCTTACCCAATTTGATTGAGAGGTGTGGTAAATACAGACCTGGGCAGAAGAGCAGATCCACACTGCCCTCCCTGCACCCAATCAGCATCGAGGGAGAGCGGGGGAAGGTAAACTCCTCCCCGCTCCCATCCGACAAGGCCAATCGGGCCGAAGAACACCATAGCAGCAGGACTTTTAAAAACCAGGCATGGCACTTAGGCGATAAAAGTTGCTCGCAGCTCAAGACAGAGCATCAGGCAGAGACCCACTATAACATCTCCAGCTCTATGGACCCTAACCAGACTAACAAATCTCCGGAGACAAGAACCCTGGCACAGAAAGTTCATATTTGGAAAGATACGACGTCTTAAACACAAAGGGCCCTGGTAAGCACAGCAACTTAAAAAACCCTATCCTCAAATACCACCAGAGTACCACCACTAATACCTCTACTACAATCCAAGTCCCTCTGAGAACTGTACAATACAACCATGAAGTTTGTAAAAGGGGGTGCTTGTTATGAAGGTACCACCATCTTAGCAAGTATGTAAATTAACTGTCTTGCAAAGGATTGTGGTTATTGAAGTCCATTCACACAAAGCTTGCCTTTTAAAAGAAATGAAAACTCTTGTAGTTGGTCGAGTGTAAGGCAAAATTAGAGTTTATTTATGGGGTGATTATTCCACATACAGATATGCTTGGTAACACCATCCAGATAACTTCTCCAGGGTTTATTTAACATAAATAAGGCAACTGAAAAACTTATGCAAATAAGGATCAAAGTCCTTTATGGAACAGAAAGGCTTTCTTACAGCCACTGCTAATAAACTCCTTAGCAGTGCTGAGATGAAACAAATCAAAGAGGAAAACTTCTTCTTACAAAAACATAGCTCACTTTCTCCATACAGAAAAGAACTTTTAAAACCCACGTGTGCACTGCTTGTGCTGGGCTCTCCTCTACCAGCAGGTGACAATTAACTGCAATCAGTAACTTGATTTCAGCACAAGGGCAAAACTTTCCCAAAAAGCTTTTTTCTTTTCAACAAAACTTTATAGGAAGCAAATACTTAGAATGTTTCCTTTTGATGTTTGCTGTTATATTTAGGATTTTCCTAAAATAACAACCTACTCAAAGAACAGTCCATATAATCATCCTCTGTATCAGATATTAAACCTTGCTCTTGAAATTGCATAGATTCAGTTTCTCCGTCTGACTCAGAGGACTTTAGGAACTGACCTCTACATGGAGAGAAACTGTTTCCCTGCTGTTTGCACTGCTCAAAGCTAGAGAAACGTTCACAGTTCCTACCTGAATCCAAGCAAGCGTCAGGCTGCTTCTTCTGGTATTCTGGCCAGCATGCAATAGAGCTTCTGTGTCCTGTCCTCCAGTTGGTATCTCTGGACCTCAGGATCTTTTCTCCAGACATCCTCCAAGAGGTATTTGGGCTCCTTTCCTCCTTAGCTGCAACAGACCTCTTTCTAGGTCTCAGAGGGACTTGGGGTGTTATTTAAAAATACTATCCTCGAAGCCCAGACCAGCTGTATTCCACGCATTAAGAAGAGTGGAAGAAAGTCCAAAAAACTGCCAGCATGGTTTAAAGGTGAGGTCAGAGAGGCTGTTGCTGCCAAAAAAGCAACCTTCAGGAAATGGAAAAAAGAGCCAAATGATGAAAACTGGAAACACAAGCACTGGCAAGTTAAATGCAAAGCATTGATAAGGCAGGCAAAGCGGGAATTTGAGAAGAAACTTGCTACGGAAGCAAAAACACAAAATAAAGACTTTTTCAAGTACATTCGTAGCAAAAGGCCTGTGAGAGAGTCAATTGGACCGTTAGATGATAGAGGGGTAAAAGGGGCAGTAAGAGGAGACAAGGCTATAGCAGAGAGACTGAATGAATTCTTTGCTTCGGTCTTTACTGAGGAAGATGTAGGGATGTTACCCATGACTGAAGTGGTATTTAAAGGTGATATTGCAGAGGAATTGAGAGAACTATCACTACACCGGGAAGATATATTACAACTATTTGATAAACTGAATAGTAGCAAATCACCTGGACCGGATGGTATACATCCCAGTGTTGAAAGAACTGAAATATGAGATTGCAGACCTGCTATTGGTAATCTGTGAACTTTCATTAAAATCATCTGTAATACCTGAAGATTGGAGGGTCGCCAACGTAACACCAATTTTTAAAAAAGGTTCCAGGGGTGACCCGGGAAATTACAGACCGGTGAGCCTGACGTCAGTACCAGGGAAAATGGTAGAAACCATCATAAAGAACAAAATTACACAACATGTAGATAGTCATGGCCTAATGGGAGACAGCCAACATGGCTTTAGATAAGGAAGATCTTGTCTTACTAATCTGATATGTTTCTTTGAAGGTGTGCATAAACAGGTAGACAAAGGTGAGTCGGTTGATATAGTGTATCTGGACTTCCAGAAAGCTTTTGACAAGGTCCCCCATCAGAGACTTTTGGCAAAGCTAAAAAGTCATGGGATAGGAGGCAGTGTACTATTGTGGATCGGGAAGTGGTTAAAAGATAGAAAGCAGAGGGTAGGGCTAAATGGCCAATATTCCCAATGGAAAAAAGTGAATAGTGGAGTACCCCAGGGATCTGTACTGGGTCCGCTACTTTTTGACATATTCATAAATGACCTGGAAAAGGGAATAACTAGTCAGGTTATCAAATTTGCAGATGACACAAAACTGTTTAAAGTTGTTAAAACCCAAGAGGATTGTAGAAAACTGCAGGAGGATCTGGATAAATTGGAAGACTGGGCATCCAAATGGCAGATGAAATTTAATGTGGACAAATGCAAAGTTATGCACCTAGGAAAGAACAACCCACACTATAGTTACACGATACAAGGCTCCACATTAGAAACCACCACCCAGGAAAAGGACTTAGGAGTCATCGTGGATAACATATTAAAACCCTCCGCCCAGTGTGCAGCAGCGGCCAAGAAAGCAAATAGAATGCTAGGTATCATAAAGAAAGGGATGGAGAATAAAACAAAGGATATTATAATGCCTCTGTATCGCTCCATGGTACGACCGCACCTTGAATATTGTGTGCAATTCTGGTCGCCGTATCTTAAAAAGGACATAGCGTTATTAGAAAAAGTACAGAGAAGAGCCACCAAATTGGTGAAGGGGATGGAAGGCTACTCCTATGAAGAGAGGCTAAAAAGGTTAGGGCTCTTTAACCTGGAAAAGAGACGGCTGAGGGGAGATATGATAGAGGTTTATAAATTAATGAATGGAGTGGAACGGATAAACGTGGATCAATTGTTTACGCTATCAGAATATAGAAAGACTAGGGGACATGTAATGAAGCTACAGGGTAAACTATTTAAGACAAATAAGAGAAAATATTTTTTCACTCAACGTGTAATCAAACTCTGGAATCTGTTACCGGAGGATGTAGTAAGGGCTGTTAGTATAGCTGGGTTTAAAAAAGGTTTGGACAAGTTCCTGGAGGAAAGGTCCATAAACCACTATTAAAAAGGGACCCAGGATATCAATGCTTGACCCAGTACAAGCATTATGGAACCTGTGTCTTTTGGGGATATTGCTAGGTACGTAGGACCTAGATTGGCCACTGTTGGAAACAGGATACTGGGCTTGATGGACCTCGGTCTGACCCTGTATGGCATGTCTTATGTTCTTAGGTGTTGCTTGAGGGTCCCTGGCTGTGGATCTACAGACCTCTGGCTTTCTCCAGTCCTCTGATCCTTTCCCCCAGGTATCTCTCCAGGCATAGGTACTTCTCTGAGCTCCTCTCTTGGACCGTCTGCTCCCTTGTAGTTGTTCCTTCAGGTTCCAGTTGTTCTTCCTTCTGTTCTCCTGATTCCCCTTCTCTGTCCGGTTCTGAATTCCTGAAGATTCCCCTCTAGTTTTAAAGGGCTTAGATTGCAACTCCTCCCTTGCACTCTTCAGGTGTTGTGGATTAAGCATTCTTCTAGAGGCTGTTTGATTAAGGATGACATAATGCTTTCTCTGATTAGACTCATGCTTTTCCACTCTAGCTCCCCTAGGGACTTCCTGCATACTGGTGCATTCTGGAACATGTAGTCTTTTAGGGAAACAAGCTGTCTTATTTCTATAACCTGCCAGCACAGGTCCCTTAATCAGAGTAAATTCTCCTCTTTTGTCATTACTCCCTGAGCTTTGATAAGCTTCCTTATCACAAGTTACACAGTGACACTGCTCTTTTAGTTACCTCCTCTTCCTATACACAGGGGCAACACCCATATCCTCATACATACTAATGCTCCCTATACTCACACACACCCCCAAATCAGCTTGTGGCAACACCCCATCAAACATGACGCCCACAAACCAAACAGACTTATTCAAATCATACCACAGCCCACAACCACATAACCACCCTAAACTAGAAACTCCCATCACATGCACACTCATCAACACCAGATCGGTCAGAAATCAGATCAATACAATCACCAACCACCTTCAAGCAAGCAAAACAGAAATCCCGTGCATCACCAAAACCTGGCTCAAAGACACAGACAAAGCTATCATCAACCAGATTATACCTGCAAACTATACCACCTTCCACTGCCACAGAACACACAAGAGAGGTGGACATGTTCTAATTCTCACTAGAAACCACTTCAAATTCAAACTCACAGCCTCAATCATCACACACAACACAAACATAATCATAATTTCCAACAAATATATCATATGCCTCACTTATAGAGCCCCCAACGCTAACTCTGATGGGTTATCCTCCGACTTAAGACTTTATAATGTTGTGGCAGTTATATGCTGGATCCATGAAGCCTATACAGAAAGGCCTAAATCTTGTTCCAAACAGGCATTTGGTAGAGTTGGTGTGAACCTTAAAACCTTCTAAATGTTTTGCATATCGGTCTGCTGTGTTAACCCAGGGAGGGGTTCAGAGACTGTTAGTACCATTCCGAAAAGCATAGTGGTGGTGAAGAACCCAATATGGTAGGTATCGGGAGATCTCACCATTCCTGAGAATGGTGGGGAACCTGGAGTTTGCATCGGGCTAGGGATAATCTAGGTTTCAGGAGTAGTGGAATAGTAGCTGCAGGGACCTGGGACAGTTGATGGCCCTTAATGTATATACACTCCCAAAGTTTTCACAACTTAAGGACAAACAACATTTACCCAATAGTAGTTTACTTCAAAATCTACAGGTGAGATACTACTGGGCCACATTAAGGATAAAGGCCCCAGATGGACTGATGACCCAGGATCCAGATGAGGACTTCAAGGATCTATGTCCCTATTGGAATAGATTAACCATATGGTACTGGATGAGCAGGGAGCTTTCTGACAATGGGAACATTAGCAAACGCATGGGTGGCAGAGATAAGAGGTGATATATTCCCAAGGCAAATGGAAGTTTTGTTTGAAATAGCAGTAAAACCATGGTGAACACAGGCCTCCAGTAAATTCAATATGAAATGCTACACAGAACATATATAACAAGATAAAAGTGGGCAATGTTATGCATGTAGCCCAAAGGTTCGTGTCAAAAGTGTAAAGTGCACATTGGGATCTACAGACATACATTTTTGGAGTGCTCTGGGCTAGCAGGAGGGAGGGGAAGTCAAGGAGGCAATTGGGAATATTATACAGCAAGGTAGAATGGTGTTATAGCCTGTTACTTTTGGGGATGGGGCTGTTTTACAGGAAAGGAAGCTAGCCCATGCAGAAAAAAAAAATTTATTCAGGTGGGCATTTCACTAACTGAAAAGATGATTTTGAAATACTGGGTGGGGAAAAACATCCCTCTTTGCAGCCCTAAGGCAATATAATGCATGAGATGGCACTAGTGGAAAGACAAGCCTACAAAGATAGAAGCCAACCATCATGGAAATAACGTGAGGCATATTCAGTAGGGGCAGCTAGGCAAAACAAAGTGCCTAGCCACCACCACTTTAAATTTAAACTGGATATTCAGTGATGGAACACATCCGGTTTCTGCCGCTGAATATTTGGGATACCCAGCACCAGCACCACTAGCCGGTTAGCAGCAATATTCAGCCGCTCACCAGACAGCACTAAGTGGTGAAAGTTAGGACAGCCATTCACCTGTCCTAACTAAATGCTGAAGCGATCCGGTAAGCAGCTGAATCTCACTGCTAATTGTAGAGTGGCTGTCATCACCCCATGACGCCCACAGTCCACCCCTGTTTTACCCCATGCCGCCCACAGTCCACCCCTGTTTTAACAAGGTAATTCTTTGGCAGTCTATAGGGATATTCAGTGGCACAAAATGGTTAGAACCACCGATTATCATGATGGATATTTAAAGCTTTGGTGTCAATTTTGGGAGACATATCCAGCAAATCAGAATTAAGGGGAGGTGTTTGGGGGGAGGAGAGGGGAGCAATGAGGGAGGGGTATAAGTCTGTATGACACAGTGTGTGTGTGTGAGGTGAGGAAGCTGGGACAAAAGGCAAAACATTTCTGGGGCAATGATAACCTTTGTCTGATCTGTCTATTTTGTTAATTTGTCAGTTGTAAAAAATTTTAATCGTAGAGATGGTATTGCATTTATTGTTGTACTAACCTATGAGCCCAAAGGGAGGAGTAGCCTAGTGGTTAGGACATGGTACCTCAGGTCAGAGGGCTGGGGGTTCAAGTCCCACATGGGGACAGCAATCTCAGGCTGGAGGAACTGGGGTTTCTAATCCTATAGGCACTCCTTGTGGCCTTGGGCAAGCCACGTGAACCCTCTGTTGCCTCAGGTACACATAGATTGTGAACCCTTTGGGGACAAGGGAATGTATCCAGTACCTGTTTGTAGTGATTACGTAATGTAAACCACTTTGATTGAAGGATAAGGCAGTATAGAAAATAAAAAAAAAAACCCAGATGGACACTTTCATGGTTCTTCCCCAGCTCCACCCATAGACTATTCCAACACTATCTACATAAAGCTACAACAGTCAGAGAAAATCTCTCTCCAAATAGAGCCGTTGAATATTGGCTCATCAAGGGGTTTTTTTTGGTTAGCAGGTCCTCCTAACTGGACTAGCTTCTTGAATATTGAGACCTTTGAATTTGTTTTCAGATTTTTCACTTTTTTCTCAATTCTTCAGTTTACCTCATACATTTGTTTTAACAAAAAATGTTTAGTGTGTATTTGAACATTTTAAATATGCAAAAACAGCACACACGTTAATTAGTAGGTTAACATGTTAAATCGGTTTTGCATGTACTAAGAGACACGTTTTCTAAACAATACTGCATGTTAGGTGCCACCATGACCCATTTTATTCCCATGGCCACAGCAGCACTTAATGAGGGTAATATTTAGTCAATATGCCCCTAATTTTTGTAAGGTGCAATAGTGAATACACATTGCTAAAATGTACTGCTTTTAGAAGTTTAAAGAATGGTCGAGGATTTTAAAGTCGAGATTTAACGCTAAAAAATACAGGGTCACGCATTTGAGCTGCAAAAATCCAAGGAAGCAGTACAGTATAGGGAGTGAAGCATATCTGTCTACAAAAGAAGAGTGGGACCTGGGCATGATTGTTTCTGATGATCTTAAAGTGGCTAAACATGTAGAAAAGGCAACAGCGAAAGCCAGGATGCTGGAGTGCATAGGAAGAGGAATGGCTAGCAGGAAAAAGGCGGTGGATAGTGCCTCTGTATAAGTCTTTGGGGAGATCTCTTTTGGAGTATTGTGTGCAATTCCTTGTGGCCTTGGGCAAGCCACTTAACCCTCCATTGCCTCAAGTACACTTAGACTGCGAGCCCTTCGGGGACAAGGGAATTAAAAGTACCTGTTAGTAAATACATGTAAAACTGCTCTGATGTGTAAGTAAAGGGCGGTATATCAAATGCCTAAACCATAACTATTCTGGAGACCACACCTTCAAAAGGATATAAACAGGATGGGTCAGTGGTCTTTGTTATAAGCCAAATGGGGACAGACTTAAAGATCTCAATATGTATACTTTACAGCAGGGCTCTCCAACTCTGGTCCTGGAGGGCACCAAACCAGTCAGGTTTTCAGGATATCCCTAAATTTGAATACAATGGGGCAGTGCATGCAAATATATTTCATGCATATTCATCACGATATCCCGAAAACCTGACTGGTTTGGTGCCCTCCAGGACTGGAGTTGGAGAACCCTGCTTTAGAGAAAAGACGGGATAGCAGAGATACGATAGATATGTTTAAATACTTCCATGGCATAAATGCACAGGAGAGCCTCTTTCAATTGAAAGAAAGCTCTGCAACGTGGGAAAATAGGGTGAAGGAGGAACAGGATAAACTCGGGAGCAGGGCCGGCCCGTCCATTGAGCAAGAATGTTTTTTTACACAGGGCCCCGTGTTTCAGAGGGCCCCGCGCAAAGAACATTCTGCTTTTTTAAAAATTAAATTTAAAAAAAAAAAAAAAGCTGGCTGCTGCCGCTGCCGCCACAGCAGAATGGAGTGTCCCGCGGGGCCCCCTCTACCTGGCTGAGCCCCTCTGCACCGGCATTCAGATACACGAAGGGAGAGTCTCCCTCACATCTCTGTTAAGCCCGCAGGGGCTGATGGGAAATTTCCCATCTGCCTCTGCAGGCTTAACAGAGATGCGAGGGAGACACTCTCCCTTCGCGTATCTGAAAGCCGGTGCAGAGGGGCTCAGCCGGGTAGAGGGGGCCCCGTGGGACACTCCATTCTGCCGCTGCCGCGGCGGCAGCAACCAGCTTTTTTTTTTTTTTTTTTTTTAATTTCCTTGAGCCGATGGGGGGGGGGGTTAGGACTGGTAATGAGCTATGGAGGGGGTTAGGACTGGTAATGGGCTTTGGGCTGATGGGGGCTGTCTGGAAATGGGGTGATGGGGGGTTAGGACTGGTAATGGGCTATGGTGGGGTTAGGACTAATAATGGGCTATGGGGGGCTAGGACAGGAAATGGGCTGATGGGGAGGGGTTAGGACTTGAGGTGGGCTGATGGGGTTAGGACTGGTAATGGGCTGTGGGCTGTTGGGGGGGTTAGGACTGGAAATGGGCTGATGGGGTTAGGACTGGAAGTGGGCTGATGGGGGGTTAGGAATGGTAATGGGTTATAGGGGGGCTTAAACTGAAAATGGGGTGATGGGGGTTAGGACTAGAAGTGGGTTGATGGGGGGCTAGGACTGGTAATGGGTTGGGGTTGCTAGAACTGGAAATGGGCTGAGTGGACGGGGAGGCTTGAACTGCAAATAGCTGATGGGGAGGGGGCTTGGAATGGAAATGGGCTGCGAGGGAAGGGAGCTAGGACTGAAAATGGGCTGATGGAGCAGCTAGAATAGGACTGGAAATGGGCTGTTGGGGGGAGCTAAGATTGGAAATGGGCTGTGGTGGGGGCTTGAATTGAAATGGACTCATGGAGGGGCTTGAACTGGAAGTAGGCTCATGGGGGGGGGCTTGGACTGGAATTGGGCTGAGTGGAGGGGAGCTAGGATTTGACATGGGCTGATGGTGGGGCTAGGAAATGACTAGAAATGGGCTGATGGGGGGCTAGGATTGGAAATGAGCTGATGAAGGGACTCGGACTGGAAAAAAGATGGGGGAGCTAGGACTGGAAATGGGCTGATGCAGGGACTAGAAGGGAATGGATGCTGGGTGAGACTGGAACTAGAAGGGAGCTGATGTTGGGGGAGGATTAGAATGGGATGGGGCTGGGAGAGTAAAATGGAGAGGGGAAAAATATTTTGTGTGGGAGGGATGAAAAATCTACAATTGGCCGGGTATTGGGAGAGTAAGTGGGGATTGAGGGGTAAAATTTGTGTGGATGAAATAGGAATGAGGAAAGAGCAAAAGGAGAGAGATTAGTATGTTAAAGCAGATGTAGAGAGAGAGAATGGAAAAAAACTAGACGAGAGAAGAAAGGACAAATGGACAGCAGACGATGGAGAGTTAGCAGAAAACATGAAGAAACCAGAAGAAAGTGGCTGGAGCAATTGCAACTGAAAAAAAAATGCACAAAAGGTAGAAAGATATCTCTTTATTTTGAATTTATTAACTGGAATATGAAAGCTCTGGGAAATGTGCATCATTAACGTCTCCGCTTTGTTTGGTACAAGAGGAAATTAATTTATAGTTTTATTTCTACAGTGTTGTTGTACATTCCAAGTTTGGCTTTTGGGGTTCCCAGTTTAATTATTGCCTTCCTGTTTCTAAATTGTGATTCCTTGTTTGGTGATGGTCTATGTTCTGCATGTGTAACTGAGCTGAGGTATTCTGTTTATGTAATTCCTATTTGACATTGCCACTTGTTCTCTTTCCCCAGTATTCTCTGAAATGTATTGGTTTAATATTTGCAGTGTTGCCTTTTGATAGGTAGGGTATGGTGCTTTGCGAGTCCTGGTAATGCTGTCAGGATACGGCAGGTTTGCTATGGGTTCTAAATGGGCAGCGTTTGTAGTAGTTCCTAATGTGCCTGGCGGTTGGCACTGGATTATAGTAATGTAGAAATCTTTTAGTCTTTCTTTATCCATACACTCATTAAGAGACATGTTTACTAAAAGTTAACGTATGGTAACATTATGCAAATAAGGCCACTTATGCAAATGAGGTCCCGCACCCAAGTCTCCGCACATGGCCCCGCACCCCCCTTGGGCCGCCCCTGCTCGGGAGTAATATGCAGAAATATTTCTTTATGGAAAGAGTGGTAGATGTGTGGAATAGTCTTGTAGTGGAGGTAGTAAAGATGAAGACAGTAACTGAATTCAAGGAAGCATGGGACAAACACAGAAGATCTCTAAAGGAAAAAAAAAAGGGGACTATAGTAGTTGATATGGAAGTGCAGACTAGATAGGCCATCATATTTCTAATCATAGCGCATGGAATAATGTAAATTTTTCTTTATTATTTATCTAATTATTCCTTTGTTTGCCTGTATTTTATCACCCCCTATTATCTTCTGTGTCACCACTACCTGTTTTGAACTTGTTCTATTTGTAGAGGCTTGCTACTGTTTTGATTAGCAATAGCTTGGCTGGTAGGCAATACAAGGCATTTACCATAGTCTAAGTAAATATAGCTTCACCGAGATACCTTCCATTCCCCACATCATGATCTCTTTTCTATAGAAACTGCACCTTCTTGCACTTTACTGAAGCCTGCAAGGTTTTTGAATGTCTCTTTTCATATCCTCCTTTACCTTCTTTTCTCTAGCAAGTGCTTTTCAAGCTCTTTAAGCTTTCCTACACATTGCTTGTGTCCTGCTGCTGCTGCAGTTAGCCCTTTTCTGAACAGCTTCAAGCCTTTCAATGTCCCTAACAAAGGAGCAGCCTTGAGAACCGGCAATATTATTTCCCTTACTCTACTGGTGATACCACTTCCTGTTAATCCACGCAAACTATGAGCTTTTCCAGCCACTTTACTATACTGAATGGAAACTTTCAGGTCATCTGAGGCTCTAAGCTAAAGCTAAGCATAGTCGAGCCTGGCTAGTACTTGAGTTGAAGACTAATTTAGAATACCAGGGGGCTATAAATTCACTGCACGAAAGAAAGGCCTAGCAATCTACTTCCGGTCAGCCCTTGTCAAAAAAGCACAGGGGCTGGTTTGCCAGGAATTAGTATTGATTCAACAGCACAAATTTGCATTGCATTGCTGAGATGATCATTCACAAAACAGTTACCAGTTCTTCTATTTATTAGTGCCTAATGAATTTTTGTGCCACAGCTGATGATTTTATGCTTTGCTTTTTTATATGAAGTGTAATTTCCAAACCAAATCAGTCTTTCAAAATTTTCAAGTCCCATTTCATTTTTTCCCCATTTCTCCCAGTGTGTATGTAGCTTATTGAAGACATCGTATGCCACTGTTTCCCAAAGCTGTCTGCAAAAAAAGGATGGGTCTTTAAGACCTCTCTATCCAAATGAAAAAAAAAAACATTTGTAGTAGGCGATGTAGCCTCCAATTTCTTGAAGATCAGTAATGTCACTTAGGATGACTTACATGAAGAGCTTCAGATGTAACGTAACCGGAGAGGTTACGGTAAAAGAAGGTAGTTTCTAACTACCATAGAAATTTAGTTGTCCATTTAAAACCCTATGGTATGCTGGAACAGCATTAATATGGACAGTAACAAATCTTTCAGAGTGAGATATGTGAAATTATATATATATATATAGATATAGATATAGATATAGATATAGATATATATATATATATATATATATAGAGAGAGAGAGAGAGAGAGAGAGAGAGAGAGAGAGAGAGAGAGAGAGAGAGAGAGAGAGAGAGAGAGAGAGAGAGAGAGAGAGAGAGAGACTCAATAACAAGAAGGGGTAAAACCTGCTTGAGAATTTTATTTATTTATTTATTTATTTATTTATAGTCTTTTCTATACCGCGCTATTCAGCATCAGCGCGGTTTACAGTAAACAATGAACACACACATTTCCAATAGTACTTTGTGTTTACATATGAACAGGAGATTCAACTTGGCTAACATGGGAACTATATATGGATAGAGGATCCCTTACTGATTACACGTGGAAGAACCATGAAGAAGGTTACATGGAAATCAGTGGAATGTTCCTAGTCAGAAGGACAGGTCTAGACTTCTTTAAAAATTCTAGACTTTGAATAACCAGAAATGGAGATCTACGTGAAGGGGTGCAAAGAAATCCTTAGTCTTAAGACAACAAGTCTGGATCCTTTTAACACTTCAGTGTGGAGAAAAAGACACAATATAAGGGAATACCATATTTTCCCATTTATGAGGGCAATATGAGTATAATGCGTTCTTTGTTCAGCATAAGCTCCAATGAAGTATTGGGAATTAGAAGGAATGCACCAGACAAGGATCGACTGCAGTGAAAAGAAAGGCATCCCTGTTGGAAGAGTTCCACTGGAGATGTGGAACAACTCAGGGAATTAAGCAATTCTTATGCTTTCACATGATCTAAGCCCTGGTTCATTTTCCCTAAAAGGAAATTTTAAGGAAGATGGTAAAAGTAGGAAAAAACCGGTCATGTGGGAGCATGACTGGGCAAAGCCTTTTAACCATCTGGAAGTTACCCACCAGGAATGGCTCTGACGCTCTCTGGCAAAGGTCCATAGTTGTAGAGCTTTTTGTACAATTGCAGAGAGCATGTTGTAGGTTGCTTAGGTGAGATCTGGCTGTTTAATTGCCAGTGTGCAACCTAATCTATTCTATTGGAGCCAAAAGGATTGAAGATGGCTAAGAATAGTAGACAGGCCCGTTGCCTGCAACAATAAATTGGCCAAGTAGGTTTTGGAACCTCTCTTGGAATTATCTGTTATTAAGGAAGCAGAAGAGGTTAGGTCCTATAGATTGGAAAAGGACCGACAGACATAATTAGAAGTGATAAAACTCAATTATGGTCTGATAAGCTGTCTAAAAAGAAATATTTGAAAAGATTGCAAAGGGGAGAAACTCGGTATGGAAATCACTTACTGGAGTAGGTATTGAAGACAATCCTATGGCTTAAAAGGTAAGCCTCCAGTCAAATAGTATCACTCAGAGTGAAAGTTTCGACTAAGAGGGATAGAGAGTAATACAGAGTTGTGAAGACTTACAATTTGGTAAGCCTCTGAAAAAAGGTACAGTTCCCCTGCAGTCAAAGGTATGAGATATCCTCGTACAGGACAACTGACAAGGTGAAGGGCATAGCCTACCTTGTAATTAGTTGTTACTCCTCTTTTTGCTTTAAAAGGAGAGGAGAAGCCTGTTACCTGTAGGACATGATTATCCTTAATAGCTCTAAGAGCTAAAAGAATGGATTTCTCTTGCTAAGAGATTCATGCCTAAAGTCGAGGATTGAGGCAGTATATCACTGACCTCTCAGTAAGGATGAGAAGAACTGTAAATGCTTCTGTTAAGAAGTAGGCAGCGGTTCTGAAACTCAACAAGAAAAAGAGATTTAATGAATAAAATATCAGAAACCCTGCGACTGCTGGGTTTGCTGAGCCTGTTGAGGCTTTGGTTTTCTTAGCCTGGTATGATGTTGCCCTTCTTTGGAAACATCTGCATGATGGGTAGAACATAAATAAAACTTTTTCCCTTTAGGGGGATAAAGTTTGTTAGGAGATTTTTTACTAGCTGGGATAGAGGAAAGTTTTGACAATCCTCTGAAAGCAAAAATATCAGTGTTTAACTGATTAGCTTGGAATAAAGCATCCTTGTTAAAGAGATTTTCACCAGCACAAGGAGTATTTGCCAGCCTTTCGTGTACACATTTGTCCAAGTCTGAAGCTTGGAGCCAGGCCATGCGTCATGCTCCTATGGCTATAGCAGACGTTCTGCTAATAGACTCAAAACAGTCCAGGGAAGCACGATTAAGGAATTTAGAGACATTTTGAGCATGACTGACTAATATGAAAATTTATGTTCTTGAAGAAAAGGGTTCAAAAGCTTCAAGTTCTTTGTGACCTCTTCAAGAGATAATCCCATATAGAAAATATATGAGACAATTCTTGCTGAAAGCATGGATGCCTGGAAGCATCGACATCCAAAGGCATCTAAAGTCCTAGACTCATGACCTGGCTGATAAGAAGAGTGCTTCTTTGCACTCTTAATATGCCTCATTGCTGATTCTACAACAATAGAATGATGAGGAAGTTGAGTCTTTTGAAAACCTGGAGAAGGTGGCACCTTGTACATAGTGTCAAGTGTCTTAGAATGTGGGGATACCGTTAAAGGAGTTTCCCACATTCTTAATAGTAGATCCTGTAAGATCTGATGCAAAGGAAGCATGATCACCTCCTTTGGAATCCAGGGGAAATGCAGAGTCTTGTACATGTCAACGCAAAGAGGAAGAGGCAGAATGCTCTGGTTAAAGAGACAAGTTTTCATTCACAGAGCTCCAGCAATGCTGGCAATGCATTGGTCTTGCCAGGGACCCTGAAATACAAGTGTATTTCTGTTTTTTGGCCATGCACAATGGGAAGGAGAACCAACAATGGAAAGCATGTGCCATAACTGGCCATTACCACCAGGCAGCTGCGGTATTTCACATGCAAACTCCCTCCCTCAATCTGCATCTGCTGCTCACATACACAGCCTCCCTCACAATCCTAGAGACCTGCACAGCTTCTTTGATTAGATTGTAAGCTGTGATGAGCAGAGACTGTGGAGCAGATCTACTAACCGTTTTATTTCTATGGACGTGGTGGCACTTAACACGCGTTAACCTTTAGTAAACATGCCCCTGTGTCTTACATCTATATGTACAGCGACATGCATGCCTTATAACACTATAGAAACAAGCAATACTAGCACTCGCACGCATTCATAAAACAAACAAATTCAAATTTAAAATTAAAACTACTCAATGTTTCTGTTACAGACGGCAACAGCACACTCTAACCCCCAAATCAGTAGTATTCGTTCCCAGTACTTGAGAGCAGCCAACTTGTTAGGTTTTCGGAATATGCCTAATAAATATGTATGAGAGAGATCTGCCTACAGTGGACGTAGTGGGCATGCAGATCTCTCATGCATATTCTTTGGGGAAGGCTGAAAGCCTAACCTGTTGGCAGCTCTTAAGGACTAGGAGTGAATACTGTTGCCCTGAAGTGTGCCACAAACTTTCCTCTACCATATGTTTCAAAACTCATGAGCCAGTGTGCTGTGCTTATCTCATTGCGCCCACCCTCTCCTCTTCAGCAGCTGGAGGCATGAGCTTTATCTGCCATCACCCACTCCCCCCGCACATAATTTCCTGTTTATCCTGGTTCTGCTAAAGCACAGTTACTTACCTGTAACAGGTGATCTCTGGGAACAGCAGGAATAAGTCTTCACATATGGGTATCGTCAGTACTGACGGAGCCTGCGCGGGAACGCTCCCCAGCATCCAATTAGAACGCTTTTGGGAGCATCCCACAGCGCCTGCGTGCTGCCTTTCCCAACTGCCTCTCTCCAGTTGAGTTTTAAAGCTGAGACAAAGAGAGAGAGAGCGAGGGAAAGGAAAAGAGATAGAGAGATACAACTCCTAGGGGAGGAGGTGGGTGGGTTGTGAAGACTTATTCCTGCTATTCCCAGAGATCACCTGTTACAGGTAAGTAACTGTGCTATCTCCAGGAACAAGCAGGAATGAGTCTTCACATATGGGGACTCCCAAGCTAAGATGCCTGGAGGAGGCCCCAGCATGTTGCAATCTAAAGATGGGCCATGCTTATCCCTCAAAACCTCAGGCATCCAAGGGATGGAGGGTAGGAGTTGAACTAGAAAAGAAAAAAAGAGGTGCTGTGGAACAGCTTAACTAAACAAGGTATCCAGAGGGGAGTCCTTGTGTAAATCATAAATATTAGAAAAATATTGAGTGTTAATTTTCTAATGTGGATCTCACTCAAAAATATTGCAAAAATACTTGAGGGTAATAAGGGTCTGTGGTTGAGAGCCAGATCATTATCCTCAAAGAAATTCCCCCAATGTGAAGTAGAGGGAAAAAATAAATTTTACAATACAGGAAAAGATGAGAAGTCCTCATGGCCAGAACTAACCCCAGAAGAAAGTACTGGGGGAGTTCAATGAGGTTGGACTTTTGAGAAATAGCTAAAGCTTCTGTAAAGTCCAAAAAATTGAACTTCTTGTCCTTGGAGCAGAATAAGGTCCTAGGAAAGAGTGGAGATAATCTGACTGGTTTGAATGAAAAAGGCAGAAATACCCTTTGCAGAAAAAAGGGGATAGGTCTTTAAGACCCCCTTTATTCCAATGAAAGAGAAAGATATTTGTACTAGGCGTTGAGCCTCCAATTTCTTGAAGATCAGTGAAAGTCTTTTGTAAGTGATGTCACTTATGATGACCACCTTACACGTAGAGCTTCAGATGTGATGTAACCTAAAAGGTAACGGTAAAAGAAGGTATTTCGTAAATTACCATAGAAATTGGTTGTCCATTGAGTTTTATGGTATGCTGGGGCAGCATTAATATGGACAGTAGACAAATTTTTCAAAGTCAGATGTTGTATAGAGACTGACGCAACAACAAGAAGGATGAAGACCTACTTGAGAATATTGCTGGAGAATCTCTGTCTGGTTAAATATGGAAGAACTATAGAGAACGTTTCGTGGAAACTTGTAATACATTCTTCACTTACAAGGATAAGATTAGATTTCTTGAAAAGATCTAGCCCCTGAATAACCAGGTCTCGAGACGTACGTGAATGAGTGCAGAGGAGATCCTTAGTCTTAAGACAGCAAGTCTGGATCCTTCTATAATTTCAAGTAGTAGCTGGAGAAAAAGACGCAATATAAGGGGATACCATGTTTGCCTCTTTATGAGGGCAATATGAGTATCATGCGTTCTCCTGTTCAACATAAGCTACCATGAAGTATAGGAATTTATTTATTTATTTATTTTATCTATTTAACGTTTTTCTATACCGCACTATTCGGCATCAGCGCGGTTTACAAGTAACAAGTTGGTACAATGTGGAGTAACCATACATTGAACTTACATAAAACAGGGAATTTAAACATGGATAACAGGTGAACTTTATACATAATATACAAAGGGGAATTTAAGCATGGATAACAATTGAACTTTATACATTATATACAAGAGGGGATTGCATCATAGCTGAGTTTATGATACAGTCCCTAAAGGGGGGGTTGGATGAGGTGGAGAGTTATCGTAGGAGAATGGTTTGACGGCATCGGGTAGAGAGACTGTAGGGTCATGTGATACTGTCTAGGTGATGCTGTCAGAGTTAGAAAAGTGTTGTATAAATAGGTGCTGTTTGAGAGCTTTTCTGAACTGGGGGAGGTTGTTTATGGTCCGGATTTCTGTTGGAAGGGAGTTCCAGCATGAGGGGGCAAACAAAGCAAAGGCACGCTTTCTAGTGGATTGGTTGCATTTTGTGATGGCTTTTGGAAGGAGGATGGTATTGCAGGATGTGGCTCTTCTTAATCTGTTGTCTGGTGTAGGTTGAATCAGATCTGACAGGGTAGTTGCGGTGATACCGTTGACTGCTTTGAAGGTCATGGTTAGGATCTTAAATGTGATCCTGTATTTAACGGGGAGCCAGTGCAGGCTCTTCAGAATGGGGGTGATATGATCTCTGCGAGATGCTCCATAGAGGGTTCTAGCTGCGGTATTCATCGCCAGCTGTAAGGGGTTTATCGAGCTCATTGGGAGGCCAAGTAGGATGGAGTTGGCGTAATCGAAGTGGGGCATGATTATGGCCTGGAAGACTGTTCTGAAGTCATTTAGTTCCAGGGTGTTCTTTATGAGGCGTAGTGTCCGTAATTTATGGTAGATTGTCCTGATGGTATTGTCTATGTGAGCATGCATGTCCAGGTGCTGATCAAGTGTTACGCCTAAGTATTTGATCGTTGTCTTGGAGATGAGTTCTGCGTTGTTCACCTTGATTGATGAGGGGGGAGTGAATGACTGGTCCCTTCCAATGAATAAGACTTCTGTCTTTTTTAGATTTATTCTGAGCATTTGGTTGTGTAGCCAGTCTGTGACGGCATTGAAGCAAGAGGAGAGCTGGTCAAGGTTTGGGTGGTCTGTGTCTATTGGGGTGAACATTAGGACATCGTCAGCATATACTAGGCAGTTGATGTTAAAGGACCGGATAAGGCTGCAGATGGGCTGCATATTGAATAATAGGGCTGAGAGGGATGAACCTTGCGGAACGCCTTTCTCTAGTGGGAAAGGGTCTGATAATGAGGAGCCGGACCGGACATGTTGCCATCTGTTACTCAGGTATGAGGCGCACCATGCTAGAGCATTGCCATGGATGCCCTTCTCAGCGAGGCGAGATAGGAGTATCTTGTGGTCCACTGAGTCAAAGGCGGCTGCGATGTCCAGAAAGATAAGGGCGAAGCCTTTCCTGATGTTATCAAGCCCGATGGTAAGGGAGTTGAATAATGTAGTCAGAAGGGTATCGACACCATGGGACTCTCTGAACCCATGCTGGCAGTAATCAAGGGGAGCGTTGTCTTCGATGTGATGGGTTAGTTGCTGTTGGACTGTTTTTTTCCATGATTTTAGCTAGGAGCGGGATGCTCGATATAGGCCTGTAAGAATCCATCTTTGTGGGGTCAAGTTTTTTGTTCTTCAGTAGGGGTCTTATAGAAGTTTGTTTCAGGTCCTGTGGGAATATCCCTGACGTGAAGGATGTTCCTATTAGTTTGGCGAGGAAAGGGCTGAGGTCTGATTTTAGCACCTTTATCCATTGTGCCAGGCACGGGTCGCTTGGGGCCGTGGTGGTGTTAATGCATGTGATGGTGTCTTGGATCTCCCTTGCTGTTGGGGGGGAGAAGGAGTTAAGAATGTGGTGGTTGTCTGCTGTCTCATTTGGGGGGGAGGAGACGGGAGGTAGTGAGGTTGTATGTTCCAGGGGGTGGTGATTTGCAGGGGCAATGTGATGACTCGTCTTCGAGCGAAGGTAGTCTGCATATTCCTGGGGGTCAGGTAAATTTGTTTGGTTGGGGGAGGGCTCCTTTGCCAGATTTTTGACCAGATTGAATAGTTCTCGTGGTTTGTTTATGGCTCTCAGTAGAATATCTGAGTGGTATCGTTTCATCATGGTAGATACAGCAGTTCTATGAACGTCGAGGTGGGTGTTATAGGCTTCCTGGCTCTCGGTTGTCCTTGATCTTCGCCATCATTTTTCAAGTTGACGCAACCGGCGGAGGGACGCTGGAAGTTCAGGTGAATACCAAGGTGCTTTTTTCCTACCCCTGTGGTTTTTCTTGGTAGTTGGGACGTTACTTACTGCGTTGAGGGACTTGTTCCATAATGTTATCATGTCGTCGAGGTTGAGTTCGGGAGTTTCAAGGAGAGGGTGTACTTTCTCAATGATCTCCTGCTCGTTGAAAGGTAGGTAGCGTGTCCGTGTAGTAATGGTGTTATCCACTGGGGTGGGGGGGTGGTTGGGTCCACAAAGGGAAGGCAACGAGAATCTGATTAAACTGTGGTCAGACCATGGGACTGGGCTCAGAGAGAGATTAAACTTGTGAGAGGGGTAGTTGGCTATTTGAGGGGCAAATATCAAGTCGAGAGTGTTTCCCTTGATATGAGTGGGGGAGTTAATTATTTGAGTATAACCTAGTGCTTTGAGGGCATCAAGGAAGGCCTTGGCTTGGGTGTCTTGCAGTGCGGGGAGATTAAAGTCCCCTAATACCCAGTTAGCTGTATGGGGTTTGCTAGGGTTGCATGCGAGGTCGACAATTACTGAGAGATCATCAGGTATTGGGGAAGGTGCTCTATATATCAGGTTGATGGTATGGTTCTTGTTTGTAATGGATATATAGTCGAGATGGGGGGAACTATTAGAAGAGATGGGCTGGAATTGTAAGCTGTCCTTAGTGAGGATGATTACTCCACCTCCTGTTCGGTCTGTCCTGTGACAAGAGTGTATGGCAAAAGAAGGAGGAACATGTTGGTGGAGGAGGACAGAGTCTGAGGTAGACATCCATGTCTCAGTGATGCATAGGATGTCGAGATCGTGATCAGCAAGCATGCCGGTAATGGCAGGCCATTTCTTGCGGATGGAGCGGGCGTTAATGAGTGCGCACTTCAGGTTATGGGGGGGGGGGGAGGGAGTCTCAGGTTTGGGTGGGAGGGTCTGCTGGATGGCGACGTAGATAAGATGGGGGTGTAGGGTTTGCCCATGTCTTTCAGGTTGTATGTAGGGAGGTGTGTGATGTCTCTTCCATGCACTACGTAGCACAGGGATGGAGTTATAGGTGAGGGCTTGGGAGTAGTGCATGAGGGCGAACAGCATGCAATAAACTGCAAGGATATGTAGGGAATTTGATGCTGTGGGTGGGTTCATGGTGCAAGTGTGGATCAGATACAACTGACAACAGTATAGTGGTGATAAGACAAAACAAGTTGCAGTACACTGGTGGTTTATGCTAGTAGTAAGGTTACTGGTAGCAGTATAGCAATTAGGTAACAGTATAGCTAGTGGCGACAGTAAAATAACAATAAGGTTGTTGGCAACAGTGTAGTAATTAGTTATCAGGCAGGCTACTGATCATAGTATTGAGGCAGCTAACAAAAGTATGATAACCAGTGTAGTAAATTAGGTATTAGGCAGGCTACTGACAATATTGTAATGGCAATATGGGTACTGGTGACCGGACAATGGTGCTTATTAGTAAGGTTACAGGCAGTAGTGTAACAAAACTGATGTTGCAGAGTTATTGAGAGGTTATACTTGCGCAGAAGCAGGGGAGAACAGTCAACTGGGCAACTCTGTTGGTTCAGGTCCTTGCAGCGTGTTGTCTGGGTGCTGGTGCTCTGCTGTTCGTGAGAGTGGGTTGTGATTATGCCATTGTGAGCAAGCTCGACCACAGGGGAGCTCAGAATTAGAAGGAAAGTAGTGAATAAAGACCAACTGCAGTGAAAAAAGATGCATCGCTGTTGTGGAAGTTCCAGTGAGATGTGGAACAACCAGGGAATTATGCAATTTTCTACACTTTCACGTGGTCTAAACACTGGTTACCTTTTCTTAAAAGGAAATTTTAAGGAATATGGTAAGAGTAGGAAAAAAACAGTCATGTAGGAACATGACTGTCAGAGTCTACCAGCTGCCCTTCTTAACTATCTGGCAGCTACCTATTAGGAGTAGCTCTGAGGCTCTCTGGCAAAGGCCCACAGTTGCAGAGCTTTGTTGTAGAATTGCAGAGAGCATGTTGTAGGTTGCTTAGATCTGGCTGTTGAATTGCCAGTGTGCAACCTAATCTATTCTGTTGGAGCCAAAGAGAACTGAAGGTGGCTAAGAATAGTAGACAGGCCTGATGCCTGCAACAATAAATAGTCCAAATGAGTTCTGGATCTCTTTTGGAATTATCTATTATTAAGGCATCATAAAAGTTAGGTTCCATAGATTTAAGAGGACAGACAGACATAATTTGGAGTAGTGATACCCAATTTCTGTCCGAAAAGCTGCCTTAAAAGATATGTGAGAAGGAGATGAACCGCAAAAGGGGAGAAAACTCTGTATGGAAACTACTTACTGGAGTAGGTATTGAAGAAAATCCTATGGCTTAGAGAAAATAAGCCCTCCAGTTGATTAGTAGTACTCTTAGAGACTGAATGTCTGGGCTAAGAGGGATAGAAATTAATACAGAGTTGAGAAGACTTACAATTTAGTAAGTCTTTGAAGAGATAGGGTCCCCTTGCAGTTAAAAGTATGAGATATCCTCATACAGGAAACTGACAAGGTGAAGGGTATAGTTCACCCTGTTGTTAGTTGTTAGTTCTCCTTTTGTCTTAAAAGGAGAAACCTGTTATCTCTGGGGTATGATAGTCCTTAATAGCTCTTAGAGCTAGAAGGATAGATTTCTCTTGTAGCAAGAGATTCATGCCCCGAGTAGCAGATTGAGTCAATGTATGACTGATATGCGAGCATGGATGAGATGAATTTTAGATGCTTCTGTTGAAAAGAAGTAGGTTCAAGTTCTAAACCTCACACAGAAAAGTGAATAAAATATCAGAAACCCTGCGATTGCTGGGTTTGCTGAGCCTGTTGAGGTTTTGATTTTCTTAGCCTGGTGTGGTGTTGCCCATCTTTGGAAACATCTGCAGAATGGGTAGAAGATGGATAAAACTTTTTTCCCTTGGGGGAATAAAGCTTTTTATGATATTTTTTATTAGCTGGGATAGAGGAACGTTTTGACAATCCTCTGAAAGTAATAGCATCAGTGCTCAACTGATTAGCTTGAAATAAAGCCTCCTTGTTGAAGAGATTTTCACCAGTACAAGGAGTATTTCCCAGCCTTTCCTGAACCCATCTGTCCAAGTCTGAAACTTGGAGCCAGGCTATGCGTCATGCTCCTATGGCTATAGCAGACGTTCTGCTAATAGACTCAAAACAGTCCAGGGAAGCACGATTAAGGAACCTAGAGATATTTTGAGCATGACTGACTAATAAGAAATAGTCTGCTCTTTTATGCTCTGGAAGAAAAGGGTTCAAAAACTAAGTTCTTTGTGACCTCTTCAAGAGATAATCCCATATAGAAAATATATGAGATAATTCTTGCTGAAAGCATGGATGCCTGGAAGCATCGACGTCCAAAGGCATCTAAAGTCCTAGACTCACGACCTGGCAGATAAGAAGAGTGCTTCTTTGCACTCTTAATATGCCTCATTGCTGATTCTACAACAATAGAATGATGAGGAAGTTGAGTCTTTTGAAAACCTGGAGAAGGTGGCACCTTGTACATAGTGTCAAGTGTCTTAGAATGTGGGGATACCGTTAAAGGAGTTTCCCACATTCTTAACAGTAGATCTTGTAAGATCTGATGCAAAGGAATCATGATCACCTCCTTTGGAGTCCAGAGGAATTGCAGTGTCTCTGAATTCCCCGGTAGGGATTCTTTACCGGGTATAGAAATGGCAAGTAACTTTGCCATATCAAGCAGAAAAGCTTGAAAAGAAATCTCCCCCAAGGAGGACTCTCTAAAATGAGGGGTAAAGGCTAGACTTGTAGAAAAATCAGCCTTGGTACCAATGGATTCATCCCAGTCATCGGGATCGGAAGACTTGAAAGGATGAAGCATCGGATTTTCTTTAAAGCTATGTCTTTGGTACCGCCTGAGGTCGGTACCGAGACGAGTCCGTACCAAATCCTCCATGCTAGAGATCGATTCCAGGCTTGGCATCGAGGGAAGCGATTCTGTCAAAGCAAGCATGGATGGTACTGACACCGATGCCGATACCGGTACCAAAGGCGATACCGATACTCGAGGAACGGTCTGCAGCAACTCTAGTGGTACCGAAGTAGCCGAGAGTGCTAGACTATGTTCATCGGTGAGGAGTGTTTTGTCCATCACCATAGCCGATGCTGGGGTGTCGGTACCGCTCGAAGCGGCCACAACCACCGAGCATGGTCCGGGTATGTTTTTCGAGATAAGAACCCCGGGAACAACCCGGAGTCCCGTTAATGCTTTGGAGCCCAAAGACTCCCACCGGGGCTTTATTGCCAAGATGTCCGAGGGCAAGGCCGAAGCCATCTCGATGCTGAGAAGGAGATCTACCACTCGAGGACTGGCTAGTCTTTACAGACTTTTATTTGGTTACCTGATCCTGTGAAGAAGATGATATTCTAGCTGGTAACATCGAGAGCGATGTGAACCTGGTATCGGGTTGTGCTCGATCCTGAAGACTTCTTCTGTTTGAGCTCCAGCAGGAGAGACACTCCAGAGGGCAATGGTCAGGACCTAAACATTTTAGACACCAAGTGTGTCTGAAAAAATATCTGTACCGCCACACTTTGAGCATTTCTTAAGGATAGTGGCTGGCTTTTCCATAATGGAAGGGTAGAGGCCTAGTGGCCTGGAAACTGTCAGGCACTAAACAGGAAAAAATTTCTAAGGAAAGAAGAAATTCTTCAGGAAAAAGAAAGAAAAGCACCGGCGGTACCAGTAGCGTCAAGGGAAGGCAGACGCGACCACAAAAAACTAAGAATAAAAAGAAGAATTTTCTGCGGTGACAGGAATACGTCCTGCCGGCTCCGCGGAAAACGGAAAATTGGAGAGAGGCAGTTGGGAAAGGCGGGAAGGCAACATGCAGACGCTGTGGGATGCTCCCAAAAGCGTTCTAATTGGATGCTGGGGAGCGTTCCCACGCAGGCTCCGTCGGTACCGACGATACCCATATGTGAAGACTCATTCCTGCTTGTTCCTGGAGATTATCAATTCATCCAGATGCAGATCTCAAGGTCACTTTTCATGAACAATTTTGATGAAATCTGGCAGGTAAAATTAGAATCTTAGTAAATATCTCTTACCAATGTTACCAAAATCCACCAACAGACAGCAGCCCCAATATCTGTGTACAGATATGGCTTTGCCTATCTGTTCCTCCAATAGGCATGTCTGCTTACTGCAGGAATCATGCCTCTTTCAGCTTACTGTAGAAATTACATCTCTGTGCAGATTGTTGGTGAGATTCCATCAGGAATAGTGTGTCCAGTTCTGGAGTCCATAGCATTGAAAGGATATACACAGTAAAGCAGGTCTTGACAAATTTTGTGCAGATTCAGCAGCCAGGCCAAAATCCTAGGAACCAGTGCTTGTGACCTCCTCGTCCCCCTCCTCCACCCCCCCTCAGTTCTCTCATGTTGGTCTCATGTTCTCGCAAGATGAGCGCCAGAGTTCCTACACCATTCGTCATCTTTAGGATAACAATAGTTATAGCTTCAGACAGCAAGTATCTCTGTGGGTGTGAGGTTCAACAGCGACGTGCCCATCTGTGTGTGGGATGTGACAGTGGGAGCAGGGCCGAGGTGCATGTGTCTGTGTGCTGCAGAGCTGGGGAGCTTTTGTGTGCATCAGAGAAGTGGGTTGCCTATGTGTGCATATGTGATGCAGAGGTGTATACTGTGTGTGTGGGTGCATGTGTGTGTGTGTGTAGGGTGTGTGTGCATGTGTGTTTGGGGAGGGGGGAAATGCAATCTTTGGCATATACATTGTCATTTTTGTCCCCAAACATTCATCCCTTTAACCTCCACCTTGCACTCTCCCCTCCCCACTTCAACCTCCCCACTCTGTTCCCCTTCCAGACTCTTACCCCTCTTTTCCCTATCCCCTGCACTCATTTTTTTATATACGTAAAGGTACTGCCCCTTTCATTTTTTCTTCCTCTTCCCCAGTCTTCTTTTTTTTCTGAAAACTCTGATCCTCTGCTGCCCTGGGTTTCCCTTCCTGTTCGGCATGTGGGTATCCAATCTCCTGTGGGCAGAACAGGAGAGATCTTTGCCACGATCAGGGGGTTAAATGCAGCAGACAGTCCGTGGATCGGATTTCTGCAGGCTTTCTGCTGTATCTAAGTTCCGATTTGGGCAAAGATTGCTCCTGTCCTGTCCGTGATGATTCAATCTCCCTTGGGCAGAACAGGAGGGATCTTTGCCATGATTGGGGGTTAGATGCAGGAGAAAGCCCGTGGATCATCACAGGCTGTCTGCAGCATCTAATCCCCGATCACGGCAAAGATCGCTGCTGTTCTGCCCATAGATCAGATCTCCTAAGGGAGGACAAAAGGGGTTTTCTGCATGTGAAGGGGGAGGGGAGGAGAGTTAAGGGAGCAAATCCCAGGTGTCAGGTATAAATGTCTGGTCACCATGGCGACCTGACGCCTGGGCTTTGTCGAGCCCTGCAGTAAAGGCATTTAAGAGAACAGCTACCAAAATGGTGCCATGTTTGCATCAAAAATCTTAAGGACTTAAATATGCATATCCTAGAGTGGGATTTCTTGCCCTGCTAATATTGTAGGGGAATTTTGTTTGTGGCTCTTTTTGGAAGGAGGGGGAGTGTTACATTAGCTGTCAACGAAATAGCACTGCTCCTATAATATGTATCATGCAGTGCAGGAATGTCCGGCAGATCTCGTGGGACTTGAGACTGCAAGACCAGCCAGAGGTTCCCACGCCACATGGCTCAAACTTACCAAGGGTCAGTATGGACTTCAGGGGAATTGCTGTGCAGCAGCAGGCAGTGAGGTGAGGAATGGCTGGTTATCGGCAGAGGGGGTTACAGATCTTTTATGGTGGGTCATAAGAACATAAGAAATGCCATACTAGGTCAGACCAAAGATCCATCGAGTCAGTATCCCGTCTCCAACAATGACCAAACTTGGTCACAAATACCTATCAAGTTCTCAAAAGACAGAAAGATTCCATGTTTCTTAATCCAAGAGTAAGCAGTGTATTTCCCCAGTACAGTTTAATAATGGTTTGTGGATTTTTCCTCCAGGAAATCGTCCAAACCTCCTTTTTTGCTTTATCCTCTTCAATTGACTTAATGGCCTGCAGGGCCAGCGTAACCAGTTGGTGAACTAGGCATTTGCCTAGAGTGCCAGTAGTCTGAGTGCCCACTGCTACCCCCTCTGGGATGTGCAGTGGCAGCAATACATTAGGCACTGTGGAACCAGAGTTACCTTCTCTTCCAGAGCCATAGTGCCATCCATTTCTAATGTTATAGTGGTTGACCATCTCATATCCAGTGATGGTGTGGTTCAGATATAGTCCATTCAAAAGTGAGGGTCCTAGACTTTAGGAAAGCTAACTTTACCAAGATGGGACAATACCTCAAGAAGTTGTTAGCAGGATGGAAACAGATGGGAGATGTATTAAAGCAGTGGGCAAAACAGAAAGGGGATAGTTTAAAGGCAACAAACCTTTTTAGTGGAAAAGCAAGTAAAACGTAAAAAGAAAAGACGACCACTATGGTTCTAGAAAGTAGCTGAAAAGATGAGGAAAAAAGGATAGCCTTCATAAAACACAAGAGATCACAGACAGAAGACAACAAGCATCAATACTGAGAAAAACTAAGAAAAGCTACGAAAATAGTCAGGAAACCAAAGATATAAATGTAAGGAAAAATAGCCAATGCAGTAAAATGGGGGGACAAAACATTTTTCAGATATGTTACTGAGAGGAGGAAGTGCAAAAATAGTATTGTCATTCTGAAGGATAAAGGGGAGGAATTTGTAAGTAGCTGATGAAGATAAAGCACAATTACTTAAATATTTCTGTTCTGTGTTCACAGATGAAGGGCCAGAGGAAGACCTCAGAAAACACTAAGAAAAAGAAACAGAAGTGAGGTGGATTTTGAATGATTTTAAGACGACTGTTCACGAGGAGCTAGCTAAACTAAAAGTAGACAGAGTAATGGGATACATTAGAGAGTATTGAAGGAACTTAGGGACGTTCTAGCAGCAATATTGTCTTACATTTTAAATGCTTCTTTAGAGTTGGGAGTAGTCCCAGAGGACTGGAGAAGGGCAACTGTGGTTCCTTTATACAAAAGTGGAAGTAAGGTTGTGGTTGGGAACCACAGGTCAGTAAGTCTGACTTCTGTAGTGGGCAAACTAATGGAAATACTGCTAAAACAGAGGATAGTGAAGTTTCTGGAAAAAAATAGATTACAGAATCTGAAGCAGAATGGTTTTACGAGAAAGCATAGTTACTCACCTGTAACAGGTGATCTCCGGGAACAGCAGGAATTTAGTCTTCACATATGGGTATCATTGGTACCGATTGAGCCTGAGCGGGAACGCTCCCCAGCGTCCAATTAGAAAGCTTTTGGGAACATCCCACAGCGCCTGCATACTGCCTTCCCGCCTTTCCCAACTGCCTCTCTCCAGCTCAGTTTAAAGCTGAGACAAAGAGAGAGAGGAAAAGAGAAAGAGATAGAGAAATACAACTCCTAGGGGAGGTGGGTGGGTTGTGAAGACTAAATTCCTGCTGTTCCCGGAGATCACGCAGTATATAAAAGATGTTAAATAAATAAATGAATCACCTGTTACAGATGAGTAACTATGCTATCTCCAGGAACAAGCAAGAATGTAGTCTTCACATATGGGGACTCCCTAGCTTTAGATGCCAGGGAGAGACCAGAGAAGCTGTGCGCCCCTGTGAAAGGGCCCCACTTCCCCCCATGGATCTCTGGCATCCCATGAGGGATGGTGGGTAGGAGTTGATTAGGTATGGAACAGGTGTTGGATAACAGCCTGACCAAACAAGGCATCCCGGCGAGAGTCCTTGTCCAAACAGTAATGGACTGTGAAGGTATGAACCGAGGCCCAGGTGGCTGCTCGACAGATGTCGTCGATAGACACAGCGTGCAGATGAGCCATTGAAGCTGCCATGGCTCTCACATTGTGAGCTGTGACATGGCCCTCCAGAGGAAGATTCTTACTCTGATAGACAAAGGAAATACACGGTGCAATCCAGTTGGACAGTGTTCTCTTGGAGACTGGAAGTCCCAAATGAGAAGGATCAAAAGCAACAAAGAGTTGAGAGGACTTTCTATGTTGCTGTGTTCTTTGTAAGTAAAAGGCTAAAGCTCATTTACAGTCCAAAGTATGAAGATTTCTTTCTGCATTTGATGCATGAGGCTTTGGAAAAAACACAGGCAGGTAGACCGCTTGGTTTAGATGAAAAGGCGAGACCACTTTTGGCATAAAGTGTGGATGAATCCTAAGGACTACCTTGTCATGATGGAACCTTGTATAAGGTGGATCAGCAACTAGTGCCTGCAACTCACTGATGCGACGTGCTGATGTGATTGCAATAAGAAAGATAACCTTCCAGGAAAGGAATTTCAATGAAGCAGTAGCTAAGGGTTCGAAAGATGGCTTCATGAGCTGGCCAAGAACCAGGTTTAAGTCCCATGCCACCGGTGGTGGCCTAATGGGAGGCTTAGTTAGAAGAAGGCCTCTCATAAATCTTGCTATAAGAGGATGGGAGGAAATAGGCTGTCCATTTAGAGGCTTGAAAGAAGCTGCAATAGCACTCAAATGGACTCTTGCTGAGTTAGTTTTAAGTCCTGCATTGGATAAATGAAGGAGATACTCAAGTAATGATTCCAGAGGTATCGCAAGGGGGCTAAGACCCTTCTGCGAGCACCATATGGTAAACCTTTTCCATTTGAAAGCATAAGAGCGTCTTGTGGAAGGTTTTCTGGAAGCATAAAGGATATCCTTTACTTGCTGAGAAAGGTTAAGATCATGAAGATCTAGGCCTTCAGCAACCAAGCCCTGAGATGCAGAGATTGGGGATTGGGATGCCATAACATTCCATCCTCCTGGGACAGGAGATCTGGAGAAGACCCTAACTCCAGAGAGAGAGCTTGAGAGAGATGTAGAAGCAGAGGTCCCACACTTGCCGTGGCCAATGTGGAGCTATGAGAATCATACGGCCTCTGTCTCTCTGAAGCTTGAACAGGGTTTTGGGAATTAGGGGAATGGGTGGAAAGGCATAAAGGAAGTCTTGACCCCAATGAAGGAGGAAAGCATCCCTGGCCTGAGAACCCTGAGCCAGAATTCAGGAACAGAACCGGGGAAGTTTGGCATTCAACGGACTTGCAAAGAGGTCTATGTCCGGGGTTCCCCAAATTTGAAAAATCTTGGCTACCTGGTCTGCATGGAGAGACCATCTGTGTGGAAGCAGAACTCGACTGAGTCTGTCTGCCCAAGAGTTTTGTATGCCTGGAAGATACACTGCCAGGAGATGAATCTGATGATCTCTGGCGAGGGCCCATAGTCGCAAAGTTTTGTTGCAAAGCGACAGAGAGCCTGTTCCCCCCTGCTTGTTCACGTAGAACATGGCTACTTGATTGTCCGTATGAATGAGGACTGTCTTGTAGCTGAGCAGGGTGTGGAACACTCAAAGAGCAAGGAAGATTGCTCTGAGTTCTAAGACATTGATGTGTAGATGAGTCTCCTGTGGAGTCCAAGTGCCTTGGGTGGAGAGGTCTTGCAGATGAGCTCCCCAACCCATTGGTGAAGTATCTGTTGTGAGAGTTGCCTGGGGTAACGGTTGTTGAAATGGAGACCCCACCAATAGGTTTTGAGTGGACTGCCACCATTGGCGGGACAAAATAAGGCAAATTGTGTTTGCTATTTTGTCTGACAGGCACCCTGATGCCTGGGTCCATTGAGTGGATAAAGTCCACTGGGCTGCTCTCATATGGAGGCGAGCATAAGGAACCACATGCACAGTAGATGCCATGTGGCCTAGCAGTTGTAACATCTCCCGAGTAGTGAGATGAGGCTTTAGCACTGCTTGAGAAGCTAACTGCACCATGCGAAGGCAACGGATCTGCGGAAGATAGGCTCTTGCTTTTCTGATATCCAGCAAAGCTCCTATGAACTCTAGAGACTGAGTGGGAGTTAGGCTGGATTTTGGGATGTTTATGACCAGACCCAAATATTGAAGGATACGCATTGTGCAAGACAGAGAAATCCTGGCCTCTGACTCTGATGGGGCTCGAATGAGCCAGACATCTAAGTAGGGGAAGACTAATATTCCTAGAGTGCGAAGAAATGCTGCTACCACAGCCATGCATTTCGTGAACACCCTTGGTGCTGAGGCCAGGCCAAAAGGAAGCACCTGTATTGGTAGTGCTTTCCTTGAAAAAGGAACCAAAGAAACTTTCTGTGAGTTGGATGGATAAGAACATGAGTGTACGCATCCTTGAGATCTAGAGAACAAAGCCAATCCTGACTCTGAAGGTACGGCAGCAGAGTTCCCAGAGAAATCATCTTGAATTTCTCTTTGAACAGGAATTTGTTCAATTCTCTGAGGTCTAGAATAGGTTGTGTCCCCCTGTTTTCTTTGGGATAAGGAAATAGGGGGAGTAAAACCCTGCACCCTGTTGAGGAATGGGTACCTCTTCTATTGCCCCTTGGGCAAGAAGCATAGTGACCTCTTGATCTAACAGGTTGATGAGAGAGGTCTGAGAATTGAACTGTCTTACCATTGTCGGAGGGGGCATGCAGAGAAAATGAAGCTTGTACTCCTCTTTTATAATGGAGAGAGTCCAATGTTCTGCTGTTATCTGCCCCCATCTGGGGGCAAAGTAACACAGCCTTCCTGGAATGGTGGAAGGCTCTGGTCCGTTGAGGGCCAGGAAGGCTAAATTCTCTATATGGAAGTCAAAGGCCTTGTGGAGGCTGAGACTGCTGAGGCTTAGCAGTCTTTGCTTTCCTTTATTTAGGTGGTTAAGAACATACATAAGAACATAAGATATGCCATACTGGGTCAGACCAAGGTCCATCAAGCCCAATATTCTGTTTCCAACAGTGGCCAATCTAGGTCATACGTACCTAGCAGTTTCCCCAAGGGACACAGGTTCCACAATGCTTGTATTGGTTCAAGCATTGATATCCTGGGTCCCTTCTTAATAATGGTTTATGGACCTTTCCTCCAGGAACTTGTCCAAACCTTTTTTAAACACAGCTACACTAACAGCCTTTACTACATCCTCCGGTAACAAATTCCAGAGTTTGATTACACGTTGAGTGAAAAAATATTTTCTTTTATTAGTCTTAAATAGTTTACCCTGTAGCTTCATTGCATGTCCCCTAGTCTTTCTATATTCTGATAAGGTAAACAATCGATCTACGTTTACCCGTTCCACTCCGTTCATTAATTTATAGACTTCTATCATATCTCCCCTCAGCCGTCTCTTTTCCAGGTTAAAGAGCCCCAACCTTTTTAGCCTTTCTTCATAGGAGTAGCCTTCCATCCCCTTTACCATTTTGGTGGCTCTTCTCTGAACCTTTTCTAAAAATCGCTATATCCTTTTTAAGATACGGCGACCAGAACTGCACACAATATTCAAGGTGCGGTCTCACCATGGAACGATATAGAGGCATTATAATATCTTTTGTTTTATTTTCCATTCCTTTCCTTATCATACCTAGCATTCTATTTGCTCTCTTGGCCGCCGCTGCACACTGGGCCGAGGGTTTTAACATGGTATCCACAATGACGCCTAAATCTTTTTCCTGGGTGGTGGTTCCTAATGTGGAACCTTGCATCGTGTAACCATAGTTTGAGTTGTTCTTCCCTAGATGCATAACCTTGCACTTGTCCACATTAAATTTCATCTGCCATTTTGATGCCCAGTCTTCCAATTTATCAAGATCCTCTTGGGTTTTAACAACTTTAAATAGTTTTGTGTCATCTGCAAATTTGATAACCTCACTCGTTATTCCACTTTCCAGGTCATTTATGAATATGTCAAAAAGCAGCTGACCCAGCACAGATCCCTGGGGTACACCACTATTCACCTTTCTCCATTGGGAAAACTGGCCATTTAGCCCTACCCTCTGCTTTCTATCTTTTAGCCAGTTCCTGATCCACAATAGTACACGCCTATCCCATGACTCTTTAGTTTTGCCAAAAGTCTCTGATGAGGGACCTTGTCAAAGGCTTTCTGAAAGTTCAGATACACAATATCAACCGACTCACCTTTGTCCACCTGATTATTCACTCCTTCAAAAAAACATAACAGATTAGTAAGACAAGATCTTCCTTGTCTAAAGCCATGTTGGCTGTCTCCCATTAGGTCATGACTATCTACATGCTGAGTAATTTTATTCTTTATGATGGTTTCTACCATTTTTCCCGGTACTGACGTCAGGCTCACCGGTCTGTAGTTTCCCAGATCACCCCTGGAACCCTTTTTAAAAATTGGTGTTACATTGGCGATCCTCCAATCTTCAGGTATTAGAGATGATTTTAATGATAGTTCACAGATTACTAATAGCAGGTCTGCAATCTCATATTTCAGTTCTTTCAACACCCTTGGATGTATACCATCCGGCCCAGGTGATTTGCTACTCTTCAGTTTATCTAATAGTTGTAATACATCTTCCCGATGTATCGATATTTCCTTCAATTCTTCCGCACCTTTAAATACCACTTCAGTCATGGGTAACATCCCTACATCTTCCTCAGTAAAGACTGAAGCAAAGAATTCATTCAGTCTCTCCGCTATCGCCTTGTCGCCTCTTAGTGCTCCTTTAACCCCTTTATCATCTAATGGACCAACTGACTCTCTCACAGGTTTTTTGCTACGAATGTACTTGAAAAGGTCTTTACTTCGCGTTTTTGCTTCCGCAGCAAGCTTCTTCTCAAATTCTCCCTTTGCCTGCCTTATCAATGCCTTGCATTTGACTTGCCAGTGCTTGTGCTGTTTCCAGGTTTCATCGTTTGGCTCTTTTTTCCATTTCCTGAAAGATGCTTTTTTGGCAACAGCCTCTCTGACCTCACCTTTAAACCATGCTGGCAGTTTTTTGGACTTCCTTCCACTTTTCTTAAAGCGTGGAATACAGCTGGTCTGGGCTTCCAAGATAGTATTTTTCAACAACAGCCAAGCCTGATGTACGTCTTTAACCTTTGCAACTGCTCATTTTATCATAGTCTCCCTTTCGAAAGTTAAAAGATAGTACTGTGGATTTCCTTACTATCCCCTCCTCCCTAATTAAATCAAAGGCGATCATGCTATGATCACTATTGCCAAGTGGCCCCAAAAACCTTATCTCTTGCACTAGATCTGGTGTTCCAGTAAGGACTAGGTCTAATATGGCTTCCCCTCTAGTCGGTTCATGAACCAGCTGCTCCAAGAAGCAGTCATTTATTTCATCTAAGAACTTTATCTCCCTAGCATGTCCTGATGTGACACTGACCCAGTCGATACCGGGGTAGTTGAAATGACCCATTATTATTACTGTGCTGTGACTTTTATTAGCTTCCTTGATTTCTTTGAGCATTTCATCATCCATTTGGTCATTCTGGCCAGGCACTCGATAGTACACCCCCACTGCCATTGCCTTCCCCCTTTTACATGGAATTTCAATCCATATAGATTCTACAGCAGATTTTGCTTCCTGCAAAACTTTAATCCTTTCTGACTCAATGCCCTCTCTAACATAGAGAGCAACCCCTCCACCAATTTGATCAGCTCTATCATTTCGAATTAGTTTGTACCCAGGTATCAGTGTCCCACTGGTTGTCCTCCTTCCACCATGTCTCTGATATTCCAATCATATCTAACCTTTCATTTAGTGCTATATATTCTAACTCTCCCATCTTATTTTTTAGACTTCTAGCATTTGCATACAAGCATTTTAGAGAAAGTATTTTATTCATATTAATTTGGTTATTGTTAGACATGGGTAATTTGGGATCTTTAAGCTCTGTCTGCTCCATACTTGAGGGCATTTGGGCTACTTTACTCTTTTGTGGAACCTCTCTGCTTTTGGTAGTATCCTTCAAAGATACATTCTTCTGAACCACTCGCTCTTGGGCGACTGTCGGCTTTCCCCTGATATCTAGTTTAAAAGCTGCTCTATCTCCTTTTTAAAGGTTAATGCCAGCAGCCTGCTTCCATCCCGGTTAAGGTGAAGCACATCCCTTCGGAATAGCCCCTCCTTTCCCCAGAATGTTCCCCAGTTCCTAACAAATCCAAAACCCTTATCTCTGCACCATTGTCTCATCCACGCATTGAGATTCCGGTGCTCTGCCTGCCTTTTGGGTCCTGCGTGTGGAACAGGAAGCATTTCGGAGAATGCTACCCTGGAAGTTCTGGATTTCAACTTCCTACCTTAAAGCCTAAATTTAGCCTCCAGAACCTCCCTACCACATTTTCCTATGTCATTGGTACCGACATGTACCAAGACAGCAGACTCCTCCCCAGCACTATCTAAGACCTTATCTAGGTGGCGCGTGAGGTCCGCTACCTTCACACCAGGCAGGCATGTTACCAGGCGATCCTCACGTCCACCAGCCAACCAGCTATCTACATGCCTAATGATCGAATCACCAACTATAACGGCTGTCCTAACCCTTCCCTCATGGGCACATGGCCCTGGAGAAACTTCCTCGGTGCGAGAGGGTTTTATATCACCTGGAAGACAGGTCCTAGTTACAGGATCACTTCCTGCCACACCAGGGTGATGCTCTCCTGTCACGTGACCTCTCTCCTCCATGGCAACAGGGGTGCTGCCAGACTGGAGGTGGGACTTCAGGACTTTATCCCTGTAGGTCTCATCTATGTACCTCTCTGTCTGTCTTATGCTTTCCAAGTCTGCTACTTTAGCCTCTAGAGAACGGACTCGTTCCCTGAGAGCAAAGAGCTCCTTGCACCTAGTGCACACGTAAGACCTCTCACCAACTGGGAGAAAATCATACATGTGACACTCAATGCAAAAGACTGGAAAGCCCCCATCCCGCTGCTGGACTGCTGTCTGCATCTTAGTTTTAAGTTTGTGTTTAGATCTAAGTTTTTTACTTACTAAGGGTTGCTATGGATATTTATACTTATAAAACTGTACCTAATACGTGTAATATACCTTGTTCACCTGAAGCTTAACTAATCTCAGGTCCTTAGTGTATGACTGATTTAGGTAATGAGCTTCACCTGAGAGCACCTCCTGTCTTTTAAGGTGTGTAACTACCTATAAAGCTACAATTATCCCAGGGGTGGGTGGGTGTGGGGAGGGAGGGAGGGAAATAACACTTATTAAAAGAGGGCTGCTACACAGTACCCTGTCTTGTGCTGCTGAGGTAAGCTATATTCTGATTTGATTTAAATTATAGCTCTTAGCTGCTGCTAGGCTCTAACTTCTTATGAAATTTAAACTACAAGCTCTTTGCTTGGTTCCAAATGTAACCAGAAAGCTCTCTTCTGTGTTTTAAATTTAAACTAAAAGTACTTTGCTGTTACTAGGCCCTGAGTGACTATTAAATTTAAACTACAAGCTCTCTGCTGGGTATGAAATGTAACCAGAAAAGTTCTCCTCTGTGTTTTAAATTTAAACTTAAACTGCTGCTACTAGGCCCTGACTGATTTAACAAAAAATAGTGGGTTCACAGATTAATTAGCTTTAATACAAAGAATTCCTTTTAGAAAATTACCAGAAGTATAGACTCACAGTTGCAGATCTCTCTCCAGAAGTAACAGTCCCTTTTTCTAGTCCTTCCTTAGGAGCCTTGGGATATTGTAGAATCTTCAACTCCTTTGCCCTGGGCTCTGTTTCGGGAGCCACAGTAATGGAAAGACCGAGCCACCTTCCTGATAAAATCCTGAAAGGAGATATCTTCTGGAGGAGACATCCTACGTTTATGTGAAGAAGGCTCCTCCGGGAGAAATATTCCAGTACCGACAGAGCTGTCAGAATCCTCAGACTCCTCCGAGGATTCAAAATACCTTCTGTCCGGATGCTCTTGTAGAGCACGATACCCGTACCGACCGAAGTCGGTGCCGGGGGGAATCGGTACCGGTGTATTGGTACCAGAAAGCATAGCATGACTGGGTGCCGGCAAAGCAGACACCGATGTCGATGCCGTCGGTACCGGTACAGATACCTGTGCCGGAGTCGGTGACGGTACCGGTTGAACTGTCTGACGCAGTTCCGAGGGTGTCGATGCCGCAAGAAGAGCCGCCAGACTGCATTCAATAGCCAGAAACCTCTGGTCTATCGACGCTGCCGATGCCTGGGTATCGGTACCGGAGAAGACAGCCGGTACCCCAGAGCATGGCACCAGTAGTTCTCCTGAGGTTGAGGCCTTGAGAACATCCTGGAGCCCCGATAATGCTTTGGAAGTCGAAGCCTCCCGCTGGGGCAATTTTGCCGGTACAGAACCCTCAAGGGCAACGCCAGAGGCATCTCGATGCTTGGAAGGAGATCTACCCTTTGAGGACCGGCTAGACTTATGTTTAGTTACCTGAGATCCATGGGAAGAAGACGAAGCCCTGGAAGACGTCGATGCCACAGAGGCTGCAACGAGGGGGAAAAGGGTGCTGAGCTTAGCAGCTCGGTTTTGTCAACCCCTCTTGGACATCATGGCACAGGCCATACACTCCGAGATGGAGTGGTCAGGACCTAAACATTTAAGACATCACTCATGGGTGTTGGTGACGGAGATGGTACTGCCACACTTGGGGGCTTGTTTACAAAGCCGCGGTAGCGGTTCGCGGTCGTTATCGGAGCCGCGGCCCCCATGAAATCAATGGGGTCGCGGCTCCGATAACGACTGCGAACCGCTACCGCAGCTTTGTAAACAAGCCCCTTGGTGCACTTCTTAAAACCAGAGGCGGGTTTTTCCATAGCAGAGGAAATTTTGGGCCTAAGGCCCAAAATGGCGCGTGCACCTCAGGAAGAGAAGTTTGGAAAAAAATACTATATATTCTTTTTTTTTTTAAATGAAAAAAAAGAAATAAGAACAGGCGGTACCGGTATAGCGTCGAGGAAGGCAGATGCGACCACAAAAAGGAGAATAGGAAAACGTTTCTGCGGTGACAGGAACGACGACCTGCTGGCTCCGCGGAAAACGAAGAACTGGAGAGAGGCAGTTGGGAAAGGCGGGAAGGCAGCACGCAGGCGCTGTGGGATGCTCCCAAAAGCTTTCTAATTGGACGCTGGGGAGCGTTCCTGCGCAGGCTCCGTTGGTACCGACGATACCCATATGTGAAGACTACATTCCTGCTTGTTCCTGGAGATGCAGGTCTTCTCAGACAAATCTCGACAATTTCTTTGGCTGGGTGACCAGAGTTGGACAGAGGGAGAGCTCCAGATGTGCTGTACTTAGATTTCAGTAAAACATTTGACATCGTTCCACACAGGCAACTTATAAATAAGTTGAGTGCCCTAAGGATAGACTGTAAATTGACTGACTGGATTAGAGATTGATTGAGTGGGAGGCGACAAAGGGTTCAGATAAATAGAGCTCACTCTGAGAAGGTTGTTACCAGTGGTGTGCCACAGGGATCTGTCCTTGATTTGATTCTTTTTAACATTTTTGTTAGTGATATTGCGAAAGGGCTATTTGCCTTTTTGCAGATGATACAAAAATCTGCAACAGAGTAGATACCAAGGAAGATGTAAATAACATAAGGAGGGATCTAGTGAAGCTTGAAGAATGGTCGGGAATTTGGCAATTGAACTTAATGCTAAAAAATGCAGGGTCATGCATTTGGAGGCAAAACTCCAAGGGAAAGGTACAGTATATGGGGTGAAATACTTCTGTCCACGAAAGAGTGGGACCTAGTGGTGATTGTGTCTGATGACCTTAAAGTGGCTAAACAGGTAGAAAAAGTGACAGTGAAAGACAGAAGGGTGCTTGGGTGCATAAAGAGAGGAATGGCCAGCAGGAAGGAGGTGATAGTGCCTCTGTGTAAGTCTTTGGCAAGACCTAATTTAGACCACACCTTCCAAAGGATATAAAAACAGGATAGAATTGGTGCAAAGGGTGGCTACCAAAACAGTCAGTGAGCTTCATCATAAGGCATATGGGGACAGACTTAGAAATCTCAATATCAGGGCTGGTCCATTCACTAGGCAAACTAGGCGGTCACCTAGGGTGGCAGCCCCTGGTGGGCAGCATCCTTACCCCAATTTCCCAGGAACTGGCAGCTGAACTGCTACTCCAGTTCCATGGTAGGTTTTAAAATGCCCGCATGCAGTCACGGTCTACTGCTCTTGCCCACCCTCCAAGAAAGTCGTATCGGAGGGTGGGCAGGAGTAGCAGGCCGTGAGCGGGCATGCGTGTGGGCACTTTAAGGTCCGATGCAGCGCTGAAGAGGCAGTTCAGCCGCCTCCGCTTCAGCACAAGGAGGGGGGCAGCAGGGCAGCATGGTGAGCTGGATGGAGGCGCAGTCTTTGGGAGGGGGGGATGGGGGGACAGCAGTATAGAGGGTCTGCCTAGGGCAGCAGAAACCCTCATGCAGCCACTACTCAATATGTATACTTTGGAAGAAAGACAGGAGATGGGAGATATGATAGAGATGTTTAAATACCTCTGTGGCATAAATGCACAGGAGAGCCTCTTTCAATTTAAAGAAAGCTCTGCAATGAAGGTGAAAGGAGATAGACAGGATCAGGATTAATTTGCGGAAATATTTCTTTGCGGAAAGAGTGGTAGATGCATAGAATAGTCTCCCAGAGGGGGCAGCAGAGACAAAGACTGTATCTGAATTCAAGAAAGCATGGGAAACACAGAAGATCACTAAAGGAAAGAAAGGGACTGTAAAGCTTAGTAGTTGGTATGGAAGGGCAAACTGGATAGGCCATATGGTCTTTATCTGCCGTCATATTGCTATGTATTTTGAAAAGGAAACTCACTATGGAGTTCTCCTTTCAAAAGCTACCTGGGTGCCCAAGCCGCAGGGAAGCCTTTTTCTTATATATTTTACGAGTGCAGAAGTATGCAGGGAAAAGGAGAAAGTGGGTTTGGGAATTTCAAAATGAAAGCCCCTGGTATCCTGTGCCCCTGCTCCATTTTCCCAGGAGCAGGGGCATTTTTCAAAGCAGGGTACTTCTGCAGATATATCACTGTTTACCCATGGAATTTGCTTTGAAGTTGCCTTTTAAAGATATAAATAACACAGAAACAGCTAATCTTTTCCAGTGGAAAGGAATGCTAGAACGAGACATAATATGAGGTCGGAGGGAGAAAAATCAGGCGTAAAATGAGAAAATATTTCTTCATGGCAAGGATGATGGATACATCCAAAAGTCTCCAGTGGACGTGGGGAAAACAAAAATCAGAAACCGAATTCAAGAAGGGTTCTCAGCTATGCATGCACGAAGAGGAAAACACATTAATGGGGGCTTAAGGAAATACAACAAATTATCTTGGACAGACTAGACGGGCCTTACTGTATCTGCCTTCAGTTTCTATGTTTCTAAATAAGGTATTTCCCTCCACAGCAGCATTTATGTTGTAACTAGACTAACCTGCTGAGCTGCAGAAGCATATACTGTAATACCAAAAATAAAGCCATTTCCAGGACAGAAAAGAAAGTCTGCTCAAACATGTATTCTGCATTTGGTCCATCCAACTAGCATCACATTTACTTTTCTGCAAATCCATGATTTCATTTAACTGCTAAGCAGATTCCAGGAGCGGTTAGCAACTAACAGTAATGATATTAATCTGTTGCACGATTTAATTTGGCTTTCATTTAGTGCAATTATACCTGGCAGCGCATGAAGCATTCCATCAAATCAGACCTAACTTCATTACCTCAACCATTAGATTCCATGCAATGTTTTTGCTCCATGCTGGGCAGGGGTTTAGGCCAAGACAAAACCAGCCTCTGAATGTGAATGTACTCCGGAACAAAGGGAAGAGGCCACACTAGTCAGAGACGAGAAAATGGGGAAAACAGCCAACAAATGCTGGTTATATACTGCATATCGATCCATTAATGTCCTTTTACGAGTTGCCTTTGGTCCAATGTTCCCGCCGAGCTGCACGGGAATCCTCCACCTGCGCTGCTGCGATGATATGTTTTCAGTCATGTGATATTCACAGCACTCACCTATTGAGAGCAGAGGATTCCCACGCAGCTTGGCAAGAATGCACTTGATCTTCTTTACGTCTCCTGTGCCTGTACGGTTAGGCTTAGTGTTAGATCTGCCTCCCTTCCAATTATATTTCTTTGTTTAAATGGTTACCTATATTAAAAATGTTGAAAATCCATACCAGAGATTAAAATTACTTTTTAAATATCCAGCAGCTCTTTTCAGAACTCCTTAGGCACCGATTTTTCTTTCCTTGCATGGAACAGAAGGAACTATTTTGATAAGAAATGATGTAAACAATGACTATTATGTAGAAGATTCGTGGGTTTTTGGATTTGAATTTGTGTTCATATCTTTTGTTCAACAAGACCGGCCGCGCTTGACAATGTCAGGAGAATGAGGTGCTCAAGTTGCAGGGAAGCAGCTGGCACTACAGCGGTGATCCTAGTCAATGGAAGAGGAATGCGGAGGACCTGTTCTTGGAGAAGTTCTACTTGGCTGTTAGTCAGCAAAGGAAGCCAGTATTAATCCATGAGCATGATCTGCGATTAAAATGAGGAAGGGAGGTGAGGAAATATTAGGGAAAATGAAAAAAAGAGGAACTACTAAAGATTATTTTTAATCATCATCATATACCAATGTTCTTCATTAAGGGCCCAGAGCCAGTCTCAGTGATCGTTAAGTGTAGTTTCCTAACGCTCTCTCTTTACATACTCTCCGGGCACCATCCCTGAAACAGTTGTTCCATTTTCTTTACAGCATTTTGCAACTCAATTTTAATCCTGCAGTGTCCCAACTCCTGCCCTATTCTTGTGAGACTGAGAAAAGCACAGGCAATTAGGCACCATAGACTTCAAACTCACTAAGAGGCATGGAGTGGCAGAAGAAATCAAAATAGCTTTCCAAGAAGCACTGCTATCAGCTGGCTGCCGAAGAGGGTGATTGAGGATTAACAGCCAGCACCAGAAGTAACTGTTGCAGCACCCATGGCATTGCTGCCCAAAATGCAACAGTGCAGCACCTCTCCCCAAAGAGAAACACTAGATGTACCCAAAAGTATAAGGTGCCTGGAACACCCTGGTCACCCTGCCTTAGTTCTGGCCCTGTTAAAGTGGGAAGAGAGTGGACACAAAATGCTAGTATGACTTGAAAGAAGGGGTTAAGGGAAAGTGCATACTGGGGAAAGACAGTGTGGAGAGGAGAGCTGGGGAGACAGTAGTGTTATAAAGACAGAGAAAAAGGGAGAGGGACAACCATGAAAGGCAGACTTCGTTTCAGTTACATCTGGCACTCTGAGTGCATCTGGGCAGCCAGGCAGCAGTACCACTGGAGTGGGACTTGCCCCCTCCTTGCTCAGGTTATTTTGCTCTCTAAGAGGGTAATTTTATAAAAGGACACATAGGCGATGAAGGTACATAGGAACATCTGTGCCTATGTGTGCCTTGATACAATAGCCTACCTGAAAGGTTCCACACAAGATACACCTGCTCCAAGGAAGGAGTAACGTTGCGCATGTGTGTGATAAGCTGCATCCTGCCCACACTCTACCCACTCCCCACACCCAGGAACACTTAAGTGTATATAGCATAAAGGCAGGTGCTATGTATTCCAAGTGCAAACCTTTATGCACATAAATACCCAGGGAATTTATAATTGCCCAGTACTCCCACAGCAACTCCCGACAGACTCAGCACAGGGAATAGAGTATAGCCAGATGCATGGTACCCAGTGGAAAACCCAAAAAGAATATATAAAACAAAATGCTTTCTGAGAAAGATACATGGCAAATCCAGTCCAACCAGGCTAATTCAGCTCTATCAACGTGTCACTTCAACGGCACATCTGGCATATCCATGGCTAGTGCTTCTGCTTGCAAAATGCTTTTTGGGAAATACCGAGTACTGTTCAGAAAGGTATGGCTTTCTATTACATCTTTTGTCCTTTATTTTTCATGTATGTATTAATGCATTTCACATGTTCTTCTCACTCTGTTTGTATTAAGATTGTGGGGTGGGCAGAGATTCATTCTTGCTTACATCAAGAGTGGCCGATCCTCTTATTTTTGTTTGTTTTTCAAACCTAACTAGGACATGCTTCAAAATCTACACAGAGCATGTCCACTATTCTACAAAGTCCTCTATTCTTTCTTTTAGTACCGCCTCCATACTTTTCTTGTCACCAAGCTAAGGCTTACTGGCCTATAGTTTGTCACCTCTTCCTTATTACCCCTTTTGTGAAGAGCTATTATATTAGCCCTTCTCCAATACTGCAAAACCTCCCCCGTCTCCAAGGATCTATTAAACAAGCTTCTGTCTTTCACCCACTCCCCATTACTACCCACAGTACTCACCATTCTCCTCTCACTTCTATCTCCTTGACAACCCTCCACAAGGTTCCACACCATGCCCAGCATCTACCCTCTCCCCCACCCCTACAAGCCACCCTTGCAGCCCGGCATCTCCCCTCCCTCTCTCCCCACCCACCCACCCATCCTTGTAACCTAGCATCTCTCTTCCTCTCGCCCACACCTGCTCTTGTAGCCCAGCTTCTATCCCCTCTCTCCCTCCTCTTTACCACCTAAACATCCCCCCTCCCATTCTCACTGCTTCACAACCTCCCTTGTAGCCTATCTCCCCTCTCTCTCTTCTTCATCCACCCATCCTATGTAGTCTGGCATCTTCCCTCTTCACCCACCTATGTAGCCCAACATCCTCCTCCCCCCCCCCTTCTCTCTCACCCACTAAACCACCCATCCAGCCAGCCCAGTTAGCATCTCCCCTGCCCCGTCTTTCCCCCCACACCCACCTATGAAGCCCTGCCTCTTCTCTCTCTCTCTCTCGCCCTCCGTCTTCCCCCATCCACCCTTGTAGCCTGGCATCATCTCTCTATATCCAAACATCTTCCCCTTTACCTCACCTTTGTAGTCCAGCATCTCCCTGTCCCTTCTACCGCTATGGTCCGGCATTTCCCTGACCACTCTCCTCTTCTCCCCCACAAACCATGCAGGATCCTCCCTCTCAACCCTCCCTACTCCATCAACAATGCAGCATCTTCCCTTTTCCCTTCCCCACCCCAACAGTAGAGCTTCTCCCTTTGTCTTGTGTCACGGAAATGGTGCAAGCAGTGGCAGAAGATGCGACCGCACTGGCCACAGAGATTCTTGTTTAGTGTATGTTCAGCTGTGTTCCTTCCCTGAACCGCAGAAGCAAATGGCGCTTAATGTGATTTTACTTCCAGGTGCACTGCGGTCTGGCAAGTATGCTGGAACGCCTGTGGACTGGCCCCTTTATGGCCCCCAAATTCCAAGAACCACCCCCAGGAGCCCAAACCACCTAAACCAAAAGGGACCCAAAAGAAACCAAACCATCCAAGAAAAGAAAAAGAATGAAAATAAAGAATTTAAATTTAAATCTAGAGCTAAATTCTAACAAGGTCTGAACACTTCTACTTTCTCCTACCACTCCGATTAGGGAGGGATGTGGTGGCTTTTTTTTTTTTCTTCTTTAACCGTGGCGGCAGGACTTTGTGAGTGAAAAAACCCCCGAGGGCAGCTAACCGCAGCCGCGAAGAAAATGGCGGATCCTGTTTCCCACGCAGCTGGGAGACATGACAGCCATGCGGTTTCCCCTGCTCTTAAGCGGGCCGGGCTGTCGGAGAAAGTCTGTACACTATCTCACTGACAGACCCCAGCACCCCCCACAGTCGCAAGCATGCACCCCCACAGAGCCACGGCTTGAGGATTTTACCTGCTGTCTTTGTTTTGTGCCGTGGGGCTTTCTTTTCAGTTCCCCTCGTGCTCAGCTACCAGAAACCGGCATCAAGGGAGACCGGGATGCTGTCTGCGGCTCTGCTTGTGTACACGTGATGGCTCCTCACCTGGTCACGGGTACGGGAACCGCGTGAAGCCCCCCCCCCTCCCCGAGAACCTGGGATGGAGGTGGTCTCTCTCCTACTAGGACCGTCTCCTGTCACCTTCTTTACCTTTTTTTTTTTTTCTTTTTTTTTTAAGCTTTTTACCCCAAAACAAAAAATAAAGCCAAGTAAGGAGGACTAAAAAAAAGAATGAAAATAAAGATAATAAAGAAAATTAAGCTAACTATGCTCCTTAGTTGTCCCTTCAGCGAGTCCAGACCCTGGCTCACTAACTCCTCCAGATGCTTGGAGACAGCATACTGGGGCTGGTGGGAGGAGCCAGCTTAAGTACCCTTATGTCATCAAAAGATGACATGCTCAGTCTCCAAGCTGCTGGAAGAGGTGCACTACCAAGAAATGCAGGACTGAAATAGAGGGACGATAAGGAATGGTGCTTAATGTGATTTTACTTCCAGGTGCAGTAGAAAGGGAAAATGGATAAACTAGATGGGTTTACTGGTCTTTATCTGCCCACATACTGTTGGAGGAAGAATAAGAAAGCATTACAGAGGAACATCTATACCACCCAGTGAATCAGAGGGATAGGAGAGTGGTTCTGGTTGCTGTTCCAGCTTGCTGTAAGATCACTTATGTTGTACAATGAGTGACTGCCTTGACTATATTTTATAATTTTGATTAAAACGATAAGAAAAGAAGATAATAAAATAAGAAAAAGTAAAACAAAGACTGTGTTCCAATTGTGTATATTTTATGAGGAGTTTTTTTAGACCGGTGATGTCTGTATGAACACCATATCCTCTGTGGCATGGGTATTATCCTGTGCCTAGTAGAGGGACCGGTAACAATACAGAGGTCTTTTTCTCCTCATGAAAATATGTTGGTGCTTTAAAGTATCCTTGGGAGAGCCTTCTTTTAGTTTTTGCTAGGGATTTTTTTGTATCATGTGGATGCTTAAGCCTGCACCCAGAATCTACTACGTCTGTGCAAACCCTGCCAGCACACCCCGCTGTTCAAGAGAAGGGGAGATGCAGATCTACCAGTGGGAAAAGACAAGGAGAAAAAGCTATGAGCCCTGGGAAGGAAGAGGACAAGAAAAGATTAGAGGAACATCTATACCATCCAATGACACCAGAGCAGGAGGCAAAGTAGTGTATTATTAAGTATCTGCGGCTATGGAAGCCACCAATTCAAAGGTACACTGGAGAAATTATAGTGCAGGAGGTGGTATCAGGGTAACCATATAGTTAAGGAAGTCAAAAAGGAGGGATAAAGGAGGGCAGTAGTTTGAAGTGAAATTATTGTTGTTGTTGTTATGGTTTTCAGCTTAATAGGAGTAAGAAAGGATTGCAATTACTTATAACCTATATAAAATTTAGGAAAAAATAGTATAAACTGTGGTAACCCACACATCACCAGAGGGGGGGAAAAAGTGTGAAACTGTATATAATTTGCACTTGCTAATTCTTGTTGTTGTTACTGTTATCAGTAACCCTGAAATTCTTTAACCAAACCCTTTGGTTTGGAACACAAAATTCTGGCCTGACTGTTATTTGGAGAAAGGGAAAATGAGCGAGTGGAGCTTAAATGCCAAAGGCCTCCCAGTGTATGTGGGTCCTGTTTCAAGAGTAGAGATAAAGACAGATTTGCTCTTGGAAGTTGTGACCACTGTCTGTCATGCAGCATGAATAATCGCTGTGAGAAGACTCATACAGGCAGGACAGGCTGCAGGTTAGCCACAGGACAGACACTAAGAATCCTTAGTGATGAGCAGATACAGATGACACCAGAGAAAAGAACATAAGAAATGCTATACTGGGTCAGACCAAAGTCCATCAAGCCTGGTATCATGTTTCCAACAGTGGCCAATTAGGTCACAAGTACTTAGTAGGTTCCCCAAAAGGTACATAGGTTCCACAATGCTTGTCCCAGGATAAGCAGTGGATTTCCCCAGTTCTCTTTAATAATGGTTTATGGACCTTTCCTCTAGAAACTGGTCCAAACATTTTTTTAAACCTAGCTACACTAACAGCTTTTACTGCATCCTCCGGTAACAAATTCCACAGTTTGATTATGAGTCGAGTGAAAAAATATTCTCTCTTTAGTCTTAAATGGGTTACATTGTAGCTTCATTGCATGTCCCCTAGTCTTTATACTTTTTGATGGAGTAAACAACCTATCTACATTTACCTGTTCTACTCCATTCATTAAATTTATAGACTTCTTTCATATCTTTAGCCGTCTCTTTTCCAAGTTGAAGAGCCCTACCTTTTAAGCTTTTCCATCCCCTTTACCATTTTGATGGCTCTTCTGTGTAGCTTTTCTAATTCTGATATATACTTTTTAATATATGGCAACCAGAACAGCACACAATATTCAAGGTGTGGTCATACCCTGGAACGATAAAGAGGCATTATAATATCCTTGGTTTTATTCTCCTCTCTTATGAGTCATAGCATTCTATTTGCTTTCTTGGGTGCCGCTTACGGAATCTGTGTGTCTTTTTGGGAAACTGCTAGATACTTGTGACCTGGATTGGCCACTGTTGGAAACAGGATACTGGGCTTGATGGACCTTAGTCTGATCCAGTATAGCATATCTTATGCTATTATTTTATTTAACAGGTTTTTATATTGCAATATCCTTAAGTCAAAGCGGTTTACTGTACTTACTGTACATTTTTTATAGTGAAACAAGGAAAAAGTTAAATAGAGAGAGGGGGCAGCATGCAGACTAATAACAATGAGGATTATAAATATAACATGACAAACCATATTCAGTGTAGCTGTGAAGTTGCTTAAGGAGGTAACATGAGAACTATATACAAAGTAGTTGTGGATCTAAATAAGGACGAGATGATTGTCAAAGATGCATGGTTTGCTAAGTAATGCTACCGAAGTGCTCAGTGAATAAGGATGCTTTTATTTTTTTTTCTAAAGTCTTTGCTGTCCATGGTGGTTCTGATGCCTTTCGGGAGGGAGTTCTATAGGCTGGGTGCAAAAAGGGAGAATGCTGCTTTGGTTGTGGTTTGCCTGGTCCTAGAGTATTGGAGGGGCATGTCTATCAAGTTCCTGGTGGCACCCCTTCTAGGAAGTTGTTTGAATATTTGGTTATTAGGTCCTGTAGAACATCTGCTGTGGAGTTTTGCATGATGTTGAAGATGGTAAGCATGGTTTTGAATTTGACACATGAGTGGATTGGTAGCCAATTCAACTGGCTAAGTATGGGTGTGACGTGGTCTTGTTTCAGTGAATCAATGATGATGCAGGCTGCTGTGTTCTGTACTAGTAGGAGTGGATGAATTGTTTGTTTTGAGATGCAGTCGTCAAGAATTGGGGTTACGATGGCTTGGCCTATATCCGGAAGTCTTGGTGGCTTAGTAGTGGCTTACGTTTTTGGAAGGTCTGTAATTTGAAGGTGGCATTTTTTTGTTGTTTTGTTTATATGTGAGTGTAGGCTCAAGTTCTGATAAAGTATGACACCTACTAGGTATTTCTTTTTTACTGTAATGGTGGTGTGTGGCAGTTTGATTGTTGTTGGTGGGATAAATGTAGTGTTTCTTGTTTTTGTGTAATTTATTTTTAGATTGTTCTCGTTGAGCCATGCGGTCATTTCCTCCAGGGATTTGGTTATGGGCAGTAGTTTCGGTTGCCCATGTGAATTGGAGAATAGATCATGATATCATCCGCATACAGTTGGTATAGTATATAGGCTGATGATGTTGCAGATCGGCTGGATCAAGTAAGGGTCTGACCCTTGACCTCTGACATGAATGGCTGTCATGTCCTGACTACTCCCAGCAGCAAGTTTGCATCAGAGTAGGGGATAGAGCAGCCCCCCCCCCCCCCCCACCAGCACAACATTGGTTGGAAAGCCCTGTTCTTCCTTTCTGTCTCGGTGACCCTTGCCACTGATGAGCTCTGGGTGCTTCACCAGAAAGGCAATGTACAGCGGAACTACTGGAGGAGAAAAACCCCACAGGATATGCTGGATCATTGCATGGGGATGAGAGGGGGCAGGGAGATGCTGGACTGCAACAGCAATGGGGGAGAAAAAAAAAAGGAGGGAAGAAAGCAATTTGCTGGCCCACTGGAGGTAGAGGAAGTTGCTGGACTACTGGGGGGGAGATTTAAGGATGCGTGGAGGAAGGAGACGAGACAGGGGAGATTCTGGACCATTGGAGAGGCCATAAAGATGCTGGACTCGGGGGGGGGGGGGGGAAGAGAGAGGGGAGCTGTTGAACTGGAGTGGAGAGGGAAAGCACAGTTACTTACCTGTAACAGGTGATCTCTGGGAACAGCAGGAATTAGTCCTCACATATGGGTACGTCGGTACCGACGGAGCCTGCGCGGGAAAGCTCCCCAGCTTCCCAGAAAGGAAGCTTTTGGGGCCTCCCACTGCACATGCGCGCTGCCTTCCCGCCTTCCTGACCAGCTCTCCTCAGTTCGAGTTTATAGCTGAGACAATAGAGAGAGGAAAGGAAGATAGATAGATAGAAGATACAACTCCTAGGGGAGGTGGGTGGGTTGTGAGGACTAATTCCTGCTGTTCCCAGAGATCACCTGTTACAGGTAAGTAACTGTGCTATCTCCAGGAACAAGCAGGAATAAGTCCTCACATATGGGGACTCCCTAGCTAAGATGCCTGGGAGATCCCGTTCCACGGTTCGCCATCTTCGTATGGATCTCAGGCATCCATCCTGGGAAGGTGGGCAGGAGTTGTTCAAGTATGGAACAGGTGTTTGAGGACAGCCTGACCAAACAAGGCATCCCGGCGGGAGTCCTTGTCCAAGCAGTAATGGGCTGTGAAGGTATGAACCGAGGCCCATGTGGCGGCTCGACAGATCTGATCTATGGAGACAGAGTGAAGATGAGCCATAGAAGTGGCCATGGCTCTCACATTGTGAGCTGTGACATGGCCTTCCAGAGAAACGTTTTTACTCTGGTAAGCAAAGGAAATACACTGAGCAATCCAATTGGAAAGTGTACGTTTGGAGACTGGACGTCCCAAATGAGAAGGATCAAAAGCCACGAAAAGCTGGGAAGACTTTTGATGTGGCTGGGTCCTGTTGAGGTAAAAGGCAAGAGCTCTTTTGCAATCTAAAGTATGAAGGTTCCTCTCTGCACTGGATGCATGAGGAGCCGAAAAAAAAGACAGGTAGATATACCCCTTGATTAAGATGAAAAGGCGAAACCACTTTGGGCATAAAGTGGGGGTTCGTCCTAAGGACCACCTTATCATGATGAAATCTAGTATAAGGTGGATTAGCCACTAAAGCCTGCAGTTCACTGATGCGGCGAGCTGAAGTGACTGCAATGAGGAAAACTACCTTCCATGAAAGGAATTTCAAGGAGGTGGAGTGTAAAGGCTCAAAAGGTGGCTTCATAAGCTGACCTAGAACTAGGTTCAAGTCCCATGCTACCGGGGGAGGTCGGATGGGAGGCTTAGTTAGAGTCAGGCCTCTCATAAATCTTGCAACAAGCGGATGAGAGGAGACAGGTTGTCCATTTATAGGCTTTAAGGATGCTGCAATAGCACTCAAATGGACTCTTACTGAATTCGTCTTAAGGCCTGCATTAGAAAGATGCAGGAGATAGTCTAGTAGAGAATTCAAAGGAAGTGCTAGAGGGTCAAGACCCTGTTGAGCACACCAAATGGAAAAGCGTTTCCATTTGAAAGCATAGGAACGCCTCGTGGAGGGTTTCCTAGAGGCATGAAGGATATCTTTCACTGGTTGAGAAAGATTGAAGTCATGAAGGCTTAGGCCTTCAGTAACCAAGCTCTGAGGTGTAGGGACTCGGGGTTTGGGTGCCACAAAGTCCCCTCCACCTGAGACAGAAGGTCTGGCGCAGCTCCCAGGTCCAGGGAGGGTCCCTGGGAGAGATGCAGAAGTAGAGGGAACCACACTTGGCGTGGCCAGCGTGGAGCTATGAGGATCATGGATCCGTGATCCCTCTGTAGTTTGAACAGAGTCTTGGGAATCAAAGGAATGGGTGGAAAGGCATATAGGAATTCCTGACCCCAATGCAGGAGGAAGGCGTCGTTGGCCTGAGCTCCCTGACACGGAATCCTGGAACAGAACCGGGGAAGTTTGGCATTCCACGGACTTGCAAAGAGGTCTATGTCCGGGGTTCCCCATTCCTGAAAGATTTTGCCTATCTGGTCCATATGTAGGGACCATTCGTGTGGGAGCAGAACTCGACTGAGTCTGTCTGCCCGAGAGTTTTGAACCCCTGGAAGATATACTGCCAGAAGATGAATTTGATGCTCTCTGGCGAAGGCCCATAATCCGAGAGCTTCGTTGCAAAGCGACAGAGAGCCTGTCCCTCCTTGTTTGTTTACGTAGAACATGGCCACCTGATTGTCTGTCTGAACTAAGACGGTCAGGTTGACAAGGAGGGTATGGAATACTTTGAGGGCAAAGAAGATTGCTCGCAGTTCCAGGAGGTTGATGTGAAGGGTGGTCTCCTGCGGAGACCAAGTACCCTGAGTGGAGAGGGATTGTAGATGGGCTCCCCACCCTGTTTGGGAGGCATCTGTTGTGAGGGTTGCTTGGGGCAACAAAGATTGGAAGGGGGCCCCCAACAACAGATTCTTGGTGGACATCCACCATTGGAGGGACCAAAACAGACGTTTTGAGGTGAGTATTTGGTCGGAGAGCACTCCTGATGCTTGAGTCCACTGGGTGGCCAAGGTCCATTGAGCTGCTCTCATATGAAGACGAGCGTAGGGCACCACGTGTACCGTGGAGGCCATGTGGCCCAGAAGTCGCAGCATTTCTCTGGCTGTCAAGTGACTGTTGGACTGAGCTTGGGAGGCCAAGCACAGCAGACGTTGGCCCCGGACTTGAGGCAGGTAGGCCCTTGCAGTGGTGGTGTCCAACTGGGCCCCTATGAATTCTAGAGACTGAGTAGGGGTAAGTTGAGACTTGGGAAGGTTTACCACCAGTCCCAGATACTGCAGAAGGTGCCTTGTGCGGTCCAGGGAAATCTGGGCCTCTGACTGAGATGGAGCTCGGATGAGCCAGTCGTCCAGATATGGGAATACAAAAATTCCCAGACCTCTTAGAAATGCGGCAACAACTGCCATGCATTTGGTGAACACTCTTGGGGCAGAGGCTAGACCGAAGGGAAGTACTCTGTACTGGAAATGTTTTCCCTGAAACAGAAATCTTAGATATTTTCTGTGGGATGGGTGGATGAGTATATGTGTGTACGCATCCTTGAGATCTAGAGAACAAAGCCAATCCTGACTCTGAAGGTATGGAAGGAGAATGCCTAGAGAAAGCATTTTGAATTTCTCCTTGTACAGAAATCTGTTCAATTCTCTCAGATCTAGGATAGGCCTGAATCCCCCTGTCTTCTTTGTTATGAGAAAATAAGGGGAGTAGAATCCTGTCCCTTGTTGAAGAAGAGGAACCTCTTCTATTGCCCCTTGGGCAAGGAGAGAAGAGACCTCCTGATCCAACAGGTCCAGGAGAAAAGGGGGAGAATTGAAGTGGCTCACCATGGTATATGGAGGAAGGTTGGAAAAATGAAGTTTGTAGCCCTCTCTGATGATAGAGAGGGTCCATTGCTCTGATGTGATTTGCTCCCATCTGGGAGCAAAGTGAGCTAACCTTCCGGGAATGGTGAGGGGCTCTGGTTGTTCTAGAGCCAAAAATGTTAAGTTCTCTAGGGGCAAGTCAAAACCCCTGAGGGGGTTGAGCCTGCTGAGGAGTGGTAGACACTGCAGGCTTTGACTTTGCCTGTTTAGGTTGCTGACGTTTAGTAGCAAAGCGAGGCTGAGAAGATTGTTGGCCAGTATTTGTGGAAAATCTGGCCTTCTTGTAGTAAGGCCTCTTGAAAGACTTTTTCTTGGCAGGAGCAGAGGTAGACTTAGAAAGTCTATCCAAGGTAGCATTCTCTGCATCCATTTGGGTGGCTTTAATTTGCCAGTCCTTACCAAATAAGTTCTCACCTGTACAGGGCAGATTCCGTAAGCCATCTAGGACCCAGGGTTCTAGGTCAGAGGCCTGGAGCCAAGCAAGTCGTCGGGCTGCAATAGCAATGCCCGAAGCTCTACCGGCACCCTCAAAGGAATCAAAAGCTGCTCTGTTGGAGAACTTAGAAACATCTAAAAGCTGTTTCACCAGAGAAATGAACTCCTCTTTTCTATCCTCAGGGATAAAGGAGGCAAAAGGTCGTATCTTTAGGGCACGTTCTCTAAGAAACATGCCCATATACAGACTGTAAGAGTTAATCCTGGCTATAAGCATAGTAGCCTGGAAAATTTTCTTGCCAAAAGAGTCTAGGGTCTTACATTCTCGTCCTGGAGGGGTAGAAGAGTGCCTTTTGGTACTCTTAATCTTTTTCAGTGCAGACTTCACCACAATGGAATGGTGAGGCAACTGAGTCTTTTGAAAACCAGGAGAGGGAGGGACCCGGTACATGGTGTCCAGCCTACGAGAATAAGGAGACAACGTTAGAGGAGCCTCCCATAAGTTCATCAAGTGTTCTTGAAGGATTTCATGGATAGGCAGGGTAACTGCCTCTTTAGGAACCTTGGGGTATCCTAAAATATCCAATTTCTTTGATCTAGGTTCTTTTTCTGAGGATGTGGTAATAGAAAGTCCTTTAGCTAATTCAATAATGAATTCTTGAAAGGACAAATCCTCTGGTGGAGACATTCTCCTCTTTGGGGAAAAGGGGTCTTCATGAAGAACCAGAGACAGCTCATCAGAGTCCTCAGAGGAGTTAAAATCCTCTGAGGAATCAGAGTATTCTCTATTTGCTTCCAACGCACGATACGCATACCGAACGGTATCGACATCGGGCGTACCGGGTATGGGATCGGTATCGGGTAAAAACCCGGATCCGGCATGCGGAACCGATCTGCGTTTGGAAGTCGATGGTCTCGGTTCCGGTATGGGAGACGATACCGGAACCGGACCCGGTATCGCTGAACGCGATACCGAGGGCGTCGCAGCATTGATAAAAGCCAGCATGGCCTGCTGCATGGTCTGAACAGTATTGCTCATAGATGCCACTGCTGCCTGGATGTCGGTACCGGTATGGGCCGGTACCCCAGAGCAGTCCAACAGGTGATCAGTCGAGGCCGTGCCATCGATGTCAACCTGTAACCCCATAGATGGTGCTTTGGAAGCCAGAGCTTCCCGCCGGGGTTGTTTGGCTGGGGCAGGATCCTCAGACTCAAAAGAGAGAGCCTCTCGTTCTTTGAAGGAGATTTGCTCTTTAAGGACCTGCCCGCAGAGGGTTTGGTTACCTGAGATCCATCCGGAGAGGAAGACCTGGATGACTGTGATGCTGGATTATCCGAAGCAAACAGCACATGGAAGTTGTTGGCCCGGTTCTGCAACCCACGTTTAGACATCTGGGAGCAGGATGGGCAGTCCGGTATGGAGTGGTCAGGTCCCAAACATTTAAGACACCATTCATGGGTGTCTGTGACAGAAATGACAGCACTGCACTTGGTACACTTTTTGAAACCAGGAGCTGGCTTCTCCATGAGGAGAATTTGGGTAGGCCTGAAGGCCTAACAAAAGCTACCAAGCTGTGCTGAAGAAAAATAAAAAGATTTTTTTTTTTTTTTTTAAAAGAAAGAAAGAGACCGGCGGTACCGGTTTCGGTATGGGGAAGGCAGGTACGCGGTCTAAAGAAAACAAATAAAATTAACAATTTCTTCAGCGGTGACAGGAACACGACCTGCTGGCTCCGCGGAAAAAGAGAAACTGAGGAGAGCTGGTCAGGAAGGCGGGAAGGCAGCGCGCATGTGCAGTGGGAGGCCCCAAAAGCTTCCTTTCTGGGAAGCTGGGGAGCTTTCCCGCGCAAGCTCCGTCGGTACCGACGTACCCATATGTGAGGACTTATTCCTGCTTGTTCCTGGAGATCAAAGAAATGCTGGACCACTTGGAAAGCGAGGAAGGTACCGAACTATGGAGGAAGGGAGCGAGCGAGCGAGAAGAATAGGAAGAAGCTGCTGGACTGGAGTAGAGAGAAAACAAGATGATGCGGTATCATGGTGGTGGAAGGGAAAGGAGAGAAATTGGGGAGATGCTGGACTAGGAGGGAAAAAGAGAGGGAGCAGAGATACAAGGCACAGTGGAAACATGAAGGAGAGGCCAAGAGGGTTGGAAGCTAGCAAGATGATGAAAAAGGAGAATGGAAAAAGAGCAAAAGGGAATAGTCAGAGACCGGGTGGGGGATAAGAGACAGGAGAAAGGTACTGGACAACCAAATGGGAAGGAACTGAGGCTGATAAGGTGATGAGAGGCACAGGAAAGTAGATGAGAGCATGGGGTAGGCGAGGTTGAGTACAGAGGGGTTGAAATGTGGTAATAGGAAGTGGGTAAAAGACAGAAAGGAATAAGAGGCTGAGGAAGGAATGAGATAGTGGAAATAGAAGGACTACAGAAAGGGTGGTCATCCTTGAGACAGGGAGCGGAGAGGTTATGAAAGATTTTGTATGTATGTGGTAGTTATGGTTTTGTGTTTAATTCATTGGGTAATTGGGAGCCAGTGCAGACTTCTAAGGGTTGGAGAGTTGTGTTGCTGACTTGATCTGCCTGTTAGGATTCTGGTGGCAGTGTTTTGTACTAGATGGAGTGGGTATAATGCCTGTTTTGACAGCCCTTGATAGCAGATGTTACCATATAGTCAAGGTGGGTTGTGTGATGACAGCTTGAAAAACTGATCTGAAGTCATTGTCTAGTAGAAGAGGGCGTAGAGGTTTGAGGAGTCCGAGTTTCCAGTACGCTGCATTAGTTGTAATTCTTGATGCGCACAAGCACGTTGAGGTTCCTATCAACAGTTATACCAAGGTACTAGATTTCCTTTTTTTATGGTCATTTCGGTGTTATGTAGTGCAAGCTTGTCTGGCAAATTGAAAGTTTGGTCTCTGAAAATTAGTAATGCTTCAGTTTTGTTTTTGTGACAGTGGAGAAGACATCTGCATAGAGGTGAACGTGCATGTTCAATTTTCTTAGTAGATTACAAATGGGCTGTATGTAATGTTAAATAGTAAGCCAGACAGGGCTGAGCCTTGTGGAATGCCTTGCATTGTTAAATGGTTTGGAGTTGCTGGATCTGACTTTTACTTGCATGGTTCTTTCTAAGAGGTAGGATATAAACCATTTTAAGGTGCTGCTATTAGACCTATGTTTCTGAGTCTGTCTAGCATGGTGCAGTGTGATACTGAGTCGAACACCGCACTGATGTCCAGGAAGGCCATCACAAATCTTTGGCAAGGCTTGTCCAGCCTATGATAAGCCAGTTAAAGAGATCCATGAAGAGTGTGTCAATGCTATGCTGGGGGCGGAAGCCATGCTGTTGCAGGTCCAATGGAGCATGAGAATCAACATGTTCTTGGTTGTTGTATAGTTTTCTCAATTACTTTAGCTAGGAATGGGATGCTGGCGATTGGTCTATATGAACTGGGGGGTGTTGTGTCTAATGAGGGTTTCTTTAGTGTAGGGCGAATTGAAGCTTGTTTAAGAGCTGGGGGTAAGTATCCTTAGGAGAGGGAGGTATGGGCTGTCTTTAGGATAGTCTGGGCGAACTCAGTGTGAAAGCACAGTTACTTACCTGTAACAGGTGATCTCCGGAACAGCAGGAATTAGTCTTCACACGTGGGAGACGTCGCCGACGGAGCCCGCACGGGAAAAATGCTCCCCAGCATCCAATCAGAAAGCCTTTGGGAGCATCCCCCGCGCCTGCGCGGTGGCTTCCTGCCCTTCCCACTGCCTCTCCCCAGTTGAGTTTCATAGCTGAGCCAGCAGGAGAGGAGAGGAAGGAATAGAGAAAAGAGAGATACAACTCCCAGGGGAGGTGGGCAGGTTGTTAAGACTAATTCCTGCTGTTCCGGAGATCACCTGTTACAGGTAAGTAACTGTGCTATCTCCAGGAACAAGCAGGAATGAGTCTTCACACGTGGGGACTCCCTAGCTTAGGATGCCCGGGGAGATCCCATAAGCGCAGCCCAGACGGGATGGCATTTGCCCAGCCTGAATCTCCGGCATCCCCTGAGGGATGGAGGGCAGGAGTTGAATAGAGGAACAGCGAATCCAAAGACTACGGAGGCAAGTCTTTAGAGTGCAGAACAGGTACCATTAGGATACAGCAAAAAAAAACCCAGGCTACGGGAGTAGGCAGAGGGGAGCATGAAGAGAATCATTAAGCATGTAATGAGTAAATGACCTAGTACCATACAGAGCTTACCGGCCATTAAGTTTCTACTGAATTAATGGTTTAGAATCCTGTACTGCTTACCCACCAGGTGTCGGAAGTAGTCCTGTGATGAAGGCACTGTAGACGCAGTAGCGAGGTCATCAAGGAAACTTCACCGCAGCGAGGAGGAAGTTCCAAATCCGGAAGGCCATGGGATCCAGGCGTCAGCTGGGTCAGGAGAAGGACGGCAGGTCTTCCAGGGGGCTCACGGCAAGCTGAGCACTCCCTTAGGAGTAGAGTCCATAACTCAGAGGACCAACAGTGGAAGACAGGCCGAACTAGCAAGCCTATCCCGGAGAAGAGTAGAGGTGTACCCCGGAGCAGAAGGAGTACACAGTCTGCCCTAGCGAGAGATAGGGAGACAAGGGTCCGGACCTCCGGGAGGAGGACCTAACTGAAAAAGGGACTGTTGACTTCACAGCAGTAGGGTGCCACCAGTCCGCGGCCCGACGGGGATTAGGCAGGCGGACTGGCCGGACCCCCTGGGGGGGGGGGTGAGTACCGGCCATAGGGGGAAAAACGGTAAACACAGGTACTGTGGGGATCCCCCAAGGCGCCTGCCAAGCAGGTGATATCTAGTATATCTAAGCCAGTGGACATGGGGACACCCCCTCCGGTACTAACGCAGGCACGCCGGGGGGCCGGCCTCCATGAGCAGCACTCAGGTAAGGCGGATCTGCCATCGATCCCCAGAACGTCCACCTGGAGAGGTGGCCGCAAGATCCGTCAGGGGAGGGATCTTTCCCAGAGGGCAAGGGCAGATCGGCAAGCTAAGAGCGCGGGGGACGGAGATAGCATCAGTCCGGTAGAATGCCGCAGGGGTTGGAGGCCCTAATGCGGCTGGAGGGGAATTCCAGTACGGAAGCACTCAGCAAGAGGATACTGGCTGAGAGGGGTTCGGGGACGTACCGAAGAGTAAGTAGGGTGACCGTGGGCCAGAGCGATTACGGCGTAAGGTGGTCTCCCTTTCCCACGGAGGAGAAGACCTGAACCCCTAGATAAGTCCCCGAACATTTTCCAACTGGACGAGCCCCAGAGTAGAGCTCTAGTCTAAACTCCTGGTAAGGAGGTTAAGAGCAGGCAGCCGCCCACCTGAGCCTAAAAATGCTTAGTAGAGTCCTGGCGCGGGCCCGGGGACATCAACCCGGGGTGAGAGGTCCCTTGCTTGGGCGCGCCTGGAGGGTGGGCGGAGGGCTGACATTTCCTCTTCCTAGGGAAGGGGGGTCTGGAGGTGCGTTTTCCACAACCGGGGGGAAGCCGGGCCCTAGGCTGGCTGCTTACTCTGGGAAGGTTAGCGAAGCACTGTGCGACCTGACGTAAGGCTTCGCTATTGAAGAGGTGATCTCCGTCGCAGGGAGAATTACCCAGGATGTGCTGTGCCCGTCGACACAACTCGGACGCCTGCAACCATGCCGTGCGGCGTGCTCTAATGGCAACAGCAGAGGCTCTGCTGACCGACCGGAAGGAGTCCAGCGAAGCACGAGAAAGGAACCCGGAGATATTCCTGCAATGATAAAGAAGCAGGGAATATTCAAAGGCCTTGGTTGCAGATACGAAGGTGGATAACCGAGATAACCTCTCAGTGACCTCCCGAAGCGACAGACTCATATAAAATATATACGAAATAATTCTGGCCGCCAGCATAAACATTTGGAAGGCTTGACGTCCTAGAGTATCTAGCGTCTTCAAGGCGCGGCCTGGAGGGCGAGAAGCATGCCTCTCCTTGCTTCCGGCCTTCCTCAGCGCCGATTCCACCACAATGGACCGATGTGGAAGCTGGTGCTGCCGAAACCCCAGGGACGGAGGCACCCGGTACAGAGCCTGCGTTGCAGTCGGCGGCGCCGGAACCGTCAAAGGCGACCGCCAAGCCCCCAGCAGGAAATCCTGCAGGGCGGGATGCAGAGGAAGCATCGCGGCTGCCTGTTCCGCAGGGCCTGGGCTCGGATCCGGGATAGGGATGGCCAGCAAGTCTGCCATGTCAAGGAGGAAATCCTGAAAAGGCGGCTCTGCCGGAGCAGTTATGACGGGAGAGGTCGCCCGGGCCCTAAGAGGCCGCTCGGGCCGATGCCCGCTGGGCAGAGGAGGGGACCAACCGACCCGGATCGGGGCAGTCAACATGGCGTCGTCGGCTCCTGGAATTGATTCCAAGCTAGGCATCGAAGAAGTCAATGGCACCGACGGCGCCGCAGGAACCGGCCTCGGTCCCGAACCCGGGGGCGGCGCTTCCCCCCATGACTGCGGCGAATCCGCGGCCGCCGGAGGGCAGGGGCCAGCGGTCTCTGCTCTGCACTGCGGGAGAGGACAGGGGCCGATCCCGAGACGTGCCGTGGCCAGGCTTTCAAGGCTGGACAACGACTCCAGGCTGGGCATCGAACCGAGCGAGGAGATCAACTCCGTCCTCGAGGCCCCCGGCGTGAGTGATCGCGCCGGTGGTGGAGATCCCGGAGCGCGGATCGGAACCGCACCGACCGGTGCCGCGAACATCAAGGGCCCCTGAGGACGGTGCTCGGCGGAGAGGGGGTCATCTGATGCCGATGCCGATGTCGATCGGAGGGCACTGCCCGGCGCCGGGCTCCCTCTCGAACCCGTCCGACCCGGAGAGAAATCCTTCCGGGGCATACGGCCCGTCCCCGAGGGGACCCCGGTCACCCGACGACGAGTCCCTGCGGGGGGGTACCGTAGCGGGGCGGCGCAGACCCAGATTGGGTCAAAGCAGTCGAAGACCCCGAGGTCCCTTCTCTAGGGAAGGGCGGGGCCCTCGACGGCCGCGTCGATGCTGGGGAGTCGCCCGTGCGCTGGCCGACATACCCCGAGGTCCCTGGGGAAGGTCGATGGTGGTCCCTCGTGCTCGACGCCCCTGCCGTCGCCGGCGGAGCGGCGCCGCTCGAACCCGGCACCACCCTTGCGCAGGGCTGGGATACCGGCGACGCAGCGCGGGTCGAAGCGAGCGGCCCCGAGGGGAGGGAGGCCAGATGACCATCCCCGGCACGGGGCAGAACCACCGACGCCTGCACCCTCGAAGCGGGTACTACCCCCACGCAGGACCTAAACGTAGGGCCGTCAGACAGTGTTGAGTCGATCGGCCCCTGAGGTGGTGAGGGCGGCGGCTGGCGATCCCCGGAGGGGAGCGGGTCACTCGACATCGACGCCGACGGGTCGGCACCGCCCAAAGCAGATACCACCCCCGTAGGAACGCCATACCGGCGCGAGTTGGTTGGCCCCGGAGGCGCCGAGGACCGCAGCCGCCAATCCCCGGTGAGGAGCGGAACGCTCGACACCGACGCCGAGGGGCCGGTACCGCCCGAAGCGGGTACCGCCCGCGCGCATGGCAGGGCTGAAGGAACGCCAGGCTGGACTGAGTCGATCGGCCCCAGAGGCGCCGAGGACAGCAGCCAACAATCCTCGGTGAGGAGCGGAGCGCTCGACACCGACGCCGATGCCCGGGCTCAGTACCGCCCAGAGCGGCTGCCACGCCCAAGCATGGCTTGGATGTAGGGAGGTCAGACCCGGTCGAACCCATCGGCCCCGAAGGCGCCGAGGACACCGGCTGACGATCCCTAGCGAAGAGTGAAACACTCGACGCCGACGCCGAGGAATCGGCACCGCTCGAAGCGGGTACCTCCCTCGGGCATGGCTCGGGAATGTTCTGTGAGGAGCGAACCTCAGGAACATCCCGAAACCCCGTAAATGCTTTGGAGCCCGAGGACTCCCGCCGGGGTATATCAGCCAAGGAGGACTTGAGGGGTTGGCCGGAGCCGTCGCCATGCCGCGCATGAGACTCGCCCCTCAAGACTCGGCTAGTCTTAACAGACTGTTGTGTGGTTACCTGATCCTGGAGAGAAGGACAACCTGACGACCGTGCCTTTGGCGCGAAGACGTCGTCGAGGGATACCCGAAAGAGGGAGGGTCTTCTCCCGACACTGTAGCCCGGGGAATCCGGGGAAAAAGGGTCAGGCCCCAAACAGGAGAGGCACCGGGCATTGGAGTCCACGTGGAAACTTAAGTCCCCGCCGTGAGGCTGGGGAGAAGAAGGCTCCATGCCCCCTGGTCCTCAGCGCCCGAAAGGGGCGACGAAAATTAAATGAAAACAATTAAAAGAAAGAAAGAGGGGGCAAGGAGGTGCCACAGTCGGCGAAAAAGCCGCGACTACAGAAAAAAGGAAAATTTCTGCGGTGGCAGGAGGGACGTCCTGCCTGCTCCGCGGAAAACGAAAAACTGGGGAGAGGCAGTGGGAAGCGTGGGAAGCCACCGCGCAGGCGCGGGGGATGCTCCCAAAGGCTTTCTGATTGGATGCTGGGGAGCATTTTTCCCGTGCGGGCTCCGTCGGCGACGTCTCCCACGTGTGAAGACTCATTCCTGCTTGTTCCTGGAGATAGATTTTATCCATATCACTGGGCATGGATTCAATGGGGATGTTGAAGTATTGATGCTGTTTATGATATCTGAAAGTTCTCTTTTAGATATTAGGATGAACGTGTGCCATAAGTGGTTTTGAGCTGAGTTATCCTGTTGTTGTGGTGGGTCATACTGCTGTGGAATTGTCAGGCAGTACTTGTTGTTGAGAAAGTCAGCCATAACCAGAGGGTCAGGTTGCATTTTTGTGTTTGTTGAATCCATTGAGTTGGGGTCAATGGTCAGGTGAGATGCAATTGAGAATAGTTTCCTGAGACGGCGTGAGGATGTTCATGTGGTATTGCTTTTGGCAATTGTTACATAGATTGTTGTATTCAATCTGCTTGGCACGGAGTTGTTGCTTAGTAGTTGCATCTTGTGAACGTTTCCATTTTCTTTCTGACAGCCTGAGCTTTTGTCTGAGCTGGTAAAGATTACTGGAGAACTAAGGGGGTTGCGTAGATTTAGTGTGGTTTGTCGATTGTCGCTCATCGCTCATTGAATACTGCTGCATCATTAATTACCTAGTACCATGAGCTGATGAAACTGTCCAGGTCAGGTACTTATCTATCGGTATGTAAAAGTGAAGCGACCTCATTGAGGAAAGCACAGTTACTTACCTGTAACAGGTGATCTCTGGGAACAGCAGGAATAAGTCTTCACATATGGGTACGTCGGTACCAACGGAGCCTGCGCAGGAACGCTCCCCAGCTTCCCAAAAAGGAAAGCTTTTGGGAGCATCCCACAGCGCCTGCGCGCTGCCTTCCCGCCTTTCCTAACCAGCTCTCCTCAGTTCGAGTTTAAAGCTGAGACAATAGAGAGAGAGGAAAGGAAAGATAGAAAAAGAGATACAACTCCTAGGGGAGGTGGGTGGGTTGTGAAGACTTATTCCTGCTGTTTCCAGAGATCACCTGTTACAGGTAAGTAACTGTGCTATCTCCAGGAACAAGCAGGAATGAGTCTTCACATATGGGGACTCCCTAGCTAAGATGCCTGGAAGATCCCCAAGGATATGAGACCCTGGGAAGGGGTCTACTTCCTCCTATGGATCTAAGGCATCCATCCAGGGAAAGAGGGTAGGAGTTGTTTAAGAATGGAACAGGTGTTTGAGGACAGCCTGACCAAACAAGGCATCCCGGCGGGAGTCCTTGTCCAAGCAGTAATGGGCTGTGAAGGTATGAACCGAGGCCCAGGTGGCTGCTCGACAGATCTGGTCGATGGACACAGAATTTAGATGAGCCATAGAGGTGGCCATGGCCCTCACATTATGAGCTGTGACATGGCTCTCCAGAGAAAGGTTCTTACTCTAGAGGCGAAAGAAATACACTGAGCAATCCAATTGGACAGTGTTCTCTTGGAGACTGGAAATCCCAAATGAGAAGGATCAAAAGCAACAAAAAGCTGGGAAGACTTTCTATGTTGCTGTGTCCTGTGTAAGTAAAAAGCAAGAGCTCTTTTACAATCCAGAGTATGAAGATTCCTCTCTGCATTGGATGCATGAGGGGCTGGAAAAAAGACAGGTAAATATACCTCTTGATTAAGATGAAAAGGTGAGACCACTTTAGGCATAAAGTGTGGATTTGTCCTAAGGACTACCTTATCATGATGGAACCTTGTATTAGGTGGATTAGCCACTAATGCCTGCAGTTCACTGATGCGGCGAGCTGAAGTGACTGCAATGAGGAAAATAACCTTCCAGGAAAGAAACTTTAAGGAGGAAGTGGCTAAGGGTTCAAAAGGTGGCTTCATAAGCTGACCAAGAACCAAATTTAAGTCCCATGCCACCGGAGGAGGCCTAATGGGAGGTTTAGTTAAAGTTAGGCCTCTCATGAATCTTGCAATGAGAGGATGAGAGGAAATAGGTTGTCCATTGATGGGCTTAAGGGATGCTGCAATAGCACTCAAATGGACTCTTACTGAATTCGTTTTAAGGCCTGCATTGGAAAGATGCAGGAGATAGTCTAACAGAGAATTCAAAGGTAGTGCTAGAGGGTTAAGACCCCTTTCAGCACACCAAATTGAAAACCTCTTCCATTTAAAAGCATAAGAACGCCTGGTGGAAGGTTTTCTGGAAGCATGCATGATATCCTTCACTTGTTGAGAAAGATTCCAGTCTTGAAGGTCTAGGCCTTCAATAACCAAGCTCTGAGGTGTAGGGACTTGGGGTTTGGGTGCCACAATGTCCCTTCCTCCTGGGACAGAAGGTCTGGAGCAGCTCCCAAGTCCAGGGAGGGGGCTTGGGAGAGATGTAGAAGTAGAGGGTACCACACTTGGTGTGGCCAGCGTGGAGCTATGAGGATCATAGATCCTTGATCCCTCTGGAGTTTGAACAGAGTCTTGGGAATCAAGGGAATGGGTGGAAATGCATACAGGAGGCCCTGACCCCAATGAAGGAGGAAGGCATCCTTGGCCTGAACTCCCTGACACGGAATTCTGGAACAGAACCGGGGAAGTTTGGCATTCCACGGACTTGCAAAGAGGTCTATGTCCGGGGTTCCCCATTCTTGGAAGATTCTGAGTACCTGATCCATGTGCAGGGACCATTCGTGTGGAAGCAGAACTCGACTGAGTCTGTCTGCCCAAGAGTTTTGGACTCCTGGGAGGTATACTGCCAGGAGATGGATTTGATGCTCTCTGGCGAAGGCCCACAATCTTAAAGCTTCGTTGCAAAGTGACAGAGAGCCAGTTCATCCTTGCTTATTTATGTAAAACATGGCTACTTGATTGTCAGTATGAATGAGGACTGTCTTGTAGCTGAGGAGGGTATGAAAGACCTTGAGAGCTAGAAAAACTGCTCGAAGCTCCAAGTGGTTGATATGAAGAGAGGTCTCTGTGGGGACCAAGTGCCTTGAGTGGAGAGGTCCTGTAGATGGGCTCCCCAACCTGTTTGGAAGGCATCTGTTGTGAGGGTTGCTTGGGGCAACAACTGTTGGAAGGGGGACCCCAGCAACAAATTTTGAGTGGACATCCACCATTGGAGAGACCAAAAGAGACGGTGGTTACTATTTGGTCTGAGAGAGCTCCTGAAGCTTGAGTCCACTGGGTGGACAATGTCCATTGAGCTGCTCTCATGTGCAGGCGAACATAGGGTACCACATGCACTGTGGAAGCCATGTGGCCTAACAGTTGTAGCATCTCCCTGGCAGTTAAGTGGCTCTATGACTGAATCTGGGAGGCTAACTGCACTAGACGTTGGCAACGGGCCTGGGGAAGGGTAGGCCCTTGCAGTAGTGGTATCCAACCAGGCCCCTATGAATTCTAGGGACTGAGTAGGGGTGAGCTGAGACTTTGGGAGGTTTACCACAAGTCCCAGGTACTGCAGAATGCGCCTTGTGCGGTCCAAGGAAATCTGGGCCTCTGACTGAGATGGAGCTCGAATGAGCCAGTCGTCCAGGTATGGGAAGACAAATATTCCCAGAGTGCGTAGAAATGCAGCAACTATTGCCATGCATTTGGTGAACACTCTTGGAGCAGAGGCCAGACCGAAAGGAAGGACTCTGTATTGGTAATGTTTTCCTTGGAAAAGAAACCGCAGGAATCTTCTGTGAGAGGGATGGATGAGGACATGTGTGTACGCATCCTTGAGATCTAGAGAACAACGCCAATCCTGACTTTGAAGGTATGGAAGGAGAGTGCCCAGAGAAAGCATCTTGAACTTCTCCTTGCATAGAAACTTGTTCAATTCTCTGAGATCTAAGATGGGCCTGTATCCCCCTGTCTTCTTTGGGATGAGAAAATAGGGGGAGTAGAACCCTGACCCTTGATGAAGAAGAGGAACTTCTATCGCCCCTTGGGCAAGAAGGGTAGCTACCTCTTGACCTAGAAGGTCGAGAAGAGATGTGGGAGAATTGAAGTGTCTCACCATAGTGTGGGGAGGAAGGTCTGAGAAATGAAGCTTGTAGCCCTCTCTTATGATGGAGAGGGTCCACTGCTCTGATGTTATCTGCTCCCATCTGGGAGCAAAATGAGCCAACCTTCCTGGAATGGCGAGAGGCTCTGGCTGCTTTAGAGCCAGAAAGGCTAAGTTCTCTAGCATCAAGTCAAAAACCCTGAGGAGGTTGGGTTTGCTGAGTTGCAGCAGCCCCTGTAGGCTTAGGTCTGGCCTGTTTAGGTTGCTGACGCTTAGTGGAAAAGCGACCTGTAAAAGATTGTTGGCCAGAAGTAGAAGGAAATCTGCCCTTTTTAAAGAAAGACTTTTTAAAAGGCTTTTTCTTGGCAGGAATGGAGGTTGACTTTGAAAGTCTATCCAGAGCAGAGTTTTCTGCATCCATTTGAGTGGCTTTTATTTGCCACTCTTTTCCAAATAGGTTTTCACCTGTACAGGGAAGATTTCCTAAGCCATCTTGAACCCAGGGTTCTAAATCAGAAGCCTGGAGCCAAGCAATTCTGCGAGCAGCTATGGCAATGCCTGAGGCTCTGCTGGCACCTTCAAAGGAGTCAAAAGCTGCCCTGTTGGAAAACTTTGAAATGTCTTGAGTATGCTTAAGCCAAATGAGGAATTCCTCCCTTTTATCCTCTGGAAGAAAAGGGAGGAAAGTCTGCAGTTTTTGTGAAACTTCTTTTAGAAACATACCCATGTAAAGGCTATATGAGTTGATTCTGGCAATAAGCATACTGGCTTGGAAGATTTTCCTACCAAAAGCATCCAAGGTCCTGCATTCTCTTCCTGGAGGAGCAGAAGAGTGTCTCTTTGTACTCTTTATCCTCTTCATAGCTAACTGCACCACAATGGAATGGTGAGGAAGCTGAGTTTTTTTTAAATCCAGGACAAGGAGGGACACGATACATAGTGTCCAATCTGCGAGAATGAGGAGAGAGAGTGAGAGGAGTCTCCCATAGATCAATCATGTGTTCATAAAGAATCTCATGAATTGGTAAGGTGACTGCCTCTTTAGGAGCTCTAGAATAGCCTAAAATATCCAATTTTTTAGCTCTAGGCTCTGATTCAGAAGTTACTGAAATAGAAAGTCCTTTAGCTACTTCTCTTATGAAGTCTTGAAAGGACAAGTCCTCTGGAGGAGACATTCTTCTTTTTGGAGAAGAAGGCTCTTCAGGAAGGGCTATGGATACTTCAGGAGACTCGTCTGATGTATCAGAATCATCAGAGGAATCGAAGTATCGCCTGTCAGGGTGCTCTTCCAACGCTCGATACGCGTATCGAGCAGTATCGACATCGGGCGTCCCCGGTACCGGATCGGTACCGGTAAGCCCTGGACAAGGAACCGCTGTAGCCGGTATCCTAGTCGATGTCGATGTAGTCGGTACCGGTATCGGTGCTGGTGCCGGTACCAGAGCCGATACCGATAACAGAGCTTGTTTCGGTACCAGCGGCGTCGCAGCTTGAATGAAGGCCGTAATAGCCTGCTGCATGGACAGAACATTGTGATCCATCGACGCCACGAATGCCTGGAAGTCGGTACCGGGGGATTGTGCCGGTACCCCAGAGCATTCTAACAGGTGATCGGTCGAGGCCGTGCCATCGATGTCAACCTGTAACCCCATAGGAGGAGCTTTGGAAGCCGGAGCTTCCCGCCGGGGTTGTTTTGCTGGTGCAGGATCCTCAAGGGCAAGCCCGGAGGCATCTCGATGCTTAGAGGGAGATCTACCCTTCGAGGACCTGCTAGGTACATGTTTGGTTACCTGAGATCCATCAGGAGAAGAAGACCTGAAAGATGTCGATGCTACCGACGCTGCATCAGCGGGAAACAGCACATGGAGCTTAGCTGCTCGGTTCTGTAAACCCCGTTTAGACATTAGAGAGGAGGACAGACAATCCAGAATGGAGTGTTCAGGACCCAAACATTTAAGACACCATTCATGGGTATCTGTAACAGAAATAGTACCGCTACACTTAGTGCATTTTTTGAACCCGGAGGCTGGTTTTTCCATGAGGGAAATTTTCTTGTAGGCCCTAAGGCCCAAGACGAAAAATACACTAAGTGAAGAAAAATAGATTTTTTTTTTTTTTTTTTGAAGAAAGAGAAAAAGACCAGCGGTACCGGTCTGGAGTCAGGGAAGGCAGACACGCGACCAAAGAAATAAAATAAAATAAAGAACTTCTTCAGCGGTGACAGGGCTCGACCTGCTGGCTCCGCGGCAAAGAAGAACTGAGGAGAGCTGGTTAGGAAAGGCGGGAAGGCAGCGCGCAGGCGCTGTGGGATGCTCCCAAAAGCTTTCCTTTTTGGGAGGCTGGGGAGCGTTCCTGCGCAGGCTCCGTCGGTACCGACGTACCCATATGTGAAGACTCATTCCTGCTTGTTCCTGGAGATAGGCTATGCCATCTGTTTTGCTGCTGTTGGGGTAGATTTGGTAGGAGGATATCATTTGGCAGTCAAAGATATCATAGCAAGGTCATACCAAGGTACGGGATCAATTTTAATGTTTAGATCCATTTTCTGTAGTGTTGGGTACAAATATGAGGTCAAGGAGGGAACCTTTGCAGTGAGTTAGGTACGTCAATTATCTAGCTCAGTTGTAGAGTTTCCATGGCGTTCAAGAACACACTGGCTTACTTTGTTGTTGTGGCTGGGAGGTTAAGGTCTCCCATGAGGGAGAAGTGGGGGGGGGGGGGGGGGTTGGATGCTGTGTGCGTGCATACCTTGTCTAGTATAACAACGTTTGTTGGTGTTGGTGATGGGTTTTTTGTATGTTAAGCATATAGTGTGTTTGCAGTTGTAAATAGTTAAGAAGTCTATTGTTTGTAAGGATTGTGAGCTAATCATTGAGAAGCTTAAGTGTTTCTTTGCCAGAATTTAGACCCCTCCCCCTCTTCTGTCTGTTCTGGGGCAGTTAAACAGCATGTAGTGAGGTGTAAGCAGCTGGTTGAGGAGAACGTTGTCAGAGCTGGTGATCCGACTTTCAGTGATGCAAATTAAGTCAGTGTCTAAGTTGTATATGGTCTACTAGAGTTTGGATTTTGTTATGAACTAAGCAGGCATTAATAAGTGAACACTTGAGTGGGTAACGATAGTGCTCGAGTCTGGTGCTTGGGGGCTGGAGTTGAGCTGTGTTGATTTGAATGAGGCTGCATGTTGCTTTTGAGAGCGGTATTCTATGGCAGGTTGTGAGGTGCAGGAGATTTGATCTGTAGAGGACTGGAATGGTGTTACCCTGCATAGGGAATATATGTGTGGATGAGGATGAACAGAGCAAGAGTAATCATCATGTGGTGTATGAGCATGTGTGGTATCATGATTAGCGAAGTGTTGCTGGCTTACCAGAGAGGAATTGGCATGTAGAGATTATGGTACTTCTTGGCAATGTGTTGTTTGGCTGGCTGTATGGATCCTCAGTGTTATGCTGCATTTATGATGGGCCACGCTACTGTAAGTGTCCGGTGCGGCTCCAATTGGCCTCTGCTGCAGGGGGGCAGGGAAATCCTGTGTCCTGCTATATGAAGTTGGCAAAGACATGCACAGGAAAGAAGCACAATCCTTCTCCTATCAGGGGAAGCAAAGCTACCTGATTTCCTGTGCTAGTATAAAAGCAAGCTGTTCATTTAAGAAAGCAAGGGGCTTTTCTCTGTTACAATGGCCAACAGAAATGGAGCAACACCTTTATGCACCCATGCCTACCCATGCCCCTATTAGTCACCCCAAGGCACACCAAGAACTTTCCAGAGGCACTAGGGCACCTAAATCCTTGCAGCTGACTTTTCAGCAACAAAAAAAAAAAAAAAAAGGCACCGAGGGCCCAATATTCTAAAGACATTTACAAGGTTTACAGTTCAGTAAATTGTGTAAATGCCACTGAATGGCATATTCAATATCCTCAACTAATGCCGCTAGATGCCCCAATACTAACTGCTTAGCATCGGGGTGTGGCGTGGGCGCCGTCAGTTGCTAACCAGGTAGCAGTAACATTGCATCACTACCCGGTTAGCGACCTGTGGGTAAAACTAGGTGAAGCAAAAGCTGGTCTAGTTTTATCCGTGGGAGCTAACCAAGTAGTGGTACAATATCGCTGCTACCCAGTTAGCTTTTGCGGTGGCAGAGGCTATGCGGTGACCCCGGATATTCAATGCCGAGGCTGCATGTGACCTTGGCATTGAATATCTGGGGTTAAAGGTTGGTGGCGACAGCTATGCGCCACAGTGGCACATAGCTGTCCCAACTGAATATCAGGCCCAGAGTGCCAAAGTCAACATGAGTTGGGCTATTCTGAAAGAGAGACACAGAAAGCTGTATGGAAAATTAAGGGCCTGAGCTGAGCTCTTAAATCCAAGCTCCTGAGTTAGATGCCTAAATTTGTCCTCAATTTTTAGCCAAGCATAAGAGCTAAAAAGTCATCTAAATTCAGAAGCCTAAAAGTTATTCTCCTAAATTCAGGCCTGCCATTCATTTGCCTAGATTCAGGAGTCTAATTAGGTGCCTAATGTTGAAAATCAGTACTAAGCTCCTAACCTCTCCCCCCCATCCTAAATCTGCCCCTGTTGGCATCGATTTAAGCTCCTAAACGTAGTGAAAACTTGAGTAAAGATTTGTACATTCACCCTTAGGAAATTTAAAAAAAAAAATTTAGGAGCATAAACCCTTTGAAAACTGACCCTATATTGTGCACGTTTTCCTTTAAAGAGCACATAACATATGGAGACAGCATCAACTTTAATCTGCTCTCATGCACACAACCAGCAATGCTTCTATCCATATTTTAAAAACTGTACAAACTTTTGTATTACAAAACTTCAAATGCTATACTCTTATTTATTGTTCCTCGCCTAGGGTGATATTTGTAGTTAGGTGGGTTATAAGTAAATAAAATCAATAACAGCAGACAGCAAACGCAATCATGAAACCGGGCTGTAAATCCACCACTGAGTTACTCTCATTATCCAGAACCACAAGGCTTAGTGGAAATATGACCCCATTCATTAGGATCGTTTTCTATGGTCACGGTCCAGCGCCTTATGGATCTCCATGTCAAAAACGCCCTCAGCTGTGCCATCGCAGCCAGTTGAGGAGATTCAATAATGCTAACACTTATGGGGCAGTAATTCTTCTTATGTAAGGCTTGAGAGATTTCCTTTCTACATTGCCGCCTATGGAGGCTTAACTTGTATCTCTAATTACAAAACCAATTTAGAAATCCTGTCCCCCCTGAATAATCCAGACAACAGAATTTCATTTAAAATGTTCATGTCTCTGCTCATGGTTTCATGGACACAAAGTAGTTTCCCCCTTTGGGGAAAATATATGTACAAGCCTTGGCAAGAGATGCAAAATAATACTTCACAATACCCTGAGTCTGCTTTACCAGTCCCAACGGGCACTAGTGGAAGCCGTTCTGGTCCATGAAGGACCACTCCCACCTACAGAAAGACATTTCCTCCATATGTACAAAGCACAAGAAATGAACAAGAGTACACCTGCATGATTAAAGGCTACTAAGCTGCTATGGAACTTCCAAAGCTCATCTAAACCAGACAGATATACTCACCAGTAGTACCACACAGGACAAACAGAGATTGATAGTTGTAGCCCAGGATAGTAGATTAAGGGCAAGATGGTTTACAGTGTGCATAGAGAAAAAGCGTAGTTACTCACCTGTAGCAGGTGTTCTCCAAGAACAAGCAGGAAGCAAGTCCTCACATATGGGTGATATCAACTGAGCCCACACGGGAATAATCTCCAGCTTCCATAGGAAGCTTTTGAGCGTTCTATCACACATGCGTGCCTGTCTTCCTACCCAAGGGAGCCATCCATCTTACCTCAGTATGATGACATAGCTTAATCAAGCAAAAAAAAAAACCTCCTCCTCCTCCACGGGGAGGAGAGAGGGTAGTGAGAACACCTGCTACAGGCGAGTAACTACGCTTTCTCCAAGAACAATTAGAAAGCAAGTCCTCATATTTGGGACTCCCCAGCTACAGGCTACCGAAAAAACCTGTAAAAAGCCCAACAGGACAACCAGAAAACAAACAGAGAGAAACATCTCTGTAAGATTTTGAGAACCAGTGTCCAGACAGGACATCAACATCATGACGATTCTACAGTAGCCTGGACGGACAGAAGGGCTGGTGAGAGGAGTTGAATCTAATTCCCAAACAGATGCTGGAGTACGGCTTGACCAAAGTTGTTATCACGCTGGGAATCGCCATCCAGAAAGTAGTGAACTGTGAAGGTGTGGACTGAAGACCACGTAGCAGCCATACAAAGACCGAGCACAAGTTTGCCATAGAAACAACTATAGCTCAGATGTTATGAGCTGTGACATGGCGTTCCAGGCTCAGACCTACCTAAGCGTAAGCAAAAGAGATGCAGTCCGCAATCTACAGTGAAAGGGTGCCCTTGGAAACCACAATGCCCAATCGATTAGGGTCAAAAGAAGCAAAGCTGGGAGAAACACTGTTCCAGATAGAAAGCGAGAGCCCTCTTACAATCCACATGTGTAGAGAGGCCTCAGCCCTGCTGGCGTCAGGCCTAGGAAATAAAGGTGGGCAGTACCAATGCCTGGTTGAGATGAAAAGCAGAAACTACCTTAGGAAGGAACTCTGGATGAATTCAAAGGACTACCCTACTGTGGTGAAATCTGGTGTATGCAGAATGCGCCACTAGCACCTGCAATTCACTAAACCTGTGCGCAGAGGTGACTGCTATCAAGACCACAACCTTCCAGGTCAGGTGCTTAAGCGAGCAGGAGCTGAGAGATTCAAAGGGGGCAGAATGGAGCTGCCCGAGAACCACGTTAAGGCCCCACAACACAGGTGGGGGCTTCACAGGGGGCTGCGAGAGCAGGAGACCTCTTATGAAGCGGCCTATGAAAGGATGTGCACTTAGATGTACTCTCACCAAGTTGATTTTGAGACCAGAGTTGGAAAGGTGGAGGAGATAAGTCAGTAACATCTCCACAGTGCAGGAGAAAGGGTCTAGTGCCTTCCCTGCACACCAAATGGAAAACCTCTGCCGCTTGAAGGCATAGGCACGACGGTTTGAATCTTTACAGGAAGCAAGAAGCATGTTCTCCACCTCTACAGGAAGGTGAAGCTCTGCAAGAACTATGCACTCAGCATGCATGCTGAAGGACAATGAGTGGACATTGGGGTGGAGACTAGACCCGCAGTCTTGAGATCAGATTCGGGCCACAGCACAATATGAGGGGCTGCCTCAGAGAGAAGCGCAGCAGAAGAGGAAACCATGGTTGCCTGGGCCAATGTGGAGCAATAAGAATCATAGTACCCCTATTCGCATGAAGATTGAATAGGGTTTTGGCCACCAGCTGGATCAGTGGATATGCATAGAGCAGACCCTCGCTCCAGTCCAGCAGGAAGGCATTGGAAGTTATCTGATGGGTGCTTGGAATCCTGGAGCAGAACTGCGGCACCCAATGCAGCTGGCTAGCCATGTGCTGAGGGGCCCACTCGTGTGGCTAAAGGACTCAGCTGAGATGGTTCGTCAACAGATTGAGCTCTCCAGGCAAATACATCGCCCAGAAGATCATGCCCTGGGAGAGAGCAAATTTCCAGAGATGCACCACCTCCCAAAAGAGGATGTACGAACCTGTGCCACTCTATTTGTTAACGTAGATCACCACCACCTGGTTACCTGTTTGAATGAGGACAACTTGGTTGGCCAACTGCTCCCAAAACACCCAAAGGGTGTTTGAAATGGCACAGAGCTCCAGGAAGTTGATTTGGTGTAGGATCTCCCGAGACATCCATAGACCCTGCATGCGCAGGCCATCGAGAGGGGCCCCTAGCTCACCTTGGAGGCATCCATGGTCAGAATGCGATGATGCAGAGGGTCCTGAAAGGGAAGGCCCGCGAGCAGGTTCAGTGACTGTAGCAACCAGCTCAGGTAATTGAGTGGTGGAGTGACTGCCATGGTGACCCCCAGATGACTTGTGGCCTGCCGCCACTGCATGCAGAGGGTCCATTACACTTGTCTCATCTGTAGCTGCATACAAACAGTAATCAATGTTTTGAAAAGAATTAGGTTGTGGAGAAACTGCACTACTAAAATGTCTCAGGAAATTACTCCTTTTCTTATTCTTCTATTTTTCTATTCCCAAAAACGTCTCAGACCAAACAGCGCTCCAAACAGATGATGTATCAAATAAACATCAGCGCTTAATAGCATCAATGACTAAATTGGGAGTGTTTTTTGTATTTAAATCACCAACTCTCCACCACCTTTGTGTCAGGCACTATTGAAATGTAAAACTCTTATCTTAATCGTTTTCCTCTACGCCTCCCTTGGCACCTCTCAAGAGTTTCACTCCGAACAGGAGTTTCTTCAGGAGGGTTAGAGTGTTGCTGCCCACGTTCCTCCATGTCTCTTCATTATTACAAAAAAACGCTGCGCTGATGTTTTGTAATCATGAAGAGAGAGGAGTGGAGGAGTGGCCTAGTGGTTGTGGCAAGGTACTTCAGGCCAGAAGGTCGGGGGTTCAAATCCCACTAGAGGACAGCAACCATGGGCCGGAAGGACTGGGGTTTCTAGTCCCACAGGTGCTCCTTATGGTCTTGGGCAAGCCACTTAACTCTCCATAGCCCATGTTCCCTGTAAAATAGTTATCTCCAAGTTATAATGCCCTGTTCAATGTAATTTCAGTTTGTTCAATGTAAACCGCACTGATGCAGAATAGCGCGGTATATAAGAGAATGTAAATAAAATAAATAAATAAATTTTAGTAGTGCAGTTTCTGCACAACCTAATTCTTTTCAAAACATTGATTACTGTTTGTATGGAGTAACTTCTAATATAGTGTGATTCTACTATACTCCGTGAAGACCGTGTTTAATCATCTGTAGCTGGACAAGAGGAGTTACATGGACTGTGGAAGCCATGTGGCCGAGGACGTGGAGCATCTGCCAAGCCATCGTGGTCAGGCTTTGTTACAGCTTGCAGGAGAATGCAACAAGCTGCTGGGCTCAATTTGCAGGTAGATAGCTTGAGCTAGAGTAGTATCGAGCAGGGTTTTGTAATTAGAGATAAACTCTGAGCTGGGAGAGCTCCAGGTGAGACTTTGGATAGTTGATCACAAAGCAGAGATGTTCCAGCACTTGAATGGTGAGCCTCAGGGATTGATGGGCCTTGTCTGGTATCACCCTCTATCAACCATTCATCTAGATAAGGGAAGACAAACACCCCCAGAGTCTGAAGGAAGACGGCGACAACTGCCAGACACTTTGTGAAGACCTCTGGGGCAGAGACAAGGCCGAAATACAGCACCCAGTACTAGTAATGTCTTTCGCTTAGCATAAAGTAGAGGTACTGTCAAAGTGGTGAATGGGAATAGCAGTATAAGCATCCTTTAGATCCAGGGAGCACAGCCAGTCTTCCTGTTGGAGATAAGGTAACAACGTTCCTAGAAAGACCATCTTGAACTTTTCCAACAGATAAGAGGTTGGATGCAAGGAAAGCTTGATATAATGGTAAAAGGAGAAAAACACCAGAATGGCACTGACAATAGAGGTGTCTGTTCCAAGCAATTATTCTGTGAATCGTGTAGAGAGGAAGATCTTGAAATACCAAAAAATGCAGTCAGAGACCAAGGAAATGTAGCTGAAAGATAAAGAAATATTTCCCATTGTATTGGGAGTCACAGGCCTGATCAAGAGGAATTTTCAATCGCACTTCGACAAGTTACCTATACCCGTGTTTCCCTGAAAATAAGACCGGGTCTTATATTTATTTTTGCTCCAAAAGATGCACTAGGGCTTATTTTCAGGGTAGAGCTTATTATTTTATTTAAAATAAAAACCGCAGATTTAAAAGCTGAGCAGGGCCTTTTCCTTGCGCCAAAATGCTCACGCTTCCACACCTCCGACGCCCAAGAATTTTATAGCCGCCAAACAAAAGACCCGAAGTAACCAGCCTTTGCCAAACTTACGGGTCTTCAACGGGCTCTAGCCCGCGGTACTGCTTTAAGCAGAGCAGCACCATCGGCGAGCCTCTCGTCCTTGTGCCCCCACCGTCTGATACTGCCGCGGCTCTTCTCTAGGCAGTAAATGCCCCTGTGATCCGGTTCCAGGGCTCTCCCCCGTGCTGTCTAGGGGGAGAGATCTGACAAGAGAGCCTGCAGTCCGAGACAAGACAGGCAGAGAACGGCACTAACACAAAGCTTTGCTGATTCCTTGAGGGCTCTTCCCTAATTAATGATTTTTTTTTTAAAGGGGCAGCCCCAAATGAATTGAAAGGATCGGCGTCGGCATTTCTTTTCTCCAAGCATAAGGACGGAGCGGAGGCAGGCCCGAGGGAGATAAAGAGAAGCCAAAGTAAACGTGAGAAGTGGAGAGAAAGAGACGGTGTTCGCACAGGGGGGGTGGCAGGTGAAGTGCAGTGAAGGAACAATGCCTATTTATCTAAAAATGCATTCCCCTACCTCAAGAACACACACAGGCAGCCCTCCTCCATGATCTGCACTAGGGCTTATTTTCAGGGTAGGGCTTATATTACAGTAAGCACAGGAAAACGTGCTAGGGCTTATTTTTAGGGTAGGTCTTACTTTCGGGGAAACACTGTATATGTTATGAACTTTGGATGCAAATATTATGGTGAGCCTTAGCAGTAAATGTGAGAGACTGAGATCATACTCCATATATGCTGGTTTAGGAATGAGGTTCATTCCTGTCATGGTATGCACAAAACTAACCAAAACAAAAACAACCCTTAGAAAAACCCAAGATACCCACACAAATTAATTTAAATATTGACTAGCTTTTTTCACAATCCACTACCAAATTCTACCACAACCATTAATACATCTTTACTAAAGAGAGAAAAAGACCTCAGAATGGCTCTAATACCACTATGTGGCAAACTTAATCACCATAGGAGAAAGCAGATAACTCACATCACTGGTCTTAAAAAACTCCCTCAACTTACTTTATTATTATAATACCTCAAAAAAAGCACTTTTCTTGATCTTCCAAATATTTTCTTAAAAATACTCAAATAACCAATTTAAAAGGTCTCATGTATCTCCAAATTTCTCAATAGAACATAAGCTTCTCTTGCGAATATAACAGCTAACTCCTATGTAGGGTCTTCCGACCTCCTCTACGTAGTCCCTGTAACAAAACAGATTACCAAATGACTATATACACTCAGCTATACTGCACAAAGTAAAAGATTCACATATTTGAGTAACCATACTCCCGAACTACATCAGCCATCATAGCCCAGCCCAACAAAAATCTCTGTTTCTCCTTCAAAAAGGCTTCTTCAGGGGCGCTGAATCTTATTGCAAACGATAACGCAAGAAAAGTGAACTATAGTCAATATTTAAATTAATTTGTATGGGTATCTTGGGTTTTTCTAAGGTATTTTTTGTTTTGGATAGTGTCTCCCTTAGAGCAGTGAGATTTCAATTAATCAGTGATTATGCACAAAACTAACCCATCTGGAGAAATTGCCCCAAGACAAATGAGAACAAACTCCAATACTGCAGAATCTGCTTAATCAGAAGACTATGTATATTTTTTGACAGCAGAGTCAGGTTAACACTACTCCTGGAGGAATTTTCATCAAAATAATACAATAAAACATAAAATTCTGCACACAGTATTTTAAGATTTTGGTGCCAGTGAGCTACAGCTCCTCAGAAAACAACGATGCCAGGCACCGTCTACTAAATTCATGGGGACAGAGAAAGTCAAGATGTTAGCTTTGGTGGCTGTTTAGTCCAAAGCTTGGTAAAAAGATATGGGAAAAAGAGAATATACTGGGTGTGAATTAAGTATTGTGTTTTTCATGCTGATTTAACTAGGAAGACAGTCAGTGGGATGATTTGCATGGAGCAGCAGTTAAAACCCTAAACTACTGGTTCTTAGCCTTTTTTCTCTTGTGACAAACCTGATAGCCTGTATGCATGTGTGCAACATACTGAACACTACAATCTGCAGCTGAACACAGAGAATAAGAACATAAGATATGCCATACTGGGTCAAGACCAAGGGTCCATCAGGCCCAGTATCCTGTTCCCAACAGTGGCCAATCCATGTCACAAGTGCTGTCAGGTTCCCAAAAGATACACAGAATGGAACAGGAAGCAGCGTTTCCAGCCTGGGATGGAGGTAGCATTGATCTAAGTGGGAACACAGGCAGGTTCACAATGCTGTGGAGTCGAGTGGTGGGGAAGAGGAAGGGAAACCGAGCTACAATATTTCCAGCTTTAGCTGGTATCAAAATTGATCTGGGGGATGGGATGGAGAAGCAGAATTTGGGAGTGGTTATAAGGATTTCACGTACCTGGCTCCTTGCTTTGCACTTTCCCTAGCCTGGTTGTTAGGGAAAGACAGGTTTGCAAACTATGCCAAACATTTTGGTGCCATACCTCTATGCTCTTGGTGACACACTGGTTAAGAACTACTGCCCTAAACAATAGTGGTATGACTGCCCCAGGCTTCCATGAAGGCATAGGGATAAGCCGAATGGAGTGACCATGGTTAAAAAAACAACATAAATGAGCATAGAGAGGCCAGATGTTTAAATCTCAGTTTTGGTGGCTGTGTAGACCACGCCATAAATTGTTTTGGAATCTAGGAGCCAACTCAAAAATCTAGGAGACAGCTGCCAAAACCTACATTACAGTACACACCCCTGCCCCACCAAAAAAAGGCTTGGCAGTCAGTTTTCTAGGTTTTGGGGCCTGATTTACTATGACTGTTGTTCCATTTTTTATAGGAAAAAGCTTAACTTATTTATTTTTTTAATTATCTACCGCACTTTTTATAATCAGCACGGTTTACAGAACAAAAAATCATTACAAGGAACAGGTTAAATTACATGGAACAAGTACAATGAATAAGTAAACATAAGTTAACACAATAACCGATTACATTAAATATGTGAAGAAGAACTTAATACAGTGATCAATAACAGATGCCTTAAGAAAGGTGAACTATATACAAGCTGAAGGGAGGTGTGCATTATAAGAGAGACCATAATAAGCTATGGTACATGGTCGAATGAAAGCTGGGATAGATGTGTCTTAATTGCCTTACAGAAAGTTGACAGGTCAGTGATGGGATAGATAGCAGCAGGTAGAGTTCCAGAGCAGAGGGGCAAAGAGGGAGAAGGCTCTGTGCCTGGCGAATTGGGAGCTTTTGCTAGACAGGACTGGGATGGCAAGAGTGCCATATTTGTTCTTCTGGTTCTGGTGTTGGGAGTTCAATGCAAGAGATCTTCCAAGGAGAATGCAGAGAGATAGTGAAGAACTTTAAAATGTCAATAGAAGGGCTTTCTACTTGAGTCAATTGTTTATTAGTAGCCAATGTAGTTGTACTAGAAGAGGTGATACGCAATCGTATCTGGAAGCTCCGTAAATGGTTCGAGCAGCAGTATTCAAGGCCATTTGTAAAGGATGGAGAGCATAGGCACGTAAGCCATGTAGGATGATGTTAGCATAAATCGAAGAGCGGAATGACAAGAGCTTGGAAGGTAAATGGGATTCCATATTTAGATGTTGGTCCAAAGTGACACCTAGATATCTAACCTCATGATTAGTCTTCAGTTCAGCATTCTTAAAATGTAGGGTAGCTGGAGGTATGAATGTTGGAACCTTTGTGACGAACAGAACAAAACTTCTGTATTATAGTTCATTCTCAGGTTGTGGGCTACTAACCAGTCAGAGACTGCATTAAAGCAGTCTGTGATTCCAGTGAATTTAGGGTTATCAATTGAGAAAGAGGTGTAGAGCAGCACATCATCTGCAAAGATGTGGTCAAGAATGCCAAAGGATTGAATGACTGTGCATAATGGCTGAATATATATATTAAATAGCAAGGCTGAAAGGGAAGAGCCCTGGGGTACTCCTTGGGTTTGTTGAAACATAGCTGATGTTTGCGTACCTATGCGAACCTCTTGTTGGCGATCTGATAAACTTAAAGGCATTCAGAGCTCAGCACTAGATTGGTGTTGCTCTTATCTAAGTTGATTAAGCAAGACACTGAGACTGTATCGAAGGCTGAGGCAATATCCTAGAAGATCAGGATGAAGCTCTGTTCTGGTTTATTCATGCCTTTAATCAGATTATCAAATAGGGAGGTGAGCAAGGTCTCAACATCATGATGTTGACGGAAATCATGCTGCTGAGGATCCAAAGTAGCATAAGTATCAATGTGGTCTTGGATTTGTTGTGCTATCTTCTCAATTATCTTCGCCAGGAAAGGAAGATTAGATATGGGACAATAGGAGTTCAGGTCCCGAGGATCTAACTTGGGATTTTTTTTAGAAGTGGTTTGATGGTAGCAGTTTTCAGAGGTGTTGGAACAAGACATTTGTTGAAGGAAAGATGAACGATTCTGGAGATGTGAGGACTTATTATGCTTTCAATTAGTTTGGTGGAGTAAGGGTAGAAAGAGCTCAGCGCAGAGATATTGGTGCTTTCAGTGGAAGGGCTGTCTGTGGAGGGATCTCCAGGATAGCGTAGTTACTCACCTGTAACAGGTGTTCTCCAGGGACAGCAGGAATCAGTCCTCACATATGGGCGACGTCGGCGCCAACAGAGCCCTCGTGCGGAGCAATTTCCCCAGCTTTCAAAGAAAGCCTTTGGGAATGCCTCAAGCATGCGCGGTCCCCTTCCCGCCCAAGGGTGCCATCTTGCTCAGTAGGATCACATAGCTAAAAAGACTGCAAAAAAATTATAAAAAGCAATAATAGGACTGCAACTCCAGGGGAGGAGGGAGGGTTGTGAGGACTGATTCCTGCTGTCCCTGGAGAACACCTGTTACAGGTGAGTAACTACACTTTCTCCAGGAACAAGCAGCAAGTCAGTCCTCACATATGGGATTCTCTAGCTACAGGCTACCGAGAACCTATAGCTGAAAAAAGGCTCCCTCTAGGTGAGCCGCAACAGCAGCGAGAGAACTTTCTCTGAAAATGCATCCCCCACGGTAGCCTCACACCAGAGGGCCGGAGTTGCCTAAATCTGGAATAGATTCCAGAGTACTGCCTGACTGAAATCGCTGTCCCGTCAGGACTCCCTCTCCAGGAAGTAATGGGCTGCAAAAGTCTGGCTTGAAGACCAAGTTACGGCCCGGCAGATGTCTGCCAACAGAACAGAGCGGGGATTAGCTACTGATGCGGCCTTAGCCCTGACACAGTGGGCCATGATATGACCCTGCAGCTGAAGGTCAGCTGCCCTGTATGCCCAGGCGATACAGTCTGCCACACAGGTGGATAATGTGCGCTTGGAGACCGGTAGACCCAGTTTACCAGGGTCATAAGAGACGAAGAGCTGAGAAGCCCTCCAATGTCCCCGCGTACGCTGCAGGTAGAAGGCAAGCGCCCTCTTACAGTCCAGGGTATGCAGAACTGCTTCTGTCCTGTTGGTATATGGCCTGGGAAAGAAGGTGGGAAGAACCACCTCTTGGTTGAGGTGAAACGAGGAAACCACTTTTGGGAGGAACTTGGGGTGTGTGCGGAGCACTACCCTGTTCTTGTAAAACCGTGTGTACGGCCTATCTGACACCAGAGCCTGCAGCTCACTCACACGCCTAGCCGACGTGAGCGCTACCAGGAAGAGCACCTTCCAGGAGAGGAAGCACAGACGGCAAGTAGACATCGGCTCGAAAGGAGGGCGAGTAAGTTGCTGCAAGACCACGTTGAGCTCCCACTCCGTCGCTGGAGGGCGGATTGGAGGTTTCAGCAGGAGCAGGCCCCTGAGAAACCTGGCTACCAAGGGGTGAGCCAAGAGAGGCTGACCGTCTATCGGTGCATGGTTAGCCGACAAGGCACTCAGGTGGACCCTGACGGAGTTAGTCTTGAGGCCTAGCTCCGAGAGATGAAGTAGGTACTGTAACAATTAGGGAACCTGAGATGAGAAGGGTTCTACAGTATGTTGGACGCACTTGGAAACTGCGCAATTTACATGCGTAGGATTTTGTGGTGGATGGCCTCCTGGAGGCTAACACCACTTCTTCTATTCCTTTGGGTAAAAGAAAAGGTGCAAGGCCTACCTTCTCAGCAGCCAGGCCATCAAATTGAGGCATGTGGGATATGGGATTGGGATGCACTAGGGAACCCTGCTCCTGGATGAGGAGATCAGGCTGTACCCAAGGGGAGAGGGGTTTCCACCGCCAGTTGAAGGAGTGGGAACCAAGGCTGTCTGGGCCACCTGGGCACTACCAGGATCACCCAGGCCTTGTCCCTGCGAATCTTGAATAGAGTTCGTGTTACCAGAGGCGTAGGCGGAAAAGCGTACAGGAGGCTTCCTGACCAAGGGAAAAGAAACACATCTGCTGCTACCCTGAGGGGGTGCGGCTGTCTGGAGCAAAAGTGGGGTAACTGACGATTCTGTGGGCTGGCAAAGAGATACATGGACGGGAGGCCCCAGTGGTTGAAAATCTGCTGGGAAACCTCCCTGTTCAGTTGCCATTCGTGGGGTTGAAGAACCCTGCTCGGTCTGTCTGCCAGGTAGTTCTCCTGGCTGGGTAGGTAAACTGCATAGAGAAACATGTTGTGTCGAACTGCGAAGGAACCGAGATCCAGAGACTCCTGGCAAAGGATACGCGAACCTGTGCCGCCCTGTTTGTTCACATAGAACATAGCCACCTGGTTGCCCGTCTGTACTCAGACAGACTGGTTGGAGAGGACAGGAGCAAAGGCTTTTAGAGCTAAGCGAATGGCCCGGAGATCCAACAGGTTGATCTGGAGTGTGGCCTCCTGAGGAGTCCACTGACCTTGAGTGCTAGAGCTCTGACAATGGGCTCCCCAACTCAACAAGGAGGCATCCGTGGTCAGCACCCTGGTATGCACAGGGAGCTGGAACGGTACCCCACTGCAGGAGGTTCCTCGATTGTGACCACCACTGCAGGGACTGCACTAGGGGTTTGGATACTGCCACTCTGTTGGACAGGCATCCCATGGCCTGTGACCACTGGTCCCGCAGGGTCCACTGAGCTGTCCGTATGTGCATGCGTGCGAAAGGAGTAACATGAACCATGGAGGCCATGTGGCCGAGCAGGCGTAAGAACCTCCGTGCTAACACCTGGGGTACTTGACTCACCATACCCACCTGAGACAGCAGGCGGTCTGCCCTGTCCAGTGGCAAGTAAGCCCTCGCCTGTATGGTGTTAAGCCTTGCCCCTATGAATTCCAAGTTCTGGGTGGGGCGCAAAAAGGACTTTGCATGATTGATGATGAACCCCAAATGCTGAAGCAGAGCTATTCTGTGAGCTGTGGCGTGGTGCGTCTCCTGAGCTGACTGGCCCCTTATGAGCCAGTCATCTAGGTAAGGGAACACAAAGATCCCCTGGCTCCTGAGGAAGGCCGCTACCACAGCTAAGCACAAGGTGAAAACCCTTGGAGCGGAAGCTAAACCAAAGGGAAGCATTTTGTATTGGAAGTGCACACAATATTCAAGGTGCGGTCTCACCATGGAACAATATAGAGGCATTATAATAATCCTTTGTTTTATTTTCCATTCCTTTCCTTATCATACCTAGCATTCTATTTGTTCTCTTGGCCGCCGCTGCACACTGGGCCGAGGGTTTTAACATGGTATCCACAATGACGCCTAAATCTTTTTCCTGGGTGGTGGTTCCTAATGTGGAACCTTGCATCGTGTAACCATAGTTTGGGTTGTTCTTCCCTAGGTGCATAACCTTGCACTTGTCCACATTAAATTTCATCTGCCATTTTGATGCCCAGTCTTCCAATTTATCAAGATCCTCTTGCAATTTTCCACAATCCTCTTGGGTTTAACAACTTTAAATAGTTTTGTGTCATCTGCAAATTTGATAACCTCACTCGTTATTCCACTTTCCAGGTCATTTATGAATATGTCAAAAAGCAGCGGACCCAGCACAGATCCCTGGGGTACACCACTATTCACCTTTCTCCATTGGGAAAATTGGCCATTTAGCCCTACCCTCTGCTTTCTATCTTTTAACCAGTTCCTGATCCACAATAGTACACTGCCTCCTATCCCATGACTCTTTAGTTTTGCCAAAAGTCTCTCATGAGGGACCTTGTCAAAGGCTTTCTGAAAGTCCAGATACAAAATATCAACCGACTCACCTTTGTCCACCTGATTATTCACTCCTTCAAAAAAACATAAAAGATTAGTAAGACAAGATCTTCCTTGTCTAAAGCCATGTTGGCTGTCTCTCATTAGTTCATGACTATCTACATGCTGAGTAATTTTATTCTTTATGATGGTTTCTATCATTTTTCCCGGTATTGACGTCAGGCTCACCGGTCTGTAGTTTCCCGGATCACCCCTGGACAATTTTTAAAAAGGGTGTGTTACATTGGCGATCCTCCAATCTTCAGGTATTAGAGATGATTTTAATGATAGTTCACAGATTACTAATAGCAGGTCTGCAATCTCATATTTCGTGTAAGCATCCTTTAGGTCCAAGGAGCATAGGCAGCCTCCCTGCTGGAGGTAAGGCAGAAGTATCCCAAGTGAAAGCATCTTGAACTTTTCCTTTACCAAGAACTTGTTGAGATTTTGCAGGTCTAGGATGGGGCGAAGGCCTCCTTGTCTTTTCGGTATCAGGAAATACCTGGAGTCAAAGCCTTTCCCATGCAGGTGGTAGGGCACTGGTTCCACCGCCTGATCCTTAAGAAGACCAGCCAACTCCTGCAAGAGGAGGTTTCTGTGCAAGAAGGGTCCGAGATGCTCTCCTAGGAAATAGGAGTTAAGCACTTGGCTGAAATGGAGCAGATAGCCGTCCTGGACTATTCTTAGAACCCAAGTGTCGGATGTAATGGCTAGCCACCTGTGGGCGTACAGGGACAGCCAACCTCCTGTGCAGGGCCAAACCCCTGGTGGGAGAGGAGCTATGCAGAGGGAGTCAAAAACACCCTCCCTGCTGAGCAGGAGCAGGAGCAGGAGCCGGAGGGTTTGAGGCTTACAAGGGCCATTCCCCCTTCCCCTGGCCTGCTGCCCCTGCTGGGGAGGCCTGGTAAGTGGGGTAGTTTCTGTAAGCCTGCCCCTTCCTCGGGTAAAGCACAGTTACTTACCTGTAACAGGTGATCTCTGGGAACAGCAGGAATAAGTCTTCACATATGGGCATCATTGGTACCGACGGAGCCTGCGCGGGAACGCTCCCCAGCGTCCAGTAAGAAAGCTATTGGGAGCATCCCACAGCGCCTGCGTGCTGCCTTCCCGCCTTTCCCAACCGCCTCTCTCCAGTTCGAGTTTTAAAGCTGAGACAAAGAGAGAGAGAGGAAAGGAAAGATAGATAGAGAGATACAACTCCTAGGGGAGGTGGGTGGGTTGTGAAGACTTATTCCTGCTGTTTCCAGAGATCACCTGTTACAGGTAAGTAACTGTGCTATCTCCAGGAACAAGCAGGAATGAGTCTTCACATATGGGGACTCCCTAGCTGCAGATGCCAGGGGAAGACCCCAGGTCGTATGTCCTTGAAAAGGACTCTACCTCCCCCCATGGATCTCTGGCATCCCACCAGGGTAGGTGGGTAGGAGTTGATTAGGAATGGAACAGGTGTTTGAGAACAGCCTGACCAAACGAGGCATTCCGGCGGGAGTCCTTGTCCAAACAGTAATGGGCTGTGAAGGTATGAACCGAGGCCCAGGTGGCCGCTCGACAGATTTGGTCGATGGACAAAGAGTTTAGATGAGCCATTGAGGCTGCCATGGCTCTCACATTGTGAGCTGTGACATGGCCCTCCAGAGAAAGGTTCCTACTCTGGTAGGCGAAAGAAATACACTGAGCAATCCAGTTGGACAGTGTTCTCTTAGAAACTGGAAGTCCTAAATGAGAAGGATCAAAAGCAACAAAGAGTTGAGAAGACTTTCTATGTTGCTGTGTTCTTTGTAAGTAAAAAGCAAGAGCTCTCTTACAATCCAAGGTATGAAGATTCCTCTCTGCACTTGATGCACGAGGTCCTGGAAAAAAGACAGGTAAATATACCTCTTGGTTTAGATGAAAAGGCGAGACCACTTTGGGCATAAAGTGTGGATTGGTCCTGAGGACTACCTTATCATGATGGAACCTTGTATAAGGTGGATTAGCCACCACAGCTTGCAATTCACTGATGCGGCGTGCTGAGGTGACTGCAATGAGAAAGAAAACCTTCCAAGAAAGAAATTTCAAGGAGGTGGTGGCTAAAGGTTCAAAGGGTGGCTTCATAAGCTGGCGAAGAACCAAGTTTAAGTCCCATGCCACTGGAGGTGGTCTAATGGGAGGTTTAGTTAGAAGAAGGCCTCTCATGAATCTTGTTATAAGAGGATGAGAGGAAATAGGCTGTCCATTGAGAGGCTTGAGGGATGCTGCAATAGCACTCAAATGGACTCTTACTGAATTCGTTTTAAGACCTGCATGGGATAAATGCAGGAGATATTCTAGTAAAGAATTCAAAGGTATTGCAAGAGGGTTAAGACCCTTCTCTGAACACCAAATGGTAAATCTTTTCCATTTGAAAGCATAGGAACGTCTAGTAGAAGGCTTTCTAGAGGTATGAATAATATCTCTGACTTGCTGAGAGAGATGAAAACCTTGAAGGTCTAGGCCTTCAGCAACCAAGCCCTGAGATGAAGAGACTGGGGGTTTGGGTGCCACGTCGTTCCCTCCTCCTGGGCTAGAAGGTCTGGTGCAGAGCCCAAGTCCAGGGAAGGAGCTTGAGAGAGATGCAGAAGTAGAGGATACCACACTTGGTGTGGCTAATGTGGTGCTATGAGGATCATGGTTCCTCGATCTCTCTGAAGCTTGAATAGTGTTTTGGGAATTAGGGGAATGGGTGGAAAGGCATAAAGGAAGTCTTGACCCCAGTGAAGGAGGAAGGCATCCTTGGCCTGAACTCCCTGACACGGAATTCTGGAACAGAACCGGGGAAGTTTGGCATTCCACGGACTTGCAAAGAGGTCTATGTCCGGGGGTCCCCAAATTCGAAAAATCCTGGCTACCTGGTCCATGTGGAGGGACCACTCGTGTGGAAGCAGAACTCGACTGAGTCTGTCTGCCCAAGAGTTTTGAACGCCTGGAAGATATACTGCCAGAAGATGAATGTGATGCTCTCTGGCGAAGGCCCACAGTCGCAAAGCTTCGTTGCAAAGCGACAGAGAGCCAGTCCCGCCCTGCTTGTTTACATAGAACATGGCTACTTGGTTGTCCGTATGGATGAGGACTGTCCTGTAGCTGAGCAGGGAATGGAACACTCTGAGAGCTAAGAATATTGCTCCGAGTTCCAAGAGATTGATATGCAGAGAAGTCTCCTGTGGAGACCAGATGCCCTGGGTGGAGAGATCCTGCAGATGAGCTCCCCAACCCATTGGAGAAGCATCTGTTGTAAGAGTTGCTTGGGGGAGTGACTGCTGAAAAGGGGACCCCACCAACAGATTTGGAGAGGACTTCCACCACTGCAGAGACCAAAAAAGGCGACTGGCGTTTGCTATTTTGTCTGACAGGCAACCTGATGCCTGAGTCCATTGGGTGGACAAAGTCCATTGAGCTGACCTCATGTGAAGGTGAGCATATGGAACCACATGCACAGGATAATGCCATGTGGCCTAAGAGTTGTAACATTTCTCGAGCAGTTAAATGGGACTTTAACTGTATCTGGGAGGCTAACTGCACTAAGCGTAGGCAACGGGCCTGAGGAAGATAGGCCCTTGCAGTTGTGGTATCCAGCAAGGACCCTATAAACTCCAGAGACTGAGTAGGGGTGAGATTTGATTTTGGGATGTTTATTACCAGTCCCAAATACTGGAGAACACGCATTGTGCAGATTAGACAATTCTGGGCCTCTGACTGGGATGGAGCTCCAATGAGCCAGTCGTCCAGGTAAGGGAAGACAAATATTCCTAGAGCGCGTAGAAATGCAGCTACTACTGCCATGCATTTCGTGAACACCCTTGGTGCAGAGGCCAGACCGAACGGAAGCACCATGTATTGGTAGTGCTTTCCTTGAAAAAGGAACCGAAGGAACCTTCTGTGTATTGTATGGATGAGGACATGGGTGTACACATCCTTGAGATCTAGAGAACAAAGCCAGTCCTGACTCTGAAGGTATGGAAGCAGAGCACCGAGAGAAATCATCTTGAATTTCTCTTTGAATAGAAACTTGTTCAATTCTCTGAGATATAATATGGGTCTGTAGCCCCCTGTTTGGGATAAGAAAATAAGGGGAGTAGAACCCTGAGCCCTGTTGAAGAAGAGGTACTTCTTCTATTGCCCCTTGGGCAAGAAGGGTGGCAATCTCCTGACCCAGAAGGTTGAGGAGAGATGTTGGAGAATTGAACTGTTTCACCATGGTGCGAGGAGGAAGGCTTAAGAAATGAAGCTTGTACCCTTCCCTTATGATGGAGAGGATCCATTGCTCTGCTGTGATTTGTTCCCATCTGGGAGCAAAGTAAGCCAACCTTCCTGGAATGGTGAGGGGCTCTGGTTCTTCCAGAGCTAGAAAGGCTAAGTTCTCTAGTTGCAAGTCAAAGGCCCTGAGGAGGCTGAGGCTGCTGGGCCGTGGAAGGCCTAGCAGCCTTTGACTTGGCCTGTTTAGGTGGTTGCTGACGTTTTGCAGCAAAACGACCTGCAGAAGATGCCTGCTGACCATAAACAGGATAATATCTTCCCTTTTTAGAAAAAGATGTCTTTTTGAACAATCTTTTCTTAGCAGGAGCAGAGGTGGACTTTGAAAGTCGATCCAAAGCAGAGTTCTCAGCATCCATCTGAGTGGCCTTTGCTTGCCAATCCTTGACAAAAAGGTTTTCACCTGTACAAGGAAGATTTCCTAATTCATCTTGGACCCAGAGTTCCAAATCAGAAGCTTGTAGCCAAGCTATTCTGCGTGCACCTATGGCAATAGCCGAGGCTCTGCTTACACACTCAAAAGAGTCAAAGGCTGCACGGTTGGAAAATTTGGAAACATCCTGGGCATGTTCGAGCCAAGTGAGAAACTCCTGCCTTTTATCTTCTGAAATAAAAGGGGTTAAAGTCTGCAGATCTGTGACTTCCTTTAGAAACATCCCTATATAGAGACTATAGGAGTTGATTCTGGCAGCTAGCATAGAAGCTTGAAAAACCCTACGGCCAAAAGCATCTAGGGTCCTGCATTCACGTCCTGGAGGATTAGATGAGTGTCTTTTTGCACTCTTTATCTTTCTCATGGCAGACTCTACCACAATAGAGTGGTGAGGAAGCTGAGTCTTATGAAAGCCAGGACAAGGAGGGACACGATACATGGTGTCTAACCTGCGAGAATGAGGAGAGGTAGTAAGAGGTGTCTCCCACATACTCAACATGAGACCATACAAAATCTCATGAACAGGTAAAGTAGCTGCCTCTTTAGGAGCCTTAGGATATTGTAGAATATCCAGCTTCTTGGCTCTAGGCGCTGACTCAGGGGCCACTGTGATGGAGACGCCCCTAGCCACCTCCCTAATGAAGTCTTGAAAAGACAAGTCTTCTGGAGGAGACATTCTTTGTTTAGGAGAAGAAGACTCCTGAGGAAGAAGTATCAATGCCTCGACAGATCCTTCGGACTCGTCAGAGTCTTCGGAGGAATCGAAGTATCGCCTGTCTGGATGCTCCTGTAAAGCCTGATATGCGTACCGAGTGGGATCGACATCGGGAGTAACCGGTACCGGTTCGGTACCGATGGGCATCATAGGACAGGGCATCGTTGCAGTCGATTGTTGCGGTACCGGAGGCGTCGCAGCCTGCATGAACGCCATCAGGGTGCACTGCATGGTCAATCTTCTGATCCATCGACGCCACCAAAGTCTGGATGTCGGTACCAGTGGGAGCCACCGGTACCCCAGAACACGGCAACAGGTGATCAGACGAGGCCGAGCCATCGATGTCAACCTGTGACCCCATAGACAATGCTTTGGAAGCAGGAACTTCACGCCGGGGTAACTTTGCCGGTGCGGAGTCCTCAAGGACAAGCCCGGAGGCATCTCGATGCTTAGAGGGAGATTTGCCCTTCGAGGACTGGCCAGATTTATGCTTGGTTACCTGAGATCCATGGGAGGAAGAAGCAGCCCTGGAAGAGTCGATGCCACCGAAGCTGCATCAGCGGAAAACAGGGTACTGAGCTTGGCTGCTCGGTTCTGCTGACCTCTTTTAGACATCATGGTACAGGACACACAATCCGTGATGGAATGGTCAGGACCCAAACATTTTAGACACCAATCATGGGTGTCGGTGACAGAAATAGTACCGCCACATTTTTTGCACTTTTTAAACCCGGAGGTGGGCTTCTTGAAGGACTGGAAAGGGGGGCTGTTACTTCTGGAGAGAAATCTGAAATTGTGAGTATATACTTCTGGGAATTTTTCTGAAAGGAATTTTTTTTCTTTTAAAGCTAATTAATCTGTGAACCCACTATTTTTTTTGTTAAATCAGTCAGGGCCTAGTAGCAACAGTTTAAGATTCAATTTAAAAACACAGAAGAGAACTTTCTGGTTACCTTTCATACCCAGTAGACAGCTGTAGTTTAAATTTCATAGTCACTCAGGGCCTAGCATCAGCAAAGTACTTTTAGTTTCAAATTAAAACACAGAAGAGAGCTTTCTGGTTAAATTTAGAATCCAGCAGAGAGCTTGTAGTTTAAATTTCATAATAGGTTAGAGCCTAGTAGCAGCAGAGAGCTATAATTTAAATCAAATCAGAATATAGTTTTCCTCAGCAGCACAGGACAAGGTACTGTGTAGCAGCCCTTTTTTAATAAGTGTTATATCCCTCCCTCCCTCCCTACACCCACCCTCCCCTGGGAAAATCACAGCTTTATAGGTACTTGCACAACTTAAAAGACAGGAGGTGCTCTCAGGTGAAGCTCATTACCCAAATCAGTCATACACCAAGGACCTGAGATTAATTAAGCTTCAGGTGAACAAGGTATATTAAACTTCTTAGGTACAGTTTTAGTGGTATAAATATCCATTGCACCCTTTAGTACACATAGAACTTAAAGATCTAAACACAAACTTAAAACTAAGATGCAGACAGCAGTCCAGCAGCGGGATGTGGGCTTTCCAGTCTTTTGCATTGAGTGTCACATGTATGATTTTCTCCCAGCTGGTGAGAGGTCTTACGTGTGCACTAGGTGCAAGGAGCTCTCTGCTCTCAGGGAACGAGTCCGTTCTCTAGAGGCTAGAGTAGCAGACTTGGAAAACATAAGACAGACAGAGAGGTACATAGACGAGACCTACAGGGATATAGTCCTGAAGTCCCACCTCCAGTCTGGCAGCATCCCTGTTGCCATGGAGGAGAGAGGTCACGTGACAGGAGAGCATCACCCTGGTGTGGCAGGAAGTGATCCTGTAACTAGGACCTGTCCTCCAGGTGATGTAAACCCCTCTCGCACCGAGGAGGTTTCTCCAGGGCCAAGTGCCCATGCGGGAAGGGTTAGGACAGCAGTTATAGTTGGTGATTCGATCATTAGGCATGTAGATAGCTGGGTGGCTGGTGGACGTGAGGATCGCCTGGTAACATGCCTGCCTGGTGCGAAGGTAGCGGACCTCACACGCCACCTAGATAAGGTCTTAGATAGTGCTGGGGAGGAGTCTGCTGTCTTGGTACATGTTGGTACCAATGACATAGGAAAATGTGGTAGGGAGGTTCTGGAAGCTAAATTTAGGCTTTTAGGTAGGAAGTTGAAATCCAGAACTTCCAGGGTAGCGTTCTCCGAAATGCTTCCCGTTCCACGCGCAGGACCCAATAGGCAGGCAGAGCTCCGGAGTCTCAATGCGTGGATGAGACAATGGTGCAGAGATGAGGGGTTCGGATTTGTTAGGAACTGCGGAACATTCTGGGGAAAGGAGGGGCTCTTCCGAAGGGATGGGCTTCACCTTAACCAGGATGGAACCAGGCTGCTGGCATTAACCTTTAAAAAGGAGATAGAGCAGCTTTTAAACTAGATAATAGGGAAAAGCCGACAGTCGCCCAAGAGCGCATGGTTCGGAAGAATGTATCCTTGAAGGATACTACAAAAAGCAGAGAGGTTCCAAAAAAGAGTAAAGTAGCCCAAATGCCCTCGAGTATGGAGCAGACAGAACTTAAAGATCCCAAATTACCCATGTCTACCAATAGCCAAATTAATATGAATAAAATACAGTCTCTAAAATGCTTGTATGCAAATGCTAGAAGTCTACAAAACAAGATGGGAGAGTTAGAATATATAGCACTAAACGAGAGGTTAGATATGATTGGAATATCAGAGACATGGTGGAAGGAGGACAACCAGTGGGACACTGTGATACCTGGGTACAAACTATATCGAAATGATAGAGCTGATCAAATTGGTGGAGGGGTTGCGCTCTATGTTAGAGAGGGCATTGAGTCAGAAAGGATTAAAGTTTTGCAAGAAACAAAATTTGCTGTAGAATCTCTATGGATTGAAATTCCATGTAAAAAGGGGAAGGCGATGGCAGTGGGGGTGTACTATCGTCCGCCTGGCCAGAATGAACAAATGGATGATGAAATGCTCAAAGAAATCAAGGAAGCTAGCAAAAGTTACAGTGCAGTAATAATAATGGGCGATTTCAATTACCCCGGCATCGACTGGGTCAGTGTCACAACAGGACATGCTAGGGAGATAAAGTTCCTAGATGAAATAAATGACTGCTTCTTGGAGCAGCTGGTTCATGAACCGACCAGAGGGGAAGCAATATTAGACCTAGTCCTTAGTGGAACACCAGATGTAGTGCAAGAGATAAGGGTGTTGGGGCCACTTGGCAATAGTGATCATAGCATGATCGCCTTTGATTTAATTAGTGGAGGAGGGATAGTAAGGAAATCCACAGTACTACCCTTTAACTTTCGAAAGGGAGACTATGATAGAATGAGGAAAACAGTTAAGAAAAAACTAAAAGGAGCAGTTGCAAAGGTTAAAGACGTACATCAAGCTTGGGTGTTGTTGAAAAATACTATCTTGGAAGCCCAGACCAGCTGTATTCCACGCTTTAAGAAAAGTGGAAGGAAGTCCAAAAAATTGCCAGCATGGTTTAAAGCTGAGGTCAGAGAGGCTGTTGTTGCCAAAAAAGCATCTTTCAAGAAATTGAAAAAAGAGCCAAATGATGAAACCTGGAAACAGCACAAGCACTGGCAAGTCAAATGCAAGGCATTGATAAGGCAGGCAAAGAGAGAATTTGAGAAGAAGCTTGCTGCGGAAGCAAAAACGTGAAATAAAGACCTTTTCAAGTACATTCGTAGCAAAAAACCCGTGAGAGAGTCAGTTGGTCCATTAGATGATAAAGGGGTTAAAGGAGCACTAAGAGGCGACAAGGCGATAGCGGAGAGACTGAATGAATTCTTTGCTTCGGTCTTTACTGAGGAAGATGTAGGGATGTTACCCACGACTGAAGTGGTATTTAAAGGTGTGGAAGAATTGAAGGAAATATCGATACATCGGGAAGATGTCTTACAACTATTAGATAAACTGAAGAGTAGCAAATCACCTGGGCCGGATGGTAAACATCCAAGGGTGTTGAAAGAACTGAAATTTGAGATTGCAGACCTGCTATCAGTAATCTGTGAACTATCATTAAAATCATCTCTAATACCTGAGGATTGGAGGATCGCCAATGTAACACCAATTTTTAAAAAGGGTTCGAGGGGTGATCCGGGAAACTACAGACCGGTGAGCCTGACATCAGTACCGGGAAAAAATGGTAGAAACCATCATAAAGAATAAAATTACTCAGCATATAGATAGTCATGACCTAATGGGAGACAGCCAACATGGCTTTAGACAAGGAAGATCTTGTCTTACTAATCTGTTATGTTTTTTTTGAAGGAGTGAATAAACAGGTGGACAAAGGTGAGTCGGTTCATATTGTGTATCTGGACTTTCAGAAAGCCTTTGACAAGGTCCCTCATGAGAGACTTTTGGCAAAACTAAAGAGTCATGGGATAGGAGGCAGTGTACTACTGTGGATCAGGAACTGGTTAAAAGATAGAAAGCAGAGGGTAGGGCTAAATGGCCAATTTTCCCAATGGAGAAAGGTGAATAGTGGTGTACCCCAGGGATCTGTGCTGGGTCCGCTGCTTTTTGACATATTCATAAATGACCTGGAAAGTGGAATAACGAGTGAGGTTATCAAATTTGCTGATGACACAAAACTATTTAAAGTTGTTAAAACCCAGGAGGATTGTGGAAAATTGCAAGAGGATCTTGATAAATTGGAAGACTGGGCATCAAAATGGCAGATGAAATTTAATGTGGAGAAGTGCAAGGTTATGCACCTAGGGAAGAACAACCCAAACTATGGTTACACGATGCAAGGTTCCACATTAGGAACCACCACCCAAGAAAAAGATTTAGGAGTCCTTGTGGATACCATGTTAAAACCCTCGGCCCAGTGTGCAGCGGCGGCCAAGAGAGCAAATAGAATGCTAGGTATGATAAGGAAAGGAATGGAAAATAAAACAAAAGATATTATAATGCCTCTATATCGTTCCATGGTGAGACCGCACCTTGAATATTGTGTGCAATTCTGGTCGCCATATCTTAAAAAGGATATAGCAATTTTAGAAAAGGTTCAGAGAAGAGCCACCAAAATGGTAAAGGGGATGGAAGGCTACTCCTATGAAGAAAGGCTAAAAAGGTTGGGGCTCTTTAACCTGGAAAAGAGACGGCTGAGGGGAGATATGATAGAAGTCTATAAATTAATGAACGGAGAGGAACGGGTAAACGTAGATCGATTGTTTACCTTATCAGAATATAGAAAGACTAGGGCACATGCAATGAAGCTACAGGGTAAACTATTTAAGACTAATAAAAGAAAATATTTTTTCACTCAACGTGTAATCAAACTCTGGAATTTGTTACCGGAGGATGTAGTAAAGGCTGTTAGTGTAGCTGGGTTTAAAAAAGGTTTGGACAAGTTCCTGGAGGAAAGGTCCATAAACCATTATTAAGAAGGGACCCAGGATATCAATGCTTGAACCAATACAAGCATTGTGGAACCTGTGTCCCTTGGGGAAACTGCTAGGTACGTATGACCTAGATTGGCCACTGTTGGAAACAGAATACTGGGCTTGATGGACCTTGGTCTGACCCAGTATGGCATATCTTATGTTCTTATGTTCTTATGTTCTTCTCCATGAGGAGAAAATATTTAGGCCTAAGGCCCAAAAATTTAAATGCACAGTGAAGAAAGTATACTTTTTTTCTTTTTTTTTAAAGAAAGAAAAGAAAAGACCGGCGGTACCGGTCCGACGTCGAAGAAGGCAGACGCAACACAAAAGAATAAAGAAAAAATAAAGAACTTCTTCTGTGGTGACAGGAACACAACCTGCTGGCTCCGCGGAAAAGAAAAACTGGAGAGAGGCGGTGGGAAAAGTGGGAAGGCAGCGCGCAGGCGCTGTGGGATGCTCCCAAAAACTTTCTCACTGGACGCTGGGGAGCGTTCCCGTGCAGGCTCCGTCGGTACCGACGATACCCATATGTGAAGACTCATTCCTGCTTGTTCCTGGAGATTCACATTTCTGTGACTTCCCCCCCCCCCCCCCGAGGTCTTCTTCCTGTGAGAAGGAGCAGATGTCTTCTTCGACAGCCTTGTCTGGGTCAAGTACTCGGAGTCTCGTTCAGCAGCCTTCTCAGTCATGGGTTTGCCAAAGAGGTTATCTCCTCAGCAGGGGACATCGACCAACTTGTCCTGTACCCATGGCTCGAGGTCAGACGAGATGAGCCAAGTCTGGCGCCTTGCACCGAATGCGGCTGCGGCTACCCGGACCTCGAAGCCGTCGTAGGCTGCTCGAGACAAACTTCAAGCACTCTCTGATCCCAGTGGACAGGGCCTTGAAGCACTGCAAAGGTTCCTCGGAGAGGCCAGCAGAGAACCCGGCAATCTCCTTTGCCAGGTCTCTTAAGTACATGCCCATGTACAGCTGGTAGGTCTGGAAATGGCATGACAGCATCGAGCCCTGGAAGCACTTTCTGCCGAGGGCGTCCAGGTTCTGGGCCTCCCAGCCGGGAAGCACTAAGGAGTGTGTCTTTTGGCTCTTGAGCCTTTGCATGGCCAATTCCACAACCATGGAGTTGTGCGGCAGCTGCGCCTTTTGGAACCCGGGGCTCTTACGGACTCGATAAATGGAATCGACCCGTTTGCTGAGGCGCCGAGGCCGGGGACTCCCAAATGCAGAGCATCAACCGTTCCAGCATCAGAGGCACCGGTACAGTAAGGGCCTCCTTCGGAGGAGAGTCATACTGGAGGGCATCGAGCTCCTCAGCTCGAGGCTCCTTCTCGGCATCTGCAGGGAAAGCCAAAGCCTTGGCCAGATCCCTCACAAAGTCCGAGAACCTGGTGTCCTCCGGGGGCGACCGTCTCCAAGGTTGAGAACCTGGTGTCCTACAGGGGCGACCGTCTCAGAGGTTCCAAACCCGGAGAGTCTGATGAGACGTACCAGGTCCAGTGGGTATCAGGCGAGTCTTCCTCCTCCATCTCCCAAGCTGAGCCCTCCGAGGAGGACTCGATGGGTTCTGGCCTCGAGGGCTCAGCATGTCGGTCCCGATGGCCCCAGCGACGACGACCTCGGTCCCGAAGGGAGGTCGAGGGAGACCTAGGCCAAGGATCAACTCGAGCCCACATGGACTCTTGGTTCTGCCTCCGGGGTCGAATTAGACGTCGAGGTCCCGGTGGTCGGGGTGGATGCACGGGTGAGACCGGCTATCAGCACCCGCTGCTGGTCCATGAAGGCAGACATGCTGCTCTCCAAGGCCGCCAACCTGAGACCCAGCTCAGAAGGCTCCGCAGCCCCCAGCTCGGTTCCCGATGCTGGGACCGACGCCGGTTCTCCCAGAGGAGAATCCACGAGGACAACAGGCATTACCTTGTCCGATGCCTCCGGCTATGTACGAGGTATTTTAGCAGGCCTCTCCAACTCGGCGAACCCGGAGCGGCATTCGGCACTCTGCGACTTGGAACCCAAGGGCTCCGGCCGATCGGAGTCCTCCAGAGATGCAGCCCTCGTGGGATTCTTCTTCTTACGGTGCTCTTGGGTGGGAGACCCCGTTTCAGAAGACCCCAGACAGGTTCAGAGTCCCGAGACATCGAGGCTTCTGATGAGGTCCTGGCCCGGACGGATCCAGACTCGGAGAAAATAGTCTCGCACTGGTGCTGCCTGCTCCTCAGCGCTTTGGAGGACATCTTCCAACATGGACCACAGACCACTGGGTCATGGTCGGGTCCAAGGCAGCGGAGGCAGCAGTCATGGGTGTCGGTGAGGGACATAAGATTTTTACACCGATCACACTTCTTGAACCCGCTGGCAGTCATCGGGGAAAAAGGGCCCCTGCGAGGTCAAAAGACCGGGCTGCCAGGTAAAAGAAAAAGAGCGCGAACGCTAGTCACCAAGGACAAAAACAAAAAAGTTAGTCTGAATCGATACCGGTGTACCAAGCCGAAGCGGGAAGGGGAACCAGCATCGAACCGGTACCAAAAATGGTAGAAATAGTCAAAAAAACAATCAACTTTTTCCGAGGAAAATGGGATGACGTTTGTCGGGCTCCGCGGAAAAAAGACGACTGAGAAAGATGGCACCCTTGGACGGGAAGGGGACTGTGAATGCGCGAGGCATTACCAAAGGCTTTCTTTGAATGCTTGGGAAAATGCCTCTGCACGAGGGCTTCATCAGCGCGGACGTCACCCATATGTGAGGACTGACTTCCTGCTTGTTCCTGGAGAAAGTATAGTTACTCACCTGTAACAGGTGATCTCCGGGAACAGCAGGAATTTAGTCTTCACATATGGGTATCATCGGTATTGACGGAGCCTGCGCAGGAACGCTCCCCAGCATCCAATAAGAAAGCGTTTGGGAGCATCCCACAGCGCCTGCGTGCTGCCTTCCCGCCTTTCCCAACTGTCCCTCTCCAGTTGAGTTTAAAGCTGAGACAAAAGAGAGAGGGAAAGGGAGAAAGAGAGAGAGATACAACTCCTAGGGGAGGTGGGTGGGTTGTGAAGACTACATTCCTGCTGTTCCTGGAGATCACCTGTTACAGGTGAGTAACTCTGCTATCTCCAAGAACAAGCAGGAATGTAGTCTTCACATATGGGGATTCCCTAGCTGAGGATGCCAGGGAGAAGGCCCCAGAAGTTGTCTGCCCTTGTGAAAGGGCTCCACTTCCCCCCATGGATCTCTCGCATCCTACCAGGGATGGTGGGTAGGAGATGATTAAGTACGGAACAGGTGTTGAAGAACAGCCTGACCAAACAAGGCATCCTGGCGGGAGTCCTTGTTTAAGCAGTAATGGGCTGTGAAGGTATGAACCGAATCCCAAGTAGCTGCTCGACAGATGTCGTCTATAGACACAGAGTGAAGATGAGCCATAGAGGCTGCCATGGCTCTCACATTGTGAGCTGTGACATGGCCTTCAAGAGGAAGGTTTTTACTCTCATAGGCAAAAGATATACACTGTGCAATGCAGCTGGATAGTGTTCTTTTGGAGACTGGAAGTCTCAAATGACTACGATCAAAAGCAACAAAGAGTTGAGAGGACTTTCTATGTTGCTGTGTCCTTTGCAAGTAAAAGGCTAAAGCCCTTTTACAGTCCAAAGTATGAAGATTCCTTTCTGCATTTGAGGCATGAGGCCTTGGGAAGAATACAGGACGGTAAACTGCTTGGTTTAAATGAAAAGGTGACACCACCTATGGCATAAAGTGTGGAAGAGTCCTAAATGGTCAGCCACCAATGTTTGCAATTCACTGATGCGACGTGCTGATGTGATTGCAATAAGAAAGAAGACCTTCCAGGAAAGGAATTTCAAAGAGGTAGTGGCTAATGGTTCAAAGGGAGGTTTCATGAGCTGCCCAAGAACCAGATTTAAGTCCCATGTCACCGGTGGTGGCTTAATGGGAGGCTTAGTTAAAAGAAGGCCTCTCATAAATCTCGCTATGAGAGGATGAGAGGAAATAGGTTGTCCATTTAGAGGCTTTAAAGAAGCTGCAATAGCACTCAAATGAACTCTCACTGAATTGGTCTTAAGCCCTGCATTTGATAAATGAAAGAGATACTCCAGTAATGATTCCAGAGGTATCGCAAGAGGGTTAAGACCCTTCTGCAAGCACCATATGGTAAACCTTTTCCACGTAAATACATAAGAGCGTCTTGTGGAAGGTTTCCTGGAAGCATAAAGGATATCCTTTACCTGCTGGGAAAGGTTAAGACCATGAAGTTCTAGACTTTCAGCAACCAGGCCCTGAGATGCAGAGACTGGGGAATGGGATGCCACAGCATCCCGCCCTCTTGAGAAAGGAGATCTGGAGCAGATCCTAACTCCAGAGGCGGAGCTTGAGAGAGATGTAGGAGCAGAGGGTACCACATTTGCCATGGCCAATGTGGAGTTATGAGGATCATATGACCTCTGTCTCTCTGAAGCTTGAACAGCGTTTTGGGAATTAGGGGAATGGGTGGAAAGGCATAAAGGAAGTCCTGACCTCAATGGAGGAGGAAAGCATCCCTGGCCCGACAACCCTGAGCCGGAATTCTGGAACAGAACCGGGGAAGTATGGCATTCAGCGAACTCGCAAAGAGGTCTATGTCCGGGGGTTCCCCAAATTTGAAAAATTTTGGCCACCTGGTCTGCATGGAGAGACCATTCGTGTGGAAGCAGAACTCGACTGAGTCTGTCTGCCCAAGAGTTTTGAATGCCTGGAAGATACACCACAAGGAGATGAATTTGATGCTCTCTGGCGAGGGCCCATAGTCGCAAAGCTTTGTCGCAGAACGACAGAGCCTGTTCCGCCCTGCTTGTTCACATAGAAAATGGCTACTTGATTGTCTGCTGTTTGAACTAGGACTGTCTTGTAGCTAAGCTGGGTGTGGAATACTCGAAGAGCAATGAAGATTGCTCTGAGTTCCAGGAGATTGATGTGGAGATAGGTCTCCTGTGGAGTCCAGGTACCCTGGGTAGAGAGGCCTTGCAGGTGGGCTCCCCAATCCACCTGTGAAGCATCTGTTAGAGTGGCTTGGGGTGGGGGTTGCTGAAAAAGAGACCCCACCAAAAGATTTTGGGGTGACTGCCACCATTAGAGGGACAAAATAAGGCGATCTGAGTTTGCTATTTTGTCTGACAGGCAACCTGACGCCTGAGTCCACTGAGTGGATAAAGTCCACTGGGCTGTCCTCATATGGAGGCGAGCATAAGGAACCACATGCACGGTGGATGCCATGTGGCCTAGCAACTGTAACATTTCCCGAGCAGCGAAGTGAAGTTTTAGCACTGCTGGGAAACTAACTGCACAATGTGAAGGCAGCGGAGCTGTGGAAGGAAGGCCCTTGTCTGTCTGGTATCCAGCAGAGCTCCTAAAACTCTAGGGATTGAGGGGGAGCAAGGTTGGATTTTGGGAAGTTTATGACAAGTCCCAAATACTGAAGGATGCGCATTGTGCAAGAGAGAGAGCAACCCTGGCCTCTGGCTCTGAAGGGGCTCGAATGAGCTAGTCGTCTAAGTAAGGGAAGACGAACATTCCTAGGGTGCAGAGAAATCCTGCCACCACAGCCATGCATTTTGTGAACACCCTTGGTGCAGAGGCCAGACCAAAAGGAAGAACCATGTATTGGTAGTGCTTCCCTTGAAACAGAAAGCAAAGGAACTTTCGATGAGTTGGATGGATAAGAACATGAGTGTACGCATCCTTCAGATCTAGAGAACAAAGCCAAGCCTGACTCTGAAGGTATGGCAGCAGAGTTCCTAGAGAAATCATTTTGAACTTCTTTGAACAGGAATTTGTTCAATTCTCTGAGGTCCAAAATGGGTCTATGTCCCCCTGTTTTCTTTGGAATAAGGAAGTAGGGGGAGTAAAGCACAGTTACTTACCTGTAACAGGTGATCTCTGGGAACAGCAGGAATAAGTCTTCACATATGGGTACGTCAGTACCGACGGAGCCTGCACGGGAACGCTCCCCAGCGTCCAATCAGAAAGCTTTTGGGAGCATCCCACAGCGCCTGCGTGCTGCCTTCCCGCCTTTCCAACTGTCTCTCCTCAGTTGAGTTTTATAGCTGAGACAAAGAGGGAGAGAGAAGGAAAGAAAGAGAGAGAGAGAGACAACTCCTAGGGGAGGTGGGTGGGTTGTGAAGACTTATTCCTGCTGTTCCCAGAGATCACCTGTTACAGGTAAGTAACTGTGCTATCTCCAGGAACAAGCAGGAATGAGTCTTCGCATATGGGGTCTCCCTAACTTTTGATTCCAGGGAGAGAGCCCATAAGTTGTGTGTCCCTGGGACAGGGCTGCACTTCCCCACCTGGATCTCTGGCATCCCATGAGGGATGGTGGGTAGGAGTTGATTAAGTATGGAACAGGTGTTTGAGAACAGCCTGACCAAACAAGGCATCTCAGTGGGAGTCCTTATCCAAGCAGTAATGGGCTGTGAAGGTATGAACCAAGGCCCAAATGGCTACTCGACATATGTCGTCGATAGACACAGAGTTCAGATGAGCCATTGAGGCTGCCATGGCTCTCACATTGTGAGCTGTGACATGGCCCTCCAGAGAAATGTTCTTGCTCTGATAGGAGAAAGAAATACACTGGGCAATCCAGTTGGAAAGTGTTCTCTTGGAGACTGGTTGTCCCAAATGAGAAGGATCAAAAGCAACAAAGAGTTGAGAAGACTTTCTATGTTGCTGTGTCCTCTGTAAGTAAAAAGCTAGAGCTCTTTTACAGTCCAGGATATGAAGATTCCTCTCTGCACTTGATGCATGAGGTCCTGGAAAAAAAGACAGGTAGGTAGACCTCTTGGTTGAGGTGAAAAGGCGAGACCACCTTAGGCATAAAGTGTGGATTAGTCCTAAGGACCACCTTGTCATGATGGAAACCTTGTATAAGGTGGATTAGCTACTAGTGCTTGCAATTCACTGATGCGGTGTGCTGATGTGATTGCAATGAGAAAGATAACCTTCCAAGAAAGGTATTTCAAGGAGGTAGTAGCTGAAGGTTCAAAAGGCGGCTTCATAAGCTGACCAAGAACCAAATTTAAGTCCCATGCCACCGGTGGTGGTCTAATGTGAGGCTTTGCTAAAAGGAGGCCTCTCATGAACCTTGCTACAAGGGGATGAGAGGAAACAGGTTGTCCATTTAGAGGCTTGAGGGAAGCTGCAATAGCATTCAGATGGACTCTTACTGAATTTGTCTTAAGGCCTGCATTAGACAGATGAAGGAGATACTCCAGCAACGATCCCAGAGGTATGGCACGGGGGTTAAGACCCTTTTCAGAACACCAGATGGTAAACCTTTTCCACTTGAAGGCATAAGAACGCCTAGTGGAAGGTTTTCTGGAAACATAAAGAAATCTTTCACTTGTTGAGAATGATGAAGACTCTGGAGATCTAAGCCTTCAGCAACCAAGCCCTGAGATGCAGAGACTGGGGATTGGGATGCCACAGCTTTCCGTCCTCCTGAGAGAGGAGGTCTGGAGCAGACCCTAACTCTAGGGAGGGAGCTTGAGAGAGATGTAGAAGCAGAGGGTACCACAGTTGCCTTGGCCAATGTGGAGCTATGAGGATCATGTGGCCTCTGTCTCTCTGAAGCTTGAACAGGGTTTTGGGAATTAGGGGAATGGGTGGAAAGGCATACAGGAAGTCCTGACCCCAATGAAGGAGGAAAGCATCCCTTGCCTGAACCCCCTGAGCCGGAGTTCTGGAACAGAACCGGGGAAGTTTGGCATTCCACGGACTTGCAAAGTGGTCTATGTCCGGGGTTCCCCAAACTTGAAAAATCTTGGATACCTGGTCCATATGAAGGGATCACTCGTGTGGAAGCAGAACTCGACTGAGTGTCTGCCCAAGAGTTTTGAATACCTGGAAGATAGACTGCCAGAAGATGAATGTGATGCTCTCTGGCGAGGGCCCACAGTCGCAGAGCTTCGTTACAAAGCGACAGAGAGCCAGTTCCTCCCTGTTTGTTTACATAGAACATGGCTACCTGATTGTCCGTGTGGACAAGGACTGTCTTGTGGCTGAGCAGGGTGTGGAAAACTCGCAGAGCAAGGAAAATTGCTCTGAGTTCCAAGAGACTGATATGTAGACAAGTCTCCTGTGGGGACCAGATGCCCTGGGTGGAGAGGTCCTGAAAATGAGCTCCCCAGCCCATTGGAGAAGCATCTGTTGTAAGAGTTGCCTGGGGTAGATGCTGTAGAAAGGGAGACCCCAGCAAGAGGTTTTGAGGGGACTTCCACTACTGGAGAGACAAAATGAGGCGAGTTGTGTTTGCTATTTTGTCTGACAGGCAGCCTAATGTCTGGGTCCATTGGGTGGATAAAGTCCACTGAGCTGCTCTCATGTGTAGGCGGGCATATGGTACCACATGAACGGTGGATGTCATGTGGCCTAGTAACTAACATTTCTCGAGCAGTTAGTAGGGGTTTTGACTCTGCTTGAGAAGCTAACTGCATCGAGCGAAGGCAACGGGCCTGAGGAAGATAGGCCCTTGCCTTTGTGGTATCCAGCAACGCCCCTATAAACTCCAGGGACTGAGTAGGGATCAAAATGGATTTGGGGATGTTTATTACCAGCCCTAAATATTGAAGGATATGCACTGTGCAGGTTAGAGCAGTCTTGGCCTCTGATTGAGTGGGAGCTCGAATGAGCCAGTCGTCCAGATAAGGGAAGACAAATATTCCCAGGGTGCATAGAAAAGCAGCAACCACTGCCATGCATTTCGTGAACACCCTTGGTGCAGAGGCCAGGCCAAAGGGGAGCACTCTGTATTGATAGTGCTTCTCCTGGAAAAGGAACCGAAGGAACCTTCTGTGAGTTGGATGGATGAGAACATGAGTGTACGCATCCTTGAGATCTAGAGAACAAAGCCAATCCTGACTCTGAAGGTATGGCAGCAGAGTTCCTAGAGAAACCATCTTGAATTTCTCCTTGACTAGGAACCTGTTCAACTCTCTGAGATCTAAAATGGGTCTGAAGCCCCGTTTTCTTTGGGATAAGAAAGTAGGGGGAGTAGAACCCTGTGCCCTGTTGTTGAGAAGGCACTTCCTCTATTGCCCCCTGGGCTAGAAAAGTGGCAACCTCCTACTCTAACAGGCTGAGGAGGGAAGTTGGAGAATTGAACTGGTGTACTCTTGTGAGAGGGGGCAAACTGGAAAAATGAAGTTTGTACCCCTCTCTTATAATAGAGAAGTGTCTAATGCTCTGCTGTGATTTGCTCCCATCTGGGAGCAAAGTAACATAACCTTCCTGGAATGGTGGAGGGCTCTGGTTCTTCTAGAGCCAGGAAGGCTAAGTTCTCTAGCAGAAAGTCAAAGGCCCTGAGGGGGCTGAGATTGCTGGGCTGGAGCAGGCCTCACAGCCTTTGCCTTGGTCTGTTTGGAGGATTGCTGATGTTTAGAAGGGAACTGAGCTGCAGAAGATGCTCTCTGACTATAAGCAGGATAGGATCTTCCCTTTTTAGTAAAAGGTGTTTTCTTGAACAACCTTTTAGCAGGAGCAGCTATAGATTTGGATAGTCTATCCAAAGCAGAATTTTCAGCATCCATCTGATTGGCCTTCGCTTGCCAATCCTTACCAAACAGATTCTCAACTGTACAAGGGATATTTCCCAATTCATCTTGGACCCAGATCTCCAAATCAGATGCTTGGAGCCAAGCAATCGTGCGTGCACCTATAGCTATAGCTGAGGCTCTGCTTACGCATTCAAAGGAGTCGAAAGCTGCACGGTTGGAGAATTTGGAGATATCCTGGGCATGTTTGAGCCCAGTGAGAAATTCTTGCCTTTTACCGTCAGACATAAAAGGACTTAAAGTCTGCAAATGGTCAGTGACTTCTTTTAAGAACATGCCCATGTAGAGACTATAAGAATTAATTCTCGCAGCAAGCATGGAAGCCTCTTCTACCAAAAGCATCTAGGGTTCTACACTCACGTCCTGGAGGATTAGAGGCATGTCTCTTGGCACTTCTAATCTTTCTCATTGCAAACTCAACCACAATAGAGTGGTGAGGAAGCTGAGTTTTATGGAAACCAGGACAAGGAGGGACACGATACATGGTGTCCAACCTGCGAGAATGAGGAGAGGTGGTGAGAGGTGCTTCCCACATCCTTAACATGAGATCATACAGAATCTCATGAATAGATAAGGTAGCTGCCTCCTTAGGAGTTTTAGGATATTATAAAATATCTAACTCCTTAGCCCTAGGCTCAGACTCTGGGGCCACTGTGATAGAGAGGCCCCTAGCCACCTCTCTGATAAAGTCTTGAAAAGACAAGTCCTCTGGAGGAGACATCCTTCGTTTAGGAGAGGACTCCTCCTGTGGAAGAAGCATCACTGCATCGACAGATTCTTCAGAATCCTCAGAGTCCTCAGAGGAATCGAAGTATCGTCTGTCGGGATGCTCTTGCAAAGCCCGATACCCGTACCGACTGGGATCGGTATCGGGAATCACCGCTACCGGGGTATCGGTACCGGAGGGCTGCAGAGGGCAGAGTACTGGCATAGCGGACACCGATGCCGACGCCACCGGGATCGGTGCCGATGGCGATGCCGGAGCCGGCTGAGGAGTCTGTTGCGGTACCACAGGCATCGATGCCACAAGGAAAGCCGCCAGACTGCATTCAATGGACAGAATCCTCTGATCCATCGATGCCGCCAATGCCTGGAAGTCGGTACCGGTGGAAGCCGCCAGAAACCCAGAGCATGGCACCAGGAGATCTGTCGAGGCCACGCCATCGAGATCATCCTGGAACCCCGATGATGATACTTTAGAGGCCGAAGCCTCCCGCCGGGTAATTTTGCCGGTGCAGAATCCTCGAGGGCAAGGCCAGGGGCATCTCGATGCTTAGGAGATTTGCCCTTCGAGGACCAGTTGGATTTATGTTTAGTTACCTGAGATCCATGTGAGGAAGAAGCAACCCTGAAAGACGTCGATGCTACTGAAGCCGCATCAGAGGGAAACAGGGTACTGAGCTTGGCAGCTCAGTTCTGTCGACCTCTCTTAGACATCATAGAACAGGACACACAATCTGTAATGGAATGGTCAGGGCCTAAATATTTTAGACACCAGTCATGGGTGTCGGTAACGGAGATAGTACCACCACATTTGTGCACTTAAATCCTGAGGCAGGCTTTTCCATATTTAAGGAAAAAGGTTCTGGGCCTAAGGCCCAAAACTGAAGTACACCTGAAGAGAAATAAATGTAAAAAAAAGGTTTGTTTGTTTTTTAAAAGAAAAGAACAACCACCGGCGGTACCGGTACAGCGTCGAAGGCGGCAGACGCGACAGAAAAGAAAGAAAGAAAGAAAGAAAAAATAAGGAAATTCTTCTGCGGTGACAGGAACACGTCCTGCTGGCTCTGCGGAAAAAGAACAACTGAGGAGAGACAGTTGGAAAGGCAGCACGCAGGCGCTGTGGGAATCTCCCAAAAGCTTTATGATTGGACGCTGGGGAGCGTTCCCGCGCAGGCTCCGTCGGTACCGACGTACCCATATGTGAAGACTCATTCCTGCTTGTTCCTGGAGATAACCCTGTACCCCGTTGGGGAATGGTTACCTCTCCTATTGCCCCTTGAGCAAGGAGCACAGTGACCTCTTCAACTAACTGGTCGTTGAGAGAGGTCTGAGAATTGAACTGCCTCACCATTATAGGAGGGGGCATACTGAGGAAATGAAGCTTGTACCCCTCTCTTACAATAGACAGAGTCCAATTTTCTGCTGTTATCTGACCCCATCTGGGGGCAAAATGACATAACCTTCCTGGGATGGTGGAGGGTTCTGGGCCGTTCAGGGCCAGGAAGGCAAGGTTCTCTAGATAGGAGTCAAAGCCCCTGTGGAGGCTGAGTCTGCCGAGCCAGTTGAGGCTTAGCTGCTTTTGTCTTTCTTTGCTTAGGTTGTTGCTGCTGTCCCTTTTGGGCAGGCTGACCTAAACGATGTCCCTGCTGGGTATAGGAGGGATAAAACTTTTTCTTCTTGTGTAAGAATGGTTTCTTAGAGGATCTTTTCCTCGCAGGATCAGCGGTAGATTTAGACAATCTATCCAAAGTGATATTGTCAGCATCCATCTCATTAGCTTTTTCCTGCCAATTCTTGCCAAAGAGATTCTCTCCTGTGCAAGGTATATTCCCTAGTTTGTCCTGTACCCAAATCTCCAAGTCAGATGCCCGGAGTCAGGCAATCCTATGTGCATCTATGGCAATGGCAGAGGTTCTGCTTATGCATTCAAAGCAGTCAAAGGCTGCACGATTCACAAATTTGGAAACATCCTGAGCATGTTTGACAAGAGCGAGATAATCTTGCCTTTTATCATCAGAAAGGAGAGGGCTCATAAGCTTTAAATCTCCTGTGACCTCTTTAAGGAACATTCCCATATACAAGATATAGGAACTGATCCTAGCAGAAAGCATGGAAGCCTGGAAGGATCGACGTCCAAAGGCGTAAAGAGTCCTACACTCACGTCCTGGAAGATTAGATGCATGCCTTTTTGCACTCTTTATCCATCTCATGGCTGATTCCACCACCGTGGAATGGTGTGATAATTGAGTCTTCTGAAACCCAGGACAAGGAGGAACTCGATACATGGTGTCGAGTCTTTGAGAGTGAGGAGACATGGTTAGAGGTATTTCCCACATCCTTAACATAAGATCATGCAAGATCTCATGAATAGGTAAGGTAGCTGCCTCTTTGGGAGCTTTAGGATATTGTAGGATTTCTAATTCCTTTGCCCTAGGCTGTTTTTCGGGAGCCACTGTGATTGAAATACCTCGGGCCACATCTCGGATAAAATCCTGAAAGGACATATCCTCTGTTGGAGACATCCTATGCTGAGGAGACGAGGAATCCTCAGGAAGATGTACTCTGGTATCGGCAGAGCTTTCAGAGTCTTCAGACTCATCCGAGGATTCGAAGTATCTCCGATACAGGTGATCGTGCAAGGCACGGTACCGGTACCGGTACCGATCGAAGTCGGCATCAGAGTGGTCCGTACCTACTTGTCGATGCTGGACAGAAACGCATGACTCGGTCCCGGTAGAATACCTGCCGATGTCGATGCAGTCGGTGCCGGTACCAGAGCCGGTGCCAGAGCCGGTGCCAGTACCTGTTGAATTGTCTGAAGCGGTTTCAGGGGCATCGAGGCCGTGAGAAGAGCCGCCAGACTGCGTTCAATAGCCAAGAATCTCTGGTCTATCGACGCTGCCGATGCTTGGGTATCGGTGCCGGATGACGCGGCCAGAACCCCAGAGCATGGCACCAGTAGTTCTGCAGAGGTTGAAGCTTCGAGAACATCCTGGAGCCCCGTTAGTGCTTTGGAAGCCGAAGCCTCCTGCCGGAGCAATTTTGCCGGTGAAAGTCCCTCAAGGGCAACGCCAGAGGCATCTCGATGTTTAGAAGGAGATCTACCCTTTGAGGACTGACTAGATTTATGTTTAGTTACCTGAGATCCATGGGAGGACGACGAAGCCCTGGAAGATGTCGATGCCACGGAGGCTGCATCGGAGGGAAAAAGGGTGCTAAGTTTAGCAGCTCGGTTTTGACGGCCCCTTTAAGACATCATCCCACAGGCAACACACTCTGAAATAGAGTGGTCAGGATCTAAACATTTGAGGCACCACTCATGGGTGTCGGTGACGGAGATGGTACCACCACACTTAGAACACTTTTTGAAACCCAAAGTGGGTTTTTCCTTTCTGAAGGAAAACGTTGGGCCTAGTGCCCAAAATGGCACGTGGCACCTGAGGAGAAAATTACTGCAAAAGACTCCAGAAAGAAAGGGGTTTTTTTGAAGAAAAAAAAAAAAAAAGAAAGAACCACCGGCGGTACCAGTGTAGCATCGAGGGAAGGCAGACGTGACCACAAAAAAGAATAAGGGAATTTTTTCTGCGGTGACAAGATGTGCGACCTGTCGGCTCCATGGAAAATGAAGAACTGGAGAGGGACAGTTGGGAAAGGTGGGAAGGCAGCACACAGGCGCTGTGGGATGCTCCCAAAAGCTTTCCTATTGGACGCTGGGGAGCGTTCCCACGCAGGCTCCATCGGTACCAATGATACTCATTTGTGAAGACTACATTCCTGCTTGTTCCTGGAGATAATTGATGATCACTTTGGTTTTATTGTGAAAGTGGATAGCAAGGTCTTGTGGGTGAAGCAAGTTTTCTGTTTGATGTAGCGGCACATCCTTAGTGAGAGACTGGATTAAAACGAAAGAGCTCACGGGGCCTATTGAGGGAGCGCATAAAGATTTTAGTGTGGTATTCCTGCCTTCTTGTCGTAATAGGAATGTGGTGGTCTTGTAAGGACTTCATATATATATATATATAGCTCTGTCATGGGGAAGTCTGGAATTGCACCATTTTTGCTCCAGTTTCCTGAGACTCAATAGGGAGTTGCGTAGGTCAGCTGTAAACTATACAGCAATATGTAATTTTTTAGAAGGATGCCTGTGTTGGGAGAGTAGAGCAGTCTGGCTTAGGGTCAAGTTCCAAGAGGGTTTAATGTCACCTAAATCAGAGGAGCAGGAATTAAGTTTAGGCAATGTTTCATCAAGGAATGCATCTATGATAAAATAGTTTGAAGAGACGAGCTGGTGGTAATGCAGTATTAATAGATGAATTAGAATCTGGGATGGTAGCTGAAATGTGAAATATGATGGAATTGAGGTCTGACCATGGCAATGGAAAAATCTGTGGCTGGATATAGTTATTGGAACCATATATGTGGGAGGGTGCAAAGATAAGGTCCAATGTATTTCCTCTAGTGGGTAGGGGCATGTATTAGTTGATCATACTTAAAAGCAGATATTGCATCGAGAAAAGTTGTAGAGTAGTTCTTTGGTAAGACCGGGAGATTGAAGTCTCCCATGTTCCAGAGTGGTCTTGACTTTGGTGAGTGATTACAGACTAAATCCAAGGGTATGGAGAGGTTGCCTGCACATGTGGAGGGAGCATGATACAAAAGTGCCATTGCTAACTGCTCATTACCAATTATGATGGAGTCAAGACTGGAAGAGTTGTGGGAACTGAGGTATTGGAATTGTAGGTCAGATCTAGCCATTATAAGGGTGCCACCACCTCTTCTGTTAGTTCTTGGACAGTTGAAAATATAGTTGCTGAACTCAAGTTGATTGGTAAGAACTGCATCGGTGTCTGTGAACCATGTTTCAGTAATGAGGATCATGTCTAGCTTGATTATTAACACAGTCCCCAATAACTGGCCAGACAGATCTTGCATTTATAAGCATACACTTCAGGGCTTTTTCTTCTATGGAATTCTGTGTATGGGATTTTCCAGGGGACTGACATACAATGTGAATGAGGTGTTGGTGCCTTGATAGCCGTGGTGGTCTCAACGAGTTGAAAATGTCTTCTTGTCTTTTTCGACCAAAGCCATGTATAGTGGAAACTAGGCCTTGCTGGTGAGAAAAGGATCCGGCAGGAATGATGGATAGGGCCAGGCCATACACAAAAATAATATAGGGAATTAAATCTGGCATTGTGATAGAAGGGGAGGGATTCTTTATAGGAAAAGGAGAGATGACTGATGGTACTCCTCAGGCTAGACAAGGCTAGGAGAGGAGAGAGGAGACAAAGTGGCTAGCAAGGACAAGTAAAAGTGATGCATATAATTCAGTGTAAGAGTGAGAGCCTTGCTACTTTTAACTAAGTAGCAAAAGATGGAAAGCTGCAACAAATATAACCAGGAATGCAATAAATGGCTTCAATGTAATAAGGGAGAGTTACAATGTAACAACAATACATTCTAATAGCATATAAAGTCCTAGTGAATGCTAAACAATGTGAGCCGAGGTTTCAATGATAAAACAGAGTTGAAGCATAGATTGTTAAATTCAAATGGACACTGTAAGCATCTGCAATAAGGATTAACACAGAGAATATCAAAAGCTTAAAAAACTTACAATATGGTAGTTTATAGAGTCAGTCCTGGATTGACTTGATGTTCCTTAGTGTGGGGAGTAGTGAATTCCAGAGGGTGGGGGCGTAGAGCGAGAAGGCTCCGAGGCAGGAGTATAGGTAGCTCTTGCAAATCTGGGGCGATAAGCTGAGGAGATTTTTGTGTACTGTCTCTGTTCGATTTGGGGGTGTTGATTAACATTTGTATGTGTTCAGAGGTGAGGCTATTTAGTGCTTTGTAGATGGTGGTGAGGACCTTGTGTTTGATTCTCGAGGTGACTGGAAGCCAGTGGCGCGTTTTTAGTATGGGTGTGATATGAGTGTCTGGAGGCTTTGTAGATGGTTCATGCTGTGGCATTTTGAGAAAGTTGTACTGGAAGGAGGGCGTGTTTGGGCAAGTCCTGGCATATTGGAGTTGCAGTAGTCAAATATAAGGTAATAGTCTCTTGGCACACTTATCGGACGTTTTCTGTAGAGAGAAGGGGACAGAGTTCTGAGTTTGTAGTATCTTTCTTTATCTTTATTATAAAACTTTTTATACCGCCTAAACCAAGAAGGCATACAGCGGTGTACAATAAAACAAAGGCTATTGAAGAAACAGAAAGGAACGCCAATTATTCACAAAAGAGACAGCAAAGGATAGAATAAGGAAATCAGAGAAACAGACCAATCAACTGTGGGCAGGGAGGGAAGGGATATCAAAGGCGGTACAGAAGAGGTGAGTCTTGAGAGAAGCCTTGAAAGTGCTAAAGGAGGATTCCAGACGTAAAGTTAAGGGGAGAGAATTCCAAAGGCTGGGGCCGAGAAAGAAAAAAGCAGAAGAATGAGTAGACAGTCTTGGTATTATTCTGGACTTGGAAGCCTAGTTGCTGATCTAGTATGATGCCAAGGTATCCGACATGAGTTGGGGGGGGGGGGGGTCTTGAAACTGGGATCTCTGATGTGTAGAATTTCTGTTCTGTTGAAACTGACTGACAGGTTGCGGAGTTTAAGCCATTTAACTATTTTATTGAAGCAGGTTGTGATTCTTGAGTAGTCGGGAGCAGCTGTGGAAAAAGGTATGTAAATCATGATGTAGTCGGTGTAAATTTGGTGGCTGATGTTGCAGTTTTGGATGACTGACCACAAGGGTTGAATGCAGATATTGAAGAGTAGTGAGGTGGTGTGGAGCCTGGGGTACTCCTTGTGGCAGTATGTAAGAGGATGATGTGCGAGTTCCGATTTTTACCTGTTGACTCCAGTGTGATAAGTAGGAGTGAATCCATTTGAGTGGCTTGCCCTGTACTCCAATGTAATGGAGTTGGTCCAGCATGATTTGATGAGATACCATATCGAATGCAGCAGAGATGTCCAGAAAGAGTAGGATAAAGCCGTGGGAGATCATTTCTGTACCCAAGATGAGTGTGTTTTTAATAGAGAGGTCAGTAAGGTTTCAGCGTTGTGATAGGGGCATGTTGATGCTGGTCTAGTGGTGCGTATTGGTCTATGTGTTCCTGGAGTTGGGTTTGAACAGTCTTTTCTAAGATTTTTGCTAAAAATTGTATGCTGGCTATGGGTCTGTAAGAGGCACATCAGATAGCGCCAAGGATAGGCTTTTTTAAGAGGGGTCTGATGGAGGCTTGTTTTAGTGAAGGAGGGATGAAGCCTTATAAGAGGGATGTTTGTAGTATTGTGTCCCTGTGGTTTTAATCCAGGATACTGAGCAGGGATTGAGCAGGGAGGTGGTTATGTTGATGTTAGTGATTATCCCGTCAAGCTCATCGAGGAATACAATTCTGAAGACAATCCAGGAGTGCTTGAATGTGGGTGCCTCTTTTGGTGTGGGTAGGGTGAGCATGCTGGTGATGCTTATACTTTGCTTGGCTTGTAGGTAGGAGGCCATCTCTTGGGAGTTTGGGATGGTATCTTGGTGTGGTTGAGTGGGATCTCTGGTGAGAGATTTCTGGTTGGGTTTAGCTAGCACTTTTCTAGTAGTAGTTCAAGTTGAGTTACATACAAGTAGAGTAGATAGTTCCCTAACCGCAGAGGGCTTACAATTTAAGTTTGTATTTGAGGCAGTGGAAGGTTAAGTGACTTCCCCAAAGTCCCAACGAGTATTAATGGGATTTGAATCACGTCTTTCCTGGTTCTCAGCCCACTGCTCTAATCACTAGACTACTCAAAGATGAAAAATGTTTAATTTTTTGGTGAATAATTCCCCCAGGAGTTCTGAAATAGTACATCATAAGGCCTGGCACTTCCATAAATGCTTGAACCCTCTTTCACCATGTTTCACCTCTGTTTGATCGCCACCACCCAAGATCACGCATTCTCCTTCCCTGCTTTTTCCACTCCTCTCCTGCAATGCCCATTGCTCCCTTAACAATATATATACTTCACCCCTTCCCCACTGGAGCTACGTTGAATAAGTATCTGAGAAGAAATTTAGGTTATCCAAGGAACCAAATTCCTGGGACAGAGTCATTCCTAACCAGCTGCGTTACAAAAATAGCTAACAAAAGCACTTAAAAATATGCTGCAATATTAGATAGTCATCCAGGACACTACTAAAGCTCCCAAAAGTAGATATCTCCAGAGGGATGGTGGGAGTATATGCTGAAATACTGGTTTATCATGACTAGCAAACAAAAGGCTGCTAACATAAGTCTCAAGAATAACATCTTCAAAGAAACAAACAGGGACCACAGAGCTATCAATTATTGCACCACTGCATCATGAAGCCAGATACTAGAAGGCTATCTGCTGCTGCTATGAGTATGTCGGTTAATACACAATCCACGTATGTGGATCCAGCAAAGGGAGGCACTCTCCTACGACTGAGTAATAAGTTTGCATGCTCAAAAGCTGAAAGTTCCCCTTTGGCATTCCAATCTGGAAAACAAAATGCTGCATCAAGGAAAAAGTGCACAAAAGAACAGAAAAAATATTAAATCTGAAACTCTGGTATGCTACAGCAGGAGTAAGCACATTTTCACGAACTCAGACAGGTAACACTACACTACTGTCTAATCCTATGAACACAATGGTGGCACCAGTTATTTCTCCTCTCTAAATACAGACTACGACCAAGTAGCTTTGAGGTGATATGGGGAAACAGTTAAGACATATTCACTATCAGCAGTAGTTCAGAAAATACCTGGCTGTTCTTCCCACTCGATGGATATAAGTACTGGCATCCTCTGGACAATCAAGCTGAAGAACCCAATTCACTGCAGGAAAATCTGTGGAAAGACGCCAAAATTAACATGTGTATACCTAACTTTACTGCAAACACACTTCTATTGTATGATAACATTCTTGTCAGATTCAGCATCACTGTCCATGAGAATTATGTCACTGCCTGTAGATGCCAGGCCCAGGAGTCTAACATAAAATGAGATTCCTTGCCTCTAAGCCAGTCACCCAGAATTATAGGTAACTCCTACTTGAGTAGAGGACAGCTCACTCAACAAAATATACTTTTCAAGTAGGGTACTAAGGTAGCATCATGTCTTGTACATGTGGAGAGTAATTTTATAAGGGTCTTCTAGATTTAAACACATTTTCAAGTGCATATTTCAAGCCTATTTTATAAAGCAAGGCATAGGCATGCTTTACTTTATAAAGCAGGGTGTAAGTGGTCAAGAATGCATGTTAAACCTACCTACCCCCTTTAACCTACATCAACTCCATTCTTCCCCGATAGCTACGGAAGTACCATGGTCTGACCACCACTTGATAACATTCCACCTATTAGCACAAACACCATTACAGCCTGCAAACACAACACCACATCTCTCACGCTTTCCCCGCTTTGACAATGACACATTCCTAGATAAGGTACTACCTAAACTCACTACAAGCCTAACTGACATAGAACAAATTATAGAGAACTGGAACCAAACTATCCAAAAAGCAGCAACCCCTACTCAAACGATGCAGAAGATAAAGAAGGAATCACAAAAATGGTTCACTAAAGACATCGCCCTGCTAAAAAAGCAACTACGGAAACAAGAAAAAACCTGGAGAAAAACAAAATCACACGATAACAAAACTAAATAAATATATAAACATACTTAATAGATATAAGGATGCAATCAACAAGTCAAAAAGAGAATACTACTCTAAACTAATAAATCTTGCTATCAATCGACCAAGAGAACTCTTCTCAATTGTGAAAACACTAACAAAAACGCAAAACCCTGAACCAAACCAAGACACAATTAGCGTACAAACCTTAGCATCACATTTTGCTGAGAAACTAAAGGTAAAATCTTACTCTCCAACCACCACAATATCTAGACATGACAGTAATTATGAATGGACAACCTTTCACAAGGTTGAACGAAAACACATCCTTAATATCATAACAATGATTAACACCACAACCTCACTGCTTGACCCATGCCCTGTATCATGGATCAAGCATACTAAGGACTTTCTTGCAGAAAATATCCAATATATAGTAAACCAATCACTCTCTCAAGGAACTATGCCCAATGCCCTAAAGCTCTCCTCGATCCATCCCATAATAAAAAACAATAAACTAGACCCAAAAGACCCCAACTCCTACAGGCCAATAGCTAGCATACCATTAATCGCCAAAATAATAGAAAAAACCATACAACTCCAATTACAAGACTACATTGATGAACACAAACTCCTTGATGCGCATCAATTTGGCTTCCGACCCTTCCATGGAGTTGAAACTCTCCTAATCGCACTGACAGACCTACTCATCAGAGGCACCAATGACAATAGCAAAGGTTTCCTTCTCCTCTTCATAGATCTGTCTGCCGCATTCGATAGCATCAATCATAATACCCTCATTAACAGACTAGAAAATCTAAAAATAGGAGGGACAGTCCTTGAATGGTTCAAATCATACATCTCACACAGGTTAATACGGATACAATTAGGTAAAGATACATCAGAAACTTTCCCACAAGGTCAAGGCATCCCTCAAGGATCAGCCCTCTCAGCCCTCCTCTTCAATTTATACCTCCAGCCCATTACAAACATATTCAAAAAGCACAAAATTAACCATTTCATATGCGCAGATGATATCATGCTTGCCACCCCCATAAACCCCAACAATCCCAAATATGATAGCCTACTACAATGCATGAACGAGACTACCAAATGGCTTGAAGACAACCACCTAAGCATTAACCTAAAAAAAACAGAGGCAATGTTCATAACGAGGAAATCAGACACTGACTACAAATACCCCAATACAATCACAATAAGTAATACACCTATACCTGTTAAAAAGGAGGTAAAATACCTTGGAATAATCTTAGACCACTCACTCACCATGATCTCACACATAAAACATACAGTAAAAACCATATTTTATAAACTCAAGACAATACAACATCTGAGACCCCTACTCAACACAGATGACTTTAGATCTGTAGTCAATACCCTCATCACCCCCCACTTCGACTATTGTAATAGTCTCCTAAATGGACTACCATTAAAAAGCATATACCTTCTCCAAAGAACCCAAAACATATGCGCCACGATGATCACCAAAGCTAAACTAACAGACCATGTGACCCCAATTCTACTAGACTTACACTGGCTCCCTATAAACAGCCGAATAAAATATAAAATCCTCCTAACTACTTTTAAAATCATTAATAACATCTCTCCCTCACAACTATCTACCCTAATACACCCCCCATCAGATACTAGATCGCGCAGACAGAATGCAACCTATTCCCTCAACATAAAAACAAATTTTAGAAAAACTAAAGCGACAAGTGATAGGGCCTTCTCCTTTGCTGCCCCCACCCTCTGGAATGAAATACCATTAACACTCCGCACGATAAAAGACCTTCATCAATTCAAAAAGGAACTAAAAACCTACCTCTTTACAAAACACTTTGAGATCCCCTACCAACAAAGAACCTCTCCAATACAATCACAGAAACACATCCACAGTACCCAAGACAGAACAAATGACTAACTCAAGAAACTTTACAAACCTCACACAACATGCTAAAGAACCACTCAAACTGTTGACTATTTCACTATTGTAAATAACCACTGTAACTAACTATGCTGCGCTCCATGTATATAACTTGTAAATAGTTTGAAAAGCTTTGTTCTAGTTAATGTTCAAAATATGTTCCCTGTAAGTACACCTGTATATAGTTAAAGCATAATGTTCCTTGTAAATGTATACAGAAGTATACAATTGTTCTGTTTACTGTTCAATGTAAACCGCCCCTGATCTCTGGAAGGGGCGGTATAGAAAAGACTGTTAAATAAATAAATAAAAATAAATAAAACCAGGTGCAAGCACTTAAGCCTACCCTATGGCAGGCGAAAATGCTCATGCCTAGATTTTTCAAGAAAGCACTTAAGTTATAGTATTTTATAACATACATATATATTTGTGCTGTGCCATGCTCCACTCCTATCCATGCCATCAGTCCAACACGCAGGACTACAGAATAGCAGCCAGCTCCATTACGTGTGTAAGTAGCTAAATACTGTGCTTTTTGCATGTAAAAGCACACGTAAATCTAGGTGACCCTTATAAAATCCCCCTCACTGATGCCTTCTTAGACAGATGGAGTCTCATTCTAAGAGGCAGGCTATGGGGTACATTCAAACCAGTAATGACCAGAATTCACTCACATCTGTTGGCACACCATCTTTTTTACCTAGCCAATGAAGTAACACATATCTTTGACACCTATTGTAGGTTCAAGCTTGTCCCAACAAATAAAATAAAATTTATTAAGTGCTTTGCAACTAAGACATTTACCAAAAGAGCTTGATTATTATAAAAGGGTCCTTATCTGCAATGTCTAAAAAAGTGCTCATGTTATACCTACTTTATAAAAGGGAATGCAATATTCAAAAAAGTCACGCCACACACTTTATAAATACAACAGCGGCAAAGGTACTAATGCTTCATTTTAAATCTCAAAAGGACCTCAGAAAAGGGACCTCTGTATGATCACTGCTCCAACCTTGTCAATGAAGCACTAATGTTCTTTCAATAAATCACAGATATATCACACCAACATAAATGCTGACAGAGAAATTTTCAATTCTCTCATTATGAAGGGAAGGGGTAGGGTGGATAGTAGGGCTTTAGAGAAGAAAGTCACAATGTGGATATTGGTCATGGTAGAGATGGCACATTGTTTGTTTCAATTATTCTTGCAAGAGTTGGTGTACTGTTGTTGAGTTATTAAAAATACATCTAAAAAAAGAATTAGCCCCTGTAGCAGTTTTTCACTGATGAAATTTGATATAGGTAAGGAGAAGGGAGGAATGTCGAAATACAATTATTTTTCAATGCCTCTTTGGAGTCGGGAGTGCTGCCAGAGGACTGGGGAGAGACACAAATGGTCCCTTTACACAAAAGCAGAAGGATGTGGCTGAAACTACAGGCCAGTTTAACCTCGGTGGTAGTAAATTATTGGAAATGCTGTTGAAAGAGAAAATAGTGAGGTTTCTGGAGTCCAATGGATCTGAGGCAGCATGGCTTCACCAGGGGTAGGTCTTGTCAGACAAATCTGATTGATTTTTTTGACTGGGTGATCGGGGAATTGGACAGAGGGAGAGCCCTAGATGTGGTGTATTTAGATTTCAGTAAAGCATTTGACACTGTTCCACATAAGTGAATATAAACAAACTAGGGTCCATCCCAAGGGTGCTTAAAGTAACTATTTGGGCTAGAAATTGGCTGAGCGAGAGGCCACAAACGGAACAGGTAAATGGCGCTCACTCTGAGGAGGTGATGGCTACCAGTGGAGTGCTGCAGGGATCTGTCCTTTGTCCGATTCTTTTTAACATCTTTGGTAGTGATATTGCGGAAGGGCTGTCGGGTAAGGTTTGCCTCTTTGCGGATGATACCAAAATCTGCAGACACCCAGGAAGGTGTAGATAACATGAGGAGGGATTCAGCTAAACTTGAAGAATGGTCTAGAATTTGGCAGCTGAGATTTAATGCTAAAAAATGTAGGGTCATGCATTTGGGCTGCAACAATCCAAGGCAGCGGTACAATATAGGAGGCGACATAGTTCTGTCCACGAAAGAAGAACAGGACCTAGGCATGATTATGTCATATGATCTCAAAATAGCTAAAAAAGTAGAAAAGGTGATGTATGCTTGGGTGCATAGGGAGAGGAATGGCCAGCAGAAGAAAGGAGGAGATAGTGCCTTTGATGCAACCTCATTTGGAGTATTGTGTGCAATTCTGGAGACTAAACCTTCAAAAGGATATAAACTTGGAGTTGGTGCAGAGGGTGGCTATTAAATGGTTAATGGTCGTTATAAAGCATGAGGAGGACAGACTTAAGAACCTTAATAGTATACTTTAAAGAAAGGCGGGACAGAGGTGATATGATTGAGACATTTAAATACCTCCGTGGGACAAATGCACAGGAGGAGGGCCTCTTACGATTGAAAACAAGCTCTGCTACGAGAGGACATAGGATGAGGGTGAAAGGGGATAGACTCAGGAGTAATATGTGGAAATATTTCTTCATGGAAAGAGTGGTAGATGCATGGAATAGTCTCCCAGTGGAGGTGGTAGAAATGAGGACAGTAACTAAATTTAAAAAAACCATGGGACAAACAGAGGATTTCTAAAGGAAAAAAGGGGATTCTTGTAGTAGGTGATATGGAAGGACAGCCTAGATAGGCTATATAGTCTTTTTCTGTCATCATGTTTATGTTTTTAAGATAAGTGACTCAGTTTAAAAAACATTTTACATGCAGTTTAAAAATTAAAAAAAAAGAAAAAAAGAAAAAAAGTTACCAATGAATTATTGAAGGATCATTGCTGATTCATTAAAAGGACTGAATCAATGGTTTTATTAAGAAACATTTTGAATAAAGGCAGCGAGATTCAACTGCATTGAACTCCCTTTTCTGATGTCCTATTTTAGAATTAAAATTAAGCCTTAGTGCCTGAGCATCTGTTGCATTTTATAACCCATGAGGACCAATTGTTTTGAACACTATTCTTCAAGAAGTTCTTGGGATAGTAGATTTCCATATTAGTGAAAAAAGGCAACATAGGCGCCTATGTGCCTTTATAAAACAGGTGCCCAAAACCAGCTGCAGTAGCACACAAATCCTCACACACAAAATGATACAGCTGCTCTGAAGAAGGTGTAAATGTGTGCATGGAGATACTTGTTCTCTATTATAAAATGCATGCATACGTACACTACAACTCCATACCAACTCTGCTTAAATGATACCCTCAGAACACCTAAGCACAGTCCATGTAAACGTAAGTACATTTATGTATATATACCCATTTACAATTTAGGGGCCTGTTTACAAAGCTGCGGTGGCGGTTTCTGATCATTATCGGAGCTGCGGCCCTATTGATTTCAATGGGGCCGCGGCTCCGATAACGATTGGAAAGCGCTACCATGGCTTTGTAAACAAGCCCCTTAGTCTTTTTCCACACATAAAATATAACATACATGGAAGTGTCTTGATAGCATTATATACATGTCATTAAGTCATGTGCTGAAAAACTGCAGTCACTGGAGAGAAACAAGAGATGGGAATTAGCCACTGCATTTGGCAGCTTCTTCCTCAGGAATATGAGCTCCTCCCTCCCTACCTTGAGACAGCCGCAGTGGCTCATGACACCAGACTCAGAATACCTTCAGAATCAGTACTATCAAGCTCCCTGGGAGTTTCCATCCACCCGCTGCTCTTACCAAAATGTTTACAGTCATCACAACACCCCAATTCACTCAGATCTATAGCGACGAGGAAAGTGAAGGACAAGGAGGCGCTTTCTGATATTTCAAAAATAAATGTCATTCTTGAATTGAAGCACAACAAAAGAAACAGAAATAGCATATGATGGCCCATTTAGGTCAACTCAATTTACACTGCTTTACCATGCCACAGACTCCTGTTTCTCTCCAATTCTTCTTTCCTCTCATCTGACTCTCGACACTGCCTTATCACACCGTTTTATGATTTTCAGATCATGATATATACTAACCCTGCACATCTGTTTGGTGCATATCAGTAGTCATCCCCACTCCCCATCATGTACTGCTCCCGCTGGATTGTGTGTCCAAAATGCCTCACCACAGACTTCCAGTTCCAGCTTTGAACCTGATGGCAGATTGAGGAGCAAGCTCCAGGACACCCGAGAAAAATAACCCCCCCATCCAGACCTTAACATGTCCCACTCCTCGGATCTGTATTTGGGCAATGGAGCAGTAATTTACTGGGGGCAATGGCGACAAAAAAAAGCAAATTCCGACAAACTCCTTCGCATAGAAGGAGTCGAATATGACTGGGGGTGCCAGCAACAAAATGGCAGGCGCATTAACAATGGACCCAAGTGGGTGATCAGAAAGAGGCCCAGGAGAGCCCAGGATCAGCTGCCTGCAATTTGAGTCTTCTTCAAACAGAAATACGGAGCAGGTTTGAAGACCTCCATAAAAGACAAACTTTCAAATAGAAGTGGGCCCTTGGATTGATGACTTAAAAACAGATAAGAGATATTGAGAACGGAGCTGAAGCATTTGAAAATAAGACAGAAGGGCTGGAGGACTGCCTATCAACACAAAGCTGCCAACGTAAGATTAGCAACTGAGCAAGCGGCCTTATGGGAAAAAATTGAAAATAGAGCCAGATGGAGCAATTTGAGGTTCCGCAGACTCCCAGAAGATGAGAGAAGGGACTTTTGAGGTCTAGTTCGTAGGACAGTGCTCCAGGCAGAAGGGCTCTGGGCAGAGGATTACTGCTTGAAGATTGAGCGAGCACACAGGGCTCTCTCCCTGGTGGGATGACCAAGCAAGGGATGTTATAGCCCTCTACCATAACTACTCAGCTAAGGAAACAGTGCTGATTGCTGCATGAAGCACGACCGGATTTCTAATGAATTTTGTGCTATAGAAATCTATCCTGGACATCTTCGCCTTGAAAGTTTGCAAGCGCCACAAGTTGTGGGACATTACCAAATGTTTGAGGGCAGAAAATATCAGTTATAAATGGCTCCACCCCTTTTGGACTCAATATTCCATTGCAGGCTCATCCACCTGGGCAAAAAACTTTGAGGAAGCCCTGGCAGAATTAGAAAGAGGTGATTGATCTAAACTTCCTAAGCAACCGTAAGTGGCAGAGGGTCCTTGGGAGAGTGTGAAAACCCCAGGCCCGAGAGAGCAGCGAGTTGGCAAAGGAGGAAAATAGATACAAAGACAAATGAAAAGCCCTGCCTTGAGTAATGAAGGAGTGAAGTCAGGGATTGGATAGGGCTGAAGACAACCTAATGGTCACTGTCTTAGGGGGGGGAGGGGGGTTCTGAAGGTTGTTTTATGGCCTGTTGATTTGGAATGATTTGTATTACCTAGACTGCAGGAAAGAATATCAAACCAACTTTCGGAGGGGGGGGTGGGGAAGATGGGACTTAAGTTTGTGTAAATATTGCTCAGTGAGTAATAAGACAAATAGTGGATGGGAACTACTGCTTTATATGGAAGTGTGCATCGGGTAAATGGCTGGAATGATGGAAGGAGCTAAATGGAGGATGAGGGTGGGGTTATCAGGGAGCTGGGATGCTTCAGTAGATAGAGATTGGATTCATAGAAATATATATCCCTTGGTCCTGGGGTATAGCAGCTCTAAACTACTTTACGGGTTACAATGTCCGACCTCAGGATATTATCCATGAACGTAAAGGTGTTAAACTACTTCAGGAAACGTCACTTGTTATTTAAGGAATTATTACGGTTGAGAGCGGGGATCAGCCTTATCCAGGAGACGCATCTCCTGAAGAGAGAGAGACTTATTTACCATAAAAAAATTTGCAGGGGGGGGGGATATTGGGCTTGTAATAGAACCATGAAAAATAAAGGTGGGGTGAACATTCTAATAACAGCAGATTTACCCTTTAAAGTCCAAGCAATAGAAAAAAGATGGGGAAGGACAGTTCATGTTGAAAGAGGATCTCTACGGAGAACTAATGACATTGGTGAACGTATATGCCCCAAAGGAACATCAGGGGGCCTTTTACTGCAACTCAGGAGATATAATAATGGTTAGTTTCCCTTGATGTAATTGTCACCATGAACTGAGGAATGTTATAGAACCATTTATCCTCCTAGAGCCCAGGTGTTAAAGAAATACCTAGGTCCCTCTGGAATACACTATATGGAAACACAGTTGAGATAAAACTTGTTTCTAAAGGATAAGATCTTGGCACTTGGAGAATTTATTGTTACATAAAAAAATTTTATTTCTCCAAGGAATTCAACAAAGGTAAGTATATAAGTATTTGGATATAACTACAGGTAAATATAAATTACAAATTCTCGTTATTCATGGGAACAGTGGAAATATTTTTAAATGTTTCTAAAAACAATTTTTGTGGGCATTCTTATTTGAGCTCAAATAAATGTAGTCCATTCACAGTAAGTATTTATCCATGCAGGATCATCTTCACGTTGGGGCCCAGTCTCCTTCAGTGGCAATCAGGTTCTTCACTCACCGTCTGGAGCTTGGCAGAATCTTCAGGCATAGACACTTCTGAAGCCTACCTCTGGTGTCTAAGCCTATCCTAACTCCTAATCTCCTCCCTAAAAATCTATGTTCACTAATAGCTTATCTAAAAAAAATGATTATGGCCGGCTTGATAGTGCATTTATGTATTATGGTGTACCTGTTTCCCCTTTTCCATTCACTTCTCCAGGCATCTCTCTCAGTCTCTTCACTTTCCCTCAGCCACTATGTTCACTGACACAACTCTCTATTTCCCAGTCAATATTCATTCACTGCACTTGACCTCTACTTTCTTACACTTCTATCTCCCAACTCTGCCCTGGTACCTCCTATCCAAATCCAACTCCACAGCACACTCAATCACTCAAACTAATCCTAAAAAAAAAAAAACCCCACACTTTGCTGAGGGTTTTCCTTCCAACTTTCCCTTTCCATCTTCTATTCCTCCACTTTATCTCCCATTACCTTCAACTACAGGATCTTATCCTTCCACTATCATCCACTCCCCAGGCACACCTCACTTCCACATAAAACCCCAATAAAAAGCGTAGTTACTCACCTGTAACAGGTGATCTCCGGGAACAGCAGAAATTTGGTCTTCACATATGGGTATCGCCGGTACCGACGGAGCCTGCGCGGGAACGCTCCCCAGTGTCAACTCGTCACGCCGCCTTTTTCTTTGCTAGCCCTGCTTTATGGAACTCCCTCCCACATGCTATTCGTACCGAGCTCTCTTTCCCTCACTTTAAGGCTATGCTTAAAACTTACCTTTTCTCCCAAGCCTTTGACCTTCCCCTCCCTTCCTTCACCACCACCCAGTCAAGCACACTTACCCACTCGCAACTTATTGAGGGGCTATAACATTTTTGTGTCTACCTGGTTCGCACCCTTGGCCCTCTGAGTCAGCCTCCTTGTTGTTTTCCCCGTTCCGATGCTCCCCCATATGGTTTGTTGTTCACCTGTTGTGTAGCTTGTTCGTCTGTTCTGTTAGTTGCAATATGTTTTATTACTCGTCTTTGCTGTTTTGTCTGTTACTTGTCTTTGTTAGTCCTTATGTTACGTCCTGTCTCGTCTATCATGCTGTTTTCTACAGCTTACTTTTTACTCTCCTTGCTGCTCTTTTTCTGTCCACTTTCCTGTCCCCCAAATGGCGTTCTTTTCCATGATTCTCTTTCTTGCAGCCAAGATTGTTTGTATTGTGAACCGCCTTATACTATTGTAAGAGGCGGTATATCAAATTTGCTAAAGAAAGATAAAGAACGCTTTTGGGAGCATCTCTCAGCACATGCGCGCTGCCTTCCCGCCTTTCCAAGTGTCCCCTCTTCAGTTAAGTTTGTAGCTGAGTGAAAGGATAGAGGGAGAGAGGAAAGAGACAAAGAAATAGAGAGACAACTCCAAGGGGAGGTGGGTGGGTTGTGAAGACTAAATTCCTGCTGCTCCTGGAGATCACCTGCAACGGGTGAGTAACTACGCTATCTCCAGGAAGATGCCAGGGAGATAGCCCCAGGAAGGTGCCACCCTAGAAAGGTGGGAATCCTTCCTCCCATGGATCTCTGGCATTCCACCAAGGTTGGTGGATAGGAGTTGAATTAGGTCTGAAAGAGATTTTAAAGAACAGCTTGGCCAAAGAAGGCATCCCGACGGGAGGCTTTATCCAGGCAGCAGTGGGCTGTGAAAGTGTGTACCGAAGCCCAGGTGGCTGCTCGACAAATGTCATCGATACACAGAGTGAAAATTAGTTATGGAAGTTGCCATGGCTCTCACGTTATGAGCTGTGACATGGCCTTGAAGAAGACCCTTACTCTCATAAGCAAAGGATATGCATTGGGCAATCCATTTAGATAAAGTTCTTTTGGAGACTGGAAGTCCCAAATGACTAGGGTCAAAAGCTATAAAAAGTTGCGAGGACTTTCTATGTTGCTGTGTTCTCTGTAGGTAAAAGGCTAAGGCTCTTTTACAATCCAAAGTGTGAAGGTTTCTTTCTGCATTAGAGGCGTGAGGCCTCGGAAAAAATACATACAGGAAGATAAATTGATTGATTTAAATGAAAAGGCGAAACCACCTTTGGCATAAAGTGTGGATGAGTTCTAAGAACAACCTTATCATGATGAAACCTAGTATAAGGAGGATCAGCCACTAAAGCTTGCAGTTCACTAATGCGACGTGCAGAGGTGATTGCAATTAGGAAGATGACCTTCCAGGTCAAAAACTTAAGGGTTGTAGTGGCAAAAGGCAGCTTCATAAGCTGCCCGAGAACTAGATTTAGATCCCATGCCACCGGTGGTGGCTTAATGGGAGGTTTGGTTAATAGAAGACCTCTCATAAATCTGGATATGAGTGGATGAGAGGAAATTGGTTGTCCATTCAGAGGCTTATAAGAAGCTGCAATTGCACTGAGATGGACTTTTACCAAATTGGTCTTTAGACCAGAATTCGATAAGTGAAGGAGATACTCTAGTATCAGTTCTAAGGGTATAACCAGGGGACTTAATCCCTTCTTGGAGCACCATATAGTAAAACGTTTCCACTTGAAGGCATAAGATCTTGTGGAAAGTTTCCTAGAAGCCTGAAGGATATCCTTTACCTGTTGGGGCAGGTTGAAATCCTAGAGGTCTAAGCCTTCAGCAACCAGGCCGTGAGATGCAGGGACTGGGGATTCGGGTGCCATAGCATCCCGTCCTCTTGGGAAAGGAGATCTGGAGCATGCCCTAACTCCAGAGGTGCAGCTTGAGAGATGTAGAAGCAGGGGATACCACGCTTGGCAAGGCCATCGTGGCGCTATGAGAGAATCATGCGACCCCTGTCTCTCTGAAGCTTGAGAAGTGTTTTGGGGATGAGGGGAATGGGTGGAAAGGCATAAAGGAAGTCCTGACCCCAGTGAAGGAGGAAGGCATCCCTTGCCTGACAACTGTGAGCCAGAATCCTGGAACAGAACCAGGGAAGTTTGGCATTCGGTGGACTTGCAAAGAGGTCTATGTCTGGAATGCCCCAGAGATGAAATATCTTTGCCACCTGGTCTAGGTGGAGGGACCACTCGTGAGGCAGCAGTACTCGACTGAGTTTGTCTGCCCAAAGGTTCTGAATGCCTGGAAGATATACCCACTAGAAGGTGAATTTGATACTCTCTGGCAAGGGCCCACAGTCGTAAAGCAGGCAGAAGTGGGCTGTGAAAGTGTGTACCGAAGCCATCTTCCGCTAAAGACAAACATGCCAATCTTTATTCTAATTTGTACATATTGTAGATAGTTCTCCCTGTTTTATTTCCCTGTTCTCTGTAAATGTCAATGTTAGACTGTTACACATTGTACATCTTTGGTTATATGTAAACCGCGCCGATGATAAATAGTGTGGTATAGAAGAAATTGCAAATAAAATAAATAAATAAAAATAAAGCTTCGTTGCATAACGACAGAGAGCCTGTCCCACCCTGCTTGTTCACATAGAACATGGCTACTTGATTGTCCGTCTGGACTAGGACTGTCTTGTAGCTGAGCTGGGCGTGGAATACTCGAAGAGCTAAATAGATTGCTCTTAATTCCAGGAGGTTTATGTGTAGACCAGCCTCCTGTGGAGTCCAGGTGCCCTGGGTAGAGAGATGGATTCAGGTGTGCTCCCCAACCCACCTGTGATTCATCTGTTAGGGTGGCCTGAAAGAGGGGTCGATGAAAAGGAGACCCCACTGTCAGATTTTCTAGTGATTGCCACCATTGGAGGAACAAAATTAGTCGATGAGAGTTTATTATTTTGTCTGATAAATGACCTGTGGCCTGTGTCCAATGTGTGGATAGGGTCCACTGAGCTGCTCACATGTGGAGGCGAGCATATGAGACTATATGAACTGTGGATGCCATATGTCCCAGCAACTGTAGTAGCTCTCAAGCAGTTAGGGAGTATTTCCCTGCTGCTTGAGAAGCTAGTTGCATTATGCGAAGACACCGGGCCTGTGGAAGGAAAGCCTTTGCCTGTCTGGTATCTAGACAGGCCCCTATGAATTCCAGGCATTGGGAACGAACAAGTTGGGATTTTGGGAAGTTTATTACCAACACCAAGTATTGGAGGATTCGCATTGTGAGAGACAGTGCAGTGCTGGCCTCTGCAACTGTACAGGCTCAAATGACCCAATCGTCTAAGTAAGGGAAGACGAATATCCCCAGGGTTCGCAGAAATGCAGCTACTATTGCCATGCATTTCGTGAATACCCTTGGTGCTGAAACCAGACCAAAGGGAAGAACCCTGTACTGGAAATGTTTCCCCCTGAAAAGGAATCGTAAGAATTTCCTGTGATCTGGATGGATCAGAATGTGAGTGTATGCATCCTTTAAGTCTAGAGAGCAAAGCCAATCCTGGCTTTGAAGGTATGGCAGAAGAGTTCCTAGAGAAATCATTTTGAACTTCTCTCGAAACAGGTATTTGTTCAATTCTCTGAGGTCTAAAATGGGTCTGTGTCCTCCTGTTTTCTTTGGAATAAGAAAATAGGGGGAGTAGAACCCTGCACCTCGTTGAAGAATGGGTATCTCCTCTATTGCCTCTTGGGCAAGAAGTGTTGAGACCTCACGATCTAGCAGATTGTCTGCAGAGGTTTGAGAATTGAATTGCTTTAGAATTGTAGGAGGGGGCATGCTGTGAAAATGAAGCTTGTACCTTTCTCCTATAATGAACGAAGTCCAATTTTCTGCTGTTATCTGATGCCATCTGTTGCCAAAGTGGCATAACCTGCCTGGGATATTGGGGGGTTGAGGACCCCTCAGAGGCATGAAGGCTAAGCTCTCTAGGAAGGAGTCAAAGCCCTTGAGGAGGCTGAACCTGCAGAGCTGGTTTGGCCCTTGGGCCTTTTGGCTTCTTTTGCTGTTTAGTTTGTCCCTTTTGGGCAACCTGACCCCGAGTCTGACTCTGCTGGGTTTAGGAAGGATAACATTTCCTCTTTTTGCTGAAAGAGGGTTTTTATAAGGCTTCTTTTTGGCTGGAGTGGCTGTAGATTTCGACAAGCTATCTAGAGTAGCGTTGTCAGAATCTAACTCGTTAGCCTTTTCCTGCCAGTTTTTGCCAAAGAGATTCTCTCCCGTGCAAGGAATGTTTATGTTTATGTTTAATCATTTGATATACCGCTCAGGCCAAGGCATCAGAGCGGTTTACAATACCATATCATTTGAGAAAATATGAAAGGAACGCCATTTATGAGATAGGACAGAATAGAGGACGATTCACAAACTTGGAGACATCTTGAGCATGCTTAACTAGAGCAAGAAAGTCTTGTCTCTTGTCATCTGGGAGAAATGGGCTCATAAGCTCCAAGTCTCCTGTAACTTCCTTGAGGAACATTCCCATATACAGTATATATATGAACTGATCCTAGCTGAAAGCATGGAAGCCTGAAAGGTTTGGCACCCAAAAGCATCCAGCGTCCTGCATTCACGACCTGGAGGATTGGATGCATGCCTCTTTGCACTTTTCATCCTACGCATGGCTGGCTCCACCACCACTGAATGGTGCGGCAGCTGAGTCTTTTGAAATCCAGGACATGGCGGAACTCAATACATAGTATCAAGTCTCCTAGAGTGAGGAGATGTAGTCAGAGGTGTCTCCCACATTCTGAGCATCAAGCTATGCAGAATTTCATGGATGGGCAGAGTGGCTGCCTCCTTTGGAGCTTTAGAATACTGGAGAATTTCCAATTCCTTTGCTCTGGGTTCCTCTTCAGGAGCCACTGTGATTGAAAGGCCCTTGACCATATCACGAATAAAATCCTGAAGAGACATGTCCTCTGGAGGTGACATTCTGCATTGGGGAGAAGAGGGATCTTCTGGGAGAAACCCTCTAGTACCAGCAGAATTGTCAGAGTCTTCAGAATCGGAGGATTTGAAGTATTCCTGACCACGATGCTCATGCAAAGCACGGTCCCGGTATCGATCGAAGTCGGTACAGAGTTGATCCGGTACCAATCTGTAAATTCCAGCCAAAGATGGCGTGGGAAGAATTCCCACCGGGGCTGGTACCGGTAAAGGTACCGGCATCGGTGTCGATGTCGGTACCGGTGCCCGTTGGACCAACGGTACCGCAGCTGAGAGAAGAGCTGCGAAGCTGCGTTCAATACCGAGAAACCTCTGGTCTATTGACGCTGCCGATGCCTGGGTGTCGGTACCAGTGAAAACAGCCGGGACCCCTGAGCATGGCACAGGTAGTTCTTGCGAGGTCAAGGCCTCAAGAACATCCTGGAGCCCCATTGATGCTTTGGAAGCCGAAGCCTCCCGCTGGGGCTGCTTTGCCGGTGTGGTTCCCTCAAGAGCAATGCCAATGGCCTCTCGATGCTTAGCAGGAGAGCTACCCTTTGGAGGACCGGCTTTTATGTTTAGTTACCTGAGATCCATGGGAGGAAGAGGAGGCCCTTGAAGATGTCGAAGCAAGGGATCTGGCATCCGAAGAAAAGAGGGTACGGAGCTTTGCAGCCCGGTTCTGTCTTCCTCTTTTAGTCATCCCCATACAGGAGAGACATTCAGATGGAGAATGTTCAGACCCTAAAACATTTGAGACACCAATCATGGGTGTCAGTGACGGAAATGGTACCTCCACACTTAGTAAATTTTTTAAAACCACTAGTTGTTTTTTCCATGTTTTAAGAATATGGGGCCTAGTACCATAAAAGAAAAGTTTCTGAAGAGAAACAGTTCAAAGTATAAGGGTTTTTTGGAAAAGAAAAGAACCAGTGGTACCGGTAAGCATCGTGCGGCAGGCAAACGCTACCACAAGAAAACAATTTTAAAGACGGAATTTTCTGCAGTGACAGGGTATGGATCCTGTCGGCTCCGCGGAAAACGAAGAACTGAAGAGGGACAGTTGGAAAGGCGGGAAGGCAGCGCACATGTGCTGAGGGATGCTCCCAAAAGCGTTCCTATTGGACGCTGGGGAGCGTTCCCGCGCAGGCTCCGTCGGTACCCATATGTGAAGACTACATTCCTGCTTGTTCCTGGAGATTAAATATATCATTCAAATCCTCATATATTCTTCAAACATTCCAAAAAAAATTCATTCAGGGTCCTGACCACAGACACTCTGACACACATCCACTCTCTCTCTCGTTCACTATTCAACTGCCACAATCCTCCGGTCACCAACATTCCAATTTGCCTTCCTTAGCACCCTTCCACTCTCTGATGTCCCCTTCTATTTAAAATTTAAAAAAATGTATCTTCCTTTCCCCACTCCAACATGCTTTCCAGTCCAAACAAACTTTTGTTGTCTCTTTAAGGCTAGCTCCAGTGTTGAAGGCTTTCCTCAATCAGGGTCACTCACAGGCTTTCAAACAGCTGTGCTCTACAACAATGTAACCACAAAGGATCTCTCCCCTCCGCCTCTTACATCCAGGTACTAAGATAACTTTAAACTATAATTTTTCACTTAAAATATACTTTTATATCAAGTTTTCAACAGAACTCAACTCTTGATCACTTGGGCAGCAGTATTAGAAGCTTTTGAAAACATTAAAACACATTTGGTTTTGCTCTACAAAATGCTGAAATCACAACTTTTTGGAGCAGCAAAATTATTCCAAAACCACATTTCTGGAGTCCCTAGCCCTTAAGCCCATAAACGTTTAAATCTGCAAAATTGGTACTTTTGGAACTGGGAGTAGGCCCCTTCCCCCAGACTTTCATACACTTCTGATTTCATACTAAAGCAATAAATTTAAAAGAAAACCTTTCCCTGGGGTTACTAAACCTTTCCCTGGGTTTACTTACCCCTTCCCAATCTGTTTTAGCCAACAAAAAACTTTCAAAATTTAAAATTTATTTTCATCCATTTCTGGCCTTTTTTCACATTTATGCTATAAGCCCCTTTAAGGTTGGCTCCACCACCTGCATAATCACGCTGGCAAGTCCGAATCCTCAGCTCCAGTTCCCTACCACCATCCAGACTCCTCTCTCTCCAACTCTGCTACCATGTGAACCCCTATATATTTTTTTTATTTTCATTTTTATTTAATTATGAACCCCCCGCTCTCTTGGACTCTCCTTCCTTTTTTATCTGGGGCCGATTCTGTTTGTCTGGGCCATCCTATGGACCGATGCCTTGCCCACAGTTTCCTCATTGGCTCCGGCCCCATGACTATTAGGGCTATCCAGCCCCAATTTTCTCAGTCCGGCATCTCTCATCTTCTTTGGGCACGCTGGCCCCAAAAGGTACCCAATTCCCAGGCACCAGTCCAAATTTGGGCCATCTGCCCTCACCCATTAAGAGCAAGCCACCACTTCCTCCGAGCCCCTAGAACTCAAACAAACTTGCAGGCTTACTCCGGTGACAATCCTTGAGTTGAAGCTCATCAGAAGCCCTCCCTTTGTTTTATTTTTTTCCTCTTCCAAAAATCACTGCTCAGCCACATCGGCGGCCCAGACCATTTTTTTTTTTAAATCACAGTGGCTCTAAATATTCCCCATGACTGCAGGGAACAGGAAAAAAAAACAAACACAAAAACTCCTTGGTTGTCCACAGCTCCAAGGCTTTACAGTTGTACGCAGCAATCCCCAAACAGACCCCCAGACCCCCAATGGGAAGGAACCACCGCACTGCTATCGGCAACCCTTTTGGCAGCACTGGACCCCGCCCCCCCCGGGTATTTTTTAAACATTTATTCATCTGATTACATTACAATGCAATGCAGACCGCATTAGGAACTTTATGGAGGGACTATTGATTGTGGGGGGAGGTTTAAATTTGGCCTGGCATCCGTTTCTAGATAACTCGAAGGAAGGATTTCTGAGGTCAAAGACAGACCAAAAGGAATTTGAGAGCTTTTTAGATTAGCTGTCACTGCTACATCTAGAACTAAGCCTGCAGTTTTCCCCACCTGAAGAGGTGACGTGTAGGAGGAAAGCCATGAACAAAGGGGGTGGGTGAAGGCAGGGAGAGAGTGAATGAAACTCTATGGAGGGGGAGGGCTGAGCAAAGAACTAAATGGGGATCCACTGTAGGGGCTCAAAATGTATGCTTGCTGTAGGATCCAATACAGTTATCAGAGGCCCTGGCCATGGGACAGTGGCACTCTATGTTTCAACTGTAAAATTCATCTTTTCAAACCTGTTATCGGTGACATCTAATGGATTCATATGTTGTGTCGTGACCCCCTGCCTAGGCCAAAGGCTGATAGGCAAAAGGGCTGCCTTATTTGCCCTTAAGTAATGTCACAAGATGTTTCTTCCAGCAGGGGTTGCTGGGACTTGTAGTTCTTATATTACTTGAACACAAAGTAGTATGACCACTCAGGGTTTTTAAGGCAAAACAAAGATATTTATTTTGGGTTTCCCCTTTCGCATCAAAATTCACAAACGCTACGCAAAGTGGGATTATTTCTCCAAATGAAAATCACCAGGAACAAAAATGTGGCTGGAACATCAGAACTCAATTAGACTCTTTGCACAGTAGCTGTTCATAGCATTCTTCAGCACAGACAGTTTCACAGCTACTGCTGGTATTTACAACAGGTAAATTCTTTTTCTCTTTTATCCAAGGCTGATGCATTTAACCCTCAGGTTTCAGTGGAAATTCTCTTTCTTTCTTTCTCACAGACGCTCTCAGCTCTCCATTAGCTAAACAAATATGCTATGTAAACTTCCTTCCACAGTTCAAGGCTAGCACATATTTAAGCTTTCTGCTTTACAAAAAGAACAGTCTATCTCTGTTTCGTCACACTCAGGAACTCTCTCATAAACATCAACTTGCATATCTTCACAAGCTGCACTTTGCTTATCTTTCTCCAGGCTTTTGGCAATAGGTTCAAGCTTACTGTTATACAGAAACTTGTGAAACTCTCCTAAGAACTGCTCCCTCTGGTCACAACCAGCAGTGCATTGGGAATGAGCCTTCCTATTCTGAAACAGCTTCTCCAATAACTCAACAGCGTTCAGGTCTGTCTCTCTGTCTTTATTTGAACTCTGATTACTTTTGTTTGTAACAGCATTCACTGTCCTCTTGCCTGCATGGTTCCCTTGAGCATTCTGTTCTGCACTTAGTTTCAGTTCTCTAACAACGTCTTCAGCCAAAGTTCTGCTAAGCACTGAAGCAGACGTACCTTCTAAGCAAGAACTGCTTTTCTTGTTGTCAGAACTGTTCCCCGCGGTAGAGTAAAACTTTCCAGATTTCTCCTCTCTGAGCTGCTTTGAACCAGGCTTCACCTTTGAATCCTCTGGTTCCAGTGCTCTTCCTGAACTTGAGTCAGCATTCATCGGCTGCTCTCTCGGCCACGCCTTCAGCTGCTCTACCGGCTTCTCTCTCAGCCACGCTTTTCTACAACTCACTGAAGCAGGTTTAAAACAGTGCTTTGCAGCGACCACACCCTGCTTCCTGCACATGTATCTCATCTCACTAGGGCTCAAGCTTGCTCCTACGTCATGGCTTGGGCAGGGGGGGGGCTCAGCTTCAGCTACTGCATGTTCCTCTAGCTTGTGGTCACTATGGAAACCTTGGCTATCTCTGCTCTTAAAGGTGTATTCCTCATTTCCCTCACATTCCATCTCTTCCACACAGCTCTCTCATTGTCACAATTGTCATACTTGGTTTGGAAGGAAAAATAAAATCAAAACAGAATATTTGGGTACAATACCATCCAAGCCACCCTTCCCCCCTCTTTTGCAAGTCAAAGACTCACATACTATCACATATGCAGAGCCATGAGCCATGCTCCACATGCTTTCCTCAATTGTTATACATTTTTAATTCCGTAGCCTGAAAATGTTGACCTTTGAGAAAAATTAATTTCAACTCAGTTCAAGCATTTTACAATATCAGTAACGAATACATAAAAAGAAGAGGAAAATACGTTAGTCTCTCATATCAATAATCAAGTGACACCTTAAAACTCATTCATCTAGAAACTACGATTTCTTTTATTTTTTTCTTCCTACGGTACAACTTTTTTGTTTTCATTTTGCTTACTACCAGCCACATCTGGCTACAGCATCAATGAGTAGAAACATAGAAACATGATGGCAGATAAAGACCATACAGCCTATCTAGTCTGCCCTTCCATACCAACAACTACAGTCCCTTTTTTTCCTTTAGACATCTTCTGTGTTGGTCCCATATTTTCTTGGATTCATAAAAAGTCCTTGTGTCTACTATCTCCACTGGGAGACTATTCTATACATCTACCACTCTTTCTGTAAAGAAATATTTCGCATATTACTCCTGAGTCTATCCCCTTTCACCTTCATCATGCGTCCTCTCATTACAGAGCTTTCTTTCAATTGAAAGAGGCTCTCCTCCTGTGCATTTATGCCATGGAGGTATTTAAATGTTTCTATCATATCTTCCCTCTCCTGCCTTTCCTCCAAAGTATAAATATTGAGATCTTCAAAACTGTCCCCATATGTCTTATGATGAAGCCCAATGACGATTTCAGTAGCCACCCTCTGCACCGACTCCATCCTGTTTATATCTGTTTGAAGGTGTGGTCTCCAGAATTGCACACAATACTCCAAATGAGGTCTCACCAAAGACTTATGCAGAGGCACTATCACCTCCTCCTTCCTGCTGGCCATTCCTCTCCCTATGCACCCAAGCATCCTTCTGGTTTTTGTGGCCACCTTTTCCACCTGTTTTCCACCTTAAGATCATCAGAAACAATCACCCCCAGGTCTCACTCCTTTTTCGTGGACAGAAGTATTTCAAGTATTCCACCCCTATACCATGGGTTTTTGCAGCCCAAAATGCATGACCCTACATTGTTTAGTGTAAATCTAACACATGGGGATTCCAATGAGGAGTTACAGTTATATCAATCCCAGGACTAATTTTGGGATCGCAGTGGTGATTCCTTCTGCAACTCTGTGGAAGGCCCAGCTAAATGTGGCTCTGCAGAAAAGTACCAAAATCAACAGGAGTAGTGTGATGAACTGCATACCAACAGAAGTGTCCCTCTCCGAAGGCTGCAGGAGGTGGCGGAGGAGGGAGCTGTACTTGCAACTAGTCACTTTTTTTCCAATCAATTCCACTGACCAACACAGAATTCAAAAAGTCACTTTCGGCAGCAAGTTTTATGCACCAGGTTATGTGCTCTCTTTAAAGGGAGCTCTTTAAAGAGGAGGCAAATGAGGCAGTCAGCTTTCTTTGCTCTTATTTTTTTTAATTGTTCAATAAAAACAGGATTCCAGGACTGGATTTCATACTTGCAGGAATTTGTAGCCCACGTCTCTATCAATGGGCTAATCCCAAGCAAGCATCTGATATACTGTACATTCTCTTTCTTGAGCACCTTCCCATAAAATATTTAATGCATCCACAGTACCTCAAGCACTACAGTGTATCTCCCAGATTCTGGAGATGTCTGCAGTGTGTTTTTGTAGCTCTTATGGTATTTCCCACTCCAACAGGAGGCAACCTTTTGTGACCCATCCCAGAGCTTTCCATACCCTCTCAAAGGCAATGATCAAGATGTGGGAGGACTCCATCTTCAACTAAAATGTAGGCCACCAGTTTTCCTGCATTTTAACTGCACACAGATAACAGCATGACAGAAAGCAGGAACCAACAGTAACTGTAGAAGGCAGCAGAGTACAGATGAGAGGGGGGGAGGCAAGGAACTTTGCCAGAGTGCGGGTCAGAGATCTAGAACATATAAAAAGCAGAAAGGCAAATATCCAATCATGTAAATATGGACTAAAAGGTCAAAAAGCAAATGATCTCCATAAAATATGAAAAAAGACAATGCCTTGAAATGTTCTCCTCAAAATCATAGTATGGGGATAATTTTAAAAAAGCGTTTTCTCCCAAGTGTAAAAGCTTTATATGCATGCCTCGTGAAGATTGCCTTGGTGTGTAGTTTGGGCAGAGCAGAGGCAGATTTATGATGCACCTGCATTTTTTTTTCTAAAATGCACAGATACACACATAGCATACATGCACACATTTACACCTGTGGGCTAATAGGTGCATATTTGCCTTTATAAAAATTGGCATCCAGATCCAGTCCTATCTGCCTTTATAAAATAGGCTTCAAACCAGCAACCTTTTTGATCTTTTCACTTAAGCATCCTCTTATGAAATCAAGCCCTATAAAATTAGTCAACAGGTTAGTTAAATACAGATACCAGCTACAGGGATCCATATTGCTGGAAGATTTAAAGAGAAACAAAAACAGCCCTCTAGAAGGATTTAAGTAAAGTAGATCGGCTTGGAGGCAGGGAACTAGACTATATGGCCTTGTGAGATCCCTTCTGGCCCTATTTGTGATTCTAGGATTCCAAATCAGCAGTCCTGTTTCCAGCAGTGGCATTATTGAAGCAAGTTTCTGGTATTTATATTTGTAACTATCTATCATTTTGGAGTACATACCAAGCCCTCTCGCTGCAATGTCAGTGGCAAAAAGGACAGCAGCTTTCTTACGAACAAAATCATTATAAACATCCATCCTCTTCATCTGCTGCTGTTTGCCGTGGAGGGCCAGGACAGGCATGCCAGGACGGAGCCGGCAGAAAACCCGGAACAAATACTGAACCTATGGAAGAGAGGAAGAAAAAAAAACCAGAAATGACTAAGTCACACTGTGGTAATTTTATAAAGTTATTTTCACTCATACATGGCAATATACATGCTTACAATGGCTCTTATCAAATTGTGGCAGGCACAGAAGTGCACGTTTACTTTTACTGTAGGCGCTGCCAGGGTGCAGTCTGGCTGGAGCACCAGCAGCGTCATGAAGTACACGCAGAGATTATAAAATACCTTAAATTATGTGCATTTGTCAGTAATCTCTCTCAAACAGGTGTAATGTCCACTTATGTGTCTTCATAAAATAGGTGCAAAATAAGTACCTCTCAGCCCATTCAACTTCAGTCACCGGTTATAAAAATTGCCTTCATTTTCTGCAAAATGGAAATGGTGACTTAGAGCTTAGCTCTGTTTCACTATGAACCACAACAAACATGATCCAATTCTCTCCACATCAGTTGCTTCAGCAGAGATCATTTGTTCTTGATTCTTCTGCCCTGCCCTGAGGAAGGAAAGCCATGGCCCACCGAGTGTCCAAGCAAGCCCCGATGAACTCCAGGGACTGAAGTGGAGTGAGGTGGGACTTTGGGTAATTGATCATGAACCCCAGATGCTCCAGGAGGTGAATGGTGTGGTCCAAGGTCTGCCGGACTTCGGAGGCCGTGCCCCCTGTTATGAGCCAGTCGTCTAGATATGGATAGACAAAGGTGCCCTGCAGTCGGAGGTGGGCCACAGCCAAGGCCAGGCATTTCATGAAGTCCCACAGGGCGGATGCGAGGCCAAAGGGAAGTACCCTGTACTGGTAATGGTTTCCCTGAACCATGAAGCAGAGGTATTTTCTGTGCTTGGGATGGATGAGGATGTGGGCATAAGCATCCTTTAAGTCCAAGGAGCATAGCCAATCACCCTGCTGGAGGAAGGGCAGTAACGTTTCAAGGGAGAGCATCCTGAACTTCTCAAACACCAGGAACTTGTTTAGGTTCAGCAGGTCGAGGATGTGCCGAAGAACCCTGTCCGCTTTGGGATGAGGAAGTAACAGGAGTAAAACCCCCGTCCTCGGAAGCCCGGTGGGTCTCGTTCTATTGCCCTGTCCTCAAGGAGGCCTGTGAACTCCTAAGTCATGAGGACCAAGTGCTGGGGAAGCAGACTTAGCTCCCCGGGGAAGTAGAGGAGGAAGCTGGTCCAGATGAAGGAGATAGCCCCCCGAACGACCTGGAGGACCCGGGCGTCGGTGGAGATGGATTCCCACCAGTGGGAGAAGTGGACCAGATGCCCCCCGATGGACAGCCGCTCTTTCAGCAGATGAGAAGCTATGCCGATGGTGTCATAACCCCAAGGATGGCTGAGTCAGCACTGGGGGTGGCATTCCCAAAGGCTTTCTTTGAAAACTGGGGAAGTGCTCCACGCAGCCTCCGTCAGTGCCGACGTCACCCATATGTGAGGACCGACTTCCTGCTTGTTCCTGGAGAATACTTTGGCTCAGTTACATAACAACCTCCACATACAGAATTAGAAATAACTGCACACCATGTAAATAAGTTCCTTTTGTTTATAATTTTCAGTTATCGATTCTTTAATATATTAACACGTCCAATACTTATTCCATGCAAAGTTAACATTCCTCGTTACACTTGTTCCATGTAAACCACCATGACTGGTAGATACGGCGGTATAAAAGTGTTAAATAAATAAATATAAAAGTATATCCTGGTATCACAGTGTTCCCTACTGGATATCCTTTTTCCACCAGATCTCTGAAATGCCTATTATAGCACTGAATGAAAAGGAAGACATATATTCTGCCATCTTATTTTCAATGGTCTCTCTCCTTGGACAAATACTACTACTAATACTTATCATTTGTATAACACTACAAGGCATATGCAACAGAACCCAAGAGGGGAGGGGCCAACCTGGTATGTAGGAAATGGAGAAAGTTCTTCGGAAGGTATCACTGACGTAATAGCCAAAGAGAGAGATTTATTGCATAAATTTCAAAAATGCAGACTGGTAAAATGGAGACATACCTTAAGAAAGTGCTAGCAGCGCAGGAGATAGGTGACATGAAAAACAGTAAAGCTAAACTAAAAAAGAGCTATCATAAAGGCAACAACTTTCACTTACTCTTGTGGCATTAAGATTAAGGACCTGATATTCAATTGGGCAGGGCTAAGCACCATAGCCGCTTAGCCCTGACCACCAACCCCCATACCTCAGATATTCACTTCCATGGCAACATGGCCATGCTGCCTGGAAGATGCTGAGGCTAACCATGCAGCATCAATATTGAATGCTGCATGGTTAGCCTCGGTGCTATAAGATATACAAGGTTTTTCCTCGCTTATCTTATAAACACCGAGCGCTAATCGTGCAGCTTCCAATATTGGTGCTGCATGGCTAGCGCCGGTTCCAGCCTCCACTCCAGCCTGGAATGCACCTGGCACACCAGGGACTTAATTGGAGATATTCCATGGCACTACCCATGTATGTGCTGCCGAATATCCGGTTAGCAGGCATTTACATGGTTAACTGGCTGTTAACCATATAAATGCCTTTTGACTATCGGGCCCTAAGAGTATAAACACACATGATTTCCCAAAAGGGTGACTTAAAAGAACAAAAACATTAACATTCAAGAGAGGGAGGAGTACAAATAAGAACATTCGGAAATCTGAAAGAAGCAGGGAAAGCAGTCGGGATAGGAAAAGCAGAAGAAGAAGAAAGAATAGTTAATAGATAAAATGAAGCAATGAAATTAACATTTATTTCTTATTTAACAACTTTTTTATACTGCATTGAAAGGAGGCAGGGCAGATTGAAATTATAAAACAGAGGAGAAAGAAGACTTTAGGGATGATAAGGAAAAAACAAACACACTAATACTTTTGTTTGGCATTTACTAAAGGAGGAATTGTAAATGAACCACCAACTGTTGGCATCGGTATGTATGGTAGTAGGGTAAAGTCACATCATTTACAGAAGAAAGGCAAAGCTATGGAGACAGATGAAATGTATCGTAGGATATTGAGTGAGATCAGGAGATATTTTGGAAGATTTGCTGAAGATATGTTCAATAGTTCTCTCCGCCAGAAACCATCACTCTTGCAAACACCTAACACCGCACGTAAAACACCATGTAAAATACCTAGGCACAATTCTTGATCAGAGCTTAAGCTTCAACGCCCAAATCAAGCAAATTACCAGAACAGTATCACCATATCAGGACTCTGAAGAACCTTAAACCACTACTACAGCATAATGACTTCAGGAACGTTTGTCAAGCTATCATCACTCCCATCTTCGACTATGCTAATATCATAACAAGGATTCTCAAAATCCTCACTACATGTAAAGTTAACATTCCTCTTTATAATTGTTCCATGCAAACTGCCGTGACTGGTAGATACAGTGGTATATAAGTGCTGTTAGATAAATAAACAGTTCTTCAAAGATTTAATTGGCTCATAACACTGGTGAAGTGTAGATGGTGTCTCCCTCCATAAAAGTAGCGAGAGAGATGAGGCCAGATATTTTCACTGGCTTAAAATGAACTGGCCTATAGTTAATTTATGGATGTTCTACTGAAGGGACCAGTACATGATGGGGGTAAGAAACATATAGGCAACAGCCAGGAGAGAAACTATGGGGCAATCATGTCTGATATTGTCTCATCATCTCAAAATTATAAGATGCCAGCCAGCAGCAGAGGGAAGCTAGGATGTATAGCAAGAAAAAACAAGGGGGAGATGGCAATTCCATCATACAGGTCTTCAGAGGGCAAGACCTCACCTATATTAGTGTCCAATTTTGAAGGCCGTTCCTCTGAAAAATTATAGACCGGAGCACCAAAATAGCATGGGTCAGCACTAAAGCTACAGGAAATGAGAATCAGTGACCTAAATATATATATACCATATATACCAAAAAGAGGAGTCTGGAGAAATATGATAAAGAAACATTAAACTATGTCAAAGGTATAAATACTGCACAAGCAGCAAACCATTTTTGAGGGAAAAAATGCTCCAGAATAAAGCATGGTCTGAGATTCCAGAGGTAGACATGCAGCAGTATCAGAAAACATTACTTTTTGAATTTTGAGCACCTGCTCTATCTTCTCAGGTCTCTTGCCCAGTTCCACTCTGCTCCTGCCCTCCAGGAAGGGACGCGGCCATGATCCAACAGGTATCATGCACTACAAAAGTGCATCGCCTGCATCTCCTTGCGTGAGCTCCTTGGAGCGACCATTACAACCACACTGCTGTGAGATACTCTGCTTTCACCTCACAAGCTGCACCCACGGATAAGTGTGTCCTGTTAGTAGGTGCTGCGCTACTTTGTATGTGGCTTCTTGCCTATCTCCCCATCATGGCCCTTATCCCCAGTGCACTGGGGCTGGTGGTCTGCACCTCCAGCCTCCCCCCCCCCTAATTGGGGCATTTTAGCCGCATCCCCACAAACCTGCTGCCTTGTAAATGTTCTAGCTCCAGCGTAGCCCAACCTCCACTCATCCCTTCATTATTACTTAGCCCAGCCCTCTTAAATTGCTGAGCACTTTGCTCCAAATCACTCCTTATTCATGATCTTCTACAACATTCCCTTGATATGCTCTTCTTAAAAGAAACCTGGCTGAGGGAGAGTAAGGACCCTTCCTCCATCGCTGCCTCCTCCCAGATTTCTTCACTTTCTCTACCTCCAGAAATGGCCAGTGTGGTGGGGGTATGGCCATCCTCCATCGCTCTGACTTCGCTATCACTGAGAGGCACCAAGGAGCTAGACAACCACAAAGCAGAACATGTTCAGAAACTTTATTGGGGATTTCATTACAAATCTCTCATTTATATTTTTCATTCATTCACTGCTGGATGTGTGGGGGAGGAGGGGTTTTGAGAAGACTGTTTATTTATCAACATGAAAAGTTTTGTTTTTTTGTTTGCTCTGAAATGTTCATGTATGGCCCAATGTTGGAGGCTTTAATGGTTCAATTTTAAAAATATTAAAGTACTGTTAATATGTTTATTTTATAGTATACAGTCCTATTTAGTATACAATCTTTGCTTCATTTTGACAGGTTGTCTGTCTTATATGATAGTTGAAGCTTCAGCACCTTGGACCCCATATTTATTGGTTCCTTATTACATACATATATCATTTTTTTGTTCCTTAGAGTGCATACAAAAGAAGTTTCAAAACCATTCAAGGAAATTAGAGTGCTGCAGTATCCTGGTCTGTTTTGCCTACATGAGTCTTTTTAGTTTCTTTTCAGTTCACTAATTGATACTCCTCATCTTTGCACCCTAAGATTCTGCTTTTTTTTCCTTTTATATTACCGATTGCTGTATATGTTGGTTTTTATCTTTATGTTTATGAGTTCTTATTCAGCACTTTTATGTTTTTTTAATATATACGTTTTATGTCATTTGGCTATTCTATAGTTTTCATGTGTTTATTTATAATGTATGTTGTTCTTAATGAATGATTTTTTTATATGTATTTGTGTATGTTATTATTTATTTTTTATAGTGCTATCACATCCCTGAGGAAGGCAAGAGCAGAAACACGGCCCGTGTTCGATGTGGCTACACTGTACCCCTCAAAGTTTCTGAACGTATTCTGGTTTGTGGTTGTCTCATTACTTGGTAACTGTTGGTTTGGTTGTGAATCTTTGGAATGCTTCTGCGTTGGACTCTCCCTATCACTGAGATCCATTCATCTACCCTTCACTACCCTGAATCCCTTCTGATCAGTTTTGACAGTGCCCCTGCTCTTCATTTCCTTCTTCTTTATGTCCCCACGTCTTTATGCCCCGATCGCTTGGACTCTTTACGGATGACCCTTTCTGAAACCTCCCTCTCCTATCTTAACTTGATGAACCTTGAGATTGTAACATCTACCTGAACCCCCCCCTCCCGACCTAGGTATCAGGCTTCTCAATCTTCTAAGTGATCTTTGGCTCACCCAGCATTTCCTGTGCCCCACCCACACTGCTGGCAGTACACTTGATTTTGTCATTACATCCACTGCTTCCCCGTTTGCCCCTTCGGCTTTTTCCCACTCTTCCTCTCCCCTGGTCAGACCTTCATTGTATCTTCTTCTCCATTCCATCCCCCATGACAGGTACCATTTCTGACACCTCTGGTGCAACCTCCGCTCTGAGATGCTGCATTACACCCTCCACGCTCCAACAGTTCCCATCTTCAGATACTCTTTTCCCTCCTGATTTCTCTGCTCAACAGTCTAACTCCTAAGCCCATATTTAGAATACTGTACTCACATCTGCGCGTGATCAGTTGGCCCCCCCTTTGCCTCATTCCCTTTACCAGCTGGTTTCTCACTCTCCCTGGTATCACCCTGGTCTTCACCTCCTCTGCACTCAACTCCGTCGCACTGAGCATCACTGGTGTAGGCACCCATCGTCTACCTCTTTGTCCTATTTCACTCATTGCCACCATCACTATCGCTCTTCTGTACATATAGCTAAACAATCCTATTATTCTAATGTTATCATTTCATCCTCCAACTCATCTCGGCAGCTCTACTCCATCCTTCATGCCCTCTCTGCTCCTAGAGCATCCACTTCCCCAGCATTCTTTGACACTCAGCCAAACCCAGTACAATTAGCCTCCTCCTTTCTCAGACAAAGTACTCCAACTACGCACCACATTCCCTACCTGACCCCCTCCCCTTCCTCTTATACCTCCCCCCACCCTGCCCATCCAAGAACCCTTTTCTTTGTCCCCTACCACACCAGCCCTCTCTCATACCGCAGCTCGGCTCATCACGCATGCTTCCCGTTACGATCACGTCACTCCCCTTCTTATTGGTCTCCACTGGCTTCCCATTCCCTATCGGATCCAGTTCAAAGTCCTCACTTTTGTTCGCAGGGTCCTGCACACTGGTGTCCCCCATCATCTCTCTGACCTGGTTCGTCTTCACGTCCCCCAATGTTCCCTCCGGTCTATCCATGCCAACCGCATGTTTCTTCCCTCTCCCGCCTCTGCCCGTCTTGAATCTACCAGTTTGTCGGCTTTCTTCTTCCTTGGCCCCAGGCTCTGGAACTCTTCCCCCCCCCCCCCCCAGGCTCTCCACCTCGAGTCATTATTCACCAAATTCAAAACCGGTTTAAAATTTCATTTTTTTCTGTGCCGCCTATGATCTCCCACCCCCTCCCTCCATCCCCACAGCCCCCCCTTAAGCCTTGTGTCTTGTCTTGTCTGCCCCAGTTTGTGTCTGTCCCCCCTTTTCTCTTCAGCCTACTTTTTGCTTTCTCTTTACCTTTGATTCTGTCCCTTTCCTGTCATACCATTGGAGTTCTGTTTCCTCTAGCCCTCTTTTTCCAGCAGCAACTCTGACTTTCAAGGAACTGGCTGCCAAGCCGTTATCAAAACCATCCTGTATACACCAATGGTACGGACACTACAGCCGCGCAAACTTGTCGCCTTGAACACAAATCTTCAAAAATACGCCATATGCTGACATATGTCAGCAAAGTCGACTTCTTCTGTGCTCGAAGCAAGGTTGCGATCACTGCTTTAGAGTATCCTTTTTTCTTTAACCTCGACCTTTCAATGGCCAAACCGTAAGCGAGAACCGATTCACCTGAGGCATTCGAAGCAGACCCTGGCGTAGCAGATCCTCTGAGACCGGTAGCCCCCAAGGCTCCCCGTCGAGAAGCTGTATGAGATCGGCGTACCACGGTCATCTTGGCCAGTCCAGACCACCAGTAGCACTCTCCCACGATGAGCTTCGATACATTGAACCATGTGGCCCATCAGTGCCCACGGCAGAAAGACAGAGCAGACCTGACGACAGCCAAGGTTGCATCAGGGTGTTGAGCCCTTCTAACATTCTCTCCCGACATCTGCTGAAGAAGCGACTCACTTTCACTGACTGAAAGGTCGCCATGAGATCTATGATCGGCGGGCCCTATCTGCGGACTATTAGGGCAAACACTTCCGGATGCAGTTCTCATTCCCCGGCATCCACTTGGACCCTGCTGAGAAAATCCGCTGTCACATTGTCCTTCCCTGCAATGTGCGCCGCCGAGATCACTGGAAGATGGTTCTCCACCCAAGAAAACAGCGTCTCTGCTTCTTTTTCCATGACTGCACTTCCCGTGCCACCTTGCCGATTGATGTAGGCCACTGTCACGGAATTGTCCGACAGCACTCTCACCGCTTGACCTATTACCGCCGCTTCGAATGTTTGAAGCGCCAAATAAACCGCTCTCAACTCCAGCCGATTGATTGACCAAGTTCTCTCTTGAACAAACCACGTGCCTTGCGCGAAATGTTCTCCGCAGAGCACACCCCATCCTGTGAGACTCACATCCGTTAACAGGGGGAGCCATTCTGGCTGCTCCAGAGGCATCCCTGCCTTGAACGCCCTGGGGAGCAGCCACCACTGCAAGGACTGCCTGACCCGGAGCGGACAGAGAAGACATGTGTTCAACGAGTCGGCCTGATGAGACCAGCGACGAAGTAGCGCTCGCTGCAAGGGCCTCATATGAAACCTGGCCCATGCAATGTTCCCTCTAATTTTCTGTAGGCTGTGTGCGCATAAAATATCAGCTGTGCAGCTTTTGAAGGAAGGTTAAATTTTTGTGCGTCACATAACGACACTCGGAATTCTATACTTTAAAATTTGACTACATGTCAGAATACAGTATGTACACCACATTGATTGCACTAGATAATATTGTAGAACTTGTGAAAACCGTAAACACACAACAACTTTTAAATTTTAAGATGTCTGTGTTGTTTTCTATCAGAATTAGAACCGTAATTTTTGTGCGCTCTGTTATAAAGTATGTGCGCTCGCTCGGCGAGGTGTGTGCGCGCGCACACGCGCACAGCTTAGAGGGAACAGTGGGCCCATGGCACGGCTTCCAACGTCGTCACCATCGTTCCGAGAACCCAAAGGTAGTCCCACGCAGAAGGCACCTGTGCGGAGCGGAACTTGCAAACCAGTTGGAGACCTAGAACCCGATGATTCAGGAGAAACACTGCCACTTTCCGAGTGTCGAACTGAACTCCCAGGTACTTGAGATCCTGGGTTGGTACTAAGCGGCTTTTGGCCGAATTGACCACCCAGCCTAAGCTCTGTAAAAACTTCACTAACTTTGTCTGTTACTTGTACACTCTCGGCTTTTGATTTTGCTCGAATCAACCAATCGTCGAGATAAGGATGAACCAGAATCCCTTCCTTCCGCAATGCCGCCGCCGCCACTACCACCATAATCTTGGTGAAAGTCTGCAGCGCCATTGCGAGTCCGAATGGTAGAGCTTGGAATTGATAATGCCCCCAGGGGAGGGCGAAGTGTAGAAACGTCTGATGGGCCGCTCTGATTGGAATGTGCAGATACGCTTCCGTGAGATCTAGGGAGGTTAAATACTCTCCCTTGCATATCGCTACAATGACGGACCTCAACGTTTCCATCTGGAAATGTGGCACCAGTAAACATTGATTCACGCCTTTCACATCCAATATAGGTCGTAGAGATCCGTCTTTTTTTGGAACCACAAAATAAATTGAGTATCGACCCACACCGTAGTCCGACAATGGAACCGGCGCGATTGCCCCCAAATGCAAAAGCCGATCTAGAATATTGCGGATCGCCCGAGCTTTTTGTTGACCTTTGCAGGGAGACATCACAAAGGCGTCCCGAACCGGACTTGCAAATTCTAGTGCGTAACCCTCATGAATTATCTCCAAGACCCACTGCTCTGACGTTATCCGGGTCCAGGCAGGAAGGAACCCCCGAAGCCTCCTGCCTATGGGTTGGCTTCCTACCGTGACCCGCCAGCTTTCATTGGGGCTTTCGAGTAGTCGCTGTGGAAGTCGCTGCAAAACCAATACTTGCTCCTCGAAACCCCTGGGGTTGCGAAGCAAATCTCCCTCTCTGGAAACCACCCAGACAAGAAGTATGGAATCTTTTAAAATCTCTAAACTAACTCTGAAAGGCTCACTGAGGTCCAAAAATAGAAGTAGTCTTGCAAGGGAAACCCCCTCAAGACCTAAATGCCCCCTGACAGGATTTAGCAATCGTAAAATTAAAAAGAAGTAAACCACCACAGGAGCTCAGGCCACACGACGAGCACGCTCATAAAATGGCTGCCGCATGTACCAGACAGAAAAGGGCACCAAAAACTGCGCAAAGAACAGCGGCACGGCAGCAGCCCGCTCCCCGCTTGCCGGACCCGACCGCTGCCACAAAATAACTTTATTCAACTTACAGCTCTTCGATGGGGCTCCAGCCCACGCGGCCCCACTCAATGCAGACACGAGCGGAGAACCGCCAGGCAAGCCTCCCGTCCCAGTGCCTACGTGAGTGACGGGATCGTGGCCGTCCTCCGAAGCAAGGGATCTCCAGTTGTGTCACAGAGCTCTCCTCCGTTCCGTCCAGGAGAGATCTGAAGAAAAATGAAGCTGACAGCCCCAGCACTGAGAGAGAGAGGCACAGAGAAACTGGCACAAGTTTATTTTTTGGTTTTTTGGTGTTTTTTTTTAAATGACAGTAACCCAATAAAGAAATTAAATTGAAAATTAAAGAAAAAGAACCAAATTTAAACCCCCCCAATTTTTTTTTAAAGGGTAAACTATACTAAAGCTACACTCTTGTTCCTTATGTGTTCCTCAAGTGAGCCCAGCACCTAGGCTCACTACGTCCTCCTGCTGCATGGAGACTGGACACACTGGGGCTGATGGGAGAGACCAGCAGACTACATCCAATGATGTCATGAATTTGACATGCCCAGTCAGCGTAGTTACTCACCTGTAACAGGTGTTCTCCAGGAGCAGCAGGAATCAGTCCTCACATATGGGTGACGTCGGCGCCGACGGAGCCCTCGCGGAGCAATTTTCCCCAGCTTTCAAAGAAAGCCTTTGGGAATTGCAGCGCGCTTGCGCGGTCCTCTTCCCGCCCAAGGGTGCCATCTTGCTCAGTCTGATGACATAGCTAAAAGACAGCAAAAAATTAGCAAAAAACAAAAGCATAGAACTGCAACTCCAAGGGGAGGAGGGAGGGTTGTGAGGACCGATTCCTGCTGCTCCTGGAGAACACCTGTTACAGGTGAGTAACTACGCTTTCTCCAGGACCAAGCAGGAAGTCAGTCCTCACATATGGGACTCCCAAGCTTAAGGCTACCGGAGACCCTAAGCACAAAAATGAGCTCCCTCAAGCTCAGTAGCACAGAAGGAAGGAATCTTCTCTGAATATGTCTCCAACCGGTAGCCCAACATCCGGGATGGAGGGTAGGAGTTGCCTATACCTCAAAGAGGTTACGGAGGACTGCCTGTCCGAAAGCACTGTCCCTGCGGGACTCCCTCTCCAGGCAGTAATGGGCTGCAAAAGTCTGGCTTGAAGACCAAGTAGCGGCCCGGCAGATGTCTGCCAATGGAACAGAGCGGAGGTAAGCCACCGACGTAGCCTTCGCCCGAACATGATGAGCTGTGACCACTGTTCCCTCTAAGCTGTGCACGTGCACACACCTCACTGAGCGAGCGCACATACTTTACAACAGAGCGCACAAAAATTACGGTTCTGATTCCGATAGAAAACAACACAGACGTCTTAAAATTTAAAAGTTGTGATTGTAATTACTAGAAATTTTCCACTTCATATAGTAATCGTCTATTTTCATTTAATTTGATTAAAATCAATGTGGTGTACATACTGTATTCTGACGAGTAGTCAAATTTTAAAGTATATAACTCAGAGTGTCGTTATATGGTGCACAAAAATTAAACCTTCCTTCAAAAGCTGCACAGATGATATTTTATGCGCACACAGCCTACAGAAAATTAGAGGGAACATTGGCTGTGACTCTACCTTCCAACACGAGGCCGGCTGCCTTGTAAGCCCAAGCGATACAGTCAGCAATCCAGATGGACAGAGTACGCTTGGAGACAGGGAGCCCCAACTTGTTGGGGTCATAAGACACGAAGAGCTGAACAGTCCTTCGGTGCTCCCGCGTACGGTCAAGGTAGAAGGTCAACGCCCTTCTACAGTCCAGGGTATGCAGGACCATTTCAGCTCGGCTGGAGTGTGGCCTGGGAAAGTAGGTCGGAAGTACCACCTCCTGGTTGATGTGAAAAGGGGATACCACTTTGGGAAGAAACTTAGGGTGAGTCCGTAGGACTACCCGGTTCTTGTAGAACCTAGTGTAAGGAGGATCAGACACTAGGGCCTGCAACTCACTAACGCGTCTAGCAGAAGTGAGGGCTACCAAGAACAAGGTTTTCCACGAAAGAAAACGAAGTGGACAGGTAGCCATAGGCTCAAAAGGCGGACAGGTAAGCCGCTGCAAAACCACATTGAGATCCCAGTCCGGGGCTGGCAGGCGCAAAGGTGGCTTAAGGAGAAGGAGGCCTCTGAGAAAACGAGCCACCAGAGGGTGGCTGGAAAGAGGTCTACCATCCACCGGCATGTGATGCACAGAAAGAGCACTGAGGTGGACCTTGACCGAGTTGGACTTAAGTCCAAGGTTAGAGAGAGAGAGCAAGTACTGCAAGACCACTGATGCTGAACAGGAGAAGGGATCTTGAGACTGCTGAGTACACCAGACGGAGAACCGACGCCACTTTAGAGCGTAGGACTTCCGGGTGGAGGGCCTCCTGGAGGCCAAGACGACCTCCTCCACATCTGGAGGTAGCTGCAGAGGAGCAAGGACTACCCTTTCAGCAGCCAGGCCATCAGATGAAGGGACCGGAGGTTGGGGTGTAGGAGAGTCCCCTGATCCTGCGACAGGAGGTCGGGCTGAAACCCCAGTGGAAGAGGAGTGTCCACCGCCAGCTGCATCAGAAGCGGGAACCAAGGTTGTCTCGGCCACCGGGGAGCCACTAGGATCATCGATGCTTTGTCTCTGAGAACCTTGAAGAGCGTCCGAGACACCAGTGGCATGGGAGGAAAGGCATACAAGAGGCCGGTGGACCATGGAATCAGAAAAGCATCCGCCGCTACTCTGAGAGGATGCGGCTGTCGAGAGCAGAATCTGGGCAGCTGCCGGTTCAGAGGACTGGCAAACAGATCCAGGGTGGGGAGACCCCACTTGAGAAAGATTTGCTGAACCACCATCGGATCCAGCCTCCACTCGTGTGGCTGGAGGATCCTGCTGAGCTTGTCGGCCAGGTAATTTTCTTGACCTGGGAGATAGACAGCCCTGAGGAGGATGCCGTGGCGGACTGCCCAAGAGCATAGCTGTTGCGCCTCCTGACAGAGGAGGAAGGAGCCTGTTCCGCCTTGTTTGTTTACGTAGAACATGGCAACCTGGTTGTCCGTCTGTATCAGCAGCGACTGGTGGGACACCAGGTGAGAGAAGGCTCTGAGCGCTAGGCGGATGGCTCTGAGCTCCAGGAAGTTTATCTGTTGAGCAGACTCCCAAGGATTCCAGAGGCCTTGAGTACATGACCCTTGGCAATGTGCTCCCCAACCCAGGAGGGAAGCATCGGTCGTCAGGACCTGAGAATGCGGAGGGGGCTGAAAAGCCACCCCTAGCACTAGGTTTGGTAGACGAAGCCACCATCGCAGAGATGAGACCAGCTGGTCGGAGATCTGTACTGAGTCCGCTAGGCTCCCCGTGGCCTGATGCCATTGAGTGCGAAGGCACCACTGAGCAGGACGCATGTTCAGTCGGGCATTGGGGGTCACATGGACCGTGGAAGCCATATGGCCGAGCAGTCGCAGAAAGTGCCTGGCGGAGACCAGCGCATTGCTGTGAAAGTGGCTGGCGAGATCCATGAGCCGCCTGGCCCTGTCCAGAGGGAGGAAGGCCCGCGCCTGAAGTGTGTCCAACCTGGCGCCTATGAACTCGAGATTTTGAGAGGGGAGCAAAGTGGACTTTGCGAAGTTTATGACAAAACTCAAGTGCTGGAGCAGAGCCACAGTGCGATGAGTGGCCTGAGCGGCCTCTGTTGAAGATGGGGCTCTGATGAGCCAGTCGTCCAGGTATGGGAACACAAAAAGACCTTGAAGTCTTAGATAGGCCGCCACCACTGCTAGGCATTTGGGAACACCCTGGGGGCGGAGGATAGGCCAAAGGGCAGTACTCTGTACTGGTAATGATTTCCTCCCACAACAAATCTGAGATATTGTCTGTGGTCTGGATGAATGAGGATATGAGTATACGCATCCTTCAGATCCAAGGAGCATAGCCAGTCTCCCTGCTGGAGGTAGGGCAGCAGGATTCCAAGGGTAAGCATCTTGAACTTTTCCTTTGCAAGGAACTTGTTGAGGTTTCGCAAGTCCAGGATGGGTCTGAGGCCTCCTGTTCTTTTTGGAATCAGGAAGTACCTGGAGTAAAACCCTTGACCCTTCAGGTGGTGGGGCACCGGTTCCACGGCTTGTTCCTGAATGAGACTTGCTAACTCCTGAAGGAGTAAGTCCCTGTGCAAAGGGAGTCTGGGAGGCTCCCCTGGAAAGTAGGAGGGAGGTACCTGGTGAAAGTGAAGATAGCCCTTTTGAACTATGTGATGTTGGACCACCTGTGGGCAAAGTGGACCAGCCGGCCTCCTGTGCTGAGAGAAACCAGCTGAGGGGGAGAGGCTATGCTGAGGAAGTCAAAAACCCCCACCCTGCTGAGCAGGGGCCGGTGGTGCAGGCTTGGGGGCTTGCTGCCTACGGGACCTATTACCCCGTCCCTTGGCCTGCTTTCCCTGTGGGGGAGCTGCTGAGGCCTGATACTGAGGGTAGTATTTATAGGCAGCCGCCTTCCTCGGGTAAAAGGGCTTTTTCCCCGAGCCCTTCTTCTTCTTTTGAGAAGGGGCAGAGGTCTTCCTTGAGAGACGAGTCCTGGTGAGAGTCTCCGTCTCGATTTGTGCAGCCTTCTCATCCATGGGCTTGCCAAAGAGGTTATCACCTCGGCAGGGGACATCGACCAACTTGTCCTGCACCCAGGGCTCGAGGTCGGACGTCTGAAGCCAAGCCTGGCGGCGTCCACCGATGCCGGCCGCAGCTACTCGAGCCGAAGCCTCAAAACCATCATAGGCTGCTCGAGATATAAACTTGGAGCACTCTCGAATACCAGTTGACAAGGTTTGGAACCTCTGCAAAGGTTCGTCGGAGAGACCAGCAGAGAACCCGGCTATTTCTTTAGCCAGGTCTCGGAGATACATGCCCATGTAGAGCTGGTAGGTCTGGACTCGACAAGCAAGCATAGAGCCCTGGAAGCACTTCCTACCGAGGGCATCCAGGCTTCAGGCTTCCCTACCAGGGGGCACCGAGGAGTGCATTTTTTGACTCTTAAGTCTATGCATGGCTGATTCCACCACCATGGAATGGTGCGGTAGTTGTGCCTTTTGGAAGCCGGGGCTCTTGCGGACTCGATAAATGGAATCGACCCGCTTGCTTAACACCGGCGACGACGCCGGGCTCTCCCACATGCGGAAGAGAAGTCGTTCCAGCATCGGAGGAAGCGGTACAATAAAGGCCTCCTTCGGGGGAGAGTCATATTGGAGGGCATCGAGTTCTTCGACTCGAGGTTCCTCCTTGGGATCCGCGGGGAAGGCCAAAGCCTTGGCCATATCCCTCACGAAGTCCGAGAACCGGGTATCCTCCGGGAGGGACCGTCTCCGAGGTTCGGACTCGGGGGAGTCCGAAGGGACACACCGAGTCCGAAAGGAACCAGGTGACTCTTCGTCCTCGGATTCCCAGGCCGACTCCTCGGAGGAGGAGTCGAGCGGCTCCGGTCGGGTGGGCAACGATGCTATCCGCTCCGACGCCGAGGGAGTCGGCGTCGACAACCTCGGTCCCGAACAGGAGGCCGAAGGAGACCTCGACCGAGGATCGACTCGAGCCCTCATGGACTCGAAGATCGGCTCGGTCTCCGGGGTCGACTTGGGAGGTCAACGTCCCGGCGGTCAGGGCAGAAGCACCGGCGAGGCCAGCGATCAATACCCGCTGCTGGTCCATGAAGGCAGTCAGACTGCTCTCCAAGGCCGTCAACCTGAGTCCGAGCTCAGGAGACCCAGCAGCCCCCGACTCGGGCCCCGACGGCATCGGGTCCGACGTCGGGTCCTTCGGAGGCGAGTCAACGAGGACAACAGTACTCACGTGAGCGGGCAAGTCCACCTCGAGTCGAGGATGTTTTGACGGCCTCTCCACCTCCGAGGACCCGGGACGGGAATCGGGGCTATGCGACCTGGCCCTCGAGGGACCAGGAGCGTCCACCGATCCCGCCCTCGCGGGTTTCTTCTTCCGATGATGTTCCCGGGTAGGAGACCCCCTTTCAGAGGAACTTCGACGATGCTCAGGACCAGAGTCCCGAGACGTCGAAGCCTCTGACGAGGTCCGAGCCCGGCCGGAGTCAGAGAAGATACGCTCCCGCTGATGCTGCCGACTCAACGCTTTTGAGGACATTTTGCCACACGGACCACAGATCATGGAGTCATGATCGGGTCCGAGGCAGCGGAGGCAGAAGTCATGAGTGTCTGTAAGAGACATGAGTTTCTTACAGAGGTCACACTTTTTAAAGCCGCTGGCAGCCATCGGGGGAAAAAGGGCCCCTGCGAGGTCGAAAGACCGGGCTGCCAGGGAAAAAGGAAAAAGGCGCGAAATCTGTCACGAAGGACAAAATACCGAAAAATAAGGAACGGACTCGCAACCGGCGTCGCGAGTCCGGGCGGGAAAAGAACCGGCGTCGAACCGAAGAAAAAAGAGAAATAAAGAGAAAAAATGAACTTTTCGGCGGGGATTCACAGACAACGTCTGTAGGGCTCCGCGGAAAAAAGAAGACTGAGCAAGATGGCACCCTTGGGCGGGAAGAGGACCGCGCATGCGCGCTGCAATTCCCAAAGGCTTTCTTTGAAAGCTGGGGAAAATTGCTCCGCGAGGGCTCCGTCGGCGCCAACGTCACCCATATGTGAGGACTGACTTCCTGCTTGGTCCTGGAGAATCCAAGCTGCAGGAGGAGGTACACAACCCAGAGGTAGAGGACTGAACTGGAGGACCGATAAGGAACCATCCTTCTTTCCTTCTTAAATGAACTCCATGTATCTCAAAACAGTGGTGATATTTCTCTTGCCATCTCACTAGATCTTTCCTCTGCTTTCGATCTGGCTTTTGATTATACCCTCCTCTCACGCCTTTACGATTCTGGGATACGTAGTACTGTCTTACATTGGTCTGCTCCTTCTCTGTTCACCCATAACTCTGCCACCTCAGCCAATGTTCCCCTTTCATATGATGTCCCACAAGGTTCTGTTCTGTCCTCCTTTTCTCTCATTATTCAACAATATACTGTGTCAGCATACTACTATGCTGACAATATTATTCTCCTCTATCACACCAGCCCCCCCGCCCCCGTTTTGGCACCCCTCAATGCTTGCCTCTCACATATTTCTTCTTGGCTCTCTACAAATTATTTACAACTCCTCTAAATCCGCTGCTATTTGGTTCACACATTTGGTGCCCCCTGTCCTTCTCTGGCCCTCTGCTCAACTCCACTCATACCCCTATGGTGTCTTCCCTTTGCTACCTAGGCATCATTCTGGGCTCTTTGCTCTTTCCATGAACACCTCTTGTCCCTTATCCATCATTCCTTTGTTTCACTGCATCAGGATTTGGGCAGCTTGGTCTTTCCTGTCCCCTTCTACCATACCTACCCTTCTCCTATACTTACTGATCAGCAGACTTGATTACTGCAACGTCACTCTGATAGGCCTTCCCCAATATCCTGCAACACTTACAACTACTCCAGAATACCGATGCCCACATTGTCACACATGCCAATCGTTCAGACCACGTCACTCCTCTCCTCATGCATCTCCACTGGTTTTCTCTCTGTTTCAAAATTCACTACAAATTCCTGATTTTGTTTCACAAGGTCCTCAACACTTCTACCCCCCCCCCCCGCCCCCCCACAATATTTGGCTGATCTTATCCATCTATATACACCCCTCATCGCCAGCTTCGGTCCATCCATGCAAATCGCCTGTCTATACCTTCACAAGCCCACCTAGAGCTCACTCGTAACTCTGCTTTCTTTTTTCTTGGCCCCACACTCCGGAACTCCCTGCCTTCCACACTCCGCCTGGAACCATCATATCAAAGATTCAAGTCACATCAGAAACTCCTCTGTACCATTTGGCTTTTGACCTCCCATGAACTACCCCACACTAACCCCTTGCTGCCTCTTACCCTTTTGCTCCTCTCAGCTCTATTGACTTGGCTGTTTCTCATCCATCCTGCTGATATATGGTGTTCCTTTCTACTTTCTGACCTTGCAGCATTGTTATTATTGTAAACAGCCCTAAGAACATAAGAACATAAGATATGCCATACTGAGTCAGACCAAGGTCCATCAAGCCCAGTATCCTGTTTCCAACAGTGGCCAATCTAGATCACAGGTACCTAGCAGTTTCCCCAAAAGACACAGGTTCCGCAATGCTTGTACTGGGTCAAGCATTAATATCCTGGGTCCCTTCTTAATAATGGTCTATGGACCTTTCCTCCAGGAACTTGTCCAAACCTTTTTTAAACCCAGCTACACTAACAGCCTTTACTACATCCTCCGGTAACAAATTCCAGAGTTTGATTACACGTTGAGTGAAAAAATATTTTCTTTTATTAGTCTTAAATAGTTTACCCTGTAGCTTTATTGCATGTCCCCTAGTCTTTCTATATTCTGATAACGTAAAAATTTCGATCTACGTTTACCTGTTCCACTCCGTTCATTAATTTATAGACTTCTATCATATCTCCCCTCAGCCATCTCTTTTCCAGGTTAAAGAGCCCTAACCTTTTTAGCCTTTCTTTATAGGAGTATCCTTCCATCCCCTTTACCATTTTGGTGGCTCTTCTCTGAACCTTTTCTAATAACGCTATATCCTTTTTAAGATACGGCGACCAGCATTGCACACAATATTCAAGGTGCGGTCTCACCATGGAACGGTATAGAGGCATTATAATATCTTTTGTTTTATTTTCCATTCCTTTCCTTATGATACCTAGCATTGTATTTGCTCTCTTGGCCGCCGCTGCACACTGGGCCGAGGGTTTTAACATGTTATCCACAATGACGCCTAAATCTTTTTCCTGAGTGGTGGTTCCTAATGTGGAACCTTGCATTATGTAACCATAGTTTGGGTTGTTCTTCCCTAGGTGCATAACTTTGCACTTGTCCACATTAAATTTCATCTGCCATTTTGATGCCCAGTCTTCCAATTGATCAAGATCCTCTTGCAATCTTCCACAATCCTCTTGGGTTTTAACAACTTTAAATAGTTTTGTGTCATCTGCAAATTTGATAACCTCACTCGTTATTCCACTTTCTGGGTCATTTATGAATGCTGATGCTGTCACCTGGGCGGTATATCAAATGAATGTATAAAAGGTAAAGATCACTTATTGAATTTTGAGTAAAATGACAGGGGAGGAGGATTGATAAGTTTGAAATTATCTGGATCCCATAAGTAAAGTATAGAGTGTATACATTTGAGCTAAGATAGGTGAATGGGACTTTATCTACATGGACAACACTACCTACTGACTCACAGCTGGACTGCCCCTGCTTGGTTTTGAGACTGCCTTGCTTTGAATGTTTCCTGCTGGCTGGGGGTGGGAGGGGGGCGAAGAGAAAGCTCGGATTTAATTTTTGTATTGCCGAGATGGCCCATGGGCTGATGCTGTATTTTGTTCATTCTGTTTTGTAAACTGAAAACTTAAAAATAAAATAAAAATTCCTTTAGAGAAAGGGCGATGGAGGCACCAAATGAACTTACAGTGGAAGAGAAAAAAAGTGGTAAGCATGCAGTTCACAGCACAGACGTGACAGCAGAGCCAGAGATTAGCTAGGATCTACGACACTGCAGCAAGGGTGGAATTGAGCAGACTAGATAGGTACATACCCCCGGTAGGACATGTTCTGAAGGCTGCAGTATTGCAAACAACTCATCCTTCACTCCCCTCAAGAACATTAGCAAAAGGAGTTTGTGATATGAAAAAAAAAAATCAGAGCAGAGGAAGAAAGCACAATGCACAGATGGTGTAGGCCACGTGATATTTGAAGTAACTAGAGTCAGGACAACTTTGCGTAGGCACCTTTTCTCCCATAACAACCAACAGAAGCAAAGATATGGAATCCACGCCCTGGCCGTAGAAAGTGTTTCCGATAGTGTGCTACTCTTCAAATGACAGATAAGCAGAGTGACAGAAGAAACAATATAATTCAGTTGCTCACACTGTTAAAATAAAATGTAACTCCAATGAGAAAGTTTAGAACTCTTATCCTTTCCTCTATATATATTTTTTTAAACCTTGCACACAACCTTCACATCACTGCTGACTAGAATGTATGAAAACCTTATCAGAAAAAGCATATCAGCAGTGCAACCGCTGCACCACTATGACAATTCTGTACATTTTTAAACATTTTCTTTGGCACCTGCATTGTCTCTCAATAGTAAGTCTCTACTAAAAGGACACAAACAAGCGCCTTGGCAGGGATCCCATCAGTAACTTCTCTCAGCTATACAGAGTGCGTCAGTGCTTTGGAAAGCAAATAAATCAATGCAAACAAACAGGAAATGGCAGATTCAGTCTGTCTGGCATACAAACGTGCCAACACAAATGTCCCAGATCTGTTCCATGGTGTACACTCATAGGAACATCGCAAAACTGCACTAAAAACCAGCCATTCAGACTGATGGAATTGAAGAAACAAGTAATTTGCAAGAATACCTCTTTGCAGCTGGCAAAAAACACAATGCTTTTTTTCTTCAGATGGCTTCTCAGGAAGGAGTACAGCATATTTACTTTCTGCTGCAGGTCACAGACAATAAATCTCTGCTCCAAGGTTGCTGGAGTGCTGTAATAGGAAAACAGGACAAGTGCTACAATTAGAAATGTTTTGCACTCTCAAGCCATGAGCCAAAACCAATCTGCAAAGTATGCAGTCTACAGAAGCCATACTCTCCTCTTCGTGAAGGCATTTCTGCACCATTTCAGTAAATATCACTTCAACTTACATAATATCTAGCAGACTGATACAGCTTAAAAATAAAAACATATAGCCTACTGAAAATCAGCAAAGATGCTTAAAAGATCAAATGCAGGTTTTTAAATTAAAAAGAGGAAAAACAGAGAGGCCTTTATTCACTCTCCATGAGAAGAGAACATTGGGGCTCCTGCAGGCAAACTAGAACGTTTCATCAGCCTTCACTGGATAGTTCCCTATTAATAAGCAGGAAAATCTAGTACAGCTTGGTCCTATGGACTGGACCACAAGAAGCAAAACTAGAAAAATGGAAGAAGGAGCACCAGGAACAAGTCCCTTTTCTTACTCAAAGTGAGAAAAACCTCCTCCTACATATGATATCTAACCATCCAGTGTCCCTGGATGGAATCTGTAGAATAAGTTCAATAATGCTTATAAAACCATCTGCTGGAAAATATTACAGCAAGTGTGTCTGTCTATCTCTTTACTCATTTAGGCATACTGGAGGGAGGAGTGGCCTAGTGGTTGGGGCAAGGTACTACAGGCCGGTGGTTCAAATCCCACTAGAGGACAGCAACCTTGGGCCGGAAGGACTGGGGTTTCTAGTCCCGCAGGTGCTCCTTGTGGTCTTGGGCAAGCCACTTAACCCTCCATTGCCCATGTTCCCTGTAAGTATTAGTGTATGTGTCTCATATCCCCTCATGTTAAAATGTATCCTCCAACCGCTTTGACCCGGTGAAAAGCGGGATATAAATGCAGCTAAATAAATAAATAAATAAAATAAATACTGAAGGAAAACACAATATACAACAGGCTGTATGCCAATGGACATTTATTTATATGTATGCATTTAGCTCATGCCTTTCCAACAGTAGTTCAAGGCGAGTTAACTTCTGTACCTGAATATATTTCCTTATTCCTAGAGGGCTTATAATCTAAGTTTGTATCTGAGGCAATGGAGGGTTAAGCAACTTGCCCAAGATCACAAGGAGCAGCAGTGGCATTTGAACCCCCGGCTTCCCTGGTTCCAGCCTAGTGCTTTAACCACTAGGCTACTCCTGGCAGCTCTAGCTAAATAGCCCAAAGAAACCAGCAAAATGAGCCACAAATGCCATGAACAGGCTGTGAAAAAGTATCCTAGAGGATCAGTGGCAGCGAGTATCACACGGAAGACCTGGGGGGCTCGATTCCCAGAGCAAGGGCTGATGCAAAGGCAGGTTTTTGCCCTTGGGAAGGAAAAGGGAATCTCAGTCACCAATTAACAATGGCACCTAGGAAGTATTTTATAAAACTTTAGGCAGTGGTCACATATATTATCAAAAGACAAGTTATATGTGGATTTAGCACATGCCTTCATCAGGAATAGCTCAAGGAAACTTACATTCAGGTACCAGTCCTAACAGCACAGAAATTTACACCTAATCCAAAGCTGTAAAATGTGTGCTATGTACACATGTATTTTATAAACTGCATATGCACACACCCTAGCTCTGCCCAAACTACACCGAGTGAACGTACTCTAGCTCTCATTGGCATGCGCACTTCTACACATACCCAAAACAACTTAATAGCAACCATTTTTTGGATGTATGTAAAACAAGGTTTATACATGGAAATAAAATGCCTTATAAAATTACCCTCCACAGGTTTGATGTTATAACAAAACGTCTATATGAAGTTCAAAAAGCTGCCTATTTTATAAAATGGCAACATAAGCACCTATGTACCTTTATCAAATTATGCTCCAAGATCCCACCACAACAGCATACAAATGCCAATGCACAAATTACACCTGTTCCAAAGAGGATGTACATGCATGCGTGTACTCTATTCACAGACCTGCTTATTTTATACACTGCAACCCCATCTCTACTCTGCAGAAACTAAATCCCTAGGAACACCTTCATGCAAATCATGTAAAAAATAGGCACGGGCGCGCGCACACACACACCTTCCATTCACACGCTTCTGTAGTCATGTCATATTTTTGCTTTTTAAAATGTGTTTTTGAATTTGTTTACTTCTTTTATTTTCCTTGGTCTTCTCTAGTTCTTGTTTCCTTTTCAGTGGGGGAGGTATGACGACTTACTATTTGGGTGCATTTTATTTTCTCATTTAATGTTTGGTTTCCTTGCTGCTATTTGTTCTTTCCCCAATCTCTCTTCCCCTTCTTGTCCCAGTTTCTTTATTCATTTTTTTTGGGAGGGGAGGGGATTAGGGGAGAAGAGAAAGGGTCCTTCAACTTCTTTTGGCTTTCAGCTTAACCAAAACAAGAGTTGAAATCAAGCACGAGCCTTTATTTGCAATTACCGAAGGATCCTTTTCCTCTTATTTTATATCCCCTCCCAAATTACTTAATCCTGTCATTATGGACAGTCTTTAGTAGGAATTATAAACCAGAGATCTTTTTGGAACTCTGCAATAATGGGCATTAAATCCAGCCATCAGCTGACGCCATTGCGCAATGTTGCCACTGTACAATATTTGACTGCTAACTAAGAGCAGAAATTTGACCCGGGAGCCTAACCTAGGCTCCTCTGCATGATGAAGCACTACACTGCTACTGAGCCACCAGACCAGCCCTTCCTTGCCAGCTTCTTTTATACCATGGCCCCCCCCCTCCTACTCCACAGGCCAGCCTGCCTCTATGCCACATAACCTCGCTCCCCCACCCCCACACCTCCACTGGGACACGAGCAGCAAGTCCATCTCTGAGGCCCAGTACCTGACACTGCACTGGCAGACACTAAGAGCGCTAGCTGCCAGCGCTGAATATTGGGCTCTGTGCAATTACTCAAAGTGCTTGCCTTAATGTTTACATTTTAATTGGCTGCCAGAACAGAGTCAGGAAAACAAAACCCCACAACATCCTAGAAAGCTTATCAGTCATCTTCTTGTACTTTCATCAAGGCCAAAAGGTAAAAGAAAACTATCTTGCACCATCATAACTACCCAACTCAACTTAAAATTAATTACTTAGGAAGAACCTTGAACGCATCCACACTGGCTAAACTTTAACGAGCCCTATAATCATGCTCCCACAGACTGTTATAGTGTGGCCAGCCACAGTGAGAGCAGCCCTGGGGATTTAAAAAAAAAAAAAAACACAACACACGTCACTGCACACAGTTACATGCAATGGCCAAAGCAATACGGTTTGAAAGATACATCTCATAAGAAGTTCAAAGCTTACCACCCTCCTTGCAAAAGACTGTACGAGCATGTACCATGGTAGAGGTCTCAGCAAGCTGATGCATCATCAAGCCAAGAGAAAGTCAAGCATCTAAAAGTGTGCCTCATGACTCAAAGCCCTTCTAGGAGCTTTCATCTAATCTGCTACTTTGCATCTCACTCCAGATTTTAGCCAAAATCAGCTACCGCTATAATGTGCAAACTACTAGTTTCAGCTCAATAACCGGTACAGTAATTATTATTTTGAAGCAGTAATTGCTCCTTTTCATCATCTACTCAATTTATTAGAAACAAAGCACGAGTTGATGAGGTGGCTTGGGAACACTGTGTTATAGCTGCTCTTCCAAACAAATTTGAAAAACAACAATTTGCAGTGCCTCTAAAATTATGTATGTATAACAAGGCACTAAACCTTCTTTAGACTCTAAACAGCTGAATCTCAGGAAGAGGTTCCAGACAGCAGACTGTGTAATCCACCTCTGGGCATTGGTGCCGACTACAAAACAAGGCAATGTCAAAAGTTTAGTTTTACAATGAGTTAACACAAGAAGTAATAAAATATTCCACTTGACACATTATGGGTAAAGAAAGAAAGCTTCCTTCTATATACCCACCTTTCCCCAAAGACTCGGAGGCTATGTAAAGTAATAAAATTATATAATCATGTACAGTGATTCAAATTATAAAAACAAGGACATCACATAAATGACAGTAAAATCTAATCAGTGAAAGCAGTACCGAACAGCTTGCAAAAAAATAAAACTTCCCCTAAGGTTATTTTAAATGGTAGTCATTTCCATAAACTTGAACCAATACATGAATAAGCACTATTTCTAGCCACAGTTAACCAACTACTCCCCAATATCAATGACACTAACCTTTCACTTTCAATGTTATCCTCCATTTACAGTAGCTTTTCTGCCATTCTGATTTCATCCCATCTCATCCTCTTTCAACCTCTAGTCCCTATTTTATTTCTTGCATACTTACCAGCTGTCTCCTTTTCTCACCCCCTTCCCAGCCATCTTCCCACTCTTACCCTGTCCCTAACACACCCATCGTACCCCATTTTCTTCTCCTTCCTCAGCCTTATTCCCCCATCTTTTACCCACTTCTCTGCTCACTTTTTTTCCATCCCCAATTCCTTCCCTATCACCAGTCTTGGATTTTGTTTTTTTTTTGTCTCTAGCTTTTACCCAGCCTTCGATTACCCATCACTGGCTCCCCCCAGCCTGTATTTTACCCTCTTCACAGTCTTGTTTTTAATCCTTTCCAATAGGCCAGGACCCTTTCCTTTGCCTCTCAACCACTTCCCTGCCAGTCTCCCCTCCCCATATTTCTGTACATCTCACATCCCTAGACCATCTAACAAAAGTCCTACCCATTACTCTCCCACACAAATGGCCTAATATCCAAATCCCCATCCAATATCCAAGTTTGTGCTTTTTCTAATCTGCCACCCAACTCCTCCTTCCATCTCTCCTTTTGGTATCTTCCTTCACCCTTCATCTTCTTTCACTTTCTTTCTCCCTATCTCCTTAGAGCTACCCCTTCCACCAAGTTTCTTCTTCATATTTATCCCTCCCTCACGTCTATCCAACTGTTTTCTCCCCCGCTTCATTTTGCTAGCTCTCCTCTCTTCCTCTAAAGTCTTTCTTCCATAGCCATCCCAACTCCCAGTTCCAGTGTGGAGCACATAGCCCAAGAAGCAGGTGCAGCAATGTTCCCAGCTGCATCAGGGCTTAAACAAGGCCATTAGACATAACATTTGGCATACTGGGCCAGATCAAAAGGTCCATCAAGCCCAATATCCTATTTCCAACAGTGGCTAATCCAAGTTACAAGTACCGGGCAGGAACCCAAAAGGTAGACAGAATCCATTCTGCTTATCCCTGGGATAAGCAGTGGATGTCCCACAATCCACTTTAATAATGGCATGATGGGATCTATAGAGTATTGCCCAACCCTCCCCAGAAGGATTATCCACAGGCTCCTTTAAGGGAGCCTATAGCCCGGAATTCAAGGCTGGGAGGGCATGGCTCAGAGGCAGAGGTTAAGAATCCAGCAGGCTGCAGGAGGGAGAGAGGCCCATGGAGCCAGAGGTCCTTTTCCAGGCAAGCCATGTGAAGGTAGGAATTTTAACTGGAGCTAGAGGAAGGGTCAGAAGAACCAGGCTGTGAAGGTTTAACATCCGGAATAGAATAAAGCTAACATTGTTTTCTTAACTGCTGCCTGTTCTGTGTTTTACATGAAAACCCCTTTCCACCGCATGCCACAGTACCACATATAATGGCAGCTGTGGTATTTTTGATACCACGTGAATGGGGGCAAGTCCACATTTCTTCAGGCCTGAGCCTCCGCAGTAGGTCAGAATATTTGTGTTTGTGTGGGCTAAGAGGGTTATCCTCACCCTAGTTAGGGAGCTTGAAGAGGTTTAGTTAGTGCCGAACTGGCAAGCATTGTTTTGGCCAGTAGAGCCGCTAAATAATTTGTTGCTCCTAGAATACTGCAATGTTAACTCAGCTGCAGAAGAGTGAGCTGTGATTGTGGTTTGCAAGTGAGTAGCGACAAGCCAAAATGGAGCAGCTCTTCCAGATACAGGTAGAAGGGCAGCAGCAACGTCAGCAGCAGTTACAGAATCTTGTGCAGGTGCAGGAGGAGCTAGAGAAGATCCCTGGCACAGCTGACCAAGACCCTGCAGAGACCACACTCCACCCTCTAGAGCAAGCACTTCTTAAAATGACAGCAGAAGATGAACAGCCCACTTCTTGGTGAACTTTGAACAGACCGTCTGCATCACCACATGGCCAAAGGCAACATGGATCACTTATCTGGGGACTCTGCTGATGGGCAGCATTCCGGCTGCATTCCAGATGAGCAGACTACGTATACAGCTGTCAAACTGGAATGGGCCAGCTGTACCCCAGAGATCTATCGCCAGCGATTCAGAAGGGGAGAGACTCCAGAAAGAAGAGCCCTCTAAGGTTCCTCTATCGCTTGAAGGATCTCGCATGGAGTGAGCCCGAGACAGCCAAGATTGTGCTGTTGTATCAGTTTTTGGAGGGCTTGACCACCCCGATGAGATAATGGGTACGTCAGCACACAAAGCTTACACTGCCAAGTGCACTGGAAATAGCGGAGGAATACTATGAAGCACAGCCAGTGACTGAAGCGGACAGTGAGAAGGGGACGTCATTACCCATTAGCAATGGATAGAAGGGGAGGCCGAAACAGAAGTTGGCTCCCATGTTCTGACCCCCGAAGTCAACTCCTAAGCGAAAGCATGGCTCCAGCCATGACCCCTTCACCTGTTTTAGGTGTGGAGCCCGGAGACACTTTGCTCAAGAATGTCCCCTGGATATGGAAGAACTCGTGGAGGTCAGCCTAACTACTCCTCACACCTCTGCTTGTGTGGACAGTCCCCATCCAGGGACATAGAACTTTGTGATTCCTGTGGAGCTTGAAGGGACCTGCCTCCAGGCCTTGATAGATCCGTCAGGAAACCATAATCCGGTTTCAAATTGACTATGCAAAGACAGTAACACTGGCCTGTGTGCATGGAGACCAGAGGCAGTATCCAACGGCACAGGTCTCAAGACTCCAGCAGGGCAAGTCACGTTCCAGATCATGGTGCTGCACTGGCTACTGCATCCAGTGGTGATCGGCCAAGACTACCCAAACTTTAAAACGATATTGACCCAGCTAGCCGACGGCTCTGCTAAGTCGGACCAGGAAGATTTACCAGAGATCCTCCCCCTGGAAGACCCGGATCTATATGACAAGACTCCCAAGCCTGCTAAGTCCTGGAGACAGCGTCACCAGAAAAACCTATGCTACCAACAGAATCTGGGGACAGCTATGGGGGAGGAATCCAAGGAGGGAGAGCCTAGGGAAGAACCCTTTGGGGACAGCTCAGGGCTCAGCAGTACTGACCCAAATACAACTGTCCCTTTCCCCGAGGGGAGCTGAAGGAAGACCAAGGGAGCTTCAGGAGGGCCCAGCAAGAGGATGAGTCTCTTAAACATGCCCCAGAGCAAGGTTTGGAGATAGATAGTGTTCCAGTAGGTAACGGAGAGTCCCCTGCAAGACCTTTTCCCTATTTTGTGCTAAAGGGAGATCTAATTATACAGAGTGGCCGAGAGGACCATTCTGTATAATAAGAGGAAGAGGTAGAACAACCAAGTTCCCTAGCCCTATTGTCAACAGGTGTTATCGTTGGCTCATAGACATTTATTATGACACCTGGGGGTGAAGAAAACACTAAAGCATGTTTTAGCTCAATTTTTCTGGCTCGGGGTCCATCAACAGGTCCAGTTATATTGCTAGTCATGCCCCACCTGCCAACTTCATAACCCCACCAAAGTCCAACCTGCCTCTCTAGTGCCTATGCCTATCATACATAGCACAACCTGACAATTCTACCGAAGTACTCTCATACAATTAACCTTGTACAAATCTGAACTTAGATTAATGTTGTAGGTTATAAATATTTCAAAATTTTGTTGTAAGTTGTAAATAGTTACTATGTCTATACTGTTTTTTGTATATAGTTGCAATTTTTTGCATAATGTTCTATGTATTTTACCTTTGTTCTATGTAAACCGCCCCTGATCTTGGGAAGTGGCGGTATATAAACGTTTTCCAAATAAATAAAATAAATCATTGAAATCCCATTTGAAAGAGTGGCCATGGCCCTGATAAGTCCCCTTTGGAGAGAACCACCAGAGGCAAACAAACATATTTTATTAATGCTAGACTACGCTACCCAGAGCCCATTACTCTAAGGAATATGAAGATGACTACAATCACGAATGCCCTCTGGGAAGTATTCTCGCAAATGGGAATACCCAATGAGATCCTCACAAACCGAGGAACACCCTTTGTATCTAAGGTAATTAAGCAAGTGTGTTCCTTGGTGAAGGTAAAGATGCTACGAACATCAGTATATCACCCACAGACGGATGGCCTTGTTGAGTGATTTTTTATTTTATTTTTTTTTTTATGAATTTTCCAAACTGCACAATTTGAACAACAAATTGAGGAAAACAATGTGGTCAATTGAAAATATTACAAAGGAAATAAACAACAGATCAGACCATCTAGTCATTCACAAACCAACCCACATCCCTAGCCCACAAAAGGTCGAATACACAAAAAGAAAAAAATAAAGTTAGTCAGTTAATTCAGGAAATATACCAGTGAGACAGGCAAGCCAACATTAAACATGAGGCGATTCAGACAACTCCATGGCAGCATTAGGAATAGGGTGAGCGTTTAGGAAAGAAAAAAAGCTGGGAAGGGTACAGGAAGATATAAGAATTAGATTGATACTTCAATAAATACTTACATGGATATTTAAGGAAAAACACTGCACCCAGCTGAAGAGCCCTAGGCCAGAGTAGAAGAAAATTCCTTTCTTTCTCCGGCACAGAGTCTCTCTTGCCAGGTCAGGAAAAGCCCTAACCAGACACCCATGAAACTGTACATTCCTTCTACGAAAAAACAAAATCTTTATCTGCAACCAAAGCAAATTGAACCAAATACGTAGCAGGAATAACATCACAAGTACATCTGAAACATTAAGCACATCCAATTGTCCCACTGGAGGAGAAGTCATCATCTGTCCCTGAGACTTCTTGCCTTGAGGTAAATAATAAACCTTAACAGGTGGTTGAGGCTCCAGTTTAAATCCCAACACTTCCTGCAAATAATTTTTAAACATAACTTTAGGAGTCACTAACTGTGATTTGGGAAAATTAATTAACCGAAGATTGGACAATCAAGAGGCATTCTCCAGATGTTCAATCTTGGTTTCATGAATGAAGCATCTTTCACCAAAGATTCCATTCACCTTCCACAGAGTCGACCCGAACAGATAAAATCCCACAATCTCTGTACATTTCTGACCAATATCGTGCAACTGAGATTTTATATCCTGTATTTGAGGTAGTATTGCAACTGTCAGTTGCTTTATAGCATTCCAAATTGATTCAAGGGTTATCTGGCCAGGGGAAGATAGGAAAATGTCCAAAGTCAATCTTCCTGCAGCACCTTCCACTCTAGCCATACCTCTCCACACCTCTTCCAGCTGCCTTTCGTCCTCAGCAACTGAGCCAACTCCAACTGCCCTCACCACGGGGAACACCAACTGATCTGATGCCCCCAATCCCAGATACAGCCCCCGTTCCCTTCTTGGACTGGCCACCAAGGACCCACCAGCCAAGGGCAACTGCTACGGGGGGGGGGGGGGGAGATAAAGAGTTTAGTTTCAAAAGCTGCCGCACCTCCAGAGGGGTAAGATCCATCCCCAAAGAAGACGCTGAGCTAACACGCTCCAGTACTTCACACTTGGGCAATACCGCTCCTCCTAAGGTCTGCCCCGGCAGAACACACAGGAAAAACTGATCCAAAAGACCAGAGGAAACCACAGGAGGTATTCTGGCTAGCCGAGGGATGCTTAGCCGTTCTTCCCTTCCATAAGAACATAAGATATGCCATACTGGGTCAGACCGAGGTCCATCAAGCCCAGTATCCTGTTTCCAACAGTGGCCAATCTAGGTCATACGTACCTAGCAGTATCCCCAAAAGACACAGGTTCCACAATGCTTGTACTGGGTCAAGCATTGATTATCCTGGGTCCCTTTTTAATTGTGGTTTATGGACCTTTCCTCCAGGAACTTGTCAAAACCTTTTTTAAACCCAGCTACACTAACAGCCCTTACCACATCCTGCGGCAACAAATTCCAGAGTTTGATTACACGTTGAGTGAAAAAATATTCTCTTATTTGTCTTAAATAGTTTACCCTGTAGCTTCATTGCATGTCCCCTAGTCTTTCCATATTCTGATAGCGTAAACAATTGATCCACGTTTACCTGCTCCAATCCATTCATTAATTTATAGACCTCTATCACATCTCCCCTCAGCCGTCTCTTTTCCAGGTTGAAGAGCCCCAACCTTTGTAGCCTCTCTTCATAGGAGTAGCCTTCCATCCCCTTCACCATTTTGGTGGCTCTTCTCTGTACTTTTTCTAATAATGCTATGTCCTTTTTAAGATACGGTGACCAGAACTGCACACAATATTCAAGGTGCAGTCGTACCATGAAACGATACAGAGGCATTATAATATCCTTTGTTTTATTTTCCATCCATTTCTTTATGATACATAGCATTCTATTTGCTTTCTTGGCCGCCGCTGCACACTGGGCAGAGGGTTTTAACATGTTATCCACGATGACTCCTAAATCTTTTTCCTGGGTGGTGGTTCCCAATGTGGAACCTTGCATTGTGTAACTATAGTGTGGGTTGTTCTTTCCTAGGTGCATAACTTTGCACTTGTCCACATTAAATTTCATCTGCCATTTGGATGCCAGGTCTTCCAATTTATCCAGATCCTCCTGCAGTTTTCCACAATCCTCTTGGGTTTTAACAACTTTAAACAGTTTTGTATCATCTGCAAATTTGATAACCTCACTCGTTATTCCCTTTTCCAGGTCATTTATGAATCTGTCAAGAAGTAGCGGACCCAGTACAGGTCCTTGGGGTACTCCACTATTCACCTTTTTCCATTGGGAATATTGGCCATTTAGCCCTACCCTCTGCTTTCTATCTTTTAACCAGTTCCCGATCCACAATAGTAGACTGCCTCCTATCCCATGACTTTAGTTTCGCCAAAAGTCTCTGATGAGAGACCTTATCAAAAGCTTTCTGAAAGTCCAGATACACTATATCAACCGACTCACCTTTGTCTACCTGTTTATGCACACCTTCAAAAAAACATATCAGATTAGTAAGACAAGATCTTCCTTGTCTAAAGCCATGTTGGCTGTCTCCCATTAGGCCATGACTATCTACATGCTGTGTAATTTTGTTCTTTATGATGGTTTCTACCATTTTCCCCGGTACTGACGTCAGACTCACCGGTCTGTAATTTCCCGGGTCACCCCTGGAACCCTTTTTAAAGATTGGTGTTACGTTGGCGACCCTCCAATCTTCAGGTATTAAAGATGATTTTAATGAAAGTTCACAGATTACCAATAGCAGGTCCGCAATCTCATATTTCAGTTCTTTCAACACTCTTGGATGTATACCATCCGGTCCAGGTGATTTGCTACTATTCAGTTTATCAAATAGTTGTAATATATCTTCCCAGTGTAGCGATATTTCTCTCAATTCCTCTGCAGTATCACCTTTAAATACCACTTCAGTCGGGGAGAGAGGTTGGAGGCAGCGCAGGTCCGGAGACATCGGGCTTCCTTTCCCGCCGGCCCCGACGTCATCAGGAGGCCCCTTTAAAAGCCGCACAGCTGATTTGCCGCTTTGGGAGAGAGGTTGGAGGCAGCGCAGGTCCGGAGACATCGGGCTTCCTTTCCCGCCAGCCCCGACGTCATCAGGAGGCCCCTTTAAAAGCCGCACAGCTGATTTGCCGCTTTGGGAGAGAGGTTGGAGACAGCGCAGGTCCGGAGACATCGGGCTTCCTTTCCCGCCGGCCCCGACGTCATCAGGAGGCCCCTTTAAAAGCCGCACAGCTGATTTGCCGCTTTGGGAGAGAGGTTGGAGGCAGCGCAGGTCCGGAGACATCGGGCTTCCTTTCCCGCCGGCCCCGACGTCATCAGGAGGCCCCTTTAAAAGCCGCACAGCTGATTTGCCGCTTTGGGAGAGAGGTTGGAGGTAGCGCAGGTCCGGAGACATCGGGCTTCCTTTCCCGCCGGCCCCGACGTCATCAGGAGGCCCCTTTAAAAGCTTGGTAGGCTAGGCGCAGCCGGAGGCGCCAGTCGGGGCAGCGATATAAGGGGCTAGATACAAGGGGCCTATTAGGCCCCTTGGGAGCCCCTTGGAGCCACGAAGGAGAGCAGGAGAGCTGGTTCAAGTGCTGCGTTGGTTTTTGTAGCTGCTGGATAGATGGGTAAAAGAAAAAAGAAGATCTTGCCGGCGGAGCAAACGGAGGTTGCTGTTGGACCCATGGATAAACATGTAAAGGTAGTGACTAACACCAATGTATCCCTTGATCCTGACTTTCTTGTTCAATGTTCGTCTCCGGTTTCTCTGAGCTCCCCAGACCGGTCACCACCATCTCCTCCAGTATATGTAACTCCACCCCTGTCTGCTTCGTTGGGCACTCAGTTTCAGCAGAGTACCCCAATAGAGGTTGGGGAAAAGCTGAAACCAGTGGTATGGGTGCCCGTTCCAGATGAAGTCAGGGTGGTCTCGGATGATCAGGTCACCCTGGCAGATATCTGGAAAGTGGTAACCCGTATTGAAAACACCTTGGTGCCCACTGTTGTACAGCTATGTGGTTTCTCTTCTGAGATTACCACTAGGCTGTCTGAAGTGGATAGTAAGGTTGAGTCCATTTCAAAAAAAGTTGCTAAGTGTGAAACCCAGTACCAGGCCCTTGCAGCTGTTAATTCATCTCATGTTAAGGAAAGTTTGTACATGCATAATAAGATGGAACAGTATGACAATTTGTTTCGTGCAAAAAATGTTGGATTGTTGAATTTTCCTTTTTCTCATTTGCTTTCTGCTGAAATTTTGCTGAGAAAGTATTTTAAAGAGATTCTGGGGTTGGCTTCGGCTGACTCCATTGCTCTCTCTAAGTTATATTACCTTACTGGTAAGAAGTTGGCTACGGGTTCTCTGGTTGGGTTTGATGAGGTTAAGGGCATGGAGGCCCTGGACCTTACCAAGTTCCTAGAGGATTCCAGAGATATTATTTCCTTTAGAGCCACCTTAGTGGTAACTTTTCTGTCAGACCAGGATAGAATGCTTGTTTTTCGTAGTTATTTTAAGAATATGTCAGCTCTGTTCTGTGGTGCTAGGGTTCAAATGTTCCCGGATATTAGTAGAGCGACTCAGACAAGGAGACAGGCCTTTTTGGCCCTTAAACCTAGACTGCTCGCTATTTCTGCTACTTTCTTTCGTAGATATCCTTGTAAATGTTTAGTTTTGTACCAAGGTTCAAAGTTTGTTTTTCTTGATCCTTCTCAGCTGGAGGTATTTCTTGCTGACAAGGAACACTTGGGTAATGGGTAATTAATAACTGGAGGTGGGTGGGTTAAGTTAATAATGCTGCCTGGGAATTTAGAATAAAATTACTCAGCATATAGATAGTCATGACCTAATGGGAGACAGCCAACATGGCTTTAGACAAGGAAGATCTTGTCTTACTAATCTGTTATGTTTTTTTGAAGGAGTGAATAAACAGGTGGACAAAGGTGAGTCGGTTGATATTGTGTATCTGGACTTTCAGAAAGCCTTTGACAAGGTCCCTCATGAGAGACTTTTGGCAAAACTAAAGAGTCATGGGATAGGAGGCAGTGTACTACTGTGGATCAGGAACTGGTTAAAAGATAGAAAGCAGAGGGTAGGGCTAAATGGCCAATTTTCCCAATGGAGAAAGGTGAATAGTGGTGTACCCCAGGGATCTGTGCTGGGTCCGCTGCTTTTTGACATATTCATAAATGACCTGGAAAGTGGAATAACGAGTGAGGTTATCAAATTTGCTGATGACACAAAACTATTTAAAGTTGTTAAAACCCAGGAGGATTGTGGAAAATTGCAAGAGGATCTTGATAAATTGGAAGACTGGGCATCAAAATGGCAGATGAAATTTAATGTGGAGAAGTGCAAGGTTATGCACCTAGGGAAGAACAACCCAAACTATGGTTACACGATGCAAGGTTCCACATTAGGAACCACCACCCAAGAAAAAGATTTAGGCGTCCTTGTGGATACCATGTTAAAAACCCTCGGCCCAGAGTGCAGCGGCGGCCAAGAGAGCAAATAGAATGCTAGGTATGATAAGGAAAGGAATGGAAAATAAAACAAAAGATATTATAATGCCTCTATATCGTTCCATGGTGAGACCGCACCTTGAATATTGTGTGCAATTCTGGTCGCCATATCTTAAAAAGGATATAGCAATTTTAGAAAAGGTTCAGAGAAGAGCCACCAAAATGGTAAAGGGGATGGAAGGCTACTCCTATGAAGAAAGGCTAAAAAGGTTGGGGCTCTTTAACCTGGAAAAGAGACGGCTGAGGGGAGATATGATAGAAGTCTATAAATTAATGAACGGAGTGGAACGGGTAAACGTAGATCGATTGTTTACCTTATCAGAATATAGAAAGACTAGGGGACATGCAATGAAGCTACAGGGTAAACTATTTAAGACTAATAAAAGAAAATATTTTTTCACTCAACGTGTAATCAAACTCTGGAATTTGTTACCGGAGGATGTAGTAAAGGCTGTTAGTGTAGCTGGGTTTAAAAAAGGTTTGGACAAGTTCCTGGAGGAAAGGTCCATAAACCATTATTAAGAAGGGACCCAGGATATCAATGCTTGAACCAATACAAGCATTGTGGAACCTGTGTCCCTTGGGGAAACTGCTAGGTACGTATGACCTAGATTGGCCACTGTTGGAAACAGAATACTGGGCTTGATGGACCTTGGTCTGACCCAGTATGGCATATCTTATGATCTTATGTTCTTATGTTCTTATGTTTCTTGTGGTATTTGTTCTCCTTGAAAGTATCTCCCCAGATTGTGGGCTATGACGATGTATTGCTATTGATTTTGTTTATTGCTTATTGATTGTTGATTTTGACTTATAATACATCTGTGGTTTCTTTATGCTTGCTTTGTAAGTTGGCTGAAATTTCAATAAAAAAAAAAAAAAAATACCACTTCAGTCTTGGGTAACATCCCTACATTTTCCTCAGTAAAGACCGAAGCAAAGAATTCATTCAGTCTCTCTGCTATAGCCTTGTCTCCTCTTACTGCCCCTTTTACCCCTCTATCATCTAATGGTCCAATTGACTCTCTCACAGGCCTTTTGCTACGAATGTACTTGAAAAAGTCTTTATTTCGTGTTTTTGCTTCCGTAGCAAGTTCCTTCTCAAATTCTCGCTTTGCGAGCCTTATCAATGCATTGCATTTAACTTGCCAGTGCTTGTGCTGTTTCCAGTTTTCTTCGTTTGACTCTTTTTATCCATTTCCTGAAGGATGCTTTTTTTGGCAGCAACAGCCTCTCTGACCTCACCTTTAAACCATGCTGGCAGTTTTTTGGACTTTCTTCCACTTTTCTTAATGCGTGGAATACAGCTGGTCTGGGCTTCGAGGATAGTATTTTTAAAGGGAGGAGTAGCCTAGTGGTTGGGGCAAGGTACTTCAGGCCGGAAGGTCGGAGGTTCAAATCCCACTAGAGGACAGCAACCTTGGGCCGGAAGGACTGGGGTTTCTAGTCCCACAGATGCTCCTTGTGGTCTTGGGCAAGCCACTTAACCCTCCATTGCCCATGTTCCCTGTAAGTGTTAGTGTATGTGTCTCATATCCCAGTGTGTTAAATGTATCCCCCAATTGTGTTGTGACCGCTTTGATTGAAGGATAAGGCGGTATACAAAACTGTCTAAATAAATAAATAAATAAATAACACCCAAGCTTGCTGTAAGTCTTTAACCTTTGCAACCGCTCCTTTTAGTTTTTTCTTAACTATATTCCTCATTTTATCATGGTCTCCCTTTTGAAAGTTAAAAGGTAGTACTGTGGATTTCTTTACTATCCCTCCTCCACTAATTAAATCAAACATGATCATACTATGATCACTATTGCCAAGTGGTCCCAACACCCTTATTTCTTGCACCAGATCTGGCGTTCCACTAAGGACTAGGTCCAGTATGGCTTCCCCTCTGGTCGGTTCATGAACCAGCTGCTCCAAGAAGCAGTCATTTATTTCATCTAGAAACTTTATCTCCCTAGCTTGTTCTGCCGTAACACTGACCCAGTCGATACCAGGGTAATTGAAATCACCCATTATTACTACTCTGCTGTGAATTTTGTTAGCTTCCTTGATTTCTTTGAGCATTTCATCATCCATTTGTTCATTCTGGCCAGGCGGTCGATAGTACACTCCCACTGCCATCGCCTTCCCCTTTTTACATGGAATTTCAATCCATAGAGATTCTACAGCAAATTTTGTTTCCTGCAAAACTTTAATCCTTTCTGACTCAATGCCCTCTCTAACATAGAGCGCAACTCCTCCACCAATTTGATCAGTTCTATCATTACGATATAGTTTGTATCCAGGTATCACAGTGTCCCACTGGTTATCCTCCTTCCACCATGTCTCTGAGATTGCAATCATATCTAACCTCTCATTTAGTGCTATATATTCTAAATCTTATTGTTTAGATTTCTAGCATTTGCATACAAGCATTTTAGAGACTGTATTTTATTAATATTAATCTGGCTATTGGTAGGCATGGGTAATTTGGAATCTTTACGCTCTGTCTGCACCTTACTCAAGGGCATTTGGGCTACTATACTCTTTTTTGGAACCTCACTGCTTTTGGTAGTATCCTTCAAGTATACCTTCGTCCGAACCATGCGCTCCTGGGCAACTGTCAGCTTTCCCCTATTTTCTAGTTTAAAAGCTTCTCTATCTCCTTTTTAAAGGTTAATGCCAGCAGTCTGGTTCCATCCTGATTAAGGTGAAGCCCATCCCTTCGGAAGAGCCCCTCCTTTCCCCAGAATGTTCCCCAGTTCCTAACAAATCCTAAACCCTCATCCTTGCACCATTGTCTCATCCACGCATTGAGACTCCGGAGCTCTGCCTGTCTTTTTGGGTCCTGCACGTGGAACAGGAAGCATTTCGGAGAACGCTATCCTGGAAGTTCTGGATTTCAACTTCCTACCTAAAAGCTTAAATTTAGCCTCCAGAACTTCCCTACCACATTTTCCTATGTCATTGGTACCAACATGTACCAAGACAGCAGACTCCTCCCCAGCACTATCTATTATCCTATCTAGGCGGTGCGTGAGGTCCGCTACCTTCGCACCAGGCAGGCATGTTACCAGGCGATCCTCACGTCCACCAGCCACCCAGCTATCTACATTCCTAATGATTGAATCACCAACTATGACAGCTGTCCTGAATATCCTCTCATGGGGACATGGCCCTGGAGAAACGTCCTCGGTGCGAGAGGGTTTTACATCACCTGGAGGACAGGTCCTAGTTACAAGATCACTTCCTGCCACACCAGGGTGATGCTCTCCTGTCACGTGACCTCTCTCCTCCATGGCAACAGGGATGCTGCCAGACTGGAGGTGGGACTTCAGGTCTATATCCCTGTAGGTCTCGTCCATGTACTTCTCTGTCTTTCTTATGTCTTCCAGGTCTGCTACTCTAGCCTCTAGAGAACGGACTTGTTCCCTGAGAGCAAAGAGCTCCTTGCACTTAGTGCATATGTAAGACCTCTCACCAACTGGGAGAAAATCATACATGTGACACTCAATGCAAAAGACCGGAAAGCCCCCATCTGGCTGCTGGACTTTTGTCTGCATCTTAGTTTAAAGCTTGTGTTTAGGTCTTTTAAATTCTGTATATAATAAGGACTGGTGTAGATGCTTATACTAATAAAAGTGTATCTAACACCCCCAATACACCTTGTTCACCTGAAGCTTAATTAATCTCAGGTCCTCAGTGTATGACTGATTTGGATAAAGAGCTGCACCTGAGAGCAGCCCCTTTCCTTCAAGATGGGTAGGTACCTATAAAGCTACAATTACCCCAGGGGTGGGTGGGTGCTGGGGAGGGAGGGAGAGAAATGTTGTTGTTGTTGTTGTTGTTAAGTGCCGTCGAGTCGGAGTCGACTCATGGCGACCCTCTGGATAGCTATCCTAAATTGTGTTCGGTCTTCAGTCAGGCAGCTCATTGCTGACAGACTGGTACCCGTGGCTGCTGTTATTGTATCGATCCATCTCATTGCTGGCCTTCCTCTTTTGCGTTGACCTTCTATCTTGCCAAGCATAATGTCTTTCTCTAATGATCTCTCTCTTCGCATGATGTGTCCAAAGTATGAAAGTCGAAGTCTTGTCATCTGAGCTTCTAAAGAAAGCTTAGGTTTGATCTCCTCTAGTACCAACTGGTTTGTTCTTCGGGCAGTCCATGGTATACACAGTATTCGCCGCCAGCACCATAATTCAAAGGCATCAATTTTCTTCCTGTCTGTCTTTTTCACTGTCCAGCTTTCACATCCATATGATGTTATTGAAAATACCATGGCTTGAACAAGTCGAATCTTTGTTTGGAGAGAGACATCTCTGCTCTTGAGAATCTTATCTAGGTCTTTCATAGCCATTCTGCCAAGAACAATGCGTCGTCTGATTCCTTGACTGCTTGTTGCTTCTTTATTGATAGTTGATCCAAGTAGGTTAAAGTTGTTCACAATTTCAATTTCTTCTCCTTCAACGATGAACCTGTTGATTATGCCAGTTGTTATGATCTTTGTCTTCTTTACATTAAGGTGCAGGCCCATTTTGAGACTATGTTCTTTGATTGTGAGAAGCAAATGTTTCAGATCATCTTCACTTTCAGCCAGTAATGTGGTATCATCAGCATAGCGAAGGTTGTTGATGAGTCTTCCACCAATCTTCACACCTCTGTTGTCTTCATACAATCCTGCTTCTCTGATGATTTGTTCTACATATAAATTAAACAGGTAGGGGGAAAGTATGCAGCCTTGTCTTACACCTTTGCTTATTTTAAACCCTTCTGTTTCTCCTTGTTCCGTTCAAACTGTTGCTTCTTGATCAGTGTACAGATTGCGCAAGAGAACGATCAGGTGTTCTGGTATACCCATGCTTCTTAATGTGGCCCAGAGTTTCTCATGGTTTACACAGTCAAAAGCCTTGCTATAGTCGATAAAGCACAAATAGATATCCTTTTGGTATTCTTTAGTCTTTTCAAGGATCCATCTCACATCCGCAATGATGTCTCTCGTTCCTCGCCCTTTCCTGAACCCTGCTTGCACTTCAGGTAGTTCTTGTTCCAGGTATGGTTGTAGTCTCTTTTGAATAATCTTCAGTAGAATCTTGCTGGCATGTGGGATCAGAGCGATTGTGCGATAATTTTCAGTCAGTTGGATCACCTTTCTTTAGTATTGGTATAAACACAGATCTTTTCCAGTCAGTTGGCCATGATGTTGTCTTCCATATTTCTTGGCAGAGCCTTGTGAGTACGGTAACAGCTGCATCAGATTGCTGCAATACTTCTATGGGAATGCTATCAATGCCTGGTGCTTTGTTCTTTGATAAGGCTTTCAATGCTGCTTCAACTTCTTCTTTCATCACCAATGGTTCCCGATCATAAGGTACAGGTTGAAACGGCTGTTGGTCCACTTGATCTTTATCATATAAAAACTCTGTATATTCCTTCCACCTTTTCTTGATCTTCTCAGCATCATTCAACATAGAACCTTGAGCATTTTGTAACATTCCAATTCGAGGCTGGAACTTTTTCTTTAACTCTCGTAGCTTTAGGAAAGCCGATCTTGTTCTTCCTCTAATAGTTTCTGCTTCTATTTCCTTGCAAGTGTCATTGTAGTACTTTTCCTTGTCCTGTCTTGCTGCACATTGGAAATCTCTGTTGAGTTCTGCAATTGTCTTTCTTTCTCCTCTGGCTTTAGCTTCTCTGCGTTTCTGGGCAATTTTCAGAGTTTCTTCCGTCATCCATTTTGGCCGTTTTTGCTTTTTCACCTTTTGTAGAGACTTCCTGCTTTCTTCCAACACAACCCTCTTGATGTCATTCCATAACTCTTCCGGAGCTCTGTCATTTGTATCTAAAGCAGCAAATCGATTTTGCAGGCAGTCTTTAAATTCCAGTGGTATATTCTCAAGGTCATATTTTGCTGCATTCATGAGTGGTTTGCTCTTTTTCAACTTTAGCTTGAGTTTGCATACTAGTAGTTGATGATATGTACCACAGTCAGCTCCAGGTTTTGTCTTTGTTGATGTTACAGAGCTTTTCCATCGTTGACTTCCACATATGTAGTCAATTTGATTTTTATATAATCCATTCGGTGAAGTCCATGGGTACAGTCGCCGCTTGTGTTGCTGGAAGAAGGTGTTTGAGATGAACAGATCATTGGTCTTGCAGAATTCTATCAGTCTTTCTCCAGCTTTATTTCTGTTGCCAAGTCCATATTTTCCAACTACTTTGCCTTCTTCTTTGTTGCCAACTTTTGCGTTCCAATCAACCATGACTATCAGAATATCCTGTTTGCATGTTCTGTCAATTTCAGCTTGTACTTGTTCATAGAACTCTTCAATTTCATTCTCTTCTGCAGCTGTTGTTGGGGCATATACTTGGAATTATAGTTGTGTTGATAGGCAATCCTCGTAGACGAATAGAGATTAAGCATTCGCTGACTGCATTGTATTTCATTACAGTTCTTGCAAGTTTCTTCTTTATTATAAATGCAACACCATTTCTTCGTCTTTCATTTCCAGCATAGTAGACCATGTGATCATCTGATGCAAAGTGCCCCATGCCAGTCCATTTCAGTTCGCTGACACCCAACAGATCAAGTTGTACACGTTCCATTTCATTCTTGACCACCTCCAACTTCCCTTGGTTCATGCTTCGTACGTTCCATGTTCCAATGTGTAAGACATCTTTACAGCTTCTGACTCATTTCATGCGCAGCTACATCAGCAGTCAGACTTTCCGAGGGCTTTGATCCAACCACATCATAAATGCTGGCTTTACTCTGAAAAGTCTTCAGCTCTTCCCCAGTAGCTAGTTGAGTGCCTTCTGACCTGGGGGTCTCATCTTCCAGCACCATAGCACAATTTGTTTTGTTGTAACTATCCATTGGGTTTTCATGGCAAGATACATTAGTAGATTGCCGGGCCTTTCTTCCACGCAGTTTAAGTTTGGTGTTGTTGCCGTTGTCACAAAAATGTGATCCTCCGCCGTCAACACTGTCCCATTCTGCTGCTGCCCAGATGGGTGGTTTGTCTTGGTCTGGCACCTCAGCTGAGACCTGTCCATCTTGGGAGACCCTGCCAGTAGTTAAACTACCGATAGTTTAGCTCTCAGCATCACTGATGCACGCAAGCCCTCACAGCACGACAAGCTGCAAACCAAATGAGAGAAATAAGTCCTATTAAAGAGGGCAGTTACTAGGTACCCTGTCCTGAACCCTCAGCAGAGGGGGGAGGGGGGTACCACACAAAGCCCAGTTAGTTGAGAGAGGCAAGGTAAGTTATACAGCTGAGAAAGCTGAAGCAGCACACCAATAAACAATAAATAATTAAATAAACAGCTAGAACTCACTGCAAGTTGTCACAGGAGGTAATATCCACCTCTCTAGCAGAGCACTGTTAGAGCACTGCTCTTCCCAGAGCAGAGAGAAGCAAACAAAACTGACTATGCACACGTGGTGGAGACAGGAAGAAGGCTACACAATACCTCAGCAGGGGGGGAAGGGAGGGGGGTTCACTCAGGTAGGAAAACAAAATTTTAAAACACAGCAGGTTCAGGGGGGAGAGCAGGGAGAAAGATTAAATTTAAAATGAACAGTTAACCTTACCTATCAATTCGCATACACGCCGCTACTCACTGGCCGCAGCCATCTTGGATCCACCCATTTCCAAAGTGATCTTGTTGAGTGATTCAAAAAACTCAAACATGTTAAAAAGGTTCGTGCAGGAGTATGGGAAGAATTGGGACAGTCTCTTACCCTATTTGATGTTTGCCTTCCATGAGGTAGCTCAGAATTCCAAGGGGTTTTCGCCTTTTGAATTGCTCTTTGGAAGACGGCCAAGAGGCATATTAGACATGTTATGGGAAACCTGGGAAGAGGAACCCCGTGCCGGGTGTAATTTGGTGGAGTATGTTATACAAATGCAAGACCGGCTCAGGAAAACTGGAGAGGTGGCCAAATACAGTCTGGAAAAAACCCAAGCCTTGCAGGCCAGGGGCTACAATCGGGCAGCTGCGCACCACGCCTTCCAACCAGGAGACAGTTTTAGCCTTGCTGCCCTCATCCGAGAGCAAATTACTCTGAAAATAGCAGGGTCCTATGAGGTCAAAGAGAAAATGGGGCCTGTTAACCGCAAGATTGCCTAGCCAGATAAACCGAAGAAAGCCAAAACTTACCATATTAACCTATTGAAAAAGTGAACTCCAGTGACAGCTATTGATGATTTTGGGCTGGAAATTTAAATCCTTTCAGATCCAGCTCAAGTCCTGATTGGAGACCAGCTCTCTGCTGTCCAGAGAGGAGGAGATCTAGAAGGGTTGATCCACTGGAACCTAAAGGTGTTCTCCACCCGCCCAGGAAGAACCCACCTCATTTGTCATGAAATCATTACTGACCCTGGGGTAGTTATCCGGCAATGACCTTATCAGGTTCTGGAGGCCTGGCAACAGGCCATCACCAAGGAGCTGGAGGGGATGCTTAACCTGGGAGGTATAGAAGAGTCAATGAGGACTGGTCACCATCCATTGTCTAAGTTTCTAAACCCGACGAAGCATCAGATTCTGCATTCACTTCAAATACTACCAGCTCGGCCAAACGTTTACACTAGTAACAGACCACCAACTCCTCAAGTGGCTGGCTCAGCATAAAAAGAGTCCAATGGCCATATTATGAAGTGGTTTTTGAGTGTCTAACCCTACCAGGTCCAGGTCCACCATAGAACTGGTCAGACTCACCTGAACGCGGACTTCCTTTCCCAAGTGGGAATCCCAGGTGAGACAGGCGCTCAATGGGGCATGGTTGAGCTGAGGGGGGAGGGTGCGTGCTGGGGTCTATAGACCATTGCCTATCCCTCTGCAGAGGGATTATCAACAGGTTCCTTCACGGGAGCCCGCAGCCCAGAGTTCAGGGCTGGGAGGGCCTGGCTCCGAGGCAGATGTTAAGAACCCAGCAGGCACAGGAGGAAGAGAGGCTTGTGGAGCCACAGTTCCTTTTCCAGGCAAGCCGTGTGAGACTAGCAGCTTTAACCAGAGCCTGTTCTGTCTTTTACACGTAAACCCCTTTCCACCACACACCACAAATGTTTTTTCCTCCAAGAACTTGTCCAAACATATTTAAAAGCGAGCTACACTAACAGCTTTCACTACATCTTCTGGCAATGAATTCCACAGCTTAATTATACATTGAGTAAAAAAATATATTCTCCATTTAGTCTTAAAACGTTCCACTTTGTAGCTTTATTGCATGTCCCCTTTTGAATGGGTAAACAACCAATTCACATTTATTAGTTCTACTCTGCTCATTATTTTTATAGACGTATATATCTCCCCTCAGCCATCTCTTTCCAAGCTAAAGAGTCTTAACTTTTAAGCCTTTCCTCATGGGGTCTCTCTCCATCCCCTTAATCATTTTGGTCACCCTTCTCTGTTCCTATTCCAAATTCCACTATATCTTTCTTTAGATGCAGTGGCCAGAACTGCACACAATGCTCAAGGTGCTGTCGCACCATGGAGCAAGAGAGGCATTATGATAACCTTTGTCTAATTTGGAACATCTTGGTGGATAGCTTTCTTGGTTCCCACTGCACACTATGCCTTTGCCTTTGAACTACAGCTAACAGAATGCTAGGAATTATAAGGAAAGAAAACAATCTCTCTACCTATCTATTTATTTATATTTGCCCAGTAATTCCTCCCTTCTCCTTAATTGGAAGTATATCTGAGATCCTGATGCCAGCAGGCTTCACCGACAACTACTTGGGGATTTTTCATCTTATTTTAACAAGGAACTAAAAGGAGAGTGGTGAAGGTAAATTATATCATAGGGGCTACACAAAGGCCAACTAGATTTGATGGAGGATCAGCCTTCAAATCTGACCTTTCACCTGGCAATTCAATGTCAATCAAGCAGACCTGCCTATTCTCAACACCAGCACTGCCCCCACCGATCCATGCCCTATAACATGGATCAAAGCTGCTAAAAAAGAATTGATCCAGGACATCTGCAAAATAACCACAAGCTCTCTCACTACAGGAATAATGCCAAGCGCACTCAAACTAGCTACAATACGCCCCATCCCAAAGAAATCCACACTAGCTAAAACTGACCCTGCGGCCTACAGACCCATCTCAAGTCTCCTCCTCCTAGCCAAGATCATCGAAAAAGCAGTCCAGCACCAACTACAGGACCACATCGACACCCACGCCCCCCCTGGACCCAAATCAACACGGCTTCCGACCAAACCACAGGGTAGAAACGCTACTAATCCAACTCCGACAAACTGATCCGGACTATCGATAAATGGGGGGAGTCCTGATATTCATAGACGTCTCCGCAGCATTTGACTCAGTGAGCCACACGACTCTGCTAGCGAAACTACAAGAGATTGGGCTACACGGCACCACCTTGAACTAGTTCACTTCATACCTGACCGACAGAAAGCTACAAGTCAAATGCGGCACAGACACCTCCAGACCCCTGAAAGCCACCCAGGGCGTCCGACAAGGCTCATCCATCTCCGCCCTGCTATTCAACATATACCTTCAACCAATCTGCTCCATCATCAAGAACCACAAGATTCAATACACCATCTACGCCGACGACATAATGATATTCACCCCAATAGACTTGGACACCCCTGACTACTCCAACCTAGCCAATTGTCTCCAGCAAATGACAACCTGGCTCTTAGAAAACAATCTATCCATAAACCACAACAAATCAGAAGCTCTTATCATATCAAGAAACCCTACCTTCTCAATGACACCCACCATCAAACTAAATGACGTCACAATATCAGTAAAGCCCGAAGTGAGATACCTCGGAGTGACGCTCGACAAAGACCTAAACTTACAGGCCCACATCGCCAGAACCACAAAAAATGCCTACCTCAAAATGAGAACCATCAGAAGCCTCAAACCCATCCTCTCACAGGACCACTTCCGTACAGTCTGTCAAACACTCATCACCCCTACACTGGACTACTGCAACCCAATATACCTAGGGCTACCAAAACAGACCCTCCGACCACTTCAGATGGTTCAGAACACTGCCGCCCGCATAATAACAGGCAGCTCCGGACAGGACCACATTACACCTACACAGTCCAAAACGAGATGTAGGTGGAAAAACACTTTATTAATATTGTCTAAGACCTATTTGACAACCCAACACAGGCCGTGTTTCGGAAACCTTCATCAGGGGTTGTAGGAGTAGGTACTAAAAACATAGAAACATACAAAATAAATAAAATTAAAAATAGAACAAATGTTTTATTATTTGAGATGTTTTATTCTAGACGTATTATAAATGTTAGTCAAGCTATTATCTCCAATGCATACATATGCCTAACTTTATTTTCTTTATTTTAGTCCCGATATCTCCCTTTGAGGGTTACATGTCCACTATATCCACAACTAAGGTATTCTCGTTAATTATAAGCACTTGCCACATCCCTGAATAGTTTTACTTTATTCTATTTTATTCTAATTAATTTTGGTTATGTGTTACTGTTTGCTTCTAATTATTTAAATTGCATTTGCGTATCCACACCTTTTAGTGCTTTCATTCTGTTTTATATTTTTTATATATAGTTGATTTATTAATTATTTATATGATTGATTTTAATGTATATTTGTGTAGTTTATGTTTTTAAGTAGTATTTTGTTCTTTCCCATTTGTTCTATTTTTAAATTTTATTTATTTTGTATGTTTCTATGTTTTTAGTACCTACTCCTACAACCCCTGATAAAGGTTTCCGAAACACGGCCTGTGTCGGGTTGTCAAATAGGTCTTAGACAATATTAATAAAGTGTTTTTCCACCTACATCACGTTTTGGACTGTGTGTTTGCTACCACGTGATTTCTTGCCTTTTTTGTTGGACCACATTACACCTATCCTATACCACCTCCACTGGCTCCCAATCAGCTCCCGTATACAATACAAAGTTATCCTAAACATATTCAAGATAAGACAGAACATCTCAGCAGACAGCCTGCCACCTCTCAAAGCGGACAAATGCACCAGACCCAGAAGAAGAACCACCGACCTCATCACGAGAATTCACCAAATCCAGACAGGACACCTCAAGAAGAGCTCTGTCCCTGGCGGCACTCTCCCTGTGGAACTCTCTCACTGACGAGCTGAGATCTGCCAGACCTCACAGATTTCAGAAAGCTACTAAAAACAAAGCTTTTCATGGATCATTACAAGGATTTCATCTGAACTAAACTCCACCATAGCCAAACTGAAGCCTTTACGAACTGTATCTAGACCTGTATTTAGCCCAATTGTAGATAGCTCAATTGTAGATAGCCCACTTGTCTCGAATAGCTGTACATAGATCATTTGCACCTAAAGCAATCAAATCACTCACACCCCTCGACCACACTCACTAAGATGTTTCACCCTGCATGTCGCACACTCTCCCCCCCTCGATTGTTTGCTGTGATAACCGCTTTGATTTAATGATAAAGTGGTATATTAAATCTGACTAAATAAATAAAATAAATTCTGCTGAATTTCTGCATCATACAGCAAACCAACAGAACTTCTGATGTGCAGAGAGAAAACACAGAGGAACAAAGTTTTGGGAGAGGAATAAAAAAACATTACCTACCTAAATTTTGCCTTTTCATGAACCCAGGCATATTCTGGATCCTTCAGACTCAGACGTGCAAGATCCTTCACAGATTTTGTTTGTGTAGCTGAAAAAAGTAAAGTCTGGCGCTTCTTGGGCAGATTTTCTATAATTGCATTCATGGTATCAGCAAACCCCATGTCCAGGATTCTGTCTGCTTCATCAAGAACTGAAATGTAAGATGGGAAAATGTGCCATCAGGTCAGAATCCACCTCCAGAACCAAAACAGCACACACCATACAATATCTGCCATTCATCAGACAATTCCAGTACATCCCAGCTCCACTGCCACCTTTCAACAGCGGCTGGACGCTCGATATTCCACCAACCTTAGTTATATTGCCTTGATGGGAAGCATGCACCAACACCCATTTGTCAAGGGCTTTTCTAAAGGGTCTATCCGAGCTTTAGACAGATTTATATCTGATCACCCTCAAAACACTCCTTATTACAGTTTAGCTGCATTTTAGCTAGTTACTTACTCAGCATGAGGAGATTGGAAACATGAAAATATGAAGTTTCATCCATATGCTGCAAAAGTCGCCCAGGAGTACACACAAGTATATTTGTTTGATTGATGCGCCCCGATTCTTGTTTCAGGTCCTGAAATAATAAGTAAATAAAGCCACTGTCAATGCTGTTAAAATTCACAGGGCCTACATTCAGCAGACCAGACACTACATAAAACATAAACAGACTGTTTCTTCACGGTAATGCCCAAGTGCCAGCGACAGCCTCCAGCAACCATAAAAGTGTGGCCACTGACTCTCCTTCCACCTTCTTCAGAGACTTACTACTGGCACGACTTCCAAAATAGTTATTCTGTTTTCTACCATGCAGCTCTCCGTGATTTTCAGCCACATCATGCTCAAATACCTGCACTAATCTCATGAGACAGAGAGCAATGCAGGAGTTCAGGAACTGCGCAGTCCAGAATCACTGAGCACCATGTGCTGTCGGAGAAAAGAGAATAGCTCTTACAGGGACAATATCACCATGCTGAAGAAACTAGGGAGGGTATAAAAATAAAAAATGAACTGTGGGGAAAGGCATCTTGAAGGGGAAGAGAACAGAAGTTGGGAACGGAGATTGGCTGATGGGGCTAGAAGAGCGCACATTTTGAAAAGAGTGTGTAAGGAGAGAGGAGCTGGGGAAAGACAGAATGTTTAGGAGAAGACGTGTGTATGTGGCAGTGGCAGGATGGAGTAAACAGGAAAATAAACAGTGTGGGAGAGAAGACTATTTTATTTAAAACAAGCCATTCTGAAGGCATCTCAGAAGCTGAGCCACATGCGTCATTGGAAAGGGATTTCTCCTTTGCCCAATGTGCTGGCCACTTTGTCCACACTGAAAGTTTGTTGTTTGTTTGTTTTTTTGACAAATGGACGACTTCAGCGCCTGTATGCAGAAAGGGGCACAAATAGTGTTAAACTGGGAGAGCAAGACAAAACACATGCGCACAGAAGTTGGCGCAAGTTTTTTTTTTATTTTTAGTGTACATTTGTATCCCGCTGCTTCCAGTGATCAGCAGCGGTTGTTACACATGGTAAGGTTGGCTGTACTGGCCAGAATTATGGATGAATACAATGTGATTAGGGAGGGAAGGTAGAGCACAGCAAAAACATGGGGTTACAGGGTTACAGTTGATTTATGTTAAGGGTTCACACAGTGTACTTATATACATATTTACAAGTGACTGATTGTTAGGACTTTACACAGGATCCTTATATACATATTTACACACAGCTGAGTGAAATTCACGAGGTTAAGTTGAAGTGTGATTGGAAGAGGTGTGTCTTAAGGTTTTTTCTGAAATCTTTCAGATCACAGATTTCACGCAGTTCACTTGGCAACCGGTTCCAGAGTGCAGAAGCTATAAATGAGAAAGCTCTGTTACTGGTACATGCATTAACCTTTGTGAAGGATTTCGGGAGGCAGAGGGTATTGAGGTTCGCTGTTCTTCTACTTCTGTTGTTGGGTAGATTGGATATCAAGCTGTTGAGATGAGAGGGCGCTACATTATGGATGAGTTTGAAAGTAGTGACTAAAATTTTGTATTGAATGCGGGCCGTGATGGGGAGCCAATGAAGCTCAATTAGGGTGGGTGTAATGTGGTCAGAGAGTCTTTTTTGCATAATGATTCTGGCAGCAACGTTTTGTGCCATTTGTAGAATATTTGTAGTTTTCCTTGGCAGGCCTTGCAGTATGGCATTGCAGTAGTCTAGGTGTGGAATGATGAGGGCTTGAGCGACAGATCTAAAGTCAGAATGATCGAGGATGCTACGTAAGGGCTGAAGGACTTTTAATTTGTGGAAGATAGCCCGATTGGTATTTCGAAGGTGCCTGTTTGGCATGCTCTCCCAGAAAAACAGGGGCACTGCATGGCTAATTTGTATATGTACCCTGATAGTATTTTGATGGCATCAGGGGCTTTCCCTGAGGCCTGGATCATCTGAGTTTAAACACGTGGCTGATTTGCATATGCACCTCTTTCTGCATGCCAGCGCTAAGTCACACGCTGCATAAAGATGAACAGAGTTAATCATTCACAACTTCAGAGCCGGCTTTCTGCATCAGCCCGTTTGTCAAAAAACCTTTAGTGTGGACAAAGTGGCCAGCACACTGGGCAAAGGAGGAATCCCCTTCCAATGATGCATGCGGCTCAGCTTCTCAGATGCCTTCAGAATGGCTTGTTTTAACCAAAATACAGTCTTCTCTCCCACACTATTTATTTGCCTATTTACCCCATCCTGCCACTGCCACATACACACATCTCCTCCAAACATTCTGTCTTTCCACAGATCCTCTCTCCCTTCGAGTTCATGCTGATTCCTGGGAACCCAGCCCCTGGGTTTTCTTGGGAAGGTGCAAATGGAAGTGGATTGCCAGGCCTTTCTTCCATATGGCAAGTCTACTGCACCTGATATTCCAAGGTGGTCCGCCATGCAAGCACAACCCTGCTTTGCCTCTGAAATCAGGCTCATTCAGGGCAACAAAGCCCTAGATACAGGGCTGGAAAAAAAAAATCAAATATGCCATGTCACCCGACCACCAAAAATCAACATCAGGTGCCTGTCCCTACCCAAGGTCTGCAGCCAGACTGAGAGGGAGGGAGGAGAGCAGAGATAGAGAGATGGGCCAGAGACACCGAGAGAAGAGGAAACAAAATGCAAAGAAATATCTATAAAACAAAAAGTACAATAAAGTGCCTAAAACTGTAATTCATAAGGGGAGGGGAAGAGGACTCTCTTCCCTAGCATTGGCAATACAAGAGGAAATTACCAGACTAGAAAAAAAACACACACACACGCACACACGTCTCCCATTTAGAAGCAATCTTGCAGCCCTAGCACTGAAAAGGCTGCGGGGACATCACCCATCAGGCAGCTGCTCAATCAATGCTAAAGTACCACAATTACAAAGACACTCAATATCCTGTTAAGATAGCAAGTACAATATATCTCCAGAATATACTGTGCAGATCAGTGGCTCATGCAAATATAAGCCATAATTTGTGTTGTATTGCCCATTCCATACTCAGTTTCTGCATTAAAAATACTAGCCTGGGGGGGCGCTAGTGAGCCCGTGAAGGAATGGCCGCACTTTAGTTCAGCTCTGTCCCGGGCTCTCCTTTTCTACAGCTAACAATAGCTTTTCTCCAGCGTAATTCCCCTGTGCTTACCCGATACCGGTTGCTGAGAGTCTGCAGAAGCGTTTTGAGCCCTGGTGGGGTGATCGGAGGTGGGCGGTGAGCTTTGGAGCCCAGCGACATCCGACCCCGCGGCTGGAGCCGCTACCTCTCTGCCTGCCGCAGATGCTGCTAAGAACGGGACTCCCCTCACAGCGACTTCTGTGCTGAGATCACCCGGCACTTCCGATTCGGGGCCCGCCGATCGGAGGAAGTGAGGAGTGTGGCTGAGGCGGCGAGGCTGATTGATTCCCTGTTGAGATCCGGAGCGGCGAGAGGGTTCAGATCCTCAGCAAAGCTAGCACTGTGGCTTTTTCCTCCTCCTCGCTCTGCCTGCATCCAGCGTGTTCAGAAGAGGTGAGAGCAGTACCATATCTGGTGTGGTGGGGCTGAGTGAGGGCCATTGGCCTGGTTGGGTGCCTCAGCAGCCATTGCCACGCGGTCCTGGAACGCATGCCCCTGTCTGCGTTCCAAGAAGCTCCGGCGGGAAAAAAAATCACATGTGCTACCCCAGCGAATCAGCCTCCAGCTCCTGGTACCTCAGCGTCTCCGGAGATTGTTGCTTCGATTGCTGGATCCTCTGTTCTCTTGCCCTGCCTCCGAGCCCAGTTCGCTGAACCTCTTATTGTGTGCAGTTGAATTTGCAACATCAGCACTGGGGGCAGTTTCTTTTTGTGCCTGTTGGACCGGCTGAATTTGTATTTATTGCATCGGGTACAATCTCTGTGCCTGCTGGAGCCTGCAATTTTAAGTGAGTCTGGAGCACCATCTACTGCTCAAGAGTGGAACTTCTCCTTTATTCTGTTCTTTCCTGCTCTCCTTACTGACAGCTGCCACCCTCCTCCTTGCTGCTGCTCCTCGCATTGCTTTGAGCTGTAGGGCCCTTAAGACTACCCATGGCTTCCAAAACCAAGGGGCCTGAAGTCCGGGAGGGAATGCGCACCTCCCAGCGTCTGCTGGGTAAGAGTGGTTCCCAGCTCAGCCCAACCAGAAAACAGCCTTCTGAGGGCTCAGGCGATGAGACAGTGAGTGAAAATGACCTGGGGCCTGCGGCGCTGTCCTCACATGCCCTTCTCCAGCGGGAGCTTCGGAGGGGCTTTGAAGATCTGGCTGGCGAATTCCGCTCCATGCGCAAAGAGGTGATGAGCACAATTGCAGAACTCCGGGGCGACATAAAAGACCTAGGTACGCGAGTGGAAGAGGCCGAGACAAAAATTGAAGATCATGATGGGGCTTTGGTGGATTTACAATGTGCTGTAGACAGGCAGCGCTCACAAGCTATGGAACTGACCTATAAAATTGACGACATTGAAAACCGATCCCGTTATAACAATGTGCGTTTCCGAGGCATCCCGGAGGCTGTGGGGGGCGCAGAAGACCTGGCGGTGGTGCTCAAAACTTTGATAGGTGAATTACTCACAGCAGAGGAACTTGCTTCCCGTGGGTCTGGAATGGAGATTGAACGTGTGCATCGTGCCTTGGGAAAGCCTCCTAACAATCAACCCCGGGATGTTATTGCCAGATTCCTGCGGTATACTGATGCAGAGCTTCTTCTGCGAAGGGGTCGGGAGAAAAGAGCGATCCAATACCAAGAGGCAACGGTAACTGTATATCAGGATCTCTCAGCCTTTACGCTGGCTCGCCGGAGGGAGATGAAGCCAATCACAGCAGTGCTGAATAATAAAGGGATTCGCTATTCCTGGTCCTTTCCGTTCCGGATGAACTTCCTCTTGGGAAATAAAAAGATTTCAGCAAAAGACCATACAGAAGCTTGGAGAGAACTGCGCCAGGCGGGTCTTGTGGAGGATAATGCGTTGCCAGCACCTCCGGCCCCTAAGCCTCAGCACTCGAAGTGGACTCGAGTGGGAAGACCTGCTTAAATCTCCTTGGTTCCTGCATTTTGGTCCTCCCGACCTGGAGGTGTGCTTGAGAATTCTCTGGTGCTGAGATGAGCTTGTTTGATTAGTTTTGTACAACTTTGCTGTTATCCACTTTTGTTCTTGTTGTACTAAATGTTTTTGGTTGTATGGGGATCTTGGTATTGGTTTGGTGCTATATGGGGGCGGAGGGGAAAGTGGTTGTGTCATGGAGAGGGGCATAGTAGGAACAATACCCTACTGGTGAGTTGTAAAACGGGGAAACGACATTGCATTACTCTATCATAATTTTTATGTAAGGGGGCTCGGAAGGAGCTGGGGTCAGCCGTGTCCTGTTTTTTTTTTGGCAGGCAGGTGGTACTGACGGGAAGGGGGTGGGATTTGAGGGGGGGGGGCGAGTACAGCTGGGGGAGGGTAGGGGAAAGGGCGTGGGGGGTAGGGGTTCCTGGATAATTTTATGGGGTAGGGACTGTTGGTGGATGTGGGATGAGCCTCCGAAGACAGTTAGGGGGTTGATGGGTGTAGGGCTCCTTTTATTGCTAAAGGTATGTGGTTATGCAGGCGACGGGGGGGGGGGGCTGGACCCTGCAGGCTGGGAGGGGGACGAGGGGCGGCGGTGGTAAGGTGATTGGATTACCCATGTTGAAACCGATTTCTCTGAATGTCAAGGGTCATAAGAACATAAGATACGCCATACTGGGTCAGACCAAGGTCCATCAAGCCCAGTATTCTGTTTCCAACAGTGGCCAATCTAGGTCATATGTACCTAGCAGTTTCCCCAAGAGACACAAGTTCCACAATGCTTGTACTGAGTCAAGCATTGATATCTTCGGTCACTTCTTAATAATGGTTTATGGACCTTTCCTCCAGGAACTTGTCCAAACCTTTTTTAAACCCAGCTACACTAACAGCCTTTACTACATCCTCCGGTAACAAATTCCAGAGTTTGATTACACGTTGAGTGAAAAAATATTTTCTTTTATTAGTCTTAAATAGTTTACCCTGTAGCTTTATTGCATGTCCCCTAGTCTTTCCATATTCTGATAACGTAAACAATCGATCTACGTTTACCCGTTCCACTCCGCTCATTAATTTATAGACTTCTATCATATCTCCCCTCAGCCGTCTCTTTTCCAGGTTAAAGAGCCCTAACCTTTTTAGCCTTTCTTCATAGGAGTATCCTTCCATCCCCTTTACCATTTTGGTGGCTCTTCTCTGAACCTTTTCTAAAATCGCTATATCCTTTTTAAGATACGGCGACCAGAATTGCACACAATATTCAAGGTGCGGTATCACCATGGAACGATATAGAGGCATTATAATATCTTTTGTTTTATTTTCCATTCCTTTCCTTATCATACCTAGCATTCTATTTGCTCTCTTGGCCCCCGCTGCACACTGGGCCGAGGGTTTTAACATGGTATCCACAATGACGCCTAAATCTTTTTCCTGGGTGGTGGTTCCCAATGAGGAACCTTGCATCGTGTAACCATAGTTTGGGTTGTTCTTCCCTAAGTGCATAACCTTGCACTTGTCCACATTAAATTTCATCTGCCATTTTGATGCCCAGTCTTCCAATTTATCAAGATCCTCTTGCAATTTTTCACAATCCTCTTGGGTTTTAACAACTTTAAATAGTTTTGTGTCATCTGCAAATTTGATAACCTCACTCGTTATTCCACTTTCCAGGTCATTTATGAATATGTCAAAAAGCAGCTGACCCAGCACAGATCCCTGGGGTACACCACTATTCACCTTTCTCCATTGGGAAAATTGGCCATTTAGCCCTACCCTCTGCTTTCTATCTTTTAACCAGTTTCTGATCCACAATAGTACACTGCCTCCTATCCCATGACTCTTTAGTTTTGCCAAAAGTCTCTGATGAGGGACCTTGTCAAAGCGTTCATTGCTGTTTTCGGAACTGAGATCCTTGAAAGGGGATACTGTGTTTTTACAGGAGACACATCTTCGTAACAACACCCAGGGGTGGTTAAAACGTAATCCTTACACTGAGGTGTGGGCAGCATCGGACATGAATGGACGGAAGAAATGTGGCGTGGCCTTGCTGTTCCATCAGTGCTTATCCCTCAGGGTGGAGGAGGTTAAGAAAGATACTTTGGGGAGGTGGCTTTTCGTGAATGTGCGATTGGAGGGCCATTTATTAACGCTAGCTAAAATATTTACACCCCTAATGAAGGCCAGGTAACCTTTTATGCGCGGCTGAAGGCCTTGTTAGCTGACTTTGCGAAAGGCCCTATTATATTGGGCAGGGACTGTAACGCCCACATGGCACCCCATTTGGATTCGACGGGTAGCGCTGGGAGGGTGACGGGTGGGCCCAGTAAAGCGTTGCGGAAATTTATGCTGGATTTAGGCTTGCGTGATGTTTGGAGAGATACACATGAAGGGGAGAAAGGTTACGCGTATTACTCACCCGTTCACCGGGTGCATACTCGCATAGATTATTTTCTATTGGATCAACGCCTGATGGATGAGAGAGTGGAGGCTGGGCATGGGGCACTGACATGGTCGGACCATGCCCCGTGTTGGATTACTCTACCGGCGGATTTGTGCAGTGCGCGGCACTGGCTCTGGCGACTAGATGCATGATTCCTCCGGCGACAGTGCGCTGTTCAGGAACATGGCCACTTCATAACCGATTTTTTTGAGTTAAATGATTCTGGGGAAGTTCCGCTCCCCATGGTTTGGGACACCTTTAAGGCCACCGCTCGGGGTCGACTAATAGCGGAGGCGGCCCGCACTCGGAGGTTTTGGAGACGGGAATATTGCCAACTGGTGGGGGAATCTTCCCGTCTCCAATTGGAACACGCTCGGACTGTCTCTAAACGAGTCTTGCGCCAATGGCGGGCGGCCCGTGCTAACTTAGATGCGTGTCTACAGAGAGAATTGGATAATAAATGTCAGAAATTACAACAAACTTTTTATGAGCGGGGAAATAAGCCAGGTCGTTTTCTCGCCTTACGACTTCGGCAGCAACAAACTATGAGGGTGGTTCGTGAAATTCGAGATTCTGGGGGCCAGAGGAGGGTGGTCTCCCAGGAGATACGCGATGTCTTTGCCATGTTTCTGGAACAGTTATATATACAGCTGAGTCTTTTGATTTGACTCGTGTGCAGGGTTTCCTGCGGACTGTTGCTTTGCCGCAGTTGAATGACTCAGAGATCAATTGGATGCTGAACTTACTGTGGAAGAGGTGAAAATTGCAATCCGCCGGTTAAAAGCTGGGGGTGCGCTGGGTAGTGATGGCTTTCCTGCGGAGTACTATAAAAAATGTTGTGCTCAATTAGCTCCGACTCTGGTAGTACTCTTTAATGAGGTCCTGTGGGGGGAGCCGCTTCCTCCTTCTCAGCACGAGGCTCCTATAGCAATGCTCCCTAAGTCGGGTAAGCCCTTGCAGGAAGCCACCTCATACTGCCCCATCTTCTTACTAAACACGGATGTTAAAATACTGGCCTCGGCCCTGGCTGCCCGATTGAACCGGGTTCTCCCGGCTTTGGTACAACCGGATCAGGTTGGGTTTGTGCCGGGTCGTCAGGCGGCAGATAATATTAGGCGGATGTTACAGGTTATTCATACTGCTCGACAGAATTCTCAATCGATGCTCTTGGTGGGAGTTGATGCTGAGAAGGCCTTTGACTGTGTTAGTTGGGGATACCTCTGGTGCGTGCTGGACACGATGGGATTTGGTCCTAACTTTATCCGCTGGGTCCACAGCCTGTATCAAGACCCTACGGCATGTGTCCAGGTTAACGGAGGTCAATCGAGAAGATTCCCGTTGGAAAGGGGTACCCGTCAGGGATGTCCTCTGTCGCCGTTGTTGTTTGCGCTGGTGATGGAACCTTTGGCGCAAAGCTTTCGCAAACATCCAGACATACTGGGCGTTCGCGTGGGTCCTACTGATTATAGAATTGCACTTTTTGCGGATGATATCATTTTATCGTTGGTGGATCCAGCTGTGTCCTTTCCTGCTGCTCTGCAGCTCTTTGAGGCCTTCTCCCAGGTGTCTGGATTCAAAATTAACTATACTAAATCTGAGATTCTTAATGTGGGGGTCCCGGAGGTGATCTGTGTGGTATTGAGGGCTACCTACCCCTTTCGTTGGGTGACAGGTGCTCTTCGCTATTTAGGCGTGAACTTGACAGTTGAGCGGGCGGCGCTCTTTAAGGCTAATTATGATCTGCTACTCCAGCAGGTTTGGCGTGATCTGGAGTCTTGGGCCGGCCTGACGCTATCCTGGTTTGGGCGTATAGCAGTGGTTAAGATGGTGGTCGTCCCGAGGTTTTTGTACCTCTTTCAGGTCCTTCCTATCCCACTGTCTCAGGGAATATTGGATGTTTGGCAAACCATGCTCATGAAGTTCATATGGCAGCTTCGTCGACCACGTATTGCGCGTTGAATTCTTTATATGCGCACACACTCTGGGGGCGCCTAACCTCCATTGGTACTACGCGGCGGCGCAATGTCGTGCCAGGGTGGAATGGATGACCCCGGATAGCCCCAAACGTTGGGTACAATTGGAAATGCATATCGCGGGGGAGGGGGGGGGCGGGATTGGGAGATCTGTTGTGGCTTAGTCCCAAGCTGCGCGGTGGCTTGCGTTTAGGTAATCCATATATCTTACATGCCCTCCGCTGCTGGGACCAATCTTTTCGGACTCGGGGGCGGACCTGACTCCTTTGGCGCCTATTGTGGATAATGCTATGTTCCCTCCTGGGATGACAGACCCGGTTTTTCGGATGTGGGGGCACCAGGGACTTAGTCGTGCTGGTCAATTGTTCGATGAGGGTAAGCTGCGCTCCTTTAGTACGCTTCAGGAGGAATTTGGCCTTCCCGACTGTCATGTTTTTCAATATACGCAAATGGCCCACTGGGTTCAGGCTCGAAACGTTCGGTCTCAAGTGGCCCGCGATTTGTCGGACATAGAGCGTCTTTGCGAAGAATGCACTACTACGAAAGGTTTTATAGCTGCCTTGTATGCCCATTTGCAGGTGCAGCAACCGAGCTTATGTAAAGATAGAGAGCAATGGAATTCTGACTTGAGTCTTCGTTACTCTGAGCAGCAATGGGAACAGGTAGAGGGCAGGCTGTGGAAAAGTTCGGTGGCGATTAATATCTGCGAAACTAACTACAAACTATTGTACAGATGGTATATGACGCCTGAGCGAATCGCACGAGTGTATCCAGGGGTTTCGGATCTGTGCTGGCGGAGATGTGGACAGAAAGGTACTTTGGTGCATATCTGGTGGTCTTGTCCTCGCGTCAGAACCTTTTGGAGAGTGATTCAATATCGCTTGAAGCAATTAGTTGGGTTGACCATTCTTTGGGATCCGGGCATTTTTCTTTTTGGTGTAAATGTGCCTGGCGCACGAAGTCCTCAACTGGCCTTGATTCGACATGGCTTGAATGCGGCTCGGCTAGTTGTGGCTACCGCGTGAAAGCAGGTCCTGTCGCCGTCCCTTTCCGCCTGGTTGGAGCGGATGTGGGATACGTATACCATGGAACGTGGGGTGGCAGCTGGCAAGTTGCGATTGTCACGTTTTGAGCAAGTGTGGGAAGCCTTTGTCCTACAATATGGTTCATGATTGCTCGAGGGTCCTGTGTATCCCGTGGGGGGGCTGGCCTTGCGCTTGCCTGCGAGATGGACCCCCAGATTTCCCCTTTGCCTCATGTGGGCTGGTTGGCTGGTCCGCTCCCTTCTCTCTCAGCTGGCTCGGAGGTTCGTGGGGGGGGGGGAGATCGGGAGGAGTTGGGGGAGGGAGGGGAGTTAGAGTGTTCTGGGAGTGCTATGTGTTGCTTGATGGTGTTGGGGGGGTGGGGGAAGGGGGGGAGAAAAAAAAACACAAACACAAAAAACGGGGGCGTTTTGTTGGATTAATACTTGATGTTTGCAATTTTGCCATTGTTACCTTCTACTACTGTATTATGCATATAGCTTATGAGTCTCTTGCTTTCTTTGGTGTCTAATTGCTGCCTTTCAATAAAATAAAATAAAAAAATACTAGCCTCCTTGACTCTTAGAAACTAAATCTATGTTTTCACCTGAAGAAGCAGTAGGCATGTCTATGTATGTTCTCTCTAGTACCCTCATGCATAAGCAAAACATGGTCATAACTGGAGACCCTCACTGTTCATTCATCCTTGCTGCTCTAATCAAGATGTTCATCTAGATCACTTACAACTAAGCTGGAGGGAGGGGGAAAAAAAAAAACTCACTCACAAACCTTGCCACCAATAATAAGCCCTGCTGAAAATTCATGCTTCTTCCCCACTTTGCGTAGGACCTCAAAGGTCTGGTAAGCCAGCTCTCGGGTAGGTGATATTATCAGGATTCCAAGTCCATCATCTGCTGTCCACTGCTGCCGGTACAAGCACTCCAAAGCCTGCAGCATAAAGAAAGATATACTGTAAACAAACAAGGGAATCAATTTTGGGACATCCAAAATATACCCTCAAGAACACGAACAGACAATTCAAAATGATTCAACAGTAGCAGCCCAATTGTTAGCGCAATGGGCTGAGAACTAGGGAAGCCAGGGTTCAAATCTCTCTGACACTGCATGTGATCTTTGCAAGCAACTTAACCCACCATTGCCTAAGGTACAACATAGATTGTCAGCCCTCCAGGGAAAGTGAAATACCTAATGTATCTGAATGTAATTCACCTTAAGCTATTATTGAAAAAGGAATGAGCTAAATCCAAAACTCATTTAAATCACAAGCTCTGTTATGCTACCTGTTTCTTCATTTCAACTGCTTCCTCTTAGTTTTATTTTTTGCTTTCTCCAATTTGTCATTTTCACACTTTTTAAAGTAGAAGATAAGTACCTTTGACTAAGACCTATGCCTCCATTTGCAACAGCTTAATAAATAATCTCCTTTCAAGTCTTCCCCCTAGCTGTCTATGCTTCTATGAATTAGTCTGGTGTCTACATGGGCTCCCGGTGAAAAATCAGCAGAGCAGCGTTAGATTTAAAAGATTATAAAGGAAAGCATGGACTTAAGAGGTTTTAAAAATGTCAAAAATCTGTCTCCTCAAGAAGTAAGTACAAATAGGAAGAAAACTGGATTATGATTTCATTCTCGATACCATTATTTAAAATATTCTCTTTTAATTCTGCAATGTTAAAAAAAAAACTCAGATGCAGAAAGCCAACAACCCTCGGTGTCTCTCACTGGCTGAACATAAGTTTATAAAAGGTTTTGTTACTAGCCCATCTTAAGATGTGAACATGCAGCCTTTTATTTATTTATTTAACCTGTTTTTTTTATTCCGCTTTCTCCTAGAATCAAAGCGGTTTACATCAAACTTCAAAAACTTGAACAGGATACAAGCAATATTTAACTGAACTTAGGGTATTTAACAGGGTGGTAAGCTTTACAAGATATTAGAGATATTTACATTTGTTCCATCTGTTTACTTGTGAGCATGATTGTCTGGTGTTATTGGACTATGTGATATTTCCATAATGTTCTATATAAACAGAAAGGTCTTGAGGCTTTTTTTGGAAGTTATTAGTATCTTCGGTTGAACAGATTTCCTCAGGGAGGGTGTTCCACGGTTGTGGTGCGGTTAGGGAGAGGGCTCATCTGGAGGTAGATTGTTTGGTAAAGCTCTTACCAAAGGAGACTGTGACCTCACACTATTGCAACCAAAGACATGTTCTCCTAGGACAGGCAGGATGAGTCAGCCACAAGTGGTGACATCATCCGACGGCGCCATAGACGGAAGTACTCTTAATAGCTACTAGCCACACCCCTAGCTAGCCGGTGTCTTCCGCCTTGCCAGCAAGACCTCTCTCTCTCTCTTTCTCTCTCCTACCTCTACTAGGTTTAACAAGAAAACTCTACTTTTAACCGTGGAGTAGCCGCCTAGTGGTTAGAGCAACTGCCTCATACTCAGAAGATCAAGGGTTCGATTCCCATTGGCGCTCCTTGTGACCTTGGGCAAGTCACTTTAACAGAAATTCAGTGGATTACCTGCCATGCTGAAACCGGGGTTTAAAGTGTCCCAAGTGCTCCAGGAAGATGAGCAACTCAGCCTTGGTAAGGAACACCCTGTTGAAGACTGACCTCTCTGTGCCCACATGTCTCCCAGGGCCAGGAAATCACTTCGCCATGCTCTCTCAGTTCCTTGGGCCTCCCGATCCTGCTCTCAAACCTGGCCAGTCCTCCAGGTCTCCCATTCCAGCTGCAGCTTGCCTTCAGACTCCAGACACAGCTTCAACTGCTTCTCTTAAGGCCTTGGTGCCTCCCTCTCACGCTGACCCTGCTCCGGCAAGAGACGCGCCTTTGCAAGCCTCCGTCTCTTGCCGTGCAGATCGGGCTGTGCTGCCCACATGTGAGCCTCCTCTCCATGCTTCCTGCACTTCCGGAGTTCCTGCTTCCAGGTTAAGTGGTGGTCAGCTGATCTCTTCTTCGCCGTCACAGGAAAGAATGCTCCAATCGTAGAGAGGCAGCCAGACGTCACCATCACAAGCATTCACATCGGCACAGCTACAGCTCCACCAACGACAGCAGCCGCAGCCCCTATGAGTCCTACAGGTATGACTTACCTAGCTCTCCCTCCTCTAATGATGGAACAGATCGAGAGCAATGATGAGCCTAGGGGAACAGACTACTCTGTCCCCCCCCCCCTCTTCTACAGCCATGTTCCTCTCTTCCTTCAGGGCCAACAGTCCCTGCTAACCCTCCTGAGACCCTCAAGCTCCTCTCCAGCATGCTGCAACAATGGGCCTCCACCCTTTCTGCCCTCTCTATGAGCCAACTCGTGGAACCCTGCTGTCTAATCCCGCATCCCCGGCTACCTACCCCAGGGCCAGGGCCTCCCAGTCCCCCATGCAATCTCTTGGTGGGGACGAAGGAACGGATGAACAGTTACACGCCGGAGAAGCCCTCGCCACCTCAGCCACAGAGGCTTCCTCTTCCTCCCTAGAAACTCCCCAGGAGGACTTAAGTCCTATCCTAAGTTTCTATGCAAGGTCACTTACGCCCTGTCCATCACCACCGTTGACTCCACGGATCAGCGCACTGGAGGTACAGAGCGCCCTCAAGTTCATGGAGGCTCCAAGGTCTCTAACCTCCCTGCCTGTCCACCAACTGCTCCAGGACAATTTGACTAAAATGTGGCTAACTCCAGCCTTCAACCCAGCCTGCCCCCACAAACTGGACACAAAGTATGTAGTCAAGCCAGCCCCCAGATTTGAAAAGCCACAACTTCCCCACCAGTCCATCGTCATGGAATCAGCCCTCAAGCGGTCTAAGTCCTCACAAAGTACAGCCAATGCCCCTCTGGGGAAAGACCACAAACTCCTTGATAATGTGGGAAAACGGGTCTATCAGGGTGCCATGCTAGCGGCACACCAATTCCAGCACACCCTGTATCAGAACCTCTTCACTGCTAATCTCAAGGCCTCCATCTCCCAGCTCGCTGAGCCTCAGCCCGCTATCACAGCAGCCCTGACAGATCTGGAGGGCTGCACCAAGCACCAAGGCCGAGACGCCTATGATGCCTTTGAGGCAGCCTCCAGGCCCACTGGGACAGCCACCTCTGCCTGCAGGCTGGCCTGGCTATGCGCTTCCAGCCTGCGCGATGATACTCACGACAAGATTGCCGACACCCCCTGTGCAGGCGACTCTCTCTTCGGGGACACAGTCAGTCAATGACATGAGAGAACATTGCACCACTCTCCAAACCCTTGCCAAAGAAAGCTTGGAGCGCTCTCACTCCTACTGCAAAGGGAATCCCCAGAAGCCATCCTCGAAACACTACAATACATACCGCAGGTAGCAACAGACATGGTACAAAGAGCAATCCTATCAGATGCCCTACCAGCCAAAACCATATCAACAGGAATGCACGCAAAAGAAGAACACTCCCTCTGTATCAGGGAAAAACAATCCTAGTTTTTGACTCGCTGCCCACACCCAACATCCCCACGGGGGGGCCGCATATCTGCATTCCTGGGAGACCATCATGGACCAGTGGGTTCTCAACATCAAACAGAGGTACTGCATCAGATTTTCTTCAGCTCACACTCAATGTTGTCTGCCTACGAGCAACGTTCCAGCACATCACCTCCTCCCTATGACGTTGGAAATAGCATCACTCCTATCATCTCGAGCCATAGAACCTGTTCCACTCAAACGCAATACAGGATTTTATTCCAGGTAATTCCTGGTCCCAAAGACGTCAGGGGACGTTCACCCCATCCTCGATCTTCAGAAACTCAACAAATTCATCATCAGAGAGAAATTCCGAATGCACTCGCTAAACTCCATCTTATCCCTCATCCAGCCCAAGGAATGGCTGGCCTCGCTGGATCTCCAGGACGCCTATGCTCATGTTCCCATCCACAAACACAGGAGGTTCTTGCGCTTCCAGGTACTGGGGAACCACTATCAATACAAAGTCCTCCCATTCGGTCTCTCCCCAGCTCCACGGGTCTTCACCAAATGTGTTGCCGTGGCAGCAGCCCACCTTCGCAAACGCAGCATATGAGTCTTGCCATACCTGGACGATTGGTTGATCTCCGCCCCGTCTGAGGAAGCTATGTGTAGCAGTCGGGGAGGTCACCTCTCTCCTCTCATCTTTGGGCTTCCTAGTGAACCACACAAAGGGGCTTGTTTACAAAGTCGCCATAGCGGTTTCCGATCGTTATCGGAGCCGCTGCCCCATTGATTTCACCACCTTGGCCAAGGCGTTCCTTCCACAGAACAGAAAAGGCGGCCATCATCAACCTTGCTCTTTGCATCTACCGCTCCACGCATTCGCCGGCAAGGGCCCTCCTGTGTCTCCTGGGCCACACGGCAGCGTCCATATATGTTCTTCCCCTCACGAGACTGCACATGCGACACCTGCAGTGGCACCTTCGCTTCCATTGGTGTCAACATGCACAACCTCTGTCCACGGTGATTCCCATCGACGTGGCTGTGGCCAGAACACTACTCTGGTGGACTCGCTCGACAAACCTCTCGCAGGGCAGACACTTTCAAAAGCCGGCTCACCAACTCACCATCACCACCAATGCATCCGCAGTGGGGTGGGAAGCACACTGTCTAGAATTCTGCATCCAGGGCCCTTGGTCAGTCACAGAGAGGACCCTCCATATAAACGTCCTTGAGCTCAGAGCTGTCAGCTACACCCTTCTAGCCTTCCAAAACCATAGCAGGAAAAAGTATCAGGATACAAATCGACAACCAGGTGGCCATGTTCTACATCAACAAGCAAGGGGGGGATAGGGTCACGCTCCCTGTGCAAGGAGGCGCTCCGGATATGGTACTTGGCACTCTCTCATCAATGCACCCTTCAGGCCTGCTACCTGCTGAGGATAGACAATGAACCAGAAGATCGCCTCAGCAGACAACTGAACCCCCACGAATGGGCGCTCCACGCAGAAGTGTCATTGTCCATTGTCATTGACCTCTTTGCAACCGAGAACACAACGTGTCCCCTGTTCTGCTCCGCTGCTTTTTGACATATTCATAAATTACCTAGAAAAGGGAATAACGAGTGAGGTTATCAAATTTGCAGATGACACAAAACTATTTAAAGTTGTTAAAACCCATGAGGATTGTGGAAAATTGCAAGAGGATCTTGATAAATTGGAAGACTGGGCATCAAAATGGCAGATGAAATTTAATGTGGACAAGTGCAAAGTTATGCACCTAGGGAAGAACAACCCAAACTATGGTTACACGATGCAAGGTTCCACATTAGGAACCACCACCCAGGAAAAAGATTTAGGCGTCATTGTGGATAACATGTTGAAACGCTCCACCCAGTGTGCAGCGGCAGCCAAGAGAGCTCACCTCTTTGCTTCTGCCTTTGATTCATGACTTACCTGTTCTCCTCCTCTTCCCTTGTCTTGTTTTCACCTGTTCCTTTTCTTTTCCCTTGTTCTTACCTTTTTCCTTTGTCTTGTTTCTCCTGTTATCCTTCCGTTGCCTTTGTTCTTTCTTCGTCCTTCGCCTTCTTTGTTTTGTCTTTTTTAGATTGTAAGCTCTATTGGGCAGGGACCGTCTATTTTTGTCTTTTTCTGTACAGCGCTGCGCGAGTCTGGTAGTGCTTTATAAATGCTCAGTAGTAGTAGTAGTAGTAGTAGTATCATAAGGAAAGGAATGGAAAATAAAACAAAGGATATTATAATGCCTCTGTATTGTTCCATGGTGCGACCGCACCCTGAATATTGTGTGCAATTCTGGTCACCATATCTTAAAAAGGATATAGCGTTATTAGAAAAGGTTCAGAGAAGAGCCACCAAAATGGTAAAGGGGATGGAAGGATACCCCTATGAAGAAAGGCTAAAAAAGGTTAGGGCTCTTTAACCTGGAAAAGAGACGGCTGAGGGGGAGACATGATAGAAGTCTATAAATTAATGAACGGAGTGGAACGGGTAAACGTAGATCGATTGTTTATGTCATCAGAATATAGAAAGACTAGGGGACATGCAATGAAGCTACAGGGTAAACTATTTAAGACTAATAAGAGAAAATATTTTTTCACTCAACGTGTAATCAAAATCTGGTATTTGCTCCCGGAGGATGTAGTAAAGGCTGTTAGTGTAGCTGGGTTTAAAAAAAGGTTTGGACAAGTTCCTGAAGGAAAGGTCCATAAACCATTATTAAAAAGGGACCCAGGATATCACTGCTTGACCCAGTACAAGCATTGTGTAACCTGTGTCTTTTGGGGAAACTGCTAGGCACATATGACCTAGATTGGCCACTGTTGGAAACAGGATACTGGGCCTGATGGACCTTGGTCTGACCCAGTATGGCATATCTGAGGTTCTTATGTCCAAACAAGTCATACTAGCAGCCCGACGCCCTTCAACCAGGAAGTCATACAACCTACAACGCCGATGTTTCAGCATTTGGTGTATCTCACACTGTCTGGATCCCTTTTCATGCCCGGTGCCTCAACTCCTTGCTCTCTGCACGTGAACTCAAGACACAGACCATAAGAGTCCACCTGTCCACCATAGCGGCCTTCAACAACCGCCCCGGGGACATCTCTATAGCCATCCTTCCACTTGTTACCCACTTCATAAAAGGCCTGGCCAACCTCCGTCCCACCATCCGAGCGCCCGTGCCTACCTGGGACCTGAATGTTGTCCTCAAATCAGCTCACCAAGGAGCCCTTCGAGCCATTGCAATCAGCAGAACTCAAATATGCCTCTTGGAAGACACTGTTCCTCATAACCCTCACCTCTGCCAGGCGCATCAGCAAGCTAAACGCCCTGGTGGCTTACACGCCTTACACCATACTCTACCATGACCGTGCCTGCCTGCGGACTCACCCAAAGTTTGTCCCCAAAGTAGCAAGTGCCTTCCACATTAACCAGACCATCGAGCTGCCAGGCTTCCATCTGGGGCCTCACTCCATCCAAGAACAGGAGAGGCTCCACACTTTCGACTGTGTCAGGGCCTTATGCTGCTACCTACACCGGACTTCCCCTCTCCGGAAGGGGTCACAGCTCTTTGTTTCTTATGACCCCAACAAGCCGGGTCGCCTTGTGTCTAAACAGATGCTCTCCATTTGGATCTCTTCTGCATCGCCTTCTGCCTAACACAAGCGAGGTCTCAGGCTACGCCAAAGGTCAAGGTGCACCATCTCCGGGTGCTGACCGCCACGATTGCCAACCTACGCTCCACACCAATACTGGATATCTGCAGAGCCGTCACCTGATCCTCCATCCAAACTTTTCAAAGATACTACTGCTTAGACCAAGCAGCACAGTGCAGCTCTGCCTTCGGCCAGGCGGTGCTGGCCACAGTGGTTCCCCCACTGGCACCTCATCAAGGACACAAGTCCAACTGACACTTGCCTCTTGCAGGCCGTTGCTCATCCCTTACCATGTCTCTGTTAGATATGCGCTGTTATACGCTGTTGCACTGTTGATTTTTGCACATGCACTGTTGCAGTTACGTTAAGCATGTTATTGCACAAGTTCGCCTGTTGATTTTACACAAAGTTCACCTGTTACTGCTGCTGTCACCCTCAGGGCCACAATAAACTGTTTGCACCAAATTGGATCTGCCTCAGCTTCTTTCCGCCCCCCCCCCCCCCACCTCAGCGCGGGAAGCTTGAGGCACCACTTGCGGCCGACTCATCCTGTTTGTCCTAGGAGAAAACCGAGTTACTTACCTGTAAGTTGAGTTCTCCAGGGACAGCAGGATAAGTCAGCCACACAATCCCACCCTCCTCCCCGGGGGGGCAGTTTCCCAGCTATTGCCCACCTCCTAGCAACTAGGCATTGTCTCAGCTGGGGACGTTCTGGCTAGCTAGGGACGGGCCTAGGGGTGTGGCTAGTAGCCCATGCTCAGAAGGCAGCGCCTTCTGAGCTATTGACAGTACTTCCGTCTATGGCAACGTCAGATGACATCACCACTTGTGGCCGACTTATCCTGCTGTCCCCAGAGAACTCATGTTACAGGTAAGTAACTCAGTTTTCTGAACCGACCACAAGACTCTCCACCAGCGAAATACTTTGGTACAAGTGAACTGACCCTTAAAATCAAAGGAACACGCTTATTTTGAATTACTTTTATATCTAAAAAAGGCATGTGGTATTAAATAGAAAAACCTTTACATTTAACTCCTGCTTGTTGGGGGGGGGGGGGGGGGGAGGGAGGAGGAGTGCATCAGCAGAAACAAGTTTCTCCCGCAATCTGTGAAACCCAGGTTAACATCCATTAAATAACTAGACCTGCAATTCTCTCATTTCTACAGCATTGCAATTTTATCTAGACATTTATAGTACAAGCTACAATAGAGCACCTTCACAGATTATTACATATTGGTACAAATCCCAGATCCCAAGAGTCTACAATTTAAGTGGATCAACGAAGCAATGGGAAGTAGTTGGACCTAAACAGATGGCATTAAGGGCATCCATGTTATATGTAATCCGATAATCGCATGAGACCGAGCTGGCCACGCCCCAAACAATTAACATGTACTTAATTTTGCAGCCAAGACATGGTAACTGCAAATTTTTAAAACAAACACTTTAGTAAAAGGGCTCCTAAGTGGTTAACAGCCCACTGCTCTCACCACACCAACATGTTCTCTCCCAGGGAGAAACAAAAGGCTAAGGCTTTAGTTTAAGCTAACAGTCCCACTAACGCAACAGATTTTATTCCACAATCACTCACTCTAATCAGGGCATCAATTATTTCAACAGTTTCTGCCCAACTTGGCCACATGAAAGACTATCTGGATACAAGGTAACCTTCACTACATTAGGGGACACACCTTCATTTGGCTGTTAGGGTCTGACAAAACGGGGGCAATTCCATAAATTTGAAATCTGTGTGAAATGTCCAAAAAGGCATTTATTTTATAAAGCCGACATTGGCGCCTATGTGCCTTTTTACAGTAGGCTTGTGCAATGCATCCATGTACTGTATGCATCTAGCTGCATCTTTTATAAAATCTGTACGCACATCACAACTCCACCCCAGCCATACCCAAACTAGGCCTCTCGGAAAGCCCACGTGCAGATGATATAAAAGTAGATGCTATCTTTACGGGCACCCAATGGACCTGAATATGAAAAAGGCAAAGATCCTGACCACTGGTAAAATCAGGTTATAGATAATACTACTGTTAAGCCACAAAAGATATGAACAACATGAAATAAAAACCATGTAGCCTTCCAAATTGCCTAAGATGTGATCTATTAAAATATCTTTAATCAATGGCTCAAACTGCCAAATCAAAACCCAACTGTGTTCCAGCACAAACAGGGGCTTAAATTACAGTGGCTAACTTAGCTGAGGTTTCTCCTTACCCTCACTATATCAGACCTCTACATTTTTTTCCTTTTAATTTTTCATAACAACTTATGCCAAAATGTTAACTACACAAATGTTACAATTCACCCATCAATGCACCTTTTAGAAATGGCTGAATAACCCACTAATCCCCCACCAATCTACTGAGCCCCTAAATTAAAATCTCCTGCACATATTTCACTAAAGCAGCACAACTACAAGGACTGCTGAACAGCACTTTCGGAGCTTCTTGGCACCATTTATTCGTCTCTCTCTAATTCACAGGGTTACTTTCTATACTGGTTTCATGATTTTCTCTCTCATATTTGAATACTCTTTGGAATAAAATGTGCATTTTTTTTCCATAGGACAATACTGCACTCAAAAAATAGCTCTAATTTCTTACAAATTCAGAAGAAAAATCAAGCAATGTCAAAGAAATTTTTATTTAAAAACACTATACAAAAACTGAACTAAAATCTGCAATTAACAAATTCTCATTTAAGTATTTCTGAAATAATATCATCGGGGATAAATAATGAGTACGTGGAAAATTCAACAACCGGAGATTTCTAGATCGCAGAGAATTCTCCAACATCTCATCCTGACGGTGCAAAACATTAAAATCCTGCACAAAAGTAGACATCAAACTTTGGCGAGTTGCACCGTCAGATTCCAATGCTGTTAATCGTTGAGCCACCGCATTCAATCGCTTATCCTGATCAGACATTTTCTGTACAGTCATTTTAGAAAAATCGGAAATTTTCTGTAAAGATGTGCTCAACACCGATTCAATGCGAGAAGTAGCCAGCCAAATGTCCTTCAAAGATAGATCAGCCGGTGGGGCAGATGCCTCACCAACTTGAGAAAAACTTATAACCAAAGGCAAAGGGGGAGATAATTCACCCATACATAAAAAAGGACTCCGGAAGCACTTCCTCATCGGGAACCGTTTTAAGTGAGCTAGAGACAGTCACAGTGTTACCAGGCAATTGCTCAGTCACTTTACTGGGGGGAGTAGAACCCAGAATGCGGGAATCATTGTTAGAGGACGGAGTACTCACAGTTGATGTCTCCAACAATCCTTCTCCAGGTGGAGCGGGAGCCTGCGGTATCTCTCCCACAGAAACATGGGCATCCATCGGGCCCACCACTTTCCCCACCTTAGACTGAACAGGTTGTGGGTAACGCTTCCTCCTCTTCCCCATAACAGGGAGCCTCCAACTCCGAATTGACGCCGAAGGGGCGCCAAAGGGGCGTGCCTGCCCCTTTGGTCACACCCCTTCGGGCACGCCCACGGGACGTGCCCGCTTTGCGTCCCGCGAGAAGGGCTGAGCTGATATAGCCCTCTTGAGAAGCAGCTTCAATCAAAACCGCCTCAGCAGGACTCCAGGGGCCAATAGCAGGTAAAACAGGAACTTCACAGCCAGGAAATAGAGCGCACCAGTTCAGTTTTGGTATCTAAAATATATTATGTTCTTCCTCGTAGTTTAACTCAGCCATCTGGTGAAGAGGTAGTTGTGGTTCCTTTACAAGCTTCCTCTACTTTAGATGTTTCAGCCTTTATAGAGTCAGATTCGGATGATATTTCCTCTCGGGCCACGCTGTTGGTTACCTTATTTTCTGAGATAGATAAAGATAGAATTATGAGAGCATATTTTAAGAAGAAATCGGAGAAGTTTTGTGGGCAGATAGTTCAGATATTCCCAGATGTGTCCAGGGCCACACAGGTGCGACGTAAATCCTTTTTAGAATTGCGTCCGTGGGTGTTGGCCCTGGGAGCGGTTTTCCATCTTAAATTTCCCTGTAAATGTGTGATATTATATCAGGGTACAAGATATGTCTTCTTTGAATCTGTTCAGTTGTCAAATTTCCTAGATAGTAAGGGAGTATAAGTATTATTCCAGGGATCGATGGTTGTTTGATTGTACTATATTTTCTATTTCTTTTATGCTTTTTGATTTTAGATTTCCTGTTATAATGTGAACGCACCCCCCTTGATGTGGTTGCTCACTGTATTTCCTTTGGTGTTTGAAGGGTGGATGGGAATTGAGTTATTTTGTTTCCTGTAATGTATAAAAAAATTTTTATAAATAAAAAATTAAAAAAAAAATAAAATAAATATAAACACTAAAAACACACTATACAGTGAGGGTAATTTTTAACAGAGTATCTAGGTTGAGAGAACAGGACGGTGCCTAGTTTTATGGTTTATGTCTCTTTATAAACTGGCCCAGAAAAGCTGCAGATATCACAGCTAAAGTGGAGCCATAGACATCTACGCCTGCTCGGGAGCAGGTCTAAATATTCATGCTTATTATATAAAGTACACACAAACAGTTGTGGTCAACATTATTAGCACCCTTGCAGTTCAACTCCATAAGATCAAATATCTCCTAAACAAAAGTGGCAAGTGAAATGGCTTTGGACTATAGATGCACACATATTCGACACATAAAAGAATCAAATAAAGCAAGAGCAATTAGAAAAGGAAATAACATAAAAACTGGGACATTGCCAGGACATGATTATTGTCATCCTAATAAACAAGTCAAACCAGTTTGAACAGAAGAACCCCAATCCCATTGCAGTAAAGTTAGACACACCTGTGATCAATTGTCAGTACTCACATGCCTTGAATCAACCAATGAATGATGGCTCTAATGTTATTAATAAGTTTTCTGTTCATGGAACTGTCAAGAACCTCCCAGGATGTGATGGTAATAGGAAAATTAATCCAAGACGACTTTGAAGGTCAGTGCAAACTGCTGGAAAAACACCACGTACAACATCCAAAGAGCTTAAGGCTGACCTGAAACAATCTGGAGTGGTGGTTTCAACAAGCACCATAGTCCGTGCACTAAACAAAGAAGGACTTCATGGGTGAAAGCGAAGGAGGACCCCACTGCTCAAAGACAGACATAAAAAAGACACACGTGATCTTTGTCTAAACCCACCTTCAGAAACCACAATCCTTCTGGGAAGATGTTCTGTGGACAGATGTAACAAACTTGAACTCTTTGGCAATGCAGACCAGCGATATATTTACATGCGAATAAATGAAGCTTATAAAAAGGATAAAAATACCTTTCCTACAGTTAAATATGGTAGAGGTTTCATGTTGTGGGGCTGTTTTGCTGCCTCAGGAACTGGAGGCCTGAAATGTCTTAAAGGAATCATAAAGTCAGAAGACTACCAAGGTATTTTGGAGCAAAACATGCTACCTAGCATCAGAAAACTAGGTCTGGGTCCTCCATCAGGACAATGACCCAAAAACACATCCAAAAGTACAAAAGAATGATTAAAAACGAACAAGTGGACTGTTTTAAACTGGCCAGCAATGAGTCCTCATCTCAATCCAATCAAGAACCTTTGGAAAGAGCTGAAATCTGCCACTGGTAAAAGGAATTCTGGAAACATTCATGAGTTGGGACACCAACGTTTCTTCCACTGGTAGGACTTGGCCTATCAGTCCAACCGTCACATGTGGGGAAAAAAAGCCCCTCTAACTACAGACCAGATCCAGCCAGAGCGGTAACAGCAGAACAGGAAAAGAAGTTCTGCAAACTAAGTTTGGTTCATAGGCGAAAGTTTGGGGACCTAGACAACGAGACCCCATATGTCCCTCCAGACAGCCTACGTCAATGAACTATTCTCAATAATTTCACAATACTACTACTGCAGTACTATACTTTTCAGTAAATAATTGTCACCTAGCTTTTCGGACTAAGATGTAACTATGACATGGGTATCTGTGTTGTAGGTTAAATATTCCATTTTCTGGATATGTTTACTTTTGAACAGGTTCCACTTAAGCACAGGAGCTTTATGACATATCTCCACATGACCTTTCTGCACAGGACACTAAAAACTGAACAGCCAACATCAATAGATAAGAAATTTCACCCCCTATGTTATTCACTTTCAAAGTTGACATGGAACACTTCATCACTACTTACAGGAATGAGGAAAGCAATGGTTTTGCCAGAGCCAGTCTTTGCAGCCCCAAGCACATCTTTCCCTTGCAAAGCTGAACCTATTGTTTGCTTCTGGATCTCTGTCGGCATGCGGTACTGTGCCTCCAACAAACCTAGAAAAGGAGGGGGGAGGGGGAAAAAAGTATGTTCATTCACAACTTCAGGAATGCTGCAAAAACGGCTTATATGCACCTAATCAAAGCACCTTCGGGTGTGACACATTACTTGCCAGTTAATATTTTTGCTCGAGTCCTGCTAGACGAGTCCAGACAAGTGGGTTATGTTCCCCCACCAGCAGATTGGTGACAACAAAGAACCAATGAAAAGCCGTTTTCAATGACATCACTCCCATGCCTCCATTTGCTTCAACCATTAGACGTCCCTTCAGTATTTATCCCAAAGCATATGGGAAAAACATAGCAAGCCTCACACAACTTCAATTGTGAGCAACAATGAGTAAAAAACAGTAGAGATCTAAGTGCAGGAGAGCATAAAACAAAAGGCTGCAGTAGAAGGTGAACCTGCAGAGCCAAGGGTACCACAGCAGAACAGAGCAAATACAGTTTCAGGGAAAGGCCCTGGACAGCATGGAAGATGACATTTTACTTACCAGATAATGCCCTGGTCTTGAGTCCTGCTAGACCAGTCCAGACAAGTGGGATGTACCAAAGCTTCAACTCTACTGGGTGGAAAGAAGCCACAGCAGCTTGCAAAACCCTTAAACCAAAGGCCATGTCCACCCACATGTGGACATCCAAGAGGTAATGCTTGACAAAAGTGGAAAGTGATCCCCATGTTGCTGCCTGACAAATGTCTACAAGAGCTACCGAGTTCCACTCTGCTAATGAGGATGCTTGTGCTTGGGTAGAATGGTCATGTAAAACTTCCGGAACGGCCAGTTCCGCAACAGATATGCCAATGACCTCCTTAATCCAGCGCCCCAAAGTCGACTCAGCCAGCGCTTCACCCTTGCGCAGGCCAACAAAGAGCACAAAAGAAATGGTCGGACTTACAAAAGAAATTCGCAACCTGCAAGTACCGGAGAAACACCCTCCAGATATCCAAAGTGGAGATACTTATCCTTCCCTCAACACTGCTTATTAGAGGAGGATAAGCAGACCACATGAAAGGGAGAACACACCTTAGGCAAGAAGGCAGGCACAAGCCTGTCAGACGGCTGCCTAGGGTGAGAACTTACACAATCTTGACGATGCATATATTCATATGATTCTTGCAAGGTATTGTGGGTATTGTAGTTCATTCACTCCCAAACACAGCTGATGACAATAATTTGAGTTGTGAAACCAAGTGGTAAGATCAATAAAATACTTCTTTTATTGATGGGGTTTAATTCACCCAGCACATGTATGCTTGATAGCACTATAAATGAGGTTACTTGCTTGCAGTGTTTAAAATGGATAACAAAAAGTCACAAAGTAAACCAGAAAACAACCTTCAGCTTGTCAGGCAATTAGCTAATGTTTTCTTAGCAAGTAATTACCAAATACAAAGGCACAAAGTAAAGAATAAACTTTGCTGGTTAGGTTAACTTCTGCTTATTTTCCACGCAGATCTCAGCAGTGATTCTCCCTTGCTCACACACACAATCAGGTGCAGCCCTAATTACTATCAATGGATCAGCTGAAAGCCTTTAGCTGGCTGGCTGCAACTGTGTGAGCCCAAATCCTGCTTTAAGAGCTGTTTGCAGTGGAAATAAAGAACAAAGTTAGGTTTCTTTGTGATGGCTGATGTGTTTGCTCATAGAAAACTAGCAATAGCATTTAGATAAAGAACAGTCCATGTAAATAGTTTCATCTGCTGTATTTCCCCCTGCATCAACAATCATAGGGTCAATATCATACATTGGCACAGATGAGTCTTTCATTAAGGCACTATCATGAGAATGCTTATTCCCTTGCTGCCATTCTCTATTATAGATAGGGTCTGGATCAGTGTTCATACCTGAGCCTCTCCTGCTATCATTATTCCTCTCTGTATAGCCTGGCCAATATGTAATCCAATTCTGATGTCCAGCCTTCCAATCTTGATCCCTGGACACTGGATCTTCTCTCACATACCTTCTGGCCTTGGTCTGAAAGTCCCTTCCACATGCAGTCTTCTCTCTTCCAGGTAGCCACTGGTGATTCCTATCTCTGCCACTCCATTCCTCTGGCTGAATCCAGTCCAATGGACTCTGCTGGCTTTTGGAATACCTCCCAGTATGAGTACTGCCTTGGAATCTCCCAGACCTTCCAATGGCCTTTCTTCTCTTCCTTCCAGAGAGTTTCCTTCTCTCTCTATCTGCTTGGCTTGGCTTCTGTTTCTCCAGGTGATACTGGTGCTTGTAGCCGTTGCTGTCTCTGTATCTCTTCCTCCCTCTGTAGCTCTTATCTGAAGAATAAGCTCTATTCTTATCCTGTTCTAATGTGTGCTGCTCCCTAACACAGCGCAGCTGTGTTGAATCAGGCCCTGCCCTTTGAGATGAGTGCTTAGGGATTACCTCATAGCTCTCTTGATTGCACACACATTCTCTCACTTCAGCCCCTCTCATGGCTGCTGGAAACCTGGTGCATTCTGGGACTGGTAGTCTTTTATGTGAAAACTCTGTTTTCTTGCTTCTACCAGAACTGACAGGTTGCTTGTTCAGAGTCACATCATCTTTTCTATAGCTCCTACCTGAGCTATGATAAGCTTCCTTATCACAAGCCGAATGGAAATGGCCTCCTTTGAGAAAAAGACAGATAAGGATCTCAGCCAGACAGAGCCTGCGGCTCAGAAATCCACCTTGTAAAACAAATAGCGACTAAGAAGACAGTCTTGAGCGTTAAATCCTTTAAAAGTAGCACACTTCAATGGCTCAAAAGCATGGCCATCAGGGATCTGAGCACCAGACACAGATCGCAGAAAGGGATCACAGACCAGAGGGGAGGATACAAATGCCAAACCTCCTGGAGAAAGTGTGAGATATCAGGGTGCAAGGCTAGAGACTTACCAGTCACCGGACCTCGGAAACAGGCCAAAGCTGCCAACTGAACTTTCAGGGAGCTAAGGGAAAGATCCTTCTCCAGGCCATCTTTTAGAATGGCCAAAAGAGAAGGCATCTTGGCTGCCTCAGGAGCCAACTGCCAAGCACCACACCATCGCTCAAAGAGGCATGAGATCCGCATGTATTGTGGCGCTCACACCCCTACCAGGCGGTCGCCTAGTAGGGACGGGAGACCATCTTGTATTCCTTTTCCAAAGGGTTGTAGTTGTGTAGTCAGAAATGAACCAAGTGGATGTTTCAAAGCGCACAGGAATTTTTATTAGCTTCCTTTAGGTAAGATGGTGACAATCTTCAAAGCAACTTTATACTCAGGACAAAGAAACAAAGGATAAATCTTCTCCAATTAAAGCAAATGTCAAAACAGTGTTTCCATGGAATTATTTACAATGGCTTTCCTTTTCTTTCCCCTTTAAGATGCTTCTTACTTCAGCAATAATAAAGGCACATGTATTTACAACTTACAATCAAAGGCAGTAGGGCTGCTAGCTCCTTCTTTGCTGTTTTGAGTTAAACAGTTCTCAGCTGTCTAGCCCCGCCTTGGTTGCACTAGCTACTTCTTTAGGAAAGAACCATAGTGCTTCAATATAAGACTCATTCTCTCCTTTACTTCAGGCTTTCAGCTATAACAAAGTTGTAACAGCTTTCTTAATTTCTTTCTGCTATTTGGCTTCCATTAATTAGCATCAATGCAAACAGCACAGTCCATCTCAGAACAAGAAGAACCCATGTCAGTTCCTCTACCATCCACTTCCATACTTTCTTCTGAGCTTCATATTGGTAAAGCTTGGAAACGTTCAGACACTTTTTGCTTTAAGTCTTTTAAAAGCTCAAATAGCCTATTCCACTGCACTGCCCTTCCTTCTCTTGGCAGAACTTCAACAGGCTTCTCCTGTTCAACTTTTCTTGAAAACCCCTTCTTTCTAATCTGGGTTTTCCCAGGTACAAATCCCTCTTCAGAATCAGAGCAAGAGACACAAGCCTTAGGCTTCACTGCTTTCTTTCTCCTACCTTGGAGTTTTACTGCAGGACTTCCATATCTGGGGCTTCTGTTGGCTGTAGTTATCTCTGCCTCAGAGCCAGTCAGGGAATCAGGGTAAGATTTCCTCTCCACTTCCTGGGGCTTCTTTTGCCTGAAGAGACACCCTTCAACAGAGGAGTCTAAGCTCTCTTGCCTTAGCTTTTCCAATGCCAGCCTTCTCTCTCTCTCTCTCTTGCCAGTATGTTTGGTCCTCTCCCTGGAACCTTCTCTGTAGCTCTCTTGGCTGCAGTCCTGGCTGCTCTTGCTCTCCTTGCTCTTGTCCTTGTTCTTGTTCCTGTTTCTCCTTCCGTCTATCTCTGTTTGTTTGCTCAAACTTAAACGTAGAGCAGGGCACCTCCCCTTCTGACTCCACCCCCATGTACCTCCTACTCTTACTTAGGGTTGCCATGGAGTCTGGGTGTGGCCTTAGCCTAGCTCTACCCTCGTGGTTTCTCTCACTGCTTTTACTAGGGTGTATGTGTTCTGGTGCACCCATCCCCCGCAAAGAAGAAAAAGTTCCTTTTCCCTTTATTTCTTCATGCTGGACTGCACTCTCCTTACCACAGTATGCTAGTTTGGTAGATCTCCTCTGGGCTCCAAGCACAGTGGTGCCACAGCTGGAGAGTAGCCCTTACATGCTAGCCATCTCCTTTCAAGAGTCAAGCCATAAGCAAGAAGGGAATCAGGTCCTCGGGGATGATCAGTCTCTGCCACAATAGGCCCAGAGATGGAGGCAATCAAAGAGGAGGCACCTGCAGGAATAACATCAGGTCTCCAAACCACGCTCTCCTCAGCCAATCTTGCCCAAGTGGCATTCTATATGCAAAATCACACGCCCCACCAGGGCCCAAAGAGAAAACACATACAGCAGGTGCTAACTTGGCAAAGGCTGAATCAGGGCATCAACACCCTCGGACCCTGTCTGTGTGGCGACTGAAGAAGCGACAAACTTGGCATTGGAGCATGTCACCACCAGATCCATTTCAGGGCTACCCAAGAGGTGTAGAATCAACTGAAACGCCTCCAGACTCCATTACCTTTTGCCAGCATTCAGAGAGTGCCAGCTGAGGAAAACTGTTTCCACACTGTCCACTCTGGCAATGTGCTGAGCCAACATGGCTAGGGGGTTCTTCCCCACCAAGGCAAAACAGGACAGCCATTTCCAGAGCTACCCCGGCACTCCTAATGCTGCCTTGCCAATTGACCTAAGTCACCGCCATGGCGTTGTCTGAAAACACTCAAAACCACCCGGCCCTCTACCAGGGGCCAAAAATGCAAAAGATAACCTGATGGCCCTCACCTCAAGACGGTCGAAGGACCACACCACTTCCCTGCAGTTTCAACAGCCCTGGGACATATGGTCTTTGCAATAGGCTCCCCAGCCTGAGAGACTGGCATCCATCGTCAGAAGGATCCAGGGGAAATAGACCAGTGGCATGTCTTTCCTCAAATGACAAGGTTGCACCCATCACCATCATCATCATCATGTGCTCAAACTCCCAAGAACTTGGGGACCACCAAGTCAACAGGGACTGCTGTAGCAGCTGCATGGGAGCATACGGCCACGGCACCACCTCTATGGTCACCGCCATCAATCTGAGGAGCTGAAGATAATCCCAGAAGTGCGAGAGCCTGCTGCGCACAAAACAGCAGCAGTCATCTGAACAGCCTCTTGACTTTCTCCTCTGGCAGGAAAACTCTGCCCACTTGAGTGTTGAAACATGCTCCAAGGAATTCCAGAGACTGGGAAGGCAACAGCTGGTTCATTCGCCAAATGATTTCCTAGCCAAAGACTTTCAAAAAGGACACTACCGAAAGGGAACAGGCTCAGATGAACCAGTCATCCAGACAGGGATGGACACAGATCCCTTGGTGCTGCAGCACCGCGACTGCTACCACCACCACAACCTTGGAGAATGTCCTTAGGGAGGTGGATGGCCCGAAAGGGAGGGGAGTGGCGAACTGAAAGCGAGAGCTCAGCACGGTAAATGCAGATACTTGGCTGATCCACTTGGATCGGAATATGAAAATACATCTTGGCCAGATCCAGAGAAGCCAAGAACTCCCCTTGGTGCAGTGCTTCAATCATGGAGCACATAGCTTCCATCCGGAAACGCAGGATGTGCAAGTGCTCGTTGACCCTTTGAAGTCCAGAATGGGCTAGAAGGAACTGTCCTGTTTTGGGCACCACAAAAGAGATGGCATATCTGCCCTTGCCCTGCTCATCCAGTGGGAAGGGCACCTCAGTCTTTAAGCAAAGCAATTTGTCCGTGGTGGTCCATACAGCGGCACTTTTGAATGCAGATCCACAAGGAGAGATGACGAAGGCATCTGGAATCAGCTCTTTGCATTCCAGGACATAACAAAATGAATGGAGTCTAGCACCCAGCGACCCTTGGTAACCTGGGCCCATTGCTGAAAGCCTGCCTCCAAATCTTCATTGCACAGCCCAGGAGAGTCCCTCCTCTGGAGGGGACAGAGTCCTGCATCCACGCACTTCACGAAAGGACTGAGAACGAGCCCAAAGCAGAGAGGAAGACAGGTTTTCCAGGTCAGTAATGAGATACATGGGATCCTTAGGGAACCGGCCAGCATGCCCTTGGAGGACGGGAGGAGGCTGACGAGAAAAGGGCACCAGTTCACTTCACTGGCCCCTCTGACCTCTCTTCCAGAAGGCGGTAAGATTTTGTCTCCAAGGAATCCAACAGACAGCAAAACTACCCACACAAACACCAACAAGCCAGAAGCAGGTGCGTAGTCAGCAACCAATTCCTTTATTAATAACAAACTAAAACACCCCTTCGCGTTTCAGCCACACAGACCCTAGCTTTTGAATGAACTTTATCAGCCCTAGTCCTAATGCCGAACCACACCATTTGATGATCACTGGATGAGAGATGATCTCTCACTAACTATCCTGCAAAGTGTAACCATAGTTTGGGTTGTTCTTTCCCTAGGTGCATAATATTGCACTTGTCCACATTAAATTTCATCTGCCATGTGGACATCCAGTCTTCCAATTTATCGCAATCCTCTTGCATTTTAACAACTTTGAATAATTTTATGTCCTCCGCAAATTTGATCACCTCACTCGTTATTCCTATTTCCAAGTCATTTATGAATATGTTAAAAAGCAGCAGGCACAGTACAGATCCCTGGGGTACTCCACTAATTACCTTTCTCCATTGGGAAAACTGGCCATTTAGCCCTACCCTCTGCTTTCTATCCTTTAATCAGTTCCTGATCCACAATAGTATATCACCTCCTATCCCATGACTTTTTAATTTCTTCAAGAGTCTCTCACGAGAGACCTTGTCAAAAGGCTTTCTGAAAATCCAGATACATTATATCAATCAGCTCACCTTCGTCTAGCTATTTATTCCATGGCTATCTACATGTTCAGTAAATTTATTCTTTATAATGGTTTCTACCATTTTGCCTGGTACCGACATCGGGCTCACCGGTCTGTAGTTTCCCAGATCACCACTAGAACCCTTTTTAAAAATTGGAGTTACGATGGCCACTCTCCAATCCTCAGGTACTACAGGTGATTTTAACAATAGTTCACAGGTTACTAATAATAGGTATGCAATCTCATATTTCAGTTCTTTCAGCACCCTTGGATGTATACCATCCAGTCCAGGTGATTTGGTACTCTTCAGTTTATCACACAATTATAATACATCCTCCTGGTTTATCTATATTTCTTTCAATTCTTCTGCTGTATCACCTTTATATACCATTTCAGGCACAGGTAACTTCCCTACACATTCTTCATTAAAGACCGAAGCAAAGTATTCATTCAGTCTCTCCCCTATCATCCAATGGTCCAACTGATTCTCTCAAGGGTTTTTTTTTTTGCTACAAATGTACTTGAAAAAGCTTTCATTATTATGTGTTTTTGCTTCCACGGCAAGCTTCTTTTCAAATTCTCTTTGCCTGCCTTTATCAATGCCTTGCATCGAACTTGCCAATGCTTATGTTGTTTCTGGTGTTCGTTATTAGGCTCCTTTCTCCAATTCCTGAAGGATACTCTTTAGGCAACAGCAGCCTCTCTGACCTCGCCTTTAAACCATGCTGGCAGTTTTTTGGCCTTCTTTCCACTTTTCTTAAAGAATGGGTTACATCTGATCTGGGCTTCCAAGATAGTACTTTTAAACAACACCCGTGCTTGATGTAAATCTTTAACCTTTGCAGCTGCTCAGTTTAGTTTTTTCTTAACTATTTTCCTAATTTTATCATAGTCTCCCTTTTGAAAGTTAAAAGGTAGTACTCTAGATTTCCTTACCATCTTTCTTCCATTTATTAAAGCAAATGCTATCATGCTAAGATCACTATTGCCAAGTGGCCCCAAAACCCTTATCTCTTGCACCAGATCCTAGGTTTCACTAAGGACTAGGCCAGAACAGCTTTCCCTCTTGTTGGTTCATGAACCAGCTGCTCCAAGAAACAGACATTTATTTTCTCTAGAAACTTTATATATATATATATATCTAGCATGTCCTGCTGTGACATTGGCCCAGTTGATACAGAGTAATTGAAATCACCCATTATTACTGTATTCTAACTTTTGTTAGTTCCCCTGATATCCATCTGGTCATTCTAGCCAGGCACTCGGTAATACACCACCACTGCCGTCGCCTTCCACTTTTTACATGGAACTTCTATCCATAAAGATTGTACAGTATATTTTGTTTCCTGCAAAAAACAAAACTTTAATCCTATGTGACTCAATGCCCTCTCAAAAATACAGCGCAACCCCTCCTTCAATTTGATATACTCTTATTATGATATAGTTTTACCCAAGTATCAGAGTGTCCATTTGGTTGTCCTCCTTCCACCAGGTCTCTGAGATGCCAACCATATCTAACCTTTCATTTAGTGATATATATTCTAGCTCTCCCTGTGACCCAGTAGCTCCCCAGGAACCGATGGACACAGATAAGCATCCGGTGGTAGAAGCCGGTACTGCGGGAGAAAGCAGGGATTTCTCTGCAGAAAGAAAAAAAACTCAGAACTAATCAAGCAGAACATCTCACCTCAGGGGAGGGGAGTAGTAAAGCTCTTGATTGGGCACGCCCCAAGATGAGGCGGGCAGTGCAAGCTAGAAGCACCTGGTTAAATAGTCTGAAACCAGGAAGTGAAAGGGAGCAAAGGAAACTAGGAGAGCCACAGAGGCTAAGAGAGAAGTCAAGAGAACAACAGGGACGGAGAGAATTTCCAGAAGGAGAAACAAGAGTTTCAGAGGGAAAATCTGGAAGGAAATATCTTTGCTGCTGTGATTCCTCCAATAGTCTGCAACTAGCAGGTAGCGTGGTGGAAGACTCAGAGGAGGAAAGGAACTGCTGGAGGCAGAATACTTTCAGAACGCTGAGAGATCCAAGGCTACAGGACCAGGCAGAGCTATGGAATAAAAGGCAGAAGGACAAAGAATTCTCCAAGGGAAAGCTTCTATACAAGGTACCCAGTGGGGGAGAAGTAGTGGATAAGTGTTATGCTCCAAAGCCAGAGAGAGTGTGCCCTAGTTTTAAAAGCCAAGTCAGACAGAATGGTGGCAGCTGTTTTCAGCAAGAAGCTTTGAATAAAAGTGAATATTCTTACAAGCTAGCTGAAGAACCTAGCCAGGAAAGGGCTGACGTCAGTGCTTTTAAATATCTCTTTAAAAGACTCTCCCATTACTGCTAAGTATCTAAGCACAGCACCCACGTGTAGAGAAAGGTAGGGAGATAACGTTAGCAGCACATTGAATGTTTGTTTTCCTGACACAAACAAATATGCTAATCAGCCTGAGATAGAGAGGCTCAGCAAACAATTGCTCACGGGAGAAAAGGAACGCCAGCTAAGTGAAGGGAAGTCACCAGCTGAATCACTTCTCCACGAGTTCAGAGAGTTTTTAGAACATAAGGCAAGTTTTAACTACAGTGCTCCAGAACCAGTTACTGGCTGTAAAGAAGGAATGCCTATTTCTAATTCTCTGCCTTCCTCCGAAGAGGATATGTTAATGGACTGTTCTGCATGCTTAATTGAGAAAGACAATTAAGGGGAAAAGTTTACCTGTTATATGAAGCAATATAGCAGAGGCACTTAACTCGTCCTATACAAGAAGCTGGTAGAAAGTGAATGAGTCAATGTACCAGTGATTGCTATAACAGGAGCACTACTGTTGTAGGAACTTTTCTGTCTCACCCTTTTTTGATTGGATCACATGAAGGGAATGTGAATTCCTGAATATAGCACAGCATTGCAAGTCTGTTTAGCAAGTTTCTTTACTCTTGTTTTGGATTTATACTTCTGCACCGTCTGTACCATTTGAACTGCACAACTGGCAAATAAACCTCATGAAAAATAAATTTCTCTTTGCCATGCCTTACTGCTCGAAGCACTAAACACAACTACAACTAATTGCCTCCAGGGCATCACAAGGCAACCCTTCCTTAAACCCCCAAGGTTAGGGAGCGGGCGGCGTGATATCCCATCTTATTTTTTAGGCTTCAAGCATTTGCATATAGGCATTTTAGAGGTTGTATTTTATTCATATTAATCTGTTTATCAGTTGATAGGTGTAATTTGGAATCCTTCGGCTCTGTACAGAAGGATATCAGAGTTACTTTTATCATTGTTGGAACCTCTCTGTCAGAATGTTCTTAACTTCCCCAATTTGCTAGTATCCTTCAAGGATACATCCTTCCGAATCATGCTCTCCTGGGCGACTGTTGGCTTTCCCCTACTATGTAAGCTGTTCTGTCTCCTTTTTAAAGGTTAATGCCAGCTACCTGGTTCCATCCCAGTTAAGGTGGAACCCATCCCCTTCAGAAGAGCCCTCCCTTCCCCATAATGTTACCCAGTTCCTAACAAATCCACACATTGAGACTCTGGAGCTCTGCCTGCCTTTGGGTCCTGTGCATGGAATGGGAAGCATTTCAGAGAATGCTACCCTGAAGTTCTGGATTTCAACTTCCTACCTAAAAGCCTAAATTTGGCCTCCAGCACCTCCCTCCCACACTTTCCCATGTCATCGGTGCCAACATGTACCAAGACAGCAGACACCTCCCCAGCACTTTCTAAACCAGTGGTTCTCAACCTTTTTTGTACCGTGACCCCTTTTACCATTGGTCAACTTGTGGTGACCCCCAATGATAAAATCAAATGCGTCTCTCTTCCTTTATCATTAACGCATTGTCGCTGTAATCATTTGTTTAATAATTAATATATTATAGGCCTTTGCAATATCTTTTTATTTATAAAATTTACTTATTTAAACCACAACAACAAGTAACAATATTTTATTTCAAAATTATGATGATTTTGTAGTCAAATCTCTAATATGAAATGAAATTATTTTTTCTACCTTTGTTGTCTGACCAATTTATTCTCTGATCAAGCTGGTCCCGATCTGAGGCTTCTGCTTTCCTGTCTTCTCTTAGCTCTCTTTCTGTGGTCTATGGTCCATCTGCCATTTCTTATCTCTTCTTTCGTTTTCTTCACTTCTTTCCATCAGCCTATTTCCAGTCTCAGTAACCCTCCCCAGTACAAGCCCCTTTCCAGTCCTCACTCTCAGTACCTGCCAATGTCAACTTGCATTCCCATGACTGCCACTGGTGCCCATTCCCTTCCAGTCCCCCTCCTTCCCCACTGACCAGTCCCTTCTAGTACAAATACCAGGGCAGCCCCTCTCAGATTCACTCCCTTCCAGTTCCATTCTCCCATCCCCTCATATCAGCCCATTTGTAGCCTTAGGGCCCAGTTTTCTTCCAGGGCCAGCAGCTCTATCCTCCCCTCCACACAATCAGCCCATTCCCAGTCGAAGCCCTCCAATCAGCTCGCTTCCAGTGCTAGTCCCCCCCTCAACCCCATTACCAGTCCTACCCTCCCCTGATCAGCTCATTTCCAGTGCTAGTCCCTCCTCAATCCCATTACCAGTGCTGGACTCCCCTAATCAGCCCAATACCAGTCCTACCCCCCCCCCCCCCCCATCAACTCATTTCCAGTTCTAGTCCCTCCTCAATTCCATTACCAGTGCTAGCCTCCCCTAGAAACATAGAAACATGATGACAGAAAAAGACCACATCACCTATCTAGTCTGTCCTTCCATAACAACAACAGTCCACTTTTTACCTTTAGAGATCCTCTGTGTTGGTCCCATGCTTTTTTGAATTCAGTTACTGTCCTCATCTCTACCACCTTCACTGGGAGACTATTCCATGGATCCACTACTCTTTCTGTAAAGAAATATTTCCGCATATCACTCCTGAATCTATCTCCCTTCACCCTCATTCCATGTCCCCTCGTAGCAGAACTTGCTTTCAATTGAAAGAGGCTCTCCCCCTGAACATTTATGCCACGGAGGTATTTAAACATCTCAATCATATCACCTCTATCCCGCCTTTCCTCTAAGGTGTACATATTAAGATCCTTAAGTCTGTCCTCATATGCTTTATAATGAAGCCCATTAATCATTTTAGTAGCAACCCTCTGCACAGACTCCATCCTGTTCACATCCTTTTGAAGGTGCGGTCTCCAGAATTGCACACCATACTAATCAGCCCAATACCAGTCCTACCCCCCCCCCCCCCATCAGCTCATTTCCAGTTCTAGTCCCTCCTCAATCCCATTACCAGTGCTAGCCTCCCCTAATCAGCCCCAGTCCTACCCCCTCCCCCATCAGCCCATTACCAGTCCTAGCCTCCCCTAATCAGCTCATTTCCAGTGCTAGACTCCCCTAATCAGCCCATTATCAGTCCCCCCCCAGCCCATTTCCAGTCTTAACCTCCCCGATCAGCACATTACCAGTCCCAACCCCCCTTGATCAGTCCATTCCCACTCCTAGCCTTCCCTAATCAACCCATTACCAGTCCTAGCCCCCCCCATCTGCCCATTTTAATCCTAACCCACACCGTCTCTCCCCTCTGTCCAGCATTTATCCCCCGTCTGTCCAGTATGTCCCCCTGTCTCTTCCCTTTGTCCATGTAAGCACCCTCCCTCCATCCATCCATCCATGTCAGTCCCCCCTGTCCATGTCAGCCCTCCCTCCCTCCATCCGCTCTCCCCTACCTCCATGTCAACCCCCTGTCCATGTCAGTTCCCCTCCCTCCATCCATACCTCCATGTCAACCCCCTGTCCATGTCAGTTCCCCTCCCTACATCCATCCCTCCATGTCAGCCCCGTTGCAGGTTCCCTGCCCCCTCCTCCCCTCTCCCTGTCTGCCTTGTTCTTCTGCAGCCGCAGCTCCCTGTCTCTTACGGAACCGCAGCTGTGCCTGTGAAGCCGTTGCGGAGCCTTCCCGTCTCTCGACAGGCTCCGTGCAGCATGCCATTGTCCCGCCTCCAAAGGAAGCTGTTTACCACTTCCTTTGGAGGCGGGACAATGGCATGCTGCACGGAGCCTGTCGAGAGACGGGAAGGCTCCGCAACGGCTTCACAGGCACAGCTGCGGTTCCCTAAGAGGCAGGGAGCCGCGGCTGCAGAAGATTGGAGTCTGAGTTTGCCGCTGCCGAGAATTGGACTCGGCAGCGGCAGCAACTTGTGCGCTTTAAAAAAAAAAAAAAAAAAAAAACAGCGGAGTGAGGCGACCTCCGCTGAATCCTGTGGCGACCCCCATGGGGGTCACGACCCACAGGTTGAAAAACGCTGTTCTAAACCCTTGTTTAGGTGGCGCATGAGACAGGCATATTATCAGGTGGTCCTCACATCTACCAGCCACCCAGATATCTACATGCCTAATGATCAAATCGTCAACTATAACAGCTGTCCTAACCCTTCCCTCAAGGGCACATGGCCCTGGAAAAACCTCCATGGTGCGAGAGGGTTTTATATCTCCCAGGAGATGTAAAACCCTCTCGCACTGTGGAGGTTTCTCCAGGGCCATGTGCCTCCAGCTGGCGGAATATCCTTACCCTTAGCGTTATCCACCACCTCCTGCCCTGAGGCAGGCAAGGTCAGACTAACAGCATCACCCAGATGACAGAAGGGGAGAAGGCCCTCCAGGGATGACTCAGAAGCAGCCATGCAAGAAGGACAGAGTTCAGATGCCAGAGATGAGGTACCTCGCTTGCCACAGGCCAAACAACTTTATCTGGAAGAAGACAGAGTTAAGTCAAGTATCACAACAGCGAGCACTAAGGCCACGGCGGTCCGAAAGGCACACATTAACTGCACTTTTATTGCAATACACGTTACAGGCGCTAGTGTAGGAACGTGCATTGGAGTCGCTCGGGCAGAAGGCGCCTAAGGACCACATGACTGCCAGGCACACGTTAAAAACACTGCTAGCATGTACAGAAAATGGCAGGAAACCCTCACAACAATTGCCAGGAGTTCACCCCGAATTGCATCCCACAGATTTGGATCGGAAGCCCCCCAACAAGGACAATGATGAGGTCAAGCCTTGGTACTCATCCCCGGCAGAGGATCGATGACAAGGTCAGCTCTACTCCCCCGAACCGTTTCTCTGGCTTAGCAGCACTGCATTACGGTGGCTGGCAGGCAGAATCCTCCGAGAGCTTTCTGCAATCTTCAGGAGAGAGTAGGGGTGACAGAGGAGAGAGGAGGCGTGTTGAGGTCATGTGAGGATGCTGAAATCTTTCAGATCCTTCCAAATCTTTTCAATTTCTGGCTGCTCAATAGGCTCTTATGATAAGAGCGTGGAGATGAACCAATTTTCCCTACTCCTATGGTTACCAAAAAGACTGCAGTCTAATGGAGCCCCCCACATCGTGCTCAAGTGAGAGTCACCTTCAACGTGGTCGTTCATGAGTGCTTATCAATTTTTTCCTCTCAATTCTTCAGAGAGGAGAAAATCCATCCATCTGCTGGAGGCAAAGAAATACTGAAGGGACCTCGGGTGGCTGAGGCGAATAGAGGCATGGGAGCGACATCATTGAAACCTGGGGTTTTCATTGGTTCTTTGTCCACCAATCTGCTGGTAGGGGAACACAACCCACTTTTCTGAACTGGTTTAGCAGGACAATATGGAATACCCATTTGCAGACATCTTAAGGTGCCAAATTTAAAAACAACTCTGAGAGACTTACAATTTGATCCAATACAGTTCCTCCCACCTCTTTTTCTCTGGAAGTCAATACAGTACCTTAAAAATGGGCAGCCAAGTTCTCTCAACAATGGTCCATGTGATCAGAAAGCCATGTGCATGTGGGCTGCAGGAATACCTTATCCTTTTTTTGCTTGATTTATAATCAAACTGAGAATCTCTTCTAAAATTATAACTTTATATCTATCAAGTAGCTCTGCAATGCTTCAAAATCACGTATGCTAGCTACTTCGGTAAAAATTAGTTTTGCTAAAAATCTCAAGTGGGATGCAGCCTAAAGTCAGGCACCCACATTTGGCCCACTGACTGCATGTTGGACACCCCTGCCTTTAAAGGTTCCATTTATGACTCACTTTTGAGTTGCAACAATGTCACAGGTCTTCCCCAGAATGAGAGGCCTTCAAATTCCAAACAAAAACACTGTGGGGTTACTGTACAGCTTTAAGCTGTAAATCTCTCGCAGTATAATTATGAACATGCAGGAAAGAAATATACATGAATGTAGGGTGCTTAAAATCCTTTACAAATTACTGTCCTGCTCTTCTAAATTTTCCTTACAAATTTCTTGAACTGTCCCCAGCAAGTCCTCATTTTGGAAACCACTGAAAAGTCTCCAGGGACTCTCACTAATGGGCCTTGACTCAACACTTAGGAATCTCCACTGGGATAAAATGCCCATTTTCTTTGTTCTGGCCTTTTACATGCTCAGGGCAGCTAAGCGAAAAAAGCCATCTCCTTTGAGCAGTATACAGTGTTACAAAACCGTGAGACAAGAAAGATCATGGGGTCAATTTACAAGGCTTTAGGTTTATAACGAAAGGTCTATTTACTAACTGTTTTCTCCCCACTGTGTCTATGGAACAGTACTTAATAAATAGGGCCCTTAGGGAGAGTCACCTAAATCAATGCCTTTGGAAGCAATTGGAGCCGAGCACCTACATTAAGAAGCCTGTTTTCTCCAGGTATCTAATTTAGCTACCTATTATGTGGCCAGCCTCACAAAGAGGAAGTGGTGGTGGAGGTGTCTAGTACTAATTTCAGCACTAAATATCTAACCTAGGCAGCCAAAACATTAACAAAAATGTTCAATGTATAATGTTAAGTTCCATGTAAACCGCTCCTGATCTCCAGAAGGAGCGGTATAAAAGTGCACTGAAATAAATAAAATTTTTCCAATTTAAAAAATAGATAAATAAAGCAGACAGACCTCACCCTCATGAACAGACTTGTGTAAATAAAACAGGTTTTGCAATGCTTGCAATAAAATATATAAACACACACACACGCAATATTTTATCGAAGGGAAGAGAGAAATGTGTGCATTTTTTTAAAGCACTGCAAAGGCCCTTTTTCATTGTGTTGCCTGGAAGTGTGCATAAGTGAACGTATGTATGTATGTATGTATGTATAAGATTACAAAACCTTTTTTCCTTTAAGTAGCCTAGGAGTATAATATAAAAAATTGAATAAAAATAATCCCACATATTTCTCCTTTTCCTTCCATAGTATTTTTTTCAGGTAGTTTTGCAAAGCAGACAAGTTCTAAGAGAAGCCCCTGCATCTTATTTCTCAAAAGAGAAACTCACAGCCCATGACTTACATTAGGCCGGCAAGACACTGGGAAGGGAAACAAGGAGGACCAGTGTCAGTAGCAGTAATGCTGAGGAGCTCAGGCTAACCATATCGGCAGCAGCGAAGGGATAACTAGGTTGGCAGCAAACCATAGGAAATAACAATCCAGTTCCATGGCTGCCCTGACAACTAATCATCAGAAGCTCGAAATGTCTACTTTTGATGACAGACAAGTCTCGATACCTTGTGAATGATGGAAATGTCAGCCTTCAAGGAAGACATCACCAAGGCAGCCATGGAGTTACTGTGTTGGTGGGCAATACCAGAGCAGGCCAAAAAAATAGTGTGGTTACAATTTATTTTATTTAACAGCTTTTCTATACCGCTTTCTCCTGTGGTCAAATGGTTTATATTATAACAGAACAGTGCACATTACAATGGGGTAGTTAACTTGGAAAGAACATAACACAGGGGGTTAAAGTAGCATAGTGAAGAGTGGAAACATTTGTAATGCCTTGGATAGGTATAATAGGGGTAGAGAAATCTTTAGGTGGGGGGGGATGGGGACTGAAGGAGTCGCAGGTTGGCTAACTATATTTTGTCCTCTGAGAAGCAGTCTATGAATAGGCAAATCTTGAGGGCCTTTCTGAATGTTATTATGTCCTTTGAGGCCTGTAGCTTGTCAGGGATAGAGTTCCAGAGGGAGGGTGTGAATAGGGAGAATGACCTCTTAGATGTGGTGGAGCTGGTTCGGGTGTATAATGCTGGAATGCACAGTGTGTTTTGGGAACCAGTTCACTTCATTCTGTTGTCAGGTGTCTCTTGTAATAATGATTGAAGATGGGTTGAGGATAGGCCATTGATAACCTTTAAAAATTGTGAGGATGGATTTGTATTTTATGCATTCAGCTATGAGTAGCCAGTGAAGTTTTTTGAGCAAGGGAGTTGTGTTCTGCTCTGTGAGAGTCTCAACATAGCTGAGGGCTGCTATGTTGAGAGCAAGTTGGAGTGGGTGTATTGCATTTTTTGGTAGGCCTTGAAAGCTAATATTGCAGTAAGCAATGTGTGGGAAGACAATTGCTTGGAAAACTCAAAGTTGTGGTAGGTTAAGAGAGGTTTGAGCTTGTAGTAGATTTTAGGGCAGAGGTGGACAACACTTTCCTAAAGCCAAGCCAGCAGGAGTACCTCCTAACAGCCCAGCATTAAGCATCACTCTAGGGTACTGCATCAAGAATAATAAGGGTTCTCATCTGCAATCGCTTTCTATATAATATCACACATTAATTGAATATGTCATTAAGTCCTTATTTCTGATATTTTTAGGGATTCTCCTGCAATTCTTCCAGACCCTCTTAAGGCAGCCACACTAACTAATGTCACAAATTATCCTTCACATACACAAATGGTATCCAGCTGGTCTCTTCTGGCTAGGATATCACAGTGACAGCAGACACACTGCATGATTTAATTAAACCCAAAGCTGCTGGAGGTCAGTCTTGAGACTTTCTACAGTACAGTAGCTGCTTCAAGAGGCTCTGCAGAATTACAGAAATTAGAATATTTAACATTTAATTGATCTAGAATGAGCATTATTTCTTACTGTGTGCTCAGGATGTTGGGTAAATGAAAGCACTTACCTTTCAAAGTCTTTTTTGACAGAGGAAAATCTGAAAACTTTATGATCTCATTAACACTTATCTGAAAGAAAAAGAGTTAATGATGTCATGCTGTGGTCTTATACAAATTTATCTCATACTGTGCCCTATTTATAAAGTCATGGTAGAACTTGGAGACAGGGGCAGGGCCTAACCATGCTACTTATTATATTTTTATATGCTGGAGTAGGGGAGGGAATAGGGGACATTATGCCGCCCCACAGGGATTTGGGGCGTGGAGGGACTTTTACAAGTCTGTGTGGCCCTGACAGTAACAAGCAGCATTTTTGCATGGCAATATTCCCAAGCAAAAGTTAATTAGCTCTCTTGAGAGATAACTAAGATCCCAAGTAACTCAGCATGGGATATATTTGCAGGCACTCCTGCTCATTAGCATAGCCACCTTGCTCCTGCTTTAGGGATTGGCAAATAACTTGTGGAATTTTGTAATAATAGCAGTTTACATACACATTATCACAGTTTAGTAAACAGTCTTCACTGTCTGAAAAAGCTACACCATACCATCTACACACCAGACCAAAGAAGTGTCCCTCTAAACCTCTTTACCTAAACCTAACAGCAAATGTAGGATTTGATTTATGAGCTGAGCATGGTCCCTTCTTCACTGGCAAAGACTGAGAATCCATCATACAGGTCTTGACAAATTTTCTTGGAATCTAGGAGCCAGACTAAATAATTTAGGAGTCGGCCACAGAGACCCAATTTACAGTGGGTGCACCTACCCCCCTCAAAAAAGATGCATTGCAGTTCCCATTTTCTATGGGAAAAGAAAGCTTAATAAAAAGGTCCTTAATGTACCACTGCACAGTGACAACAGATGGCAGTGGCCCCACTCCTCCTCCCTCCTACCACTCCATCTGACCCTTTATAGCTGCAGCTGCACCTGAAGAAACTTCCTTTTTGCATCACATATCACCATGGCCTAGTGATATGTGAAACAAACAACAACAAAAAAGTCTCTCTCTCTCTCTCTCTCTCTCATGATCCCCCCCCCCCAAGCTTTACCCACACTCTCTCTTTCTCTCATATAAAACTCTTCTGGCTTCATTGAGTCTCTCTCTCTCATTACTACTACTTTCTCTTATTAGATGGTGCTAATAGGCACACACACAGCACTGCACAAGTACACAAAGAGACAGTCCCTGCTCCACAGCTTGCAGTCTGCTAAAACACAAAACAGATCATCAGGGGACTAGGGAATTCTTAGGGAAATGCTTAAAAACATATGGTGAAGACAGGAGGATAAAGAATCAGGATTCAAAGGCAGCCTTGAAGAAATGAGTTTTTAGGCTGGACATACAGTGCAACAAGGTAGAAAGAACACAGTCTAGAGCTGGCAGTAGAAGAGAAGGGGATAGATAAATGTGATTTGCTTCATGAGCAAAGTTGTTGGGGAGGGGTGTAGGAAGAGATAAGAGTAGTGAAGAGCTACAGAATGAATGCATTTTTAAGTCATCAGGAAAAGTTTGAACTGTATGCGGAAATAGATAGCAAGCCAATTAAGTGACTTGAGATGAGGGATAATGTGAGCATAGGATACTGGCAGAAGATTAGCCATGCAGCTGAGTTTTGAACAGATTGAATGAGAGATAGATGATTCAGTGGGAGACCAGAGGGGAGCAAACTGCAATAGTCTAGGCAGGAGGTGATGGTAGAGTGGATAAGGGTCTTAGTAATGTGCACTCAGAAGAAAGGACAAAGTTTGTTGATGTTAGAGACAAAGCTAAACCTGTCATTTCTATCTGTTGGATCTGTGCAGAGGAAGAGTGAAGAGTCAAAGATGACCTCAAGGTTGTGAGCCAAGGAGACAGGGAAGAAGACAGTATTAAGCAGGGAAATAGAGAAGGGAGGAAAAGGGAAGGTGGGCTTAGGCAGAAAAATAAGAAGCTCCATTTTGGCCATGTTCAGTTTCAAGCAGCAGTGGGACATCTAGGCAGCAACATCAGACAAGCAGGTGACATTCAGGCCTGGATTCCTGGAGAGATTTCAGGGGTAGAGAGATAAATTTGAGAGTCATCAATGTAAAGATGGTACTAAAAATCATGGGAGATTAGGGCACCAAGAGATTGCACGTAGAGAGAGAAAAGGTTCCACATGTCCCCAACGTACACTAACTAAAAGCAGGATAGTAGTGAAAGAGGATCCACCAGAGCATACCCTGAAAGTGTGAGGGGAGAAAAACCAAGACAGAACAGAGCCCCAAAATCCAACTACAACCATCTCTTTCTCTCATAACCCACCCTGTGATTCCTCCACTTGTCTCTCACTGATTCTTGTACCTGTCAGCAGCTGCTGAAAAATGTGGAATTTCAGACTTCCCCAACATGATTAGCTCTCTGCATGCTTGAGCCACACAGTGGAGGATATTCAGGCTGATCTTGTGTTTTCGAGTCTCATTAGATTAGCTCAAACTTCCTCCACTGAAGGGCTCAAACATGCAGAGAGCGGAATGCAGTGAGGAAGTCTGAAATGCCTTTTTTTTCCCAGCAACTACAGCAAAAAGAAATAAACAAAAACATTCAGAGGCATGAAATCCTGGGTGCCAGGGTGCAATTTCTAGGCACTATGGTGACTTAGTACCTAGGATTTGTCAAGCCCTGCCATACAATATGAGAAACTGAAGACCTGCTAGCCAACTGCATCAGGAATACAACGTATGACCATTAAGGGGGAGAATTGAACCTTATCCAAAGAAAATAAAGAAATCTATACAAAGCTGCCAATGCTATTCCCTGCTCAAGCTGACTGATACACTTCTTGCCTTTTCCTTTAGGCAGGGTATATATGCCTTCTTAAAGTGACTAATCCACGTATCTTCTCTTATCTCCAAGTACACCTCCTCTTCCCTCTCTCCTTATCTCTGGGAAAATCTCTGTCCGGGATGACTAATGCTCTTCCCATCTCTTACCACGGGGTACACCTCTGCATAAGGCAGTTATCTCTGCACTATTTAATCGTCTCTCTCTTCCTTACCTCCGAGTATCTTTGCACTAAGCGACTAATGCTCTCCCTCTCCACTTGCCATTCCGGCTTCTTCTTCTCCTTCCTCTGCAACTTAAACTTCTCTTTTTTCCTGGTATACTTCTTCTTCCACCTCTCAAAGCCCCGCACCGAGTCATCGCTCCTTTCCGGAAGCCCCATATTTGCTTCTTTAACAGACCCAACACACCGACAGCACGCTGCAAGGGCGGCGCCGAAATATGACGTAATTCAAGCGCCAACAACTTTATTCCACCTACTAGTGAACAAATACATTTGCCCGGGGTAGTCTTGCTTGATTCACCGTCCTTTGTCATAATAGCCTGCTCCTTTATCCTTTCCTTTACTTGCCCCCTTAATTTTCTTTCTCCAATCTTTCTGCTCCTTACTCAACTCTGTGCCCTTCTCTCTACTTAATGTACTCCATGTATTATTTATTTAGAATCTTTAATATGCTTATGGATTGATATCGCTGATGTATTTATTACCTGTAATTATTGTTACACTAATATTTTATTGCACTTTTATTTTTCTTTTACGATTGTAAATTACTTGGCCTAAACAAACAAACAGAACAAATCAAATCTACCGTGTGCCAGTCTTTCGTGCTCTTTAGCTCTGTTTTCCGTTATAGTGTTTCACTGACTTGAGTGTGAGCCGCTGGGAAATGAAGTGAAGCTGTTGGAAAGTTTACGTGTAGAAAACTCAATTGAGGGTGGAGAGGTTGTTTGTTATTTAATGGAAGATAAGGGATGAAATGTTAGCATTTTTTTTGTAAAGTTGTGGCCATCTCTGTTGTACTGATATACAAGCCTTATTGTCTTGAAGTAACTGAGCAGGAGCCTCCTTAGACTAGGGCACGCCTGGTGTTACTGAAATCCCTGAGTCCTGTTTAAAAAATGCTAGAAAACACAGCTTGTGACTGTGTTACCGACGTCATTTAGCTCTGCAAGTGGCATAACAGGAACCCAGCCTATTGCTGTGTTGCCAGCTTTTGAAGTAGATCTTGTGGAATTTATTTTGGCTTGATTAGTATGATGGTCATTGGGGATCAAAACCATTACCACTGGTTGGAGGCTAGACTTGCAGCTGAATTACTCAGAAGTCCATAGCTGAGAATCAAAACAGGTTAAGGCATAGGCAAACAAGGCATGTGCCTGTCCCAAATGTTTAGGAGGGCTTTCTCAGATTTGCTAATTCAGTGTCATCCAAGGCACATTTCGCCCTGGTAAATTGGTTGCTAGCAAAAAAGTTAAGACACATTTATACACTGAATACTTTGGAAATATCACCTAGTGCAACTCCACCATGATGCAAAATAACAATAAACACTGCTCAAATAATTATGACAACTGATACAAGATCACCCACTGTAAATACGACTTGTACGTAAGTTAGGGTACATACACTTTATGTTATTCTTTTTGGATTCATAATTATTCATTTTTGTTAACTTACTATACACCTGTGATGATGTTGTTTAGCATGCTGTTCTCTGTAAAATTAAGTTATACTGTTCCTTGTAAATTCTGAGGTGAGATGTAAACCATCTTGATTTAAGGATGAAGCGGTATAAAAACTTGTTAAATAAATCGTGTTGGACCAGAGCTACCATAGCCTGCACAGCTCTCAGTGGACAGCTAGATAAGGCAAATGCATCTGCTGAGCATGCCAGCTTAGACCTGCTCCCCTAGAGCCCCCCAAAAATCTGGAAGACTTTCTAAGCATGCATGAGAAGTACCTTCCTACTGACAACAGCCAATCTTGCCAGTCTCTTCATCCATTCAGTCAGTTCAAACTCTGCTCTCTGTTTCTCAAAAAAAAAAAAAGAGGAAAAGGAAAAAAGGAAAATTCACCATTCCTTCCCAAATCAACTTAACATTAATACTGTTCATGGTGGAAAAAGACAAGGACAAGAGAAAAATAAAATATAAATGAAAGAAGCTTTGCTACTCCTCCACAAAATCTGAACAGAAATCACAGAGTGGGGACTCTCAACCCAAGAGATCCAGTGGCTGTTGTGAGGCCCATTGCTCTGAAGCACCAACCGTTCCTCTTCAAACCCCATGCCTAGCAGCAACCTTTACTTGCGGTACTTATGTCAGCACAGCTTCAATGCAGGGAACTCCAGTTTCGCTCCTCCCCCTGCAGCACCCAACTCCACCTGAACTGCCTTTCGCATTGATGACAGTCAACACCGGGGCCAATATAATCATGCAATCCTCATGCTGCATGCCATGCCCTGAACACCACTAGAGCAAATATAGGTGCAGCCAGGGACCAGGATAGTGCAGCCCACCACACCGAAAGGATCTCCTCCTGGTGCAGAAAACAAAACCTGCACTCCTCCTCTTCCCAGCACAAATATATCTACTCTGGCTCTTCCACCTCCCAGAACAGGTACTACAGCGCTAATTGATCTGCTTCCCCTAGCACCTGACATGGGCAGCACGTTCCTCACTCCTCCAAACATCGCAAGTGATCCAGAATGGATATCTCTGCTACCTCCCTATCCCCTGGAGGTAATACCACTCTGAAACCTCCACTCCTAATGCCACAAACAGCCATCACGGAGTTCACCTTGCATCGACCTACAGTCCTCCACCTGTTCCAACAAGGGCTCCATGACTACTTAAAACCTCACAACACCATCATTACCTTCCTGCTCTGCATTCTCCTTCACAGGACAGTGTCTCTGGATTAGCATTCCTCCTCCACTCCACTTAGCAAAGGTGTGAAAAAGTGTCTCATCTCCCCCTCCAACCTCTCATCACACCCAAATTTACCAACAAGCCCTATTCTAATGATGACTTCAACCAGTGATCAGCTTCTGACACCTCCTGGGAAAGGTCTCCCTTGTCCACTCTAAGCAACAGTTCCCCAGACATGTCATCTGAGCAATCTACAGAAGCATTGAAACGAGACTCACCTCCTGAAAATGCCTCCTTTTTCTAAGGTGATTCAAAAAGTGGAAAACTGCCTTCATATATCACCACTACCACAGCCTGATCATAGAAATAAGGTGATGGAAGTCATAAAATCCCTTGAGTCCCCAAAGGGCATGGTTTCCCTGTCTATCCACAATATCCTGTTAGACCTACAATTGTCAGTTTGTAACACATTGTCACTTTGTAACACCTTGAACTCAAGAATAAGATTTAATCCATGCCCAGTCATGATAAACCACAACCACCTCACCAGTCAGTGGTCCTTGAATCGACCCTTAAGAGAGCAAAAACATTCCACACACATTCCTGTACTCCACTGAGGAAAACCTTGTGGTTCCTAGAATCTCTAGACAAAAAGAGTTTCCAAGCAGCCATGCTTAGCCTTTGCATCTCTGCACATCTGTTTCAGTTAGTATAATACCTTTACATACTTTTGGAAAAGCTGGAGAACACTGTAACCACTTCTTTGTCTCCTTGCGTTGGGGCATGGATGAGTGTACCAAGCACCTTCTTCAAACTGCATTTGATGCTTATCATATTTCATCTAGGGCAGCTTCTATGGCCATCAGTGCTTTTGCAGACTTGCTTGCCCCAGGTTATATTCTGCAAGGATATATATATGATGCTTCCCACACTAGTGATAATCTCTTTGGCGAGAAAGTCAAGGAAATAGTAAACCTTATTAAGGACCAAAATATCACTATACAAACCCTGTTTTCTGAGGCTGTAGACATGCCATCCACCCCAGGAAATATCAGTTTCACCATTATAGGAGATCTTCCTACAATGAAAGACAACTCTGCCTGTACAACCACAAATCAGTGTGTGACTCCAGACAGCAATTGTATCAGCTGTGCAACAGATCCAGAGAGCACAAGCTACAGAAGTTATCCACTTTGGCCAGTTAAAAAGTTAGCCCGTTTTTGACTATGCCCATACTCCCAAAGAAAACCATCCTCACTTATTTTGTACTGCTTGGAACCAAATCACATCAGTCAAATGGACTCACAGAATCATTCAATTTGACTACCTTATCATTTTCCTGCAGCTAATCCCTCATTGTCCTTGCTTAGCTTGTGGCTTGTCATGCCACGAGGCTTGCATGCATCGGTGATGTTACTATCAGTAAATTAACTACTGGCAGAGTCTCCTATAATGGACAGGTCTAACCTGAGGTGCTAGACTAAGATGGACTACCATCTGGGCGGCAGCAGTATGGGACAGTGTTAGTGGTGGAGGATCACAGTTCTATGACAACAGCAAAAACATTGGCATTACCTGCATAGAAAAAAAGGCCTAGCAATCTATTTCACATCTTGCCATGAGAATCCAATGGATAACTGCAACAAAACAAATTATGATATAATGCTAGAAGATGAGTCCCCTCAAGTTGGAAGGCACTCAAGCTACTGGAGAAGAGCTGAAAACTCTTTAGAGTAAAGTGGGCATAAGATATTTATGAAATGATTGGTAAAAAGCCCTTGAAATGTCTGACTGTTGGCATAGCTGTGCTTGAAATGAGAGTCAAAAACTGCAAAGATGCCTCACATATTCGGGCATGGAACACATGAAGCATGAACTAAGGAAAGCTGGAGGTGGTCAAGATAAAAGAAACAGAGAGGACTTACACTTCCCAATAAAATCTCACCTTATGCAGGACAACACGCTCGTACATGGTAATAACTATCTCATAGATTTTTCTTCCAAAAGAATCCTTTTATTATTCCTTATCTTACAGAAACAAAAAGTCTAAGAACAAAAGAAACAGTCCAGTGGAATTACAGATCTTGCCACCTCTCACAGCAAGCAAACAGGGTCATTCTGTACTTATCTCGGATGCAGATTTCTAAACAGCTACAAGCAAGAATGTCTAGTCCTGCCTGCATGATTCTGTCTTACTTCCTGACTCAACAGCGAGTGAGAGAATGTATGACAGACTTTCCTGGACACAAGAAATCAGTGTAATAGACATACACAAGACAAACTAGCACACACACAAGACTCTCAGACACAACAACAGGGATACTGGGGCCATAGGGAACCCAGGGAATCCATACCCCACACAGCCTTCACTGCACAGGAGATGAACTCATCGTGTATCTGGTCCTGGTCTTGAATTGTAGAAAGACGGTATATAAAAACTGTTAAATAAATAAATAAATTATATACCCTTGCTCAGGATCATTACTTACTATTCGGGGCATTCTTCTCTAATTAGCTAATTCTTGTTCCAGCTTTCTGGGAGCCCATTTATGTGACCTGTCATGTTATTCTACTCATGTCTGCACCCCTCTCCATTGACCTTCTTTGTGAGGCCCATGTCTGCAATTATCACTCTAGGCCTTGTCAGATTTATATTATTATCTGACCTTTTTGCCCCCACTCACTCGATTCTTTATCTGATTCTCTTGCTTGGTTCTCTCCCGCCCCTCGGTTCCCAAGAAATATAACTCTTTAACTCCCTGTGTTCTGACAACTATACTGGGGGCCATTTGTTCTTCTTCATGCTAAGATGGCATGTTTATATCTCATGAGTGCCTCTTTACCCTATCTCTGTCCACCACTTACTGATAAGTGTGTTTTCACATCGTTTCCATATGATGTCACATACCTCTGAAAGCTTCATGTACACATCTCAGTACAATTCCAGTATTCAGACATTTTGATGATTTTTTTTAATGTTACTGTGTTAACCCCTTCTCCTCTGGCTCCCACAGAAGCTGCAAAGATGCCTCACATATTCGGGCATGGAACTCATGAAGCATGAACTAAGGAAAGCTGGAGGTGGTCGACTGAAATGGTACATGCACAACTCCCATCTGTTGAGTGTTAGCAAACTGAAATGGAGTGACATTGGGCATTTTAAATCTGATGATCACATGATATACTACACCAGAAATAAAAGACAAAGAAGAAATGGTGTTATTATAATTAAGGAAAAACTTGCAAGAACTGTAATGAAATACAATGCTACCAGTGAATACTTAATTTCTGTTTGTCATAAGAACATAAGAACATAAGAAATGCCATACTGGGTCAGACCGAGGTCCATCAAGCCCAGTATCCTGTTTCCAACAGTGGCCAATCTAGGTCATACGTACTTAGCAGTTTCCCCAAAAGACACAGGTTCTGCAGTGCTTGTACTAGGCCAAGCATTGATATCCTGGGTCCCTTTTTAATAGTGGTTTATGGACCTTTCCTCCAGGAACTTGTCCAAACCTTTTTTAAACCCAGCTATACTAACAGCCCTTACTACATCCTCCGGTAACAGATTCCAGAGTTTGATTACACGTTGAGAGAAGAAATATTTTCTCCTATTTGTCTTAAATAGTTTACCCTGTAGCTTCATTACATGCCCCCTAGTCCTTCTATATTCTGATAGCGTAAACAATTTATCCACGTTTATCCGTTCCACTCCATTCATTAATTTATACACCTCTATCATATCTCCCCTCAGCCGCCTCTTTTCTAGGTTAAAGAGCCCTAACCTTTTAGCCTCTCTTCATAGGAGTAGCCTTCCATCCCCTTCACCAATTTGGTGGCTCTTCTCTGTACTTTTTCTAATAACTCTATGTCCTTTTTAAGATACGGTGACCAGAATTGCACACAATATTCAAGGTGCGGTCGTACCATGGAGCGATACAGAGGCATTATAATATCCTTTGTTTTATTCTCCATCCCTTTCCTTATGATACCTAGCATTCTATTTGCTTTCTTGGCCGCCGCTGCACACTGGGCGGAGGGTTTTAACATGTTATCCACGATGACTCCTAAATCTTTTTCCTGGGTGGTGGTTTCTAATGTGGAGCCTTGCATCTTGTAACTATAGTGTGGGTTGTTCTTTCCTAGGTGCATAACTTTGCACTTGTCCACATTAAATTTCATCTGCCATTTGGATGCCCAGTCTTCCAATTTATCCAGATCCTCCTGCAGTTTTCCACAATCCTCTTGGGTTTTAACAACTTTAAACAGCTTTGTGTCATCTGCAAATTTGATTACCTCACTAGTTATTCCCTTTTCCAGGTCATTTATGAATATGTCAAAAAGTAGCGGACCCAGTACAGATCCCTGGGGTACTCCACTATTCACCTTTTTCCATTGGGAATATTGGCCATTTAGCCCTACCCTCTGCTTTCTATCTTTTAACCAGTTCCCGATCCACAATAGTACACTGCCTCCTATCCCATGACTTTTTAGCTTCGCCAAAAGTCTCTGATGGGGGACCTTGTCAAAAGCTTTCTGAAAGTCCAGATACACTATATCAACCGACTCACCTTTGTCTACCTGTTTATGCACACCTTCAAAAAAACATATCAGATTAGTAAGACAAGATCTTCCTTGTCTAAAGCCATGTTGGCTGTCTCCCATTAGGCCATGACTATCTACATGCTGTGTAATTTTGTTCTTTATGATGGCTTCTACCATTTTCCCTGGTACTGACGTCAGGCTCACCGGTCTGTAATTTCCCGGGTCACCCCTGGAACCCTTTTTAAAAATTGGTGTTACGTTGGCGACCCTCCAATCTTCAGGTATTACAGATGATTTTAATGAAAGTTCACAGATTACCAATAACAGGTCTGCAATCTCATATTTCAGTTCTTTCAACACTCTGGGATGTATACCATCCGGTCCAGGTGATTTGCTACTATTCAGTTTATCAAATAGTTGTAATATATCTTCCCGGTGTAGCGATATTTCTCTCAATTCCTCTGCAGTATCACCTTTAAATACCACTTCAGTCTTGGGTAACACCCCTACATCTTCCTCAGTAAAGACCGAAGCAAAGAATTCATTCAGTCTCTCTGCTATAGCCTTGTCTCCTCTTATTGCACCTTTTACCCCTCTATCATCTAATGGTCCAATTGACTCTCTCACAGGCCTTTTGCTACGAATGTACTTGAAAAAGTCTTTATTTCGTGTTTTTGCTTCCGTAGCAAGTTTCTTCTCAAATTCCCGCTTTGCCTGCCTTATCAATGCTTTGCATTTAACTTGCCAGTGCTTGTGCTGTTTCCAGTTTTCATCATTTGGCTCTTTTTTCCATTTTCTGAAGGTTGCTCTTTTGGCAGCAACAGCCTCTCTGACCTCACCTTTAAACCATGCTGGCAGTTTTTTGGACTTTCTTCCACTTTTCTTAATGCGTGGAATACAGCTGGTCTGGGCTTCGAGGATAGTATTTTTAAATAACACCCAAGCTTGCTGTAAGTCTTTAACCTTTGGAACCGCTCCTTTTAGTTTTTTCCGAACTATATTCCTCATTCTATCATAGTCACCCTTTTGAAAGTTAAAAGGTAGTACTGTGGATTCCTTTACTATCTGTCCTCCACTGATTAAATCAAACATGATCATACTATGATCACTATTGCCAAGTGGTCCCAACACCCTTATTTCTTGCACCAGATCTGGCGTTCCACTAAGGACTAGGTCCAGTATGGCTTCCCCTCTGGTCGGTTCATGAACCAGCTGCTCCAAGAAGCAGTCATTCATTTCATCTAGAAACTTTATCTCTTTAGCTTGTCCTGCTGTGACACTGTCCCAGTCGATACCGGGGTAATTGAAATCACCCATTATTACTACTCTGTTGTGGCTTTTGTTAGCTTCCTTGATTTCTTTGAGCATTTCATCATCCATTTGTTCATTCTGGCCAGGTGGTCGATAGTATACTCCCACTGCCATCACCTTCCCCTTCATAAATGGAATTTCAATCCATAGAGATTCTACAGCATATTTTGTTCCCTGCAAAACTTTAATCCTTTCTGACTCAATGCCCTCTCTAACATAGAGTGCAACCCCTCCACCAATTTGTTCAGCTCTACAAGGAATGCCCACCAACACGACTATTATTCAGGTATCTGCACCAACTGATGCAGAGAAGGATGAGGTTGATCAGTTCTATGGACAAGTACAAGTTGAAATTGATAGAACATGTAAACAGTATATACTGCAAGTCATGAGTGATTGGAATGCGAAAGTTGAGAACAAAGAAGAAGGCAAAGTAATTGGAAAATATGGAGTGGAATGGGTAAATGTAGATCAGTTGTTTACTCCTTCAAAAAGTAGAAGGACTAGTGGACACTCAATGAAGCTACAATATAGTCCATTTAGGACTAATAAGTGAAAATATTTTTTCACTCAATGAGTAATCAAACTCTGGAATTTGTTACCAGAAGATGTAGTAAAAGCTGTTAGTGTAGTAGCTGGGTTTAAAAAAGGTTTGGACATGTTCCTGGAGGAAAAGTCCATAAACCATTATTAAAGAGGACCAGGGAAATCCACTGTTTACCCCAGGATAAGCACTGTGGAATCTGTGTACCTTTTAGGGAATCTGACAGGTACTTGTGACCTGGATTGGCCACTGTTGGAAACAGGATACTGGGCTTGATGGACCTTGATCTGACCCAGTATGACATTTCTTATGTTCTTATGGACTTTGCAACAGAAACAAAACTGGAGAAAGACTGATAGGATTCTGCAAGACTAACAATCTATTCATCTTGAACACTTTATTGTAGCAACATAAGCGGTGACTGTACACAGGAACCTCATCCAGTGGATTCTACAAAAAATTGACTATACCTGTGTATGTCAACAATGGAAAAGCCCATTAACATCAGCAAAGGCAAAAACCTGGAGCTGACTGTGGTACTGGTCACCAGCTACTAGTATGCAATCAAGCTAAAGATGAAAAAAGAGCAAGTCATTCAAGGGTGTATTAAAGAATGATCTTGAAAATATACCACCGGAAATTAAAGTCTACCTGTGAAATCAATTTGCTGCTTTGGATGCAAATGAGAGTATTAGAAGAGCTATGGGATGGCATCCAGAAAGTTGTACTCAAAGAAAGTAAAAAGTGTCTGCAAAAGGTGAAAAAAGGAAAATGGCCAAAATGGATCACCAAAGAAACTCTCAAAATTGCTCAAAACACAGAGAAAATAAAGCTAGAATAGGGAAGAGAGGTAGTCACAGTACTAAAAGAGATTTCTAACATGCAGCAAGATGAGATAAAGAGAAGTACTACAATGATGCATGCAAGGAAATAGAACCAGGAAAAGTTAGAGGAAGAACAATCTCAACGTTCCTAAAGCTACAAGAGTTAAAAAGAAAATTCCAGCCTTAAATTGGCATGCTAAAAGACATTCACGGGTCCACATTGAATGATGCCGAGCAGATCAAGGAAAAGTGGAAAGAACAGACCGAATCATTGTACCATAAAGTTCTAGTGGGCCAACAGCCATTTCAGCCTGGTGATGAAAGAAGAATTCAAAGCATCACTGAAAGCATTGTCAAAGAAAAAAAAAACCGGGTCTTGTTGGCATTTCTATTGAAGTATTACAGCCATAAGATGCAAATCTGAACTGGGTCAGATGCTGCTCATCTTTGAGGTCCACACATTGGACCCTGGCCCAGTACACCCTCTGGTAGGTGTGCTCTCTTCTTTCCCTTCTGTGCTCCCAATGAAATCCTTCTTCAGCAAGTTGAATTGTTATCTTTAATCAGCAGCTTCTCAGTATTTTTAACAGACAATAGGATATACAGATATGAACGCTTACCTTTTATAAATAGTGTGGCGATGGCGCCCCCACTAGGCGGTTGCCTAGTGAAAGCGGCGGGCCATCTTGTATGTTGCTTAAGCTTCAGGGCTAAGACCTCTGAATGTGTAGTTGCGTGCAAAAAGCAGTCCAAGTGGTATTTTTGGCCAACACAGGAAAATTTATTAAATTTTTCGTTTTAAATTTCAGCTTTGCAAACAGACCTTTGTAGAAGGCTCCAACCACAACAGAAAAAGGATGTTTTCTCCAAATAAACTTTCTTTACAAAAAGTGTATTTCAGCCGTGTTATCAATGAGCAGTTTCTTCCAGCTCTTTAACAAAAGAATTTCTTCTTCCCGAAACAAACATAATTGAACTAGTATTTAACAGCAGAGTCCAGCAAACCTTTTAGCTTCCCTTAGCTGCTTCGGGATTTAATTTTAAAACACTTCTCTGCTTGTCATCACAGAAACTAAAACTGCTGTGTTTAAACTTTCACTCAGCACAAGTGTTCTTGTAGCTTTAACCATGAGATTTCCTTCTCTCTCTAAAGCTTCTTAGCTACAATAATCAGGATAACTGTTTCCTGGGTTTCCTTCCTATTAAACCCTTAGCTTTTCTCAGTCAGAGATTATGCACAAAGAACATTCCATTTGGTAGTCTGTGGAGTCAGGTTCCTCTCCACAGAATTCCACCTCCATGTCTTCCTCTGCATTACATGACTGTGAGGCTTGGACAGGTTCAGGGATTTCAGGTTTTACTTCCTTTAGAAGCTTGAACAGTCTTTCCCACTGAACTTCCCTTCTTCTCCCCAGGATTATATTAGTGTTCTCAGACTTCTTTCCCTTTAGTAAAACATTTAAAGGCTTTGTTTGCTTTACCTTATCTGTAAAAGCATTCTTCCTGGCATGCGTCCCATAAGGTACAGCTTCTTCCTCAGAATCGGATATACTTATTTCTGAGTCAGAGTCACACACATTAACTCCCTCAAACTTTCCCCTCCTACCTCTGAGCTTGACTGTAGACCTTTTACAGCAAGGGCATCTCCTAGGAGTAGCATCCTCTGAATCAGAGCTGCCTGGGGGATCACTGCAGTGTTTGTCTCTAGCCCTTCTAGGCTCTCCAAGCCTGAAGACTTGTTCTTCTTCAGATGGAGCTGAGACCTCCTGCTCCAGCTTCCTCACAGCTAGCCTTCTCGCTTCCTCTCTCCTGGAAGGAGTGCAATTAGCCTGGATTCTGGCTCTTTCCCGACTGCCGTCTTTCAAGCTGTTCCCGTGTCTTGCTTCTCTCCTGCTGGTCTTGCTGACGCTTCCTGCTCTCTCTGTTTGCCTGTGCTTAAATGTTTGCAAGCGTGCTCTCTCCTGGCCCCACCCACAGGTGTCTCCTATCACCTCCTATAGTTGCCCTGGAGTATGGGTGTGGCCTCAGCCTAGCTTTGCAAGTGTGGGTTTTTCCACTGCTTTCATTTTGGAACATGTGCTTAGGTGAGCCCATCCCCTTTATGGAAAAAAAGTTTCTTTTTTCTTTGTTTCCCAGGGCTGTGCTGCACCCTCCTTACCACATATCCCCCCCCCCCCTTAAGCTATTACGGGCTGGTGCTGTAACCCGCGCACAGCTCATAATCCTAGATAGGGCATCCGCATTGGTATGAAGCTTTCTGGCCCTATGCTCCTGAAGGAGGAAGGTATTACTAACTGTTTTCTTAGATTACCTGTCCTTGGGTCTAAACTCTCCCGGTAGAGCAGGTTATCATCCAACAGAAATCTAGGCAGGGTCTTTGATCCTTTCCGTGCGTATTCAAACGCTCGCACCAGTGCAGGATCCGCTATCTGTTCATTGGGAAATGAGGGGAATTTTTCCATTAACTCTGCGGGAACCCAGGGCAATTCCTGTCCGGTCATCAACTCAGCCCTATTCTTGGCCCTGGTTTGCTTTTCTCGCCGCTTTTTGGCCTTTCTCTTCCTGGGGACATCCTTAGCTGGAGTTATCAAATCCTCGTGAAAGGATGTTCCTGGTACGGGATCCTCCTGAGGATCAACTTCCTCTTCTGAAGGCCTAGAGCCTGTACGGGTAGTTATCATGCCTGCCCGATCTTTAGTTATCTTGGGGTCAGAAACCTTTCCTACCTCTGGTAAGGTTTTCTCCCTTTCCGATTTTTCCTTCTTGGATAGGGTAGCTGTCATGCCTGCTTTGCCCTGCAGCTCCTCTGCTAAACCTCTCCTGAACTGGGGCCAATCCCATCCCAGAACGATGTCATGTGGGAGTCGGGGCACTACAGCTACAGCTATTTCTCTTTCCATACCCAATCCCTTTATCGTGACACGCTGTATGGGATAGGTAGAGGCGGCCCCATGGATACACCAAATTTTAATATGATCTCTAGAGGATTCTGGTAAGGGTTTATCTTGCGCCTCAAGTTTTCTCCATATCCTCTGAGAGATCATAGATTGGTCGGCACCTGAATCCAATAAAGCCTCTGTGGGGATCCCTTCCACCTCCACTGTTAACAGGAACCCCTCTCCTGCATCTCTGGGACGGGTGGTTACAAAAGCTTTCCTAGCCTTGCAATCTTTCTTAAAATGACCCAATTCCCCACAAGTAAAACATTTTTTCTGTGTGTCACACATCCTATCCATAGATATATTTTTTCCTCTCCTAAGGCCTGCAAATGTTGCCTTCTTTTCTAGTGTCTCCATATCTGCCTTCTTAAAAACACTATCTTTCTCAGGGCTCAACCTGTTAGCCTCCAGAAAGCGTTCAGCCAGAGAAATGGCTTCCTGGGTGTTTTTGCAGTCTTGGAGAACTAGGAAAGTTTGCAACTCCCTAGGTACAGCCTCCATAAATTGCTCTAGGATTACCGTATCCAAGACAGATTCTAAATTTCTAGTCTCGGGTGTAAGCCACTTCCAGACCAAACTCTTTATTCGATGATAGAGAGCTTGGGGCGTTTCACCCAACTTTAGTTTACAGGATCGCAAGAGCCTGCGATAGACCGTGGGGTTTAATCCCAGCCGATCTTTAATAGCTTGCTTTACTTCTTCATAATTAGTGACTAGTGTCACGGGCATAGCCCTGTAGGCCGCCAAAGCTTCCCCTGTGAGGGAAGTGGCAAATCTTAATGCCCACTGTTCCTTTGGCCATTTGGCCAAGAGAGCTATTCTCTCAAACGCCTCGATGAAATCATCAACATCGTCATCTTTTGTAAGGCATCCACAAGAAAAGGTCCCAGTGCTAGGCCATTCCCACCCTTGGGAAACACCCTGTGAACCTGGCACTGTCCTTGCAGCTTCGGCTGCCTTCTCTTGTGCTCCGACCCATCTTGTCATCATATCAAGTAGAGGCTTTTGTTGGGCCAGGAGCATGGCGGTCGCCTGTTCTTGGCTTAGTGCCGACATCTCCCTCTGTTTGGTGAACTGTTCGGCCATCCATGCCAGGATATCACCTCTCTCCATCGCTGTACGGATGCTGTGAATACAAACAAACACAAAACAACCACAAAGTGCAGTACTTTTATGCTCCCCTTTTCGCCCTTGGTGAGCACTACTGTAGCCTCCCCTTACACCAGAATCCGAGCCTTAACCCCTCTAGCATACGGGTTACCTGGCTCTGGTGCAGGATCTCGCTTTGCCAACAGCTTGGACACTGACTCCAGCTCCACTGCCACTCCGGATCTTTCCTCTGTTCAGCAGATGTCGTGTGTTGACACCGTCTTCCTTGGGGGTCCTCTCCTCCTTCCAGAGGTATGGAACTTCTTTAGGGGTGTGCAAAAACTGACGAAATCCAAAGAACTACGCCACCTGTGGTGACAGCGCCCCCACTAGGCGGTTGCCTAGTGAAAGCGGCGGGCCATCTTGTATGTTGCTTAAGTGTATTTCAGCCGTGTTATCAATGAGCAGTTTCTTCCAGCTCTTTAACAAAAGAATTTCTTCTTCCCGAAACAAACATAATTGAACTAGTATCTAACAGCAGAGTCCAGCAAACCTTTTAGCTTCTCTTAGCTGCTTCGGGGTTTAATTTTAAAACACTTCTCTGCTTGTCATCACAGAAACTAAAACTGCTGTGTTTAAACTTTCACTCAGCACAAGTGTTCTTGTAGATTTAACCATGAGATTTCCTTCTCTCTCTAAAGCTTCTTAGCTACAATAATCAGGATAACTGTTTCCTGGGTTTCCTTCCTATTAAACCCTTAGCTTTTCTCAGTCAGAGATTATGCACAAAGAACATTCCATTTGGGAGTCTGTGGAGTCAGGTTCCTCTAAACAGGAGGGCGGAGAGGGCTGACCCTTGGGGTATTCCTTGGCCTTGAGGGAATGGTTCTGATGCTTCTTGGTCGATTTGTACGCGTATTAATCTGTTTGATATGTAGGACTTGAACCAATCCAGTACAGTCCCGCCTATACCTAAGCTTTGAAGTCTGTTGATCAGTGTGGAGTGGTTAATATTGTCAAATGCGGCAGAAATATCTATAAATAGAAGTAGGAAGCCTTGGTTGTTGTCATCTGTACCTCTGATGAGGAAATCCATTAGGGTGATTAGTAGAGTTTCTACTCCATGGAATGGGCGAAACCCAAATTGGTGTGGGTCAAGTGGTTTATGTTCATCAATGTGTTCTTGTAACTGTATTTGAATTGTTTTTTCTATTATTTTAGCTATAAATGGGATGCTGGCTATGGGTCTGTATGAGTTCGGGTCTTTTGGGTCAAGCTTGTTGTTCTTTAATATTGGTCTAAGTGTTGTGAGTTTTAAGGCATTAGGCATTATGCCTTGTGAGAGAGATTGGTTCACTATGTGTTGTAGATTTTGCACCAGTTCCTCCTTCACACATTTAATCCATGATACAGGGCATGGGTCTAGTGGGGAGGTTGTTGTGTTGATCATTGTTACAATTTTAAGGAGTTGTTTTTGATCTATTATGTGGAAGTTTGTCCATTCGTTTATGTGTTTAGTGCTTGTGAATATTGGTGTCAGAGTAGTGGTTTTGTTTTTTAGTTTCGCTGCAAAGTGTGTTGCAAGTGTGTGTACATTTATTGCTGGTTGTTTAGGCTCGGTGTTATTAGTTTTATTATTAGTTATTAGTTTTCTTTCCTCTCTTAGTCTTCATCTCACTTCTTCAGACTCTCCTCTCCTCGTTTCTCCTTTCTAGTCTCATTTTCCTCTTTCCCTCACTCTCGCCCTTATTTCTCCTTAATTTACTCCCTAGCTCCTCCAATGTCCTATATTTCTTTCTCTCTCTCTGGTCTTATGCTCCTCTTTCCACATTCTAGTATCCCTTTTCATCTCTCCTTGCTCTTTCTCTCGCCTCTGATTTGTGTCTCCTTTCCAGGTTTTGTATGTCTCTCCCTTCCCCTTCTGGACCTAAATTTCTTGCCTAGTATCTCATTCCTCCCTCTGTCTCACATTGCACCTTATCTTTTGTTCTGATCTGTAATCTCTCCTCCTGATTCTGATCCCTCCAGCGCTATCTTACTTTGCAACCTTCCCACCTCTTTAATCTGTAAATCTTTCTTCCTTTCCAACTCAATTCTTTCTATACTTCCTCCATTCTCACACTCCTCCTCTTCCAGTTTCTGCTGGTACCCTCCCAACATTCCCAAGCCAGTTGCTTCCATCCACCTCCTTGCTGCAGTCATTATGGTTTTAGCCTAGCTTCCATTCAGCTGTTCTTCCAGTGGACCATTTGATGGCAGTATTTCTTTTGCTATCAATCTTCTATCATTCCATCTAGATTAGAAACACTGTATTCTCTTTTTGTCTTTTAATAGTATCTTACTCATAATCTATCTCCTTGTCAATTAATCTTCACCTGTCTACCATTCTTTCAGAACCCACTCCCATCTCTCCCTCTCAGAATGAAACCTCCTTTCATCTCCTCTCCCTCTTGAATTTTCAGAATCTCTCCATTTCTCTCTCTAATGACCATTCACCTCTTTACTTCTCCCTCAATCAAATATTCCATGCCTTTTCATCTGTTTCTCCCAATGTCTCCTTCCATTTCCCATTTTATCAATATCACCTCACCTCTCTCTCTTTCAATGACCCTTCGTCTCTCTATTTTTTTGTCTCTCAATAATTCACCAACTCCTTTGCTTCCCCTTTAATGTATCCTTTCATTTCTCTTTCTCTTCCTCTCCCAATCACTCATGTCTGATGTCTTTACTGTGTCCTCAGCACCATAATGAACACCTGACCACCTTTATTATGCATATATTCTATGTGTATACTGAGCCATGTACAGATGGGTGTTTGTTTACCATGGGTGAGACCTTGATCTAGGGCATGGGATACATTACCGCAATTACAAAGGTTAGAATTTTATGAAGTATGCCTGACAACTATCATTGTAAAGGTTTGACATTTTCAGATAGTTTAACCTGTCCTCACCTACCCTTTTTCATGGGCAATACCATTGTCTGGGAGTGCTCAGGACCATTTCAAAAGATAGCAGCTGTTTCCTCATCTTACAGTGCTCTACAAGATCTGCAGACTTCAGCAGATTCAATTTTGGGGATGCTGCCAGGATTTCAAAATGTACATTTCCCTTACATGTATTTTTAAAAGGTACTATGAATATCCACAGCATATCCAAAAGCACACATCTTTCTCCACCCCTCTGCTTTCTACAGAGATATGTGAGGGATTTGCTACTTTTTTCACTTAAATATTCCAATATCTAGGATATCATCACCTCCATCTCATTTCTTCACTCCCTTCCTCTTCCTCTTCCCCTCCCATTCTTTTTTGTTTAGTACATTTTTATTGATTTTCACAGAATTAAAACCAAGAATCCCAAAAAATATTGCATCATATATGAGACTAAGACATGAGCAGGTATTTTTGAACTAAAGTCAATGGAAAAGAAAGGCTGACTGGTGGTTCAAGCATAGTTGCATCTGCAGAATTAAAAACTCAGCCAGATAGCCAGGTGGTCCTGCTCTTGAGGCAAGGGGATTGGTCAGAGGCCAGGTAAAAGAAAATGATGGGAAAGAGGAAATGGTCCTGGCAACCATAAAACTAGCCAGCTGTTTGGAAAACCTTCAGAGTTTGCTTGCTTTGACTTTTGTCTCACTGTGGACATCAATTCCCCTTCATGGTCCATTATTTATTCATTTACCCTGTGCTTTAATTCCAACCCAGCCTGGTTCTAGCCTATGATAATCCTCTCTTGGTGCTCCAGTTCAGTCCCACCTAGTTTCAACCTGCACCAGCCTTAGGACTTCCTGGCACTATGCTACTTGTTTCCTATACCAGTCTTTTCATAGTCTAAACACATAGCAATGGGGAGTCTTGAAGGACTAGAAAAGGGGACTGTTACTTCTGGAGAGAGATCTGCAATTGTGAGTATATACTTCTGGGAATTTTCTGAAAGGAATTCTTTGTATTAAAGCTAATTAATCTGTGAACCCACTATTGTTTGTTAAATCAGTCAGGGCCTAGTAGCAGCAGTTTAAGTTTAAATTTAAAACACAGAAGAGAACTTTCTGGTTACATTTCATACCCAGCAGAGAGCTTGTAGTTTAAATTTAATAGTCACTCAGGGCCTAGTATCAGCAAAGTACTTTTAGTTTAAATTTAAAACACAGAAGAGAGCTTTCTGGTTAAATTTGGAACCCAGCAGAGAGCTTGTAGTTTACATTTCATAATAAGTTAGAGCCTAGCAGCAGCAAAGAGCTATAATTTAAATCAAATCAGAATATAGCTTACTTCAGCAGCACAAGACAGGGTACTGTATATCATCCCTCTTTTAATAAGTGTTATTTACCTCCCTCCCTCCCCAACACCCACCCATCCCTGGGATAATCGTAGCTTTATAGGTACTTACACATCTTAAAAGACAGGAGGCACTTTCAGGTGAAGCTCGTTACAAAAATCAGTCATACACTAAGGACCTGAGATTAATTAAGCTTCAGGTGAACAAGGTATATTAAACGTATTAGGTATAATTTTATTAGTATAAATATCCATAGCAACCCTTAGTAAGTAAAGAAATTAAAGATCTAAACACAAACTTAAAACTAAGATGCAGACAGCAGACCAGCAGCGAGATGGGGGCTTTCCAGTCTTTTGCATTGAGTGTCACATGTATGATTTTCTCCCATTTGGTGAGAGGTCTTACGTGTGCACTAGGTGCAAGGAGCTCTTTGCTCTCAGGGAACGAGTCCTTTCTCTAGAGGCTAGAGTAGCAGACTTGGAAAACATAAGAAAGACAGAGAGGTACATAGACGAGACCTACAGGGATATAGTCCTGAAGTCCCACCTCCAGTCTGGCAGCATCCCTGTTGCCATGGAGGAGAGAGGTCACGTGACAGGAGAGCATCACCCTGGTGTGGCAGGAAGTGATCCTGTAACTAGGACCTGTCCTCCAGATGATGTAAAACCCTCTCGCACCGAGAAAGTTTCTCCAGGGCCATGTGCCCATGAGGGAAGGGTTAGGACAGCCGTTATAGTTGGTGATTTGATCATTAGGCATGTAGATAGCTGGGTGGCTGGTGGACATGAGGATCACCTGGTAACATGCCTGCCTGGTGCAAAGGTAGCGGACCTCACGCGCCACCTAGATAAGGTCTTAGAGAGTGCTGGGGAGGAGTCTGCTGTCTTGGTACATGTCGGTACCAATGACATAGGAAAATGTGGTAGGGAGGTTCTGGAGGCTAAATTTAGGCTTTTAGGTAGGAAGTTGAAATCCAGAACTTCCAGGGTAGCATTCTCCAAAATGCTTCCCATTCCACGCGCAGGACCGAAAAGGCAGGCAGAGCTCCGGAGTCTCAATGCGTAGATGAGACAATGGTGCAGAGATAAGGGTTTTGGATTTGTTAGGAACTGGGGAACATTCTGGGGAAAGGAGGGGCTCTTCCGGAGGGATGGGCTTCACCTTAACCAGGATGGAACCAGGCTGCTGGCATTAACCTTTAAAAAGGAGATAGAGCAGCTTTTAAACTAGATAACAGGGGAAAGCCGACAGTCGCCAAAGAGCGGATGGTTCGGAAGAATGTATCCTTGAAGGATACTACCAAAAGCAGAGAGGTTCCAAAAAAGAATAAAGTAGCCCAAATGCCCTTGAGTATGGAGCAGACAGAGCTTAAAGATCCCAAATTACCCATGTCTACCAATAGCCAAATTAATATGAATAAAATACAGTCTCTAAAATGCTTGTATGCAAATGCTAGAAGTCTAAAAAATAAGATGGGAGAGTTAGAATATATAGCACTAAATGAAAGGTTAGATATGATTGGAATATCAGAGACATGGTGGAAGGAGGACAACCAGTGGGACACTGTGATACCTGGGTATAAACTATATCGTAATGACAGAGCTGATCAAATTGGTGGAGGGGTTGCGCTCTATGTTAGAGAGCGCATTGAGTCAGAAAGGATTAAAGTTTTTGCAGGAAACAAAATTTGCTGTAGAATCTCTATGGATTGAAATTTCATGTAAAAAGGGGAAGGCGATGGCAGTGGGGGTGCCTGGCCAGAATGAACAAATGGATGATGAAATGCTCAAAGAAATCAAGGAAGCTAACAAATGTTACAGCGCAGTAATAATAATGGGTGATTTCAATTACCCCAGTATCGACTGGGTCAGTGTCACAGCAGGACATGCTAGGGAGATCAAGTTCCTAGATGAAATAAATGACTGCTTCTTGGAGCAGCTGGTTCATGAAACGACCAGAGGGGAAGCCATATTAGACCTAGTCCTTAGTGGAACACCAGATCTAGTGCAAGAGATAAGGTTGTTGGGGCCACTTGGCAATAGTGATCATAGCATGATCGCCTTTGATTTAATTAGTGGAGGAGGGATAGTAAGGAAATCCACAGTACTACCTTTTAACTTTCGAAAGGGAGACTATGATAAAATGAGGAAAATAGTTAAGAAAAAACTAAAAGGAGCAGTTGCAAAGGTTAAAGACTTACATCAAGCTTGGGTGTTGTTGAAAACTACTATCTTGGAAGCCCAGACCAGCTGTATTCCATGTTTTAAGAAAAGTGGAAGGAAGTCCAAAAAACTGCCAGCATGGTTTAAAGGTGAGGTTAGAGAGGCTGTTGTTGCCAAAAAAGCATCTTTCAGGAAATGGAAAAAAGAGCCAAAAGACGAAACCTGGAAACAGCATAAGCACTGGCAAGTCAAATGCAAGGCATTGATAAGGCAGGCAAAGGGATAATTTGAGAAGAAGCTTGCAGCGGAAGCAAAAACGCAAAATCAAGACTTTTTCAAGTACATTCGTAGCAAAAAACCTGTGAGAGAGTCAATTGGTCCATTAGATGATAGAGGGGTTAAAGGGGCACTAAGAGGCGACAAGGTGATAGCGGAGAGACTGAATGAATTCTTTGCTTCATTCTTTACTGAGGAAGATGTAGGGATGTTACCCATGACTGAAGTGGTGCAGAAGAATTGAAGGAAATATTGATACATCGGGAAGATGTATTACAACTATTAGATAAACTGAAGAGTAGCAAATCACCTGGGCCGGATAGTATACATCCAAGGGTGTTGAAAAACTGAAATATGAGATTGCTGACCTGCTATTAGTAATCTGTGAACTATCATTAAAATCATCTCTAATACCTGAAGACTGGAGGATTGCCAATGTAACACCAATTTTTAAAAAGGGTTCCAGGGGTGATCCGGGAAACTACAGACCGGTGAGCTTGTCATCAGTACTGGGAAAAATGGTAGAAACAATCATAAAGAATAAAATTACTCAGCATGTAGATAGTCATGGCCTAATGGGAGACAGCCAACATGGCTTTAGACAAGGAAGATCTTGTCTTACTAATCTGTTATGTTTTTTTGAAGGTGTGAATAAACAGGTGGACAAAGGTGAGTCGGTTGATATAGTGTATCTGGACTTTCAGAAAGCCTTTGACAAGGTCCCTCAACAGAGACTTTTGGCAAAACTAAAGAGTCATGGGATAGGAGGCAGTGTACTACTGTGGATCAGGAACTGGTTAAAAGATAGAAAGCAGAGGGTAGGGCTAAATGGCCAATTTTCCCAATGGAGAAAGGTGAATAGTGGTGTACCCCAGGGATCTGTGCTGGATCCGCTGCTTTTTGACATATTCATAAATGCCCTGGAAAGTGGAATAACGAGTGAGGTTATCAAATTTGCAGATGACACAAAACTATTTAAAGTTGTTAAAACCCTAGAAGATTGTGGAAAATTGCAAGAGGGTCTTGATAAATTGGAAGACTGGGCATCAAAATGGCAGATGAAATTTAATGTGGACAAGTGCAAAGTTATGCACCTAGGGAAGAACAACCCAAACTATGGTTACACGATGCAAGGTTCCACATTAGGAACCACCACCCATGAAAAAGATTTAGGCATCATTGTGGATACCATGTTAAAACCCTCGGCCCAGTGTGCAGCGGCAGCCAAGAGAGCAAATTGAATGCTAGGTATCATAAGGAAAGGAATGGAGAATAAAACAAAAGATATTATAATGCCTCTATATCGTTCCATGGTGAGACCGCACCTTGAATATTGTGTGCAATTCTGGTCGCCGTATCTTAAAAAGGATATAGCGATTTTAGAAAAGGTTCAGAGAAGAGCCACCAAAATGGTAAAGGGGATGGAAGGATACTTCTATGAAGAAAGGCTAAAAAGGTTAGTGCTTTTTAACCTGGAAAAGAGACGGCTGAGGGGAGATATGATAGAAGTCTATAAATTAATGAATGGAGTGGAATGGGTAAACGTAGATCGATTGTTTACGTTATCAGAATATAGAAAGACTAGGGGACATGCAATGAAGCTACAGGATAAACTATTTAAGACTAATAAAAGAAAATATTTTTTCACTCAACGTGTAATCAAACTCTGGAATTTGTTACGGGAGGATGTAGTAAAGGCTGTTAGTGTAGCTGGGTTTAAAAAAGGTTTGGATAAGTTCCTGGAGGAAAGGTCCATAAACCATTATTAAGAAGCGACCCAGGATATCAATGCTTGACCCAATTCAAGCATTGTGGAACCTGTGTCTTTTGGGGAAACTGCTAGGTACATATGACCTAGATTGGCCACTGTTGGAAACAGGATACTGGGCTTGATGGACCTTGGTCTGACCCAGTATGGCATATCTTATTGTGGCGCTCACACCCCTACCAGGCGGTTGCCTAGTAGGGATGGGAGACCATCTTGTATTCCTTTTCCAAAGGATTGTAGTTGTGTAGTCAGAAATGAACCAAGTGGATGTTTCAAAGCGCACAGAAATTTTTATTAGCTTTCCTTTAGGTAAGATGGTAACAATCTTCAAAGCAACTTTACACTCAGGACAAAGAAACAAAGGATAATCTTCTCCAATTAAAGCAAATGTCAAAACAGTGTTTCCGTGGAATTATTTACAATGGCTTTCCTTTTCTTTCCCTTTAAGATGCTTCTTACTTCAGCAATAATAAAGGCACATGTATTTACAACTTACAATCAAAGCCAGTAGGGCTGCTAGCTCCTTCTTTGCTGTTTTGAGTTAAACAGTTCTCAGCTGTCTAGCCCCGCCTTGGTTGCACTAGCCACTTCTTTAGGAAAGAACCTTAGTGCTTCGATATAAGACTCATTCTCTCCTTTACTTCAGGCTTTCAGCTATAACAAAGTTGTAACAGCTTTCTTAATTTCTTTCTGTTATTTGGCTTCCATTAATTAGCATCAATACAAACAGCACAGTCCATCTCAGAACAAGAAGAACCCATGTCAGTTCCTCTACCATCTACCTCCATACTTTCTTCGGAGCTGCCTATTGGTAAAGCTTGGAAACGTTCAGGCACTTTTTCCTTTAAGTCATTTAAAAGCTCAAATAGCCTATTCCACTGCACTGCCCCTCCTTCTCTTGGCAGAACATCAACAGGCTTCTCCTGTTCAACTTTTCTTGAAAACCCCTTCTTTCTAATCTGGGTTTTCCCAGGTACAAATCCCTCTTCAGAATCAGAGCAAGAGATATAAGCCTTAGGCTTCACTGCTTTCTTTCTCCTACCTTGGAGTTTTACTGCAGGACTTCCATATCTGGGGCTTCTGTTGGCTGTAGCTATCTCTGCCTCAGAGCCAGTCAGGGAATCAGGGTAAGATTTCCTCTCCACTTCCTGGGGCTTCTTCTGCCTGAAGGCACACCCTTCACCCGAGGAGTCTAGGCTCTCTTGCCTTAGCTTTTCCAATGCCAGCCTTCTCTCTCTCTCTCTCTCTCTCTCTCTCTCTCTTGCCAGTATACTTGGTCCTCTCCCTGGAACCTTCTCTGTAGCTCTCTTGGCTGCAGTCCTGGCTGCTCTTGCTCCCCTTGCACTTGTCGTTGTTCCTGTTCCTCTTTCTCCTTCCGTCTATCTCTCTGTTTGTTTGCTCAAACTTAAACGTGGAGCAGGGTACCTCCCCTTCTGACTCCACCCCCATGTACCTCCTACTCTTACCTAGGGTTGCCATGGAGTCTGGGTGTGGCCTTAGCCTAGCTCTACCCTCGTGGTTTCTCTCACTGCTTTTACTATGGTGTATGTGTTCTGGTGCACCCATCCCCCGCAAAGAAGAAAAAGTTCCTTTTCCCTTTATTTCTTCATGCTGGACTGCACTCTCCTTATCACATTATGTTCTTATGTAACCTATCAAAACACAAGCAAGATTAAATGTCCATTTCTTTTGGTGAGCTCAATGAAAATCAGATAAAACCAGCTAAAACAATATTAAAATGACACTGTGATGCCTGTGTATAAACTATTTATTTATTTACATTCTCTTATATACCACGCTATTCTGCATCAGTGCGGTTTACACTGAACAAACTGAAATTACATTGATCAGGGCATTATAACTTGGAGATAACTATTTTACAGGGAACATGGGCTATGGAAGGTTAAGTGGCTTGCCCAAGACCACAAGGAGCACCTGTGGGACTAGAAACCCCAGTCCTTCCAGCCCAAGGTTGCTGTCCTCTAGTGGGATTTGAACCCCTGACCTTCCGGCCTGAAGTACCTTGCCCCAACCACTAGGCCACTCCTCCACTATATTGCAATGTTAGGGTAGATCAAATTGGTGCAGGGGTTGCACACTATGTTAGAGAGGGCATTGAGTCACATAGGATTCAAGTTTTTCAGGAAACAAAATACAATGTAGAATTTCTATGGATAGAAATTCCATATAAAATGAGGAAGTCGCTGGCAGTGGGAGTGTTCTATTGACCGACTGGCCAGAATGAACAGATAGATGATGAAATGCTGAAAGAAAATCAGGGAAGCTAACAAATGTTGTAACACAAGAATAACACAGGTCAGCAAAACATTTTTTTTCGAGAGCTGTTTTGGTTATTCCACGTAATCTTTATGTTTTTTGGTGCGCTGAATCCGAAAATGACCTCCATGTTGTCATAGGACATCATGTTTCCTGACAATTTAGGTAACTATGTTAAATAAGGCAATACCTCAAAATAAATGGAAATAGACTTATAAAATAAAAGTTTTATTACAATATTTTCATGAAAATCCTTTTTTGAACTGAAATGAGCTCACCTACACACACTAAACTCAATTCTTCTTCCTTGTGAGGCTCCTCTTGGTGCGTTTACGCTTGTGAGTAGCATCTGGAATGTCTCTCTGAAGCATCCAACAGTAGTCTGCCATCATTGTAATGCTCCATTTTCCCTGGTATCTCCTTTCCATCTCTTTAATGTCTTGGTGGAATCGTTCACCTTGTTCCTCACTCACAGCTCCCAAATTTTCAGGAAAGTAGTCAAGGTGGGACTGGAGGAAATGCACTTTCAAACTCATCAGGCAATCTAAAGCTTGAAATGCTTTCAGCATTCATCCGACGATCTTTTTGTAGTGAGGATCTTTGTTATTGCCTAAAAATTTCTGTACGACTTCTTTAAATGCAATCCACTCTTCTTTTTGAGGATCCGTCATGGTATTGACAAACTCTTGATCAACTATAAGCCTTCTAATGTCTGGTCCGAAGAACACACCTTCCTTCAATTTTGCCTCCGACAGGCCTGGAAACTTGGTGACCAAGTATTTGAAGCATTCTCCATCTCTTGGAAGTGATTTTACAAATTGCTTCATCAATCCCAATTTTATGTGGAGAGGTGGTAGAAGAACTTTATGGGAAGGTACCAAAGTTTCTCGGAGGACATTTTTTTCACCAACTGTTAGCACCCTCGGCTGCCAACTCTTCTTGGTCCAGTGATTTTGTCAGTCTCGACTGTCCCATAGACACAGAAAACAAGGATATTTGGTATACCCAGCTTGTTGCCCGAGCAGCATGCACAAGACCTTCAAGTCCCCACACACTTGCCAAACATGGTCTTCATATTTAAGTTTACGAAGAACCAATTCTAAGTTCTCGTAGGTTTCCTTCAAGTGTACGGAATGACCTACAGGTATGGAAGCGTAAAAACCGTTGTGGAGTAAAACTGCTTTGAGACTTCTTTTTGAAGAATCTATAAAAAGACGCCATTGCTCTGAATCATATTGGATTTTAAATTGACCCATCAGACCTTCGACATCGATGCAATAAACCAACTTGTCTTCCTGGGCAAAGTAAGGAACAAACTCCTTTTCAAGATGTCTGAACCATGAAGATGACACTCCTGGCAACAATAAATTCCTGGTTTTCAGCCTTGATCCGAGTAACTCAGCGGCATCTTTGGGAAGGTTCAAGTCTCTTACCAAATCATTCATCTCCTCCTGAGAAAACAATTTTGGTCTTGTATCATCTTCAAAGTCAGAACTTGATTCGTCATCTGGTTCAGGTATGACTTCACCTTCATCGGAGCTAGCTATCTCTTCCAAGGTAGCAGGGGGCTTGGGTACTGGTATATCTGTGCCATGGGTGATGGGACGAATTGCCGAGTGAAGATTGGGGTATGAAATGGAATGCTTCCATTTGGAATTAAACCCTTTCACATCGCATGAGCAAAAGTAATAGTCGTTACTATGGTTCTTTTGCTCTCGCCATACCATAGGAATCCCATAATGGAAAGATTTTTTCTTACTCTTGAACCAGTTTCGGAGGTCCTCAACACACCGTTTGCACACTATATGAGACGCCCAGACTTTATTTTGATCTCCAATTTTTAGTCCAAAGTATGCAAAGTATACTTTTTTCACAAAGTCTGTAATATTCTGCTGTTGCTTCAACACTGTATATTCACCACAGATGAAACAGAAACTGTCTGGCGAATTAAGAACATAAGAACATAAGATATGCCATACTGGGTCAGACCAAGGTCCATCAAGCCCAGTATTCTGTTTCCAACAGTGGCCAATCTAGGTCATACGTACCTAGCAGTTTCCCCAAGGGACACAGGTTCCACAATGCTTGTATTGGTTCAAGCATTGATATCCTGGGTCCCTTCTTAATAATGGTTTATGGACCTTTCCTCCAGGAACTTGTCCAAACCTTTTTTAAACCCAGCTACACTAACAGCCTTTACTACATCCTCCGGGAACAAATTCCAGAGTTTGATTACACGTTGAGTGAAAAAATATTTTCTTTTATTAGTCTTAAATAGTTTACCCTGTAGCTTCATTGCATGTCCCCTAGTCTTTCTATATTCTGATAAGGTAAACAATCGATCTACGTTTACCCGTTCCACTCTGTTCATTAATTTATAGACTTCTATCATATCTCCCCTCAGCCGTCTCTTTTCCAGGTTAAAGAGCCCCAACCTTTTTAGCCTTTCTTCATAGGAGTAGCCTTCCATCCCCTTTACCATTTTGGTGGCTCTTCTCTGAACCTTTTCTAAAATTGCTATATCCTTTTTAAGATATGGCGACCAGAATTGCACACAATATTCAAGGTGCGGTCTCACCATGGAACGATATAGAGGCATTATAATATCTTTTGTTTTATTTTCCATTCCTTTCCTTATCATACCTAGCATTCTATTTGCTCTCTTGGCCGCCGCTGCACACTGGGCCGAGGGTTTTAACATGGTATCCACAAGGACGCCTAAATCTTTTTCTTGGGTGGTGGTTCCTAATGTGGAACCTTGCATCGTGTAACCATAGTTTGGGTTGTTCTTCCCTAGGTGCATAACCTTGCACTTCTCCACATTAAATTTCATCTGCCATTTTGATGCCCAGTCTTCCAATTTATCAAGATCCTCTTGCAATTTTCCACAATCCTCCTGGGTTTTAACAACTTTAAATAGTTTTGTGTCATCAGCAAATTTGATAACCTCACTCGTTATTCCACTTTCCAGGTCATTTATGAATATGTCAAAAAGCAGCGGACCCAGCACAGATCCCTGGGGTACACCACTATTCACCTTTCTCCATTGGGAAAATTGGCCATTTAGCCCTACCCTCTGCTTTCTATCTTTTAACCAGTTCCTGATCCACAGTAGTACACTGCCTCCTATCCCATGACTCTTTAGTTTTGCCAAAAGTCTCTCATGAGGGACCTTGTCAAAGGCTTTCTGAAAGTCCAGATACACAATATCAACCGACTCACCTTTGTCCACCTGTTTATTCACTCCTTCAAAAAAACATAACAGATTAGTAAGACAAGATCTTCCTTGTCTAAAGCCATGTTTGCTGTCTCCCATTAGGTCATGACTATCTATATGCTGAGTAATTTTATTCTTTATGATGGTTTCTACCATTTTTCCTGGTACTGATGTCAGGCTCACCGGTCTGTAGTTTCCCGGATCACCCCTCGAACCCTTTTTAAAAATTGGTGTTACATTGGCGATCCTCCAATCCTCAGGTATTAGAGATGATTTTAATGATAGTTCACAGATTACTGATAGCAGGTCTGCAATCTCAAATTTCAGTTCTTTCAACACCCTTGGATGTATACCATCCGGCCCAGGTGATTTGCTACTCTTCAGTTTATCTAATAGTTGTAGGACATCTTCCCGATGTATCGATATTTCCTTCAATTCTTCCACACCTTTAAATACCACTTCAGTCGTGGGTAACATCCCTACATCTTCCTCAGTAAAGACCGAAGCAAAGAATTCATTCAGTCTCTCCGCTATCGCCTTGTCGCCTCTTAGTGCTCCTTTAACCCCTTTATCATCTAATGGACCAACTGACTCTCTCACGGGTTTTTTGCTACGAATGTACTTGAAAAGGTCTTTATTTCGCGTTTTTGCTTCCGCAGCAAGCTTCTTCTCAAATTCTCTCTTTGCCTGCCTTATCAATGCCTTGCATTTGACTTGCCAGTGCTTGTGCTGTTTCCAGGTTTCATCATTTGGCTCTTTTTTCCATTTCTTGAAAGATGCTTTTTTGGCAACAACAGCCTCTCTGACCTCAGCTTTAAACCATGCTGGCAATTTTTTGGACTTCCTTCCACTTTTCTTAAAGCGTGGAATACAGCTGGTCTGGGCTTCCAAGATAGTATTTTTCAACAACACCCAAGCTTGATGTACGTCTTTAACCTTTGCAACTGCTCCTTTTAGTTTTTTCTTAACTGTTTTCCTCATTCTATCATAGTCTCCCTTTCGAAAGTTAAAGGGTAGTACTGTGGATTTCCTTACTATCCCTCCTCCACTAATTAAATCAAAGGCGATCATGCTATGATCACTATTGCCAAGTGGCCCCAACACCCTTATCTCTTGCACTACATCTGGTGTTCCACTAAGGACTAGGTCTAATATTGCTTCCCCTCTGGTCGGTTCATGAACCAGCTGCTCCAAGAAGCAGTCATTTATTTCATCTAGGAACTTTATCTCCCTAGCATGTCCTGTTGTGACACTGACCCAGTCGATGCCGGGGTAATTGAAATCACCCATTATTATTACTGCACTGTAACTTTTGCTAGCTTCCTTGATTTCTTTGAGCATTTCATCATCCATTTGTTCATTCTGGCCAGGCGGACGATAGTACACCCCCACTGCCATCGCCTTCCCCTTTTTACATGGAATTTCAATCCATAGAGATTCTACAGCAAATTTTGTTTCTTGCAAAACTTTAATCCTTTCTGACTCAATGCCCTCTCTAACATAGAGCGCAACCCCTCCACCAATTTGATCAGCTCTATCATTTCGATATAGTTTGTACCCAGGTATCACAGTGTCCCACTGGTTGTCCTCCTTCCACCATGTCTCTGATATTCCAATCATATCTAACCTCTCGTTTAGTGCTATATATTCTAACTCTCCCATCTTGTTTTGTAGACTTCTAGCATTTGCATACAAGCATTTTAGAGACTGTATTTTATTCATATTAATTTGGCTATTGGTAGACATGGGTAATTTGGGATCTTTAAGTTCTGTCTGCTCCATACTCGAGGGCATTTGGGCTACTTTACTCTTTTTTGGAACCTCTCTGCTTTTTGTAGTATCCTTCAAGGATACATTCTTCCGAACCATGCGCTCTTGGGCGACTGTCGGCTTTCCCCTATTATCTAGTTTAAAAGCTGCTCTATCTCCTTTTTAAAGGTTAATGCCAGCAGCCTGGTTCCATCCCGGTTAAGGTGAAGCCCATCCCTCCGGAAGAGCCCCTCCTTTCCCCAGAATGTTCCCCAGTTCCTAACAAATCCGAACCCCTCATCTCTGCACCATTGTCTCATCCACGCATTGAGACTCCGGAGCTCTGCCTGCCTATTGGGTCCTGCGCGTGGAACGGGAAGCATTTCGGAGAACGCTACCCTGGAAGTTCTGGATTTCAACTTCCTACCTAAAAGCCTAAATTTAGCTTCCAGAACCTCCCTACCACATTTTCCTATGTCATTGGTACCAACATGTACCAAGACAGCAGACTCCTCCCCAGCACTATCTAAGACCTTATCTAGGTGGCGTGTGAGGTCCGCTACCTTCGCACCAGGCAGGCATGTTACCAGGCGATCCTCACGTCCACCAGCCACCCAGCTATCTACATGCCTAATGATCGAATCACCAACTATAACTGCTGTCCTAACCCTTCCCGCATGGGCACTTGGCCCTGGAGAAACCTCCTCGGTGCGAGAGGGGTTTACATCACCTGGAGGACAGGTCCTAGTTACAGGATCACTTCCTGCCACACCAGGGTGATGCTCACCTGTCACGTGACCTCTCTCCTCCATGGCAACAGGGATGCTGCCAGACTGGAGGTGGGACTTCAGGACTATATCCCTGTAGGTCTCGTCTATGTACCTCTCTGTCTGTCTTATGTTTTCCAAGTCTGCTACTCTAGCCTCTAGAGAACGGACTCGTTCCCTGAGAGCAGAGAGCTCCTTGCACCTAGTGCACACGTAAGACCTCTCACCAGCTGGGAGAAAATCATACATGTGACACTCAATGCAAAAGACTGGAAAGCCCACATCCCGCTGCTGGACTGCTGTCTGCATCTTAGTTTTAAGTTTGTGTTTAGATCTTTAAGTTCTATATGTACTAAAGGGTGCAATGGATATTTATACCACTAAAACTGTACCTAAGAAGTTTAATATACCTTGTTCACCTGAAGCTTAATTAATCTCAGGTCCTTGGTGTATGACTGATTTGGGTAATGAGCTTCACCTGAGAGCACCTCCTGTCTTTTAAGTTGTGCAAGTACCTATAAAGCTGTGATTTTCCCAGGGGAGGGTGGGTGTGGGGAGGGAGGGAGGGATATAACACTTATTAAAAAAGGGCTGCTACACAGTACCTTGTCCTGTGCTGCTGAGGAAAACTATATTCTGATTTGATTTAAATTATAGCTCTTTGCTGCTACTAGGCTCTAACCTATTATGAAATTTAAACTACAAGCTCTCTGCTGGATTCTAAATTTAACCAGAAAGCTCTCTTCTGTGTTTTAATTTGAAACTAAAAGTACTTTGCTGATGCTAGGCCCTGAGTGACTATGAAATTTAAACTACAGCTGTCTACTGGGTATGAAAGGTAACCAGAAAGTTCTCTTCTGTGTTTTTAAATTGAATCTTAAACTGTTGCTACTAGGCCCTGACTGATTTAACAAAAAAATAGTGGGTTCACAGATTAATTAGCTTTAAAAGAAAAAAAATTCCTTTCAGAAAAATTCCCAGAAGTATATACTCACAATTTCAGATTTCTCTCCAGAAGTAACAGCCCCCCTTTCCAGTCCTTCAATACACTTTCGCGGAGCCATAACATAACGGTTGAAGAATGACGAGCTAACACGAATTGCGATGAAAAAGTGTGAACAGCCTAGAACCAAGAACCTGATGATGATTCGTGCACAAGTGTGGCATGCAGAAGAGAGCAGCTCTGTGTCTGTACACGAGATGTCAGAGTGCTGGCCATGCCCCCCTGCACTGACCGGAGCTGCTGCTATCTGCCCTGCGTCTCCTTCCCGCTGGATTCTTCAGGAAAGATTAACCCCTTCTACCATTAGAACCACGGACTTAAAACTTGCTTAGCTTATGTATATATTGCTGACCATCAGATTTACAGTGCTATTTTTTTTTTACATAACTCGGACAACCCCTTTAAGGGTTTTTTGGCATTTTATATCTTACATGCACTTATGTGATTTAATTAATAGTAATTTGAATTAATAGTAATTTGATAAATTTGAAGACAATTTTGCATGTTGTGGCAAATCATGACATCTAGGAGCTTTTTCAATATTTTATTTGTTTTCAGCACACCAAAATACATGGAAATTAGATGAAAATAATCATCGCAGACCTGTGTAATGGGTGATTTCAATTATCCCAGTATCGACTGGGTCGATGTCACTGCAGGACATGCCCGAGACATAAAGCTTCTAGATGGAGATCCAAGATGGCCGTGTATCCAACTGTGACGCTGGGCGTGCTTTTCCACAATGCCGAAGAGGAAGGGAAAACTGGACAAGAAGCTCCCTGAGCCGGTGAAAATCCCCTCTGTTTTGCCTCTAGCTAGTATTATCGGTCCGATGGATCTATTCTTGGCACACCCAGGGAGTCAGCTGCAGGAACTCGGTGTTTCCCCGGCTGCATCAACACTGGGGCTGGAGAGCCCAGCATCCTCCTCGGGATGTGAGCTGTCACTGGGGCTGCCACCTCCTCCCCTGTTACCGAGTGGTTTCCTGCAGCTGGAGGTCTCCAGGGGGATCGGCTTGGAGATGGGCAGTGATTCCATCCTGGTTGGAGGTTGTGTATCCAGGGCAGGTCCAACTCTGACGCCACAAGTGGAGATCAGTGGCCTCATGCAGGAGGGGAGTTGAGTCTGTGAGCGACGAACGAGAGCATGAAGGTGATGTTACCTGGGCTGAGGGTGAGTTCTGGAACCTTGGTGAGCCTAGCTGGTGAAATAGAGACAGCCTCAGAAGTAAAGTTTTCGCTTGAACGTCCTGCTGTTTTTACTCTTGAGACTATTTGGAGTGAAGTTGGGTGAAGTTTTTGTGCAACAATCTAACTAGATGGCTGCTCAGGTTCAGGGTAATACTTTATTATATCACGGAACAGTGCGCAAAATGGTTTCCGTGAAAGAAGGTGTCAAAGATTTGAAATTGAAAATTCAGCAGTATGAGACTATACAAACTGCTTTGTTAAAGATGTGTCTGCTTTAAAATTTAAGGAGTAGCTGCTGGAAAACCAAATTTGGTCCACAAATTTAAGACTGATTCATTTTCCTCGCTCGTCCCTTACGTCTGCTAGGGACATGTAGAAGCAATATTTTGTGAATATTCTTGGGGTCTCAGTGAAATCTCAGCCTCCATTAATTAAAGTACATTATCTGCCTATTCGCAAGAAGGAGGAGGTTGGTTTGCAGCAACCCCTTATTGCTGAGTCTCAACATATGGATATCCTCAATATTTCTAACATACTGGAATCGAGTGATAGTGAAACTATTGTACCATCTGCTTTATTGGTAATGCTTGCCCTATCATCAGATAAGGAATGGCTTCTTAAACTATTTTTTAACTCTGTTTATTAGATATCAGAAAGTTCTACAACAAATTAACCATATTGCAGTTTACACAACAATTCGAACTGCAAAGGTTACAAAGTCTGTTCATGCGTCCAGTATTTGTAATTTTTCCCCCTTTTAACTCCCATCCCCGCCCAACCAGACAAAATCCTCCTACCACTGAATGGCTTAATGAGTGTTTTGCTCCGAGTGCTCCCTATTCTTTAAGGGTTTATTAGTACGTATTTACCCACATTTGGCCTGTGAAACTCAGCGGAGGCATAGGAAACTTTTACTTCTTAAGCCTGTTGGGAAGCTTATTTTGCCTGAAATTTCCCTGTACTGTAAATTTGTTATTAGACTTCATTCTGGTAATTTTGGGCCCAATTCTGGGATGCTGGTTGCAGGGCTGAACGTCCCAGCAAGATATGCAGCCCCGCAAGCCATCAGGGCCCAATTCTCCTTCCGGCTCTTCCCATACATCCTGAGCATTAGGATGGGGAGAACCGGAGGGGGGGGGGGGCGGGAGGGGGAGGGATTGTGGCGGAGTGGGGGTGGGCCAGCACAGCAGGACGTATGGGCCAATTCAAGTCATAGCCCTGTATGTCCTGCCGGACCCATGTGGACATACTGCTTATTCCACCTCAAAGGTGGAATAAGCAGCACAAATGCCCGATCAGGCCTGGGGATTCTGCCCGAGGCCGGGCCGAGTATGGTGGGGGGTCACCGCTGCCCGATCCTGGCCAAGGCAAGCCAGCCATGGGTCAGGAGGTGAGGAAAAGGGCAGCAAGATGGGGAGATCCAGTGGGGAGCGAGAGGAGGAAGGATCTGGGCGGAGCAGGGGCGGGCCAGCCCGGCATGACATACAAGGCCAATTCAGGTCACAGCCCTGTACATCCTGCTGGGTCAAAGAGGTTGTTCTGCTTATTCCACATCAAAGGTGGAATAAGCATCACCCACCCCGCAATCAGGACCGGGTGCAGTGGGGTTCCCTGCTGCCTGATCCAGGCCCCAGCAGACCAGCTGTGGGCCGTGCGATGGGGAAGAGGGGGGCACCAGTGGGGAGGATGTCCCCGCAGGTGGCAGGGGCATGTTGGGCCATCCACAGGCCCAATTCTGTGCACCGCAGGAACATTTTGTTCCCGCAGTCCAGAATTGAGTCCTAACTGGTCCATCTTCCTCAGGGATGGCCCGGAAATCCCCCTCCCTGAATCGGGCTCCCTGTGTTTTATGATTCCCCACAGTTTATTAGTTCTCATCTTAGGTCTGCCCCCCAGGTTGCTATAGAGTAACAGATGCAGCATTTGTTATAGGCTACTGATTAGCCCATTTCCAGTCCCAGTTCCCCATAGCCTATTACCAGTCCTAACCCCCCCATAGCCCATTACCAGTCCTACCCCCCTTCAGCCCACCTCCAGTCCTACCTTCACCCCATCAGACCATTTCCAGTCCTAACCCCCCTCCCCCCATCAACACAGGGAATAAAAAAAAATCTGGCTACTGCCACGATGGCAGCAGTAGAAGGAAGTGTCCCACGGCTGCCCGGCAGAGCCCTCCTGTCTCCCTCAGCCTGCCGGGAGAGTTTCCCTTTCTCACGGCTCTGTTAAGCCTGCTGGCGCTGATGGGAGACAGGAGGGCTCAGCCGGGCGGCTGTGGGACACTTCCTTCTGCCACTGCCACCACGGCTCTTTCCATCATTTCTTTTTAAGGCCGAGTGAGGCGGGCTTTTTGGGGGCAATTTCTGCCGCCCCAAAAAAGTTGGCGCCTGAGGCCACTGCCTCACTCGACCTAATGATAGAACCGCCCCTGGATACAGGAAACTAGACTGGTGAGCCTGACATCAGTACTGGGAAAAATGGCAGAAAACATCATAAAGAACAAAATTATTGAACATGTAGATAGTCACGGTTTAATAGCAGACAGTCTGCATGGCTTTAGCCAAGGAAGGTCTTGTCTTACTAATCGGTTATACTTTTTTTGAAGGTGTGAATAAACAGATAGACAAAGGTAAGTTGGTTGATATAGTGTATCTGGATTGAAAGCCTTTGACAAGGTCCCTCATGAGAGACTTGGCAAAATTAAAAAGTCATAAGATAGGAAGCACTATTGTGGATCATGAACTGGTTGAAAGATAGAAAGCAGAGGGTACAGCTAAATGGCCAATTTTTCCAATGGAGAAAGGTGAATAGTGGAGTACCCCAGGAATCTGTGCTGGGTCCGCTGCTTTTTAACATATTCATAAATGACCTGGAAATGGGAATAATGAGTGAGGTCATCAGATTTGCAGATGACACAAATTATTCAAAGTTGTTAAAACCCATGAGGATTGTGAAAAATTGCAAGAGGACTTTGATAAATTGAAAGACTGGAAATCCAAATGGCAGATGAAATGTAATGAAACTATGGTTATACGATGCAAGGTTCCACATTAGGAACCACCATCCAGGGAAAAGATTTAGGTGTCATCATGGATAATGTGTTGAAACCCTCTGCCCAGTATGCAACGGTGGAGAAGAAAGCAAATAGAATGCTAGGTATCATAAGGAAATGAATGGAGAATAAAACAAAGGATATTATAATACCTTTGTATTGTTCCATGGTGCAACCACACCTTGAATATTGTGTTCAATTCTGGTTGCCGTATCTTAAAAAGGATATAGTGTTATTAGAAAAGGTACAGAGAAGAGCCACCAAAATGGTAAAGGGGATGGAAGGATACCCCTATGAAGGTTAGGGCTCTTCAACCTGAAAAAGAAACGACTGAGGGGAGATATGATAGAGGTCTATAAATTAATGAATGGAGTGTAACGGGTAAATGTAGATCGATTGTTTATGCCATCAAAATATAGAAAGACTAGGGGACATCCAATAAAGTTACAGTGTAACCTATTTAAGACTAATAAGAGAAAATATTTTTTCACTCAACGCATAATCAAACTCTGGATTCGTTACTGGAGGATGTCGTAAAAGCTGTTAGTGTAGCCACGTTTAAAAAAGGTTTGATTAAGTTCCTGGAGAAAAGGTCCATAAACTATTATTAAAGGGGACCCTGGAAATCCACTGCTTGTCCCAATACAAGCACTGTGGAACCTGTGTCTTTTGGAGAAACTACTAGGTACTTGTGACCTAGATTGGCCACTGTTGGAAACAGGATACTGGGCTTGATGGACTTTGGTCTGACCCAGTATGGCATATGTTATGTTCTTATGTTCTCAGCCAAGAGTAAGACTGAAGGGAAAGGAAAGGAACTGAGGAGTGCAGCTGAAGCACTGAAATCCTCTTATATCCCTTGATAGTAGTATGATTTTACATAGTAACATAATAAATGATGGCAGATAAAGACCAGTATGGTCCATCTAGTCTGCCCAGTAAGATGGCAAGAGTAGGTGCACCTGCCGCTCCATGCAGGCCACCGCTCCCCATGTCTTTGTTTTAGGTGTGAACCCACCGCTTTGTGTAGGACACCCCTGTATGTTGAGAAATTAGTTAGTTAAGTTTATTTTGATTTTATCCTATTGCTGTAAAGCAGGGGTCTCAAACACGCGGCCCGCGGGCCGCATGCGGCCCGCGAGAGCATTTTGTGCGGCCCGCGACGCCACGGAGTATCCTTTCTGCTATTTCTGCTATTTTTACTCACTGTTTTCCTTAGCGTGATTCCCGGGGCTGCATGGTGTTGGTCTCACATGACCGCGTCACGCGCCTGCCCTCCACCAATCAGCGACAGGCAGGAGGGGGGGGGGCCGGGCCGGGCCCAGAAGCAGTCTGAGCAGCCACGAGGTACCAGCGCTTTGAAGCATCGCCTGCTTGGAGGAAGGATCGCCTGCTTGAGGATCGCCAGGGTGCACAGCTCTCCGCGGCAGGTAAGGAAGCAGTCTGCCCAGAATTAAGCCAGCCCTGCCTCCCTCAGTCCCTCTCCTCTTTGGCTTTCAGATCCGCGAAGGGAGAGCTTCTCCCTCGCGACTCTGTTAAGCTCGAGGGGGCAGAGGGGAAATTTCCCATAAGCCTCAGCCGGCTTAACAGAGTCCCGAGGGAGGAACTCTCCCTTCGCGGTTCTAAGCCGAAGAGGAGAGGGACTGAGGCAGGGAGGGAGGGATGGCTCTGCCGGGGGGCGCGGCCTGTGATTTTTGTTGAGGGAGGCCTGTGATTTTTGCTGAGGGAGGGAGGATGGATGGATGGGGGGGGGGGCTGTGATTTTTGTTGAGGGAGGCCTGTGATTTTTGGTGCGGGAGGCAGGATGGAGGGATGGGGGGGGCTGTGATTCTTGCTGAGGGAGGGAGGATGGATGGATGGATGGGGGGGGGGCTGGGATTTTTGCTGAGGGAGGCCTGTGATTTTTGCTGAGGGAGGGAGGATGGAGGATGGATGGATGGGGGGGGGCTGTGTTTTTTGTTGCGGGTGGCATGTGTTTTTTGCTGTGGGAGGGAGGATGGAGGATGGATGGAGGGGGGGGGCTGTGATTTTTGCTGAGGGAGGGAGGATGGAGGATGGATGGATGGGGGGGGCTGTGATTTTTGCTGAGGGAGGCCTGTGATTTTTGCTGAGGGAGGGAGGATGGATGGATGGATGGGGGGGCTGTGATTTTTGCTGCTGCTGCTGATGATGGATGGGGGGGGTCACAACTGGTAATGTGCTGTGGGCTGGGGGTCAGAACCATCAACATTTCTGAACCCCCAGCCCCACAGCACATTACCAGTTCTAAACCCCCAGCACATTACCAGTGTGCTGTGGGCGGGGGGGTCAGAACTGGTAATGTGCTGGGGGGTTTAGCACCCGGTAATGTGCTATGGGGCTGGGGGGGGGGGGTCAGAACCATTACCAGTTCTAAACCCCCCAGCACATTAATGCACAAAAGGTAGGAAAATATCTCTTTATTTTGAGTTTATTAACTGGAATATGTCAGCTCTGGGAAATGTGCATCATTAATGTCTGTGCTTTAGTACAAGAAATTAATTTATAGTTTTATTTCTACAGTGCTGAGGTATTCTGTGTAATTCCTATTTGACATTGCTACTTGTTCTCTTTTCCCAGTAGGTCATGTATTGTTCTCTGAAATGTATTGATTTAATATTTGCAGTGTTGCCTTTTGATAGGTAGGGTCTGGTGCTTTGTGAGTCCTGGTAGTGCTGTTATGATACGGGGGGTTTGCTATGGGTTCTAAATGGGCAGTGTTAGTAGTAGTTCCTAATGTGCCTGGCGGTTGGCACTGGATTATAGTAACATAGAAATTTTCTAGTCTTTCTTTATCCATGCACTCATTATGCAACATTATGCAAATATTTATGCAAATGAGGCCCCTTATGCAAATGAGGCCCCCGTGTCTTATGCGGCCCCCGGGTTACTTTACAAGTCCTCATTCGGCCCTCAAAGCAATTTGAGTTTGAGACCCCTGCTGTAAAGGGATGCACTGTGTGTGTTCCATGCCATTTTGAATTCTGTCACTGTATTTGCCCCCACCACTTCGATTGGGAGGGCACTCCAAGCATCCATCACCCTTTCAGTGAAAAAGTATTTCCTGACATTGTCTTTCAATTTACCCCCTTGCAGCTTCATGTTACATAGTAACATAGTAAATGACGGCAGATAAAGACCAGTATGGTCCATCTAGTCTGCCCAGTAAGATGGCAGGAGTAGGTGCACCTACCACTCTGTGCAGGGCACCCATGTCTTTGTTTAGGGGTGCACCCGCCGCTCCGTGTAAGACACCTCTATTTGTTGAGAAATTAGATGGTTCAGTTTATCTTGATTTTATCCTGTTGCTGTAAAGGGACCCACTGTGTCTGTCCCATGCCACTTTGAACTCTGTCACTGTGTTTGCCCCCAGCACTTCCATCGGTCTCTCATTATATTTAATAGCCCTATTTCTTGCTCCAGAAGATTTGTTAATTACTTTTAATTCTGGTTTGTGAAGTTTCTTTGGGTCCAGTACTACCTGTTGTATACTTTAAATTGTACCACCTTTAATTCCCTGTATTTAATTTTGGATCATATTCTCCTATTTATCTTCTATTATATTGTCACCAGGATCTTTTTTCCATTGCTCTTTAAACCTGGTCTGAGTAGGCATTGTTCGATTGCTGTCCAGAAGTACTTTATAGCAGCGCTGTACCTAGCCTTGTGCGAGTGGTGCAACCGTACAGGGCGCAAAGGCTTAGGGGTGCATTTTGGGCTGCCGACCTCGGCTCCCTGCCTACTGTTGCCCTACCGCCGCCACGTTTTGTTTTTTCATCGGCGGCGACACTGGCAGCAGCGAAACAGACCTGACTAACAATTTAAAACAAAAAAACCCCACACAGGTCCTTCAACTCCATGCTTGTATGCAGTTCTGGTCCCTCCCTCCCTTCTCTGATGTAGGTTGCATCAGAAGAGGGAGGGACCAGGCCAGCCATTCAAGCATGGAATGGTAAAGACCTGCATTTGAATGGCTGACCTGGTGCCTCCCTCCTCTGACGCGACCTACATCAGAGAAGGGAGGGAGGGACCAGAACTGCATACGCGACCTGCGTGTTGTTTTTTTTTTTTAAACTGGAAGTTGGGTCTGTTTTGCTGCTGCCACCTCCAAAAAGACAAAAAGTGGCGGTAGTAGGGCAATGGCGGGCAGCCGGCTGGACATGAAGGCGGTTAAATGATGACGGAGGGGGAGCTGGCATGCCAGCTGAGCAAGTCACACAGGGCGCAATTCTGGCTGGGTACGGTCCTGCTTTATAGCGATTGATAAGAGCCATCATAGAGACTTTTGTTCAGTACCTGAATGAGTGAGGATGGAGCTAAAGGAGCACTTCCATTTTTCAGATTTTTTGATTGAGCAATCTTAAGTTCATAATATTTGTAGTACAGAGCATTTTAAAGGCTATCCATTTGTTGCATCTCAGTGAAAGAGAAAATATGGGATTACTAACCCAATTGAAAATTCCCTTTTGTTCCCAGTCCTTCTAAAAATAGCTTTCTCGCTGATCTTTACTCTGGAGTTACCCCAAATCTAGGTACTAGTCATTTTTTTTGTCTCCTTTGCCATCGTTGTATTTATTTATTTATTTATTTAACATCTTTATATACCGCTCTATTTATAATCAGCGCGGTTTACATAGAACAAGAAAACATCAGATAAGGTACATGTTATCTGTTTTTTACATAGAACATGTATCTAGATCTAAGGGGTATGTGTACTAAACCGTCTTAACGTCACAGCGGTGGTATTATCACGTGATAAGTGACATTATCACGCAATAATGTAACATTATCGCGCGATACACGTCACTTATCGTGCGATAACGCGATAACGCAGCGGCGGCGTTAAGGCACACTAATGCTGTGAAATCCGGGCCTGAAGGGTGGAGTGAGGCTTTCCAGAGGGCGGGGAGAAGGGGTCAATGGGCGGAGAGTGGGAAGCGAGAGGCTCCAGGCACACTAACGCTGTGAAATCCGGGTCTGAACACTAATGCCAGTGAAACCCTCGCGTTAAGGCACATTTGCAGGAAAGAGAAACCATTTCAGTCAGCAATGTGCAGCAAAGACAGGGAAACCCAGAAAAGTGATAGTTGTGATACATGTGCAGGGAACAAAAAGGCAAATAAACATATAAAAGGACCAGAAACAGGGCTGGATTTACCTTGAGTGAGGCCCTACGCCAACAAAAATTGTGGGCCCCCAGCAGGGGCGGCCCAAGGGGGGTGCGGGGCCTCATTTGCATAAGGGGCCTCATTTGCATAAATATTTGTATAATGTTACCATATACTAACTTTTAGTAAACATGCCTCTTAATGAGTGTATGGATAAAGAAAGACTAAAAGATTTCTACATTACTATAATCCAGTGCCAACTGCCAGACACATTAGGAACTACTACAAACACTGCCCATTTAGAACCCATAGCAAACCCGCCGTATCCTAACAGCACTACCAGGACTCACAAAGCACCATACTCTACCAATCAAAAGGCAACACTGCAAATATTAAACCAATACATTTCAGAGAACAACAATACATGACCTACTGGGGAAAGAGAACAAGTGGCAATGTCAAATAGGAATTATATAAACAGAACACCTCAGCTCAGTTACACATGCAGAACATAGACCATCACCAAACAAGTAATCACAATTTAGAAACAGGAAGACAATAATTAAACTGGGAATCCCAAAAGCCAAACTTGGAATGTACAACACTGTAGAAATAAAACTATACATTAATTTGCTCTTGTATTAAACAAAGCGCAGAGTTAGTGATGCACATTTATCAGAGCTGACATATTCCAATTTATAAATTCAAAATAAAGAGATATTTTTCTACCTTTTGTGCATTTTTTTCAGCTGCAATTGCTCCAGCCACTTTCTTCTGGTTTCTTCGTGTCTTCTGCTAACTCTCCATCGTCTGCTGTCCATTTGTCCTTTCTTCTCTCTTCTAGATTTTTTCCATTCTCTCTCTACATCTGCTTTAACATACTAATCTTTCTCCTTTTGCTCTTTCCTCATTCCTATTTCATCCACTCAAATTTTACCCCTCCATCCTCAATCCCCACTTACTCTCCCAATACCCGGCCAATTGTAGATTTTTTATCCCTCCCACACAAAATATTTTTCCCTTCTCCATTTTACTCTTCCAGCCCCATCCCATTCTAATCCTCCCCCAACATCAGCTCCCTTCTAGTTCCAGCCTCACCCAGCATCCATTCCCTTCTAGTCCCTGCATCAGCCCATTTCCAGTCCTAGCCACCCATCAGCCCATTTCCAGTCCTAGCAACCCCCCAACCCAATACCAGTCCTAGCCCCCCATCAGCCCACAGCCCATTACCAGTCTTAACCCCCCCAAAGCCCATTACCAGTTCTAACCCCCCCAACAGCCCACAGCCCATTACCAGTCCTAACCCCATCAGCCCACCTCCAGTCTTAACCCCCCAGCCCATTTCCAGTCCTAGCCCCCCCATAGCCCATTACCAGACAGCGCCCATCAGCCCACAGCCCATTACCAGTCTTAACCCCCCCATAGCCCATTACCAGTTCTAAACCCCCCCAACAGCCCACAGCCCATTACCAGTCCTAACCCCATCAGCCCACCTCCAGCCTTAACCCCCCCAGCCCATTTCCAGTCCCAGCCCCAGCCCCCCCAATAGCCCATTACCAGTCCTACCCCCCCCCCCATCGGCCTAAAGTAAAATTTAATTTAAAAAAAACCTGCTGGCTGCCGCCGCTGGGCCCCCTCTGCTGCTGTGGCAGCATGGACTGACCCGCGGGGCCCCCTCTGCAAGCTGAATCAATTGGTCCGTCCGTCCCTCCCTCCCTCCGTGCAGGCTTTGAGAGGCGCGAAGGGAGAGTGTCTACCTCGCGTCTCTGTTAAGCCCGCAGGGGCTGATGGGAAATTTCCCATCAGCCCCTGCGGGCTTAACAGAGACGCGAGGGAGACACTCTCCCTTTGCGCCTCTCAAAGCCTGCATGGAGGGAGGGAGGAAGGGACGGACGGACCGATTGATTCAGCTTGCAGAGGGCGCCCCGCGGGTCAGTCCATGCTGCCGCGGCAGCAGAGGGGGCCCCGCAGCGGCAGCCAGCAGTTTTTTTTTTAAATTTTTATTTTTTAAAAAAGCTAATTTGTTCGATTTTTGTGGGCCCTTGCCAGCTGTGGGCCCTACGCCACGGTGTAATGGGCGTATAGGTAAATCCGGCCCTGACCAGAACCACATCTAAAATCCCAATAACCAAGCTGGCCAATAGTGATATTAATGATAAACATAAAGCAACACTACTGACAAAGCGTATAACTTAAGATATCATGTTTGGAAGGGTCTATGCTCTGTCCCCCTACAAAGTGAATGATTCCACATTGAAATAGCGCTGATCAGGGTTTCTGTCGATTAGATTGGGCAGGTTTGTTATGGCATGCACATGTGCAGCAACAGCAGAGTGGGCATGTAGGAAACGGCAACTGTACTGATGCTGTAAATGGGATACAGGGGGCTGCAGGCGGCACATGCTGTGGTCCAGCTGGGGCACAGTGCGGGCTAGGCAGATGCCTAGGTGGCACATAGGAATGCCGAAACTGTAAAGCAGCAAGACAGCAACTGACGAGGGTCCAACATGGGCACGAGTGTGTGTCCCACAGTGTCACAGGGAATATTACCCAGCAGGTACCCCCAAGGGCACATAACATTGGCAGGCGGTGCAGGGGGTGAAGCGCGCATGTCCATGTAGGCACCCCTACCCGAGAACCCACAACATAGGCAGCTGCCTACCGGCATATTGGATGGCCTGGGATTGCACCACCACCAACATGGTGGCGGAGGGGTGCTGGTGGCGGAGGGGGCAATGGCATCTGCCCACAGCAGGCCAGGGCCTAGCCCCATTTAGGTGGGTGCCGTGCAATGCAACAGACAGGGTCTGTCTGACGAACAGTCATGATACCCCCAGGGAATGAACTGTCCCTGTGGCAACAGTGTGGTGCAGTACACACAGCCAGTGTGTTCAGGAGCAGAAGGTCACAAGTTAAAGTCCCAGCTGTGGCTCCTGCCAACCCTTTCCCCATATTTTCCCAGTACTAAACCGTGGTAATAAAGACGGAACCTTTATTGCAGATAACATAAACATACCTGAAACACCTATATTTTACCCTACAGAGCACAGACACCATAAACATGTGCAATCCCTAGAGCAGAGTTTCCCAACTGCAGTCCTGGAGGGCCAAACACCATTCAGGTTTCATGCTGTCCCTAATAAATATGCCTGTGCTGCATTAGTATGCACCGCCCCCATTGTATACAAATGTATCTCATGCATATTCATTAGGGACAACATGAAAACCTGAACAGTGTTTGGCCCACCAGGACTGGAGTTGGGAACCTCTGCCCTAGAGCAGTGGCCAACAGGGGCATAAACACCAACACCCACAGGCTCCACTATCCAAAGCCTCATGGAGAGTCAGGCTGTTGGGCCCTGCGCGCATCAGCATCTCCCAATACTAGCACTTGCATACCTTAGCAATGCCGCCCTAAACTTGGGAATACGTTACACATATATCAAAAGGTTGCTATGATTAATGGCAGATAACAATTCCTAAGTTAAGCACAATTTGCTGATAGAGATGCATCATAGCAACCTTTCTGATATCTGTGGAGTGTGTTTCAGTTTTGGTTTCTGACAGTGTACCACCCCAGGGAGTGACCCCCAACAGTACTTCGTACCATAGCCATGCCTGCACTGTGCCCAGGACTGATGTGGTGGCCAGGGCTGCCAAAAGCCTCTATATTTGCACAATGCTGGCATAAGTGTGGGAGTGTGTGTCTGTCTATCCAGTGTGTTGTGGCTGCCTACACCTTACTGAGCCCACACTGCTTGCGCTGTTTCCGGTGTTAGCCTGCCAATGTGCATAATGAGGCGCAAGGTACTGTGGGTATGGCCCGGACAGGGTGGCCTGGGCAGGATGCATCTGCACAGGGCATAGGGCAATGGCTGGGACATTGTAGTGCCCGGCCACCACCTGCACAGACAGGGTGGCCATGGCATGTCCTGCTGGGAGGTCACTCTCACCCTGACTGAGCAGTGACCATGGCATGGCTAGGTTCCCCCATAGTGCTATATAATATTTCTCTCAAGTGATATTTATGTGTTCTCTTTTCTGGGGCCCAATCACTGACTTATCTGCTTGGTGTGTGTGTTCACATCCCAGTTTTGGGTGCACACAGTTCCACCAGGAATATGGACTATGGACTAGCTAGCAGACTGTCTGCAGTTAGTATGTGTATGGCTGGAACACCTTCCAGGGTGCAGAGGCTGGAGAATGTCAGATAGTGGTGGGTGGTGGGGGGGGGGGGCAGCTAAGCATTTCCAGGCCTACTGTCTGTCTGCCATTGCCTTATGGATGTGTATAGATCTGCATTGACTGCCCTGTAGAGTGCCTGCTCCCCAGCAGGACTGGGGTTGATGGTCCCCTCTACTGCCACCATTGCAGGGATGTAGAATGTGGATATGTTGGTGGGAGATCATGTCCCACACCCTGAGCCCCAGAGGACAAGTTGGGTGGTGCTACATAATCCGCCTATGGGTCCAAACACCCCCCTTCACTTAAATCATGTGACCATGGCACCCACACAGGATATGCACTATTCTGGGTGCATCATAGTCCACAAGGGCTAGACGTGACTGGGAAATACAGATGGACACAGGTGTATCCTAGGTGTGTTTGCAAGGACTACCTATCACACACAAGGACTACCTATCACACTGATGGCGACCTGCAGCATAGCCTATCTCAGCTAAGCCAGGTGCTGCGGACCTGGTGCTGGGAGCCCCACCTCACCCTCAGGGTGAGCACAGTACCCCCACAATGTGTCGGTCTGTAGCTACTCTGTGCCAGTAACACACACGGTCAGTTCCCCCTACCAGTCCGAGGTGCTGTGGGGATGCATACCCCATCTTGTGATCATCTGTAGACTGCTGATCTGCATGTGCAGTGCATCATGGGTACGGGTGGGTTAACCCTATCCTGGTAACCACAGCAGACAGTTTGTGTGTTGACCTGCAGTCCTTCTGTAGCCAGCCAGGGGCTTGTTAGTAGCTATAGAGATGTAGCCCACTGGTTAATTCACCGACTGTGGAGGCAGAGGTTATGGGTTTGATCCCAAAGTGGTGTTATTTGATAGGGCTGTCTGAGGCTTTTCCTTTTTTAAATTAAATTAGTGCTGCCAGCAAAAATACCTTCACAGTGCTGTAACCTTAAGGTGCCTCATAAGGTGCTGTTCAAAGGCCTAAACTAAAGTTATAGATTATCCAAATACTGTCTGAATGTCGCTTCTATCCAGAGCATTTTGTGGCTCCTCCCTTCTTCCTCCCTCCTTCTGCACACCCCTCACACACACTATACATGTGAATGAAGTGACATTCTACAAAAGACAGCCAGGAGAAATCTGGGGCATCCCAGGGCAATCATCCAAAAAAAACATCAGGGACATTTAAGGGTCAGCCCAATTATGGAAACATGGACCTCCCCAAAATGGTCATAGTGGTGGCCAGATAGACCTTCTTTCTAGAAAAACCAGGGTCAGGGACATTTATCCTATGCTGAACACAAGCTATTTTGCATGTGGTGATGTACGTCTGCTTGCCAAACCGAAATCACGTGTCCTAGTTTCTCTGCTATTTTTGTTATCATTAGTAACAATATAGGGGGTATGAGAGTACCTTCTTCTCTGTGCTCTACAGGTGTCTGGATGGCAGAATGAGAGCTTTTCCAATGCCTATTTGTGCCATGGAGCAGGTACTGTATAAACATGGACATGGCTTGGGATGTGCTGGGCATTTCTGGAATCGAGAGGATGTCCAAGCACTTGGGAATGCCCCAGACACACCTATACCATGATTCCTTTCACCCTTGGACGTCCTTGCTCCAGGGACTTCCTTAGAGCCTAAAATGGCTCCAGGAACTTCTCTGTGCTTTGGATGTCTTTATGCCTATTTTCAGACAACCAACTCATGAACAGGGCTTCCAAAATAACCCCCATAGTGTCAGGCTGGTTAGAGGATATTCAGCCTGACACTATGAGGATAGTTTTATAACCAGGTGCCTATCTTATAAAGAAAAGTGGCTGCCTACTTTTCTTTATAAAATAGGGACATAAGTGTCACAAAAATCTAGGTGCTTGCATTTACTCTGCCTAAGAGCAGGTGTAAATGCAGATGCCTAGATTTTGCAAGTACACGCCTAAGTGATAATATTTTATAGCTTAAGCACCTAAATCTAGGCGCCGCCTAGGTTCTGCCCAAACTCCACCCCTATGTATGACAACATTGAAAGTAAGCATGATTATGGCTCTTCCCTCCCTCCCTCTGCACACCTCCTCACGCACTATACATGTGAAGTGACATTCTAGAAAAGATGGCCAGGTGACTGCATTTAGGTGCATGTTGATTGAATAGCACCTACCTAAAACACAGTACTCATTTAGACACCTTTTCGTTTTTTAAGTGCTAGCAAGTTAATGCTGACTCCTGGCGACCCAGGCAATCCATGGGTTTTCTTGGCAAGGTATAACAAGAAGTAGATTGTCTTGCTTTTTCTTCCAAAGCAATGGAGGGTAAAGTGACTTGCCCAAAGTTACAAGGAGTGCTAATGGGAATCAACCCTGGTCTCTTGGGTATGAGGCTATTGCGCTAACCACTAAGCTACTCTTCCACTCTATTAAAATAGGAGCTTAGGTGCCCAAATGGCACATAACTTTAAGTGGCTCCATATAGAATCAGCCCCTATCTGTATAGCCTTTGAAAATATGTGAATAGTGGATTTATAAAGTCACGGGCCATCAGTGAATGTAGACGTCTTTTTGAAAATTGACCCTTATGCTTTCTAAAGTACATATAACCATTCTGACCTATTAAATAGGCTGTAGTCTATCTCCATCAGAAATTGTTCTAGTAGCCATATTGGTCCTTAACAAAGCTTTGTAGGCCATGATTCCTTTTTTTGGACTAACAAAAAAAATATCACAACAAGCATCAGGAAGAGAGGAAGAAATGGTAGAAAATGTAGTACTATATCCTTAATTATGTGCAAGAGCAGTACAACAAAATAAGATGGAGAGTTATTATTTCTCGGGGTGGTTACAAGTGATGAAAAATGCTTCAGTGGTTCCAGGAGACCAGGAAGTTGTTCTCCAGAAGGCTGTGTACCTGTCAAGGGTTAAAAGGAGATGAAGACATGCAACCAAATAATTATGACATGGCCTGTAAACATCTCAAAGGATGACAAAGTGACCAATTTGCCCATTGCTTAATGAACATTAATCAAGGGTGTAACAAGAAATGATTTTTAATGAGTCAAGATCAGTGTTCTCACTTAAATTAGTGTTTCCTTTGTGAGACAATTTTCCAAGGCAAATGGTTTTGTTGGTTCAGTGGAGATTATGCCTATAAACATGAGCAAGGGTGCTGTGCTTTAAAACTCTGGCTTCATTAACCAAAGATGTCATAAGTTAATCATTTGTGAGTAGCTGCTCTCTAGCAGCGATATGCAGAAAATTCAAGGTCAAAATCAAGAATGAGCAGATTTCAGCCTCATTGAAAGTTAGAAAATTATTTCCCAAAATTGCTTAACAAATTTGACAACACTTCCCCAGTAGTTTTGGGGAAAAGTCCATCCAGATTCAAAGCAGATTTCCTAGGGAATCACTGATTCCCATTCAGACTCCACCAGTAGTGTGCTAAGCCTCATGGGCACCCAGAGCAGGTGCCCCCCTTCAAAGCAGGCACCACCTCCTCACTATGGGTGCCTCCTCACAGCGGCTCACCCCTGCCAAGCCCACATGGCAGAGGTGCTTGTGGCAAACATACCTTAACAGCTTGACCGTCTTGCCTCTTCTCCAGGCCCAGTGGCTGTTCCCTCCCAGCCAAAGTTTTGTGAACCACGAGATTCTGGCCCAGGACGGAACAGCCGCCGGGCCTGGAGTGGAAGCAGTGTGGCAAGTCACCCAAGATGTTAAGATATGCTTGCCGTATGTGCTTCCACCATGTAGGCTTGGGATTTGGCATCTCCCTCCTGGCTGGCACCCGGGGCAGACCGCACCCACCACCCCGCTCTTTGTACGCCACTGGGCCCCACAAATCAGTTGACTGCTTATACTGAAATGCTGGTTCACTGATACAATGAACCCTCCTTGGATTTTTTTTTAAAGTTAACTAGATGAACCTTGCCAGTTAGTTAAATGAGTTCACAGACTTTCTGAAAACCCACCACCTGCATATAGTGAAGGACAGATGAACACAGCAGTAGAATTCAGTCAGTTGAGTCCCTGGTTGCTTCCTGGAAATGACTTATCAACATAAATACATCTTTAATGGTAAGAAGTCAGCTTAGAGCTGTCAAGTAAACTTGAAGATAAATTATTCTGCATTCAAACTAACAGTGAAAGTAATAGCCTCTAAAATCATTGTATGTCATTGAAAATTGTCCAGAGGCATCTTTGGTGGTGGTTCTGGTATTTACTTCATGGGATGGACAGTTTTCAAAGGAATTTACTCAGGTATCACTAAGCAGTCACCAAGTATCATGGGAGGAGGAGCGGTTGGGGCCAGTTACCTCAGGATGGAGCATCAGGAGTTCAAATCCTGCTAGAGGACAGCAACCTTGGGCTGGAAGGACTGAGGTTTCTAGTCCCACAGGTGCTCCTTGTGGCCTTGGGCAAGCCACTTAACCCTCTGTTGCCTCAGGTATAAAAACATAGATTGCAAGCCCCTTTGGGGGAAAAGGAAAAATATATATACAGTACCTGAATGTACACTGCTTTTTCTGCTAGAAAAGTGGTATATAAGCCTAGATAAATAAAGTAAACAGTCCCCCCCCCTAGAGGGTTAGTGGCTAAATATAAGCAGACTGTGAAAAAGCAGACATAGTTTATGTTACTTCCAAAAGGTGAGGCAAAATATGTATGAAGATTTGGGAGCATGTTTACTAAAGCACAGTAGCCTTTAGCAGGGGGTTAACACACATTTGGGATGTGCGGTAGCAAGGGCATGTGCCTCAAAGGTGACTGTGTTAAAACTCCCATGCACAGCATAGTGTTAAGGTGGAGAGTGTATTGACAGAGGGCAGAGATGTGGCATGTGGGAGGGGCTGGCATGCTAAGCACACGCTAGCTACACTTACACGTAGCTAGCATGGGTGCAGTTAATGCCTGCCTCTGACCAGGTGGTAGTTGCACTTGTATTGTTAGTGCATCATGACGTGGCTGGTAGGAAATAGGAAGGGCAGAAATAGGGCAACTGCACTAGAAGAAAGAAAGGCAATAGGAATAACAGCAGAATATACAGGCACCTACTTATGCCAACAGGGAGTAGGGCCAACTTGGTGCAGCTGCCATGGCAGTGGACCACAGAGCCTGACGGCCACAAAACCAGGACCTGTACCTCAGAAGTGACCCTGATGGGACAGTGGGCAAGCATCCACAAACACATCAACAGCTGTCCTGACAAACTTCTGTTAACATCTGCATATGCACTGGATAGTTGGCAGAGGGCTGTTGGTGTTGTGTATTGTGGAGGTATCAGGACATAGGGCCTTTGCTCTGTAATTCGGCCAGTATTGGCCTCATAGCCAGAGTTGGAGCCAACAGAGTACTCTGAGGATGGGGCATTCAAATTAGGTGTTAGACATACTGGCAACATGACAGTGTGGCAGCAAAGGTGCTGTCTGACCCCTGCCTCCCCTGCATAAGGGGACATGTAGCAATGCATACAGGTATCTGGGGGGGCCATGCTTCTGTGGACAGATGGCCCCCTCACCGTGATCAAGGAAGATGTGGCAGAGGCCTATTAGCTCTGAGCAGCTACATAATACTTCTATCACTGAACTTGGGCCTCCAGCATTGGAGCTCACTGATTGTTGTCCCCTTCCCGATTCTCTTGCCTAGGGGTTGAGGTTTTCCTTATACTTGGGGGGCTCTCATGTTTTTCCCTGGTCTGGTGGGCCTTTTTTCCCTGACAGCTGGGATGTTCATCCTTGGGGCTGTTTCGAATTCACTATCTCCATGTAGTGTTCTCCCAGAGCTCCTCCTGGAAAGAGGGAGCATGGGGGCCCTCCGTGAGTGGATAAAGATCTCTCCCATATATTTAAGAACATAAGATATGCCATACTGGGTCAGACCAAGGTCCATCAAGCCCAGTATCCTGTTTCCAACAGTGGCCAATCTAGGTCATACGTACCTAGCAGTTTCCCCAAAAGACACAGGTTCCACAATGCTTGTACTGAGTCAAGCATTGATTATCTGGGTTCCTTCCTAATAATGGTTTATGGACCTTTCCTCCAGGAACTTGTCCAAACCTTTTTTAAACCCAGCTACACTAACAACCTTTACTACATCCTCCGGTAACAAATTCCAGAGTTTGATTACACGTTGAGTGAAAAAATATATTCTTTTATTAGTCTTAAATAGTTTACCCTGTAGCTTCATTGCATGTCCCCTAGTCTTTCTATATTCTGATAATGTAAACAATCGATCTACGTTTACCCGTTCCACTCCGTTCATTAATTTATAGACTTCTATCATATCTCCCCTCAGCCGTCTCTTTTCCAGGTTAAAGAGCCCTAACCTTTTTAGGCTTTCTTCATAGGAATATCCTTCCATCCCCTTTACCATTTTGGTGGCTCTTCTCTGAACCTTTTCTAATAACGCTATATCCTTTTTAAGATACGGCGACCAGAATTGCACACAATATTCAAGGTGCGGTCTCACCATGGAACGATATAGAGGCATTATAATATCTTTTGTTTTATTTTCCATTCCTTTCCTTATCATACCTAGCATTCTATTTGCTCTCTTGGCTGCCACTGCACACTGGGCCAAGGGTTTTAACATGTTATCCACAATGACGCCTAAATCTTTTTCCTGGGTGGGGGTTCCTAAAGTGGAACCTTGCATCGTGTAACCATAGTTTGGGTTGTTCTTCCCTAGGTGCATAACTTTGCACTTGTCCACATTAAATTTCATCTGCCATTTTGATGCCCAGTCTTCCAATTTATCAAGATCCTCTTGCAATTTTCCACAATCCTCTTGGGTTTTAACAACTTTAAATAGTTTTGTGTCATCTGCAAATTTGATAACCTCACTCGTTATTCCACTTTCCAGGTCATTTATGAATATGTCAAAAAGCAGTGGACCCAGCACAGATCCCTGGGGTACACCACTATTCACCTTTCTCCATTGGGAAAATTGGCCATTTAGCCCAACCCTCTGCTTTCTATGTTTTTTTTATTTCAGGCCTCAAGGGTGGGTATTCTATACAGTGGGCCATGGGAGTGCCCCTTGACCCTATGGACCCTTGTGGTAGAAGTGCTGATTCTACATGGCCTCCAGACCCCCTGGCTCTAGCACCCCCTTCCCCCCCACATGGGGGGCAGACTCCACAATAGCTATAGTGCTGCCCAAGAGGAGTGACAGAGAAGGGAAATCCACCCCCACCCCCCTCCACAAGAGGCCTTGTACTGTGTTTCCTGCACCCTCGGTAAACAGGCACCCTGGGCGCCTCAGGGTGAGCGGTTCCATATACTTGTCCTCCATGATGGACACTGAGCAGGGCTGGCACTATCCTTAGGTGAACTAGGCAGTTACCTAGAGCAATGGCCCTCCGGGGGCACTCATTGCTGCCGCTGCTGTCTTTCCTCTCTGGGAACAACAGCATCAGCAATAACCGCAAACAGTGCCATGTATTTACCTTCAAGCTTCCGCACTGCGGGGCTGTTTGTTTCCCACCCTCCCAACTCTCGATGCTGACTTCCTGTTTGCACAGGAAGTCAGCATCGGGCATTGAAGAGCAGCAGAAGCAAAGAGCTCCACAGTGCCAAAGCTTGTAGGTAAGCTCTGAGGGGTGTTTGCAGCTATTGCCGCTGCTGTTGGTCCTGGAGAGGGATGGCAGCGGTGGCAATGGATGTTACGGGGAGCATGCCAAAGGGGGGGCATCACTTGGGGGGAGGCAGTCGCAAGGGATGAGGTTTGCCTAGGGTGCCTTTATTTATTTTAAAGGATTTATATACCGCTTTATCCTGAAATCAAAGCGGATTACACATCAAACAATCAAGTGGCAGGGTGTGTGGGTGTGTGCATGCAGTGATAGATCGAGGCGTGTGTTGTGAGGGTTGGGTTGATTGCGGGGTGGGCTAAATACAGTATGAGCTATGTACAGGAACTATTTACATTTTTACATTTGGTGGGCAGAGAGAGAGTTCGTTGGACAGTTCATGTGATGTCCTTGTAGTTTTCTGTGAAGAGTGTAGTTTTGAGCATCTTCCAGAATTCTTTGAGGTTTTTTGTTGATCTCAGGTTGTCGGGGAATGAGTTCCAGAGCGTGGGTGTGGCCAGGGATAGTGCTCTTCTTGAAGTGTCCTTTCTTGTTTTAGCGAAGGCTATGGGTATGTTGATAGTGTCTGATGTGCCTCACCTTCTGGGTCTGATGCCTGGGTCCGGTCTAATGAGGGGTTTCAGATTATCTGCGGAGATGTTCTGTTTGATTTTGAATGTGTTTAGAAGTACCTTGTAACGGATGCGGGAGCTGATTGGAAGCCAGTGGAGGTGTTTGAGAATGGGGGTGATGTGGTCGTGCCTTGAAGATCCAGTTATTATTTGGGCTGCCGTGTTTTGTGCCATCTGTAATGGCCAGGTGGCTTGTTTTGAGAGTCCGAGGTAGATGGGGTTGTAGTAGTCTAGGATGGGAGTGATACGAGCCTGACAGACTGTGCGGAAGTGATCCTGTGAGAGGATTGGCTTGAGGCATCTTATGGTTCTCATTTTGAGGTATGCGTTCCTGGTGGTTTTGGTGATGTGGGATTGAAGGTTCAGATCTTTGTCGAGTGTCACACCGAGATACTTTATTTCAGGTTTTATTGGTATGGTGGTGTCGTTCAGCTTGATGACAAGAGGAGGAGTGAAGGCGGAGTTTCTGGTGATGATTAGCGCTTCTGTCTTGTTGTCTTGCCTTATCTCCTTGTGCTGGCCTGACACCGAGGACGTCTTCTCTGAGCCCATACAAGGCCACCTGCATCTTCAGATACCATGTTTGCACCTATCTCCCACTGTTAGGGATGCAGTACAAACTCTCTGCATGTATTTGCTGATTTGCATGCCCTGCCCTCTTGTACTTAACCCCAGCGCTCTGAGCTGTGCAGATAGTTTTGCCTTTTGCCGGTCATCCCTTTCTATTCTGAAATGGCCAGTTGCTACTTCCCTGTTTGTGTGCTTGGGGCACATTTCTTACTGTCCACAGTGGTTCCTTCACCCACAGCTGCCCTACTAACACATTTGTGGCTTTCCTTTGCCAGATGTGCACTGCTGCACATTCCCTATTACCACACTAGTGCCACCAGCTACCAAGGCTATGCCCCTTGTATCTACTGCAGCCGCCGGCTCTGCTGTGGTAAAAAAGCATGCTATTTGCGTGTTTTCCCTGCGCTACCTGTTGTACTTTAGTAAACATGCCCCTTAATTTTAAAAACTCCATGCATGCATCTGCAAAAATAACCACATTCCTTGCTGGCTCCAAATTTTCTAAAGGAAATTCCATGGGGAATTTTCCTTTAAAAATTAGCCTACAGGTCACTTGGTACAAAATCATGGAGCTACAAGCTCCTCGTAGAGTTTGTATATTGTCATTTAAAAAATAGAAAAAGCTGACTGACCTTGCGTCTTAGTGAGCATGTTCTGATTCCAGAGAACCAGTTTTAAGTCTAGTCAGGTGAAGAAGATTCTCATGAACTCTTTGTAACAGTGTCCTTGATGTGCAGTGTTCAAATATCACAAGACAGAAAGAGAAAGAAAGTATAAAGAAGAGACCAAAAAAACATAACAAGCTGTGTTTTTCAAGGACAAAGCCAAATATATGCTACTGATTTCTTCTCAAGGTGCTCTCACCAGCTCTGCTCCATTCAGTGCAACACTTAGCTCTTCCAAATACTGATGCTTGTCTTACTCTTTCTGTGATCTTGTGTATTTTATGCAGGCCACCCTCTTTCTTCTCAACTTTTCAGCTACTTCTTTCAGGAATCATAGTGGCCTTCTTTTCCTTTTATATTTATTTGCTTTATTAACAAAAAGGTTTGCTGCCCTTAAATATCCCCTTTCTGTTTTGCCCACTGCTTTTCCACATCCCCTAACTGTTCACATCCTGCTAACAACTCTTTAAGGTATTATCCCATCTTGAAAAAGTTAATTTTCCTAATGTCTAGGACCCTCACTTTTGAATGAACTATCTCAGTCCTTGTCTTAATATTGAACCACACTATCCGATGATCACTGGATGTGAGATGATCACCCACTATAATAACAGAAGCATAAAGCTCAATTCAGGTAGGGGGCGTCTGGGCCATCCGGATGTCCCCAAGAAAGACGGGCCCATTTGGACCTGATTCTGGACCACGGGAACAAAACATTTCCACGATGCACAGAGTCGGGCCTGTGGACAGCCTGGGACATCCTCCCTACAGGCACACCGACTCCCATGGCTTTGGCCCCCATTTTCCTTGCCGCATGACCCACAGCTGGCCTGCTATGGCCTGGATCGTGCAGCAGGGACCTGCCCCCCACACCCGGGCCCGATCACAGGATTTGTGTTCTTATTCCACCTTTGAGCACGTTCTCATGGGCCCAGCAGGACATACAGGGCCATGACCTGAATCAGCCCTGTACATCCTGCTGGGTTGGCCAACCCCCACTCCGCTCCGATCCCACCCCCCTCTGGCTCTCCCCTTCCTGATGCTCAGGACACATGGGGAGAGTCAGAGGGGGAATCAGGCCTGGATGTCTTGCGGGGCTGCATGTCCCACCAGAATTGGGCCCGTAGTCTCCATTCATACGCACCAGGTCCAGTAAGGCCCCCTCCCACGTGGGTTCTGTTACTAGTTGCCAGAAAAGTTCACCCTGCAGAAAATCCAGAATCTCCTTACTTTTAGATGATACTGCATAAGAATGCTTCAGTCAACATCTGGCTTATTGATATCACCTCTCAATAGCACTTCTCCTTCATAGCAATACTACAAATGTCTTCAATTAAGTCTCTGTCCATTTCTTCTGCTTGTGAAGGAGGCCTGATATAATATACATACCTCCATCACAGGCAGAAGAAGTAGACAGAGATTTAATTGAAGACATTCATACTATTGCTATGAAAGGAGAAGTGTTACTGACAGGTGATTTCAGTAAGTTAGATGTTCATTGGGACATCCTCCTATGGCATTATCTAGAAATATCTACACTATATGAGTGAAGGAACAAGAAACATTCCCATCAAGATATGTTTTTTGTCGGACTATATAATACCTTGCCCGGGGCCATTTAAACCAGACTCCTAGACTATGGTAAATCTTAGTCCATTTTAATCAAACAAGCAGTAAAAGATAGATGTGTACTTAACTGCCTATGGCGAGATCGTCAAGGTGAAAGACACATATGACACAGTCCTGCGTTTTGGGTACAAAATTTAGTTCACCCTGCTTCAGGTCAAAATTGTCATCACCAATCGAAAACCGTCGCCAAACGAATGAATGAAATAAGCAGATCCTGGATTCTCTGCAGAGAGAACTTTTCTGGTAACTAGAAACAGAACCTGGATTCTGTATGACCTTTTCGATGCGGATCAGAGAATTGTGCATGTGATCCCTCTAAAAGTGCAAGTAAAGATGAGGTTGAAAACTGCAGGCCAGTTAGTCTGACCTCTTGGGTAAGTAAATTAATGGAAAGACTACTAGAGGCTGGTCTTGTCAGACAAATCTGTTTAATTTCCTTGACATGGTGATCAGAGAGTTGGACCAACAGACAACACTAGATATGGTACTTAGATTTCAGTAAAATCTCTGACACTGTTCTGCACAGGTGACTTATAAATAAACTGAGTGCCCAAGGGATGGATCCTAAAGTGACCAAGTGGGTTAGAAGCTAGTTGAGTGGGAGTGACAAAGGGTACAGGTAAATGGAGCTCGCTTTGAGGAGAAGATCATTACCAGTAGTGTGCCATAGGAATCTGTTCTTGGTCCCATTCTTTTTAACATTTTTGTATGTGATATTGTGGAAGGACTGTCAGGTAAGATTTGCTTCTTTGTAGATGATAAAATCTGCAATAGGGTAGATGGGAAGGCATAGATAACATGAGGAGGGATCTAGTGAAACTTGAAGAATGGTTGAGAATTTGGCAACTGAGATTTAACGCTAAAAAATGCAGGGTCATGCATTTGGGATGCAAAAATCCAATGGGATAGTACAGTATAGGGGTAAAGTACTTCTGGTCCATGAAAGAAAAGAGGGACATGGGGGTGATAGTTTCTGATGATCTTAAGGTGGCTAAACAGGTAGAAAAGGTGAAAGTCAGAAGGACGATTGGGTGCATAGGGAGAGGAATGGTCAGCTGGAAGAAGGAGGTCATAGTGCCTTTGTATAAATCTTTGGTGAGATCTTTTTTAGAATATTATGTGTAATTCTGGAGGACATACCTTCAAAAGAATATAAGCAGGATAGAATTGGTTAGAGGGTGGCCACCAAAATGGTTAGTGGTCTTCATCATAAGGCATATGGGGACAGACAAAGATCTCAATATGTATAGTATGGAAGAAAGGTGGGAGAAGGGAGATATGATTAATACATTAAACTACCTCTGTGGTATAAATGCACATGAGGAGAGCCAATTTAAAGAAAACTCTGCAACGAGGGGGCATAGGGTGAAGGTGGAAGGGGATACTCGGGAACAATTTGAGGAAATATTTCTATACAGAAAGAGTGGTAGATGCATGAATTTCCTTGCTGCACTCCTTTCATTTATTAAATCAAATGTGATCATATTATGATCACTACTGCCAAGTGACCCCAACATTTTTATATAATGGAATGCAGGATCTAGTGTGAGAGATAATGCTGTTGGGGTCACTTGACAATAGTGATCATAACATGATCAAATTTGGTTTAATAAATGGAGAGAGGACAGCAAGGAAATCCATGACACTAGCATTAAATTTTCAAAATGCAGACTATGAGAAAATGAGAAAAATGGTTAAGAAAAATCTAAAAGGATCAGCTGCTAAGTCTAAAAGTTTACGTCAAGCCGGGGCGTTGTTTGAAAATACTATCTTGGAAGCCCAGACCAGATGTATTCTATGCTTTAAGAAAGGTGGAAAGAAGGAGAAACGATTGCCCACATGGTTTAAAGGTCAGGTCAGAGAGGCAGTTTTGTCAAAAAGCATATTTCAGAATATTGTATTTTATTTATGTTTTTATTTATTTAAAAGTGTTTATATACCATCTTTATAAGCATGTTATGCAAAATAGTTTACAGTATGTTAAGTGCCGTCGAATTGATGTTGACTCGTGGCAACCATCTGGATAGTTGTCCTATACTGTGTTCGATTTTCAGTCAGGCGGCTCATTGTTGACACAGTAGCACCTATAGCTGCTGTTATTGTATCAATCCATTCCATTGCTGGCCTTCCTCTTTTGCATTGACCTTCTACTTTGCCAAGCATAATGTCTTTCTCTAATGATCTCTCTCATGCATGATGTGTCCAAAGTATGAAAGTCAAAGTCTTGTCATCTGAGATTCTAAGGAAAACTTAGGTTTGATCTCCTCTAGTATTGACTGGTTTGTTCTTTGGGCAGTCCATGGGATACACAGTATTCGTCACCAGCACCATAATTCAAAGGCATCAATTTTCTTCCTGTCTATCTTTTTTGCTGCCCAACATTTGCATCCATATGATGTTATTGAAAATACTATTGCTTGAACAAGTTGAATCTTTGTATGGAGAGAGACATCTCTGCTCTTGAGAATCTTGTCTAGGTCCTTCATAGCCATTCTGCCAAGAGCAATGTGTTGTCTGATTTCTTGACTTCTTGTTGTTTCTTTATTGATTGTTGATCCAAGTCGGTTAAAGTTGTCCACTATTTCAATTTCTTCTCCATTAATGATGATCTTATTGATTTTGCCAGTTTTCAGGATCTTTGTCTTCTTTACATTAAGGTGCAGGTCCATTTAAAGACTATGTTCCTTGACCTTGAGAAGGAAATGTTTCAGATTATCTTCGCTTTCAGCCTGTAATGTGGTTTCATCAGCAAAGTGAAAGTTGTTAATGAGTCTTCCACGAATCTTCACACCTTGGTTGTCTTCATACAGTCCTGCTTCTCTGATGATTTCTTCTGCATATAAATTAAACAGGTAGGGGGAAAGTATGCAGCCTTGTTGTACACCTTTGCTGATTTTAAACCATTCTGCTTCTCCTTCTTCCATATGAACTGTTGCTTCTTGATCAATGTACAGATTGTGTAAGAGAACGATTAGATGTTCTGGTATACCCATGCTTCTTAATGTGGTCCAAAGTTTCTCATGGTTTACACAGTCAAAATCCTTGCTGTAATCAATAAAACACATATAGATATCCTTTTGGTTTTCTTTTGTCTTTTCAAGGATCAATCTCACATCCGCAATAATGTCTCTCGTTCCTCACCTTTTCCTGGACCCTGCTTGCACTTCAGGCTGTTCTCATTCCAGGTATGGTTGTAGTCTCTGTTGAATGATCTTGAGTAGAATCTTACTGGCATGTGGAATCAGAGAAATTGTGTGATAATTTCCACAGTCAGTTGGATCACCTTTCCTCAGTATTGGTACAAACACAGATCTTTTCTAATCAATTGGCCATGATGTTGTCTTCCAAATTTCCAGGCACAGCCTTGTAAGTATGGTAACAACTAGATCTGATTGCTGTAATACTTCAATGGGAATACCATCAATTTTTAGTGCTTTGTTCTTTGATAGGGCTTTTAATGCTGCTTCAACTTCTTTCATCACCAATGGTTCCTGATGATAAGGTACAGGTTGAAACGGCTGTTGGTCCACTTGATCTTTATCGTATAATGACTCTGTATATTCTTTCCACCTTTTCTTGATCTTCTCAGCATCATTCAACCTGGATCCTTGAGCATCATGTAACATTCCAATTTGAGGCTGGAATTTTTTCTTCAACTTTCTTAGCTTTGGGAAAGCTGATCTTGTTCTTCCTCTAATAGTTTCTGATTCTATTTCCTTGCATGCATCATTATAGTACTTATCCTTATCTTGTCTTGCTGCAGGTTGGAAGTCTCTTTTGAGTTCTGTGATTGCCTCTCTTTCTCCTCTGGCTTCAGTTCGCTAACCACCTCCAACAGATGGAGTTGTACACGTTCCATTTCATTCTTGACCACCTCCAACTTCCCTTGATTCATGCGTCGCATGTTCCATGTCCCAATGTGCAAGACATCTTTGCAGCTTCTTACTCTCATTTCATGCGCAACTACATCAGCAGTCAGACATCCCTAGGGCTTTGATCCAACCACATCATAAATGCTGGCTTTACTCTGGAACATCTTCAGCTCCTCCCCAGTGGTCAGTTGAGGGCCTTCCGACCTGGGGGTCTTATCTTCCAGCACTATAGTGCAATTTGTTTTGTTGTAACAATTTGTTTTGTACATAGTTACGAGTCCCAGCCATACCATTGAACGTTGTAGCAACAAAGGGCTCAGCCTGTATATAGTTGCCCCAGTTATAAATCCAAGTTACGTTACCTGTTCAATGTAAGTACAATGCATGTTCTTCCTGCATTGTACAAGGAAATGTTAACGGTAAACCGCACTGATTTTAAAGAGTGTGGTATAGAAAAGCTTTTTAAATAAATAATTAATTAATTAATATCCATTGGGTTTTCATGGCAAGATACAGAAGTAGATTGCCAAGCCTTTCTTCCACGCAGGTAATTCTAGTGTTGTTGCCGTTGTCACAGAAATGTGATTCTCCGCTGCTAACACTGTCCCATTCTGCTGCTGCCCAGATGGGTGGTATGACTTGGTCTGGCACCTCAGCTGAGACCTGTCCATCTTGGGAGATCCTGCCAAAGTTAAGCTACCGATAGCTTAGCCCTCAGTATCACTGATACACTCAAGCTCTCACAGCATGACAAGCTGTAAACCAAGTGAGGGGTTTACGGTATAAATAATGGAAAAAGGATCCAAATGAGAAAAACAGGAAACATTATAAGCACTTGCAAATTAGGTGCAAGGCATCGATAAGGCATGCAAAAAGAGAATTTGAAAGGAAACTTGCCATGGAAGAAAAACTCACAATAAAAACTCTCGAGTATATTCATAACAAGAACCTGTGAGAGAGTCAGTTGGACCATTTAATGTTAGAGGTGTAAAAGTGGTAGTAAGGGATGACAAGGCCGTAGTGGAGAGACTGAATTAATTTTTTGCTTTGGTCTTTACTGAAAAAGACATAGGGAAGTTACGCATGTCAGAAATGATATTTAAAGGTGACGTATCAGAGGAATTGAAACAAATCTCGATAAACTGGGAAGATTTAATACAGCAATTTGGTAAAACTAAAGAGTAGCCAATCACTCGGAGCAGATGTTATACATCCCAGAGTGCTAAAAGAACTAAAAAATGAGATTGCAGACCTACTGTTAATAATCTGTGAACTATTACTAAATTCATCTTTAGTATCTGAAGACTGGAGAGTGGTCAAAATAACACCAATTTTTAAAAAGGGTATTAGGGGTGATCTGAGAAACTGAAGACTGGTGAGCCTGACATCAGTGCTGGGCAAAATGGTAGAAACCATTATAAAGAACACAATTATTGAACATGCATGGTTTACTGGGACAAAGCCAGCATGGATTTAGCCAAGGAAAGTCTTGTCTCATTAATCTGTTTTATTTTTTCAAAGGTATGAATACAGAGGTAGATAAAGGTGAGCCGGTTGATATAATGTATCTGGATGTTCAAAAAGCCTTTGACAAGGTTCCTCATAAGAGATTCTTGAAGGTACTTACACTGATAATTTAAACAGAAAATTGCTTTATGTTTTGATGGTCTATAGCAAGCATGTCCAACAGGTAGATCGCAATCTACCTGAAGATCGCAGGGGGGGGGGGGGGTCAGAGGTAGATCACCAGCTCCACTTGGCTCCATCTCTCCAGAAGCTCGCCCCGTCGCTAGGAGAGAGCTCGTGCCAGCAGGTCGTCTGCTGAGGCCTTGCTGCCACTGCTAATCCTTTACCTGTCTTTTTTCCCTGCCTGTGGGAATCTTGCCTGTGGGTGTATTGGGGGCGCTAGTTGTTTTCGTGCCAATAGTTTGTGGGTACCCCAGGGGGCTGCTGCCCGCGCCCTGCGATGAGACGCCACAAGCCCGGTGTCATACCCGGTCTCCTGCCTCTCAGAATCACCCATTCCTGCCCCTGCCCCAAAACCCCTTAGAAGTGTGTTATATACCGGGCGATATCCATTCGCCCGGGCTTTACCTGAATACACTTACCGTATTTGTTGTGTCGTGTGCTGGTCGTTGGTCGCTTTATAGTTCACTTTTGTGACGCAGTGCCAGGCACAGAAGCTATAGAGACCGATAGCGACCCCCTGGTAGACTCTAGTACTGCAGGCAAAGAAGGACTTTTACACTCTCGGCACAGCTGGCAAACAGCCAATCAAGTCACTTCAGAGCTGGAGAGAAGTGAACCCATGGATTGGGCACGCCCTAGGAGGAGGCGGGTTCCCCAGAGTAAGGGTCCCTTCTTAAACACAGAGACAGGAACAGGAAGGGGAGACGAAACAGAAACAGGGACAAAGGCAAGGATAAAGACAGGAACAGAGACGGAGAGTGGAAGAAGAAGAAGAAGCATTAGAAGGAATACAGAACCAGGACCTTTTGAGAGCACATGGAGAAAGAATGAAAGAGTGAATGCTGCAGGTGGTTGGGAAAAGGAAGTCCCTTTTTACCCACGAGAGAGAAAGCAGAAGGTACTGAAGAGACAGGAAGTTCCTTTGGCTGTAGAACCCTGTGACCTCTCTGCACAAACTCTGCCCAGCTGTATCAGGAAGGCAGCTAATTCCTCAGCAGGAGAAAACCTCACGTTCCTGAGGAACAATTTCCTTCCGTGGAGAGAAAGACATGCTGACCAGATAATTCCTGAGCACTCTCAAGACAAGGTACCTGCTATTCTTAAACCTTATGCTGATTTTTATAAAGACAAAAGAGAGAATCCTGTATCCAGAGAACAGGACAGTTTCAGGGAATATAGAAGCAGTTTTTACCCTGAAAGCTCTCCCTGTAAACCTACTTTTACCCAGCCTGTAATTCCAGTGCTTAAGAGAGAGGCTGAGGGAACAAGTTTAGCAAAAGAGTTTACAGACAGATTGAATTATCCTAATTTAGGAGGACCTGCTTTAGAAGCATTGTTAAGAACCAAAACTGCTACCGGCAGATGTGAGATTCCACCACTTAATAGCAGAGCACAGTGGGGGCAGGGAATCTTCACCTCAGAGCCAGAGTGTTTAGCAAGGGAAAGCCCGGTTACCTCATCGCAGCCTATTAATCAGCTGTTCAAACCACAGCCGGCTTTACCCTTAGCTCCTGCTATCAGCCAAACAGAATTTCTCCTAAATGAGCTGACAAAGCTATTAAATAAGAGAGACATTGCATTACCTGAGAATATCCAAGCAGGGAACAATCCTGAGGGAAGGATTTTACCCATGTTCCTTTACCCATGCAAGACATCAATCAGCCGATGGACTGTTCGGTAGGGCTGATTGACAAGGCTAAGGAATCAAAGGCTTGAGTGTTTATTCCTGAATTTAAACGTGTTTAATACTGAGCCAGAATTGCTAAGATTTTACCCACCGGGACTGTGATTGGGTAATCATAAGAAAAGGCTTTTGTGCTTGATCTGTATCCAGGACTGTGAAGTTAACTGTCCACGAGTATTATTATAAGTTATATCCACTCACCTGTACCTATCCAAGAAAGACACATGAAGGAATGTGTTTTCTTCTGAAGAAGTTTTTGTGTTAGAGCACTTCATTGAAAACCCTCTGTTTGCACAATCCTAAGTTGATAAGTTTTTCTGTTCCTGTGTGCCTCACGTAGCGGGGAAAATAAACATCCTTTTGGAAAAATAAATATTCTTGTCACCCCATTTATTCATTTGGGCCCCCACAACTACACAAGCCCTTTCCCTCCCTGACCACCAGGTTGGGGAGTGAGTGAAGGTGTTGACAAGTGGCGTAGATCAAGAGGATTTCAACGCAGGCGCAGAACAGCTGTCTTCAGGAGCTGCAGAGACCTCATCATTAACTGGACCCAGCTGGAGGAGCTGACGAGGCCCAGCAGAGACGGAGGCAGTGCAGAGGGCTACAGGAGCCATATCCCTGAAGTGCTTGTCTTTCACCTAACCCAGGTAACAGGTATACACCCCGGGGTGGTGGAAATACCAGGGTAGAAGGTGACCCCTAGGGATAGCTGAAAAAAAAAAAAAAAAAGGGAAAACAGGTTTATTTCTGGAGGAAAGCCCAGAGAGTGCTAGTGATACCGCACTTGGGTCCCTGTTTTTTCTCTCTGTTTCAGTTGCAGTGAACATCAAGGATGGCGCTCGAGCCAAAGGAGATCATCCAGTGGATGGCAACCCAATTCAAACGACAGGCTGATTTGGCGCTGGAAGCTCAGAAGAGAGCCGACGCAGCACTCAAAGAGCAGAGCAGCAACAACCTCTTCTCACTCTTCTAGAAGAACTGCTAAAGGAGAAGAAGATGGACACTGTTCAACCACCAGAGACAGGTTCCGTAAGAGATAACATGTCTGCTGTGAATGTACCAGCAGAGACACTCTTTAATTTTGGACCTTGGTCTAATAAGGATGATATAGATGATTATCTTGAAAGTTTCGAAAGAGTGGCACAACTTAGTCTGTGGCCGAAACAACACTGGGCCTTGAGGTTAGCCGCGTCCCTGACGGGCGAGGCTAGAGCAGCTTATAGAGCCATGCCACCAGAATTAGCTAGCAATTTTGAAGAGCTAAAGAAAGCCGTACGAGAGAGGTTGGGACTCACCCCACTCCTGTATCATAAGCGCCTAAGGAGTGTGAAACTCGAGTTGGGTGAAACCCCCAAATCTCTTTATTATCGTATAAGAGCCTTATTGTTTAAATGGTTGACCCCAGAAGGGCGGTCAATAGAGTCTATTTTAGATGACTTAATTTTGGAGCAGTATATGGAGGCAATGCCAAGGGAAATACGCACTTTTCTGATCCTCCAAAATTGCAAAAATCCGCAGGAAGCAGTTGCCCTGGCCGAAAGATACATAGAGGCAGAGCAAGTAGCTCCGACACCTGGTAGCCAATGTTCGGCGTACGCCAGCAGAGGATCAGAAATGAGGCGCAAGGTCCTAGAGGATCCTATGAAAATAGCCAGCCCTAACAGGCCAGAGTCTGTAACTAGGATGAAATGCTTTAGATGTGGACAGATAGGCCACATACAGAAACATTGCTTGGTGAAAAATGCTTTGGTGGCCGATTCTTATATGGAAGACAGGCCAGGTTTCCTGTTAGCAGTAGCCATCCAGGGAATAACCACTCAAGCTCTGTTAGATTCAGGTGCTGAACTCAGCATGATTTCGGAGGAGTTTTGGAGGGCTATTAATGCTAAAGCAGCCCCAGAAACACTACATCCTGTAGAGGAAGTAAAAATAAGGTGTGTCCATGGGGGAACCTCTTCCTGCCCTGTTTATAACCTCCAAATAGCAGGCTTAGGGGTTGAGAGAGAGATTCCACTGGCGGTTGTCCCACGACTTCCACACGCGGTGATCCTGGGTAGAAATTGGCCCCAGTTTTACCGGGAAATTAAGAAAGAGCTACAAGGAAAAGGAGCTATGGTCTCCACCAGAGCTCAGACCTCTGCTTTAGACCCGCAGGAGGGTACGTCAGAAAGCACGGGAGATGCCCTTCCGTCCGACGAGGCTTTGATTACCCCTCCTGGTTCCCGGGTAAAGAAAGGAAAGGCTGAGAAGAAGAAAGAAAAACAGGCCCGTAATAGGAATAGGTCTGAAGTGCTAGCAGGGCAGGGATTACCTTGGGTACCAGAAGACCTAATGCAAAAGTTTCCCTCCTTTCCAAATGAACAGCAGGCGGACCCTGCTCTCATCCAAGCTTTCAAGTGGGCTCAGGAGTGCAGGGATACACTACCCAAGTTTCTCCTAGTATCAGGAATCCTTTACAGGGAAAGCAAGAATCCCTTTTCAGGAGACACTCGGAGGCAGCTGGTAGTACCCACGACATTTAAAAATATTGTACTTCGCTTGGCTCATGATCATCCAGCAGGGGGACACAAGGGCAGTCAAGGAACCCTGGACCAAATACTGGCCCGCTTTTATTGGCCAGGAGTATTTAAAGAGACTACCCGATTTTGTGAAGCTTGCCCTACCTGTCAGCGGGTTTCGGCAAGCCATCCTAGGGACGTCCCGATGGTACCATCCCCCGTGATCAGGGAGCCCCTTCAGAGGATAGGGATGGATATTGTGGGTCCCTTAGTTAAAACCCCACGAGGGTTCCGCTACATCCTAGTAGTAGTAGATTATGCCACGCGGTTCCCGTGGGCCATGCCACTTCGCTCTACTTCAGCTAAGGTAATAGCTACCGAATTAATTAAGCTGTTTTGCGAAGTAGGGTTCCCGAAAGAAGTTCTCACTGATAGGGGGAGTAACTTTTTGTCGAGATACCTAGGCCAGTTATGGGATGCTTTTGGTATCAATCATATCAAAACAGCCGCATACCACCCCCAGACAAACGGTTTGGTAGAGCGCCAGAACCAAACGATTAAGCAGATGCTGAGAAGGAGTCTGGAAGGTGAATCTGAACACTGGGATTTAATGCTCCCTTTCGTTCTTTATGCTTGTAGGGAGCGAAAACAAGCTTCCTTGGGAACAGCCCCCTACGAGTTATTATATGGGAGGTCTCCCCGAGGAATTCTAGACATCTTAAGAGAACAGTGGATAGCACCTGACCCCAGGGAGGTGGAGGTCCCCGAATTCTTAACAGATTTGAGAAGACGGCTGAACCGAACCTCAAAGGTGGCGGTGGAGAATTTAAGGAAAAGCCAAGATAAACAGAAGTCCTATTATGATAGGAATACGAAGGAGAGACAGCTCCTAATTGGGGATAAAGTTCTTGTGATGGTGGCAGGAACTGCACCTAAGTTCGAAAGCCAATGGAAAGGCCCATGCCGCGTTATACGTCCCGTGGGACCTGTTTCCTATTTAGTGGAGAATAGGCGCGGGAAGAGGCAAGTTTACCACATCAACTTATTAAAACCGTGGCATGATAGGGTAGCCCTAGCCCAACTGGCCATGCTAGCGCCCCGAAAACACGAGTATTCAAGGCCGGATAGCGCACCAGAAATTAAAAGTTGTATCCCGTGCTGTCCAGGTTCCCTTGGAGCAGCCCGTGATATCTTAAGGGGGGGGATCTGTGACGCAGTGCCAGGCACAGAAGCTATAGAGACCGATAGCGACCCCCTGGTAGACTCTAGTACTGCAGGCAAAGAAGGACTTTTACACTCTCGGCACAGCTGGCAAACAGCCAATCAAGTCACTTCAGAGCTGGAGAGAAGTGAACCCATGGATTGGGCACGCCCTAGGAGGAGGCGGGTTCCCCAGAGTAAGGGTCCCTTCTTAAACACAGAGACAGGAACAGGAAGGGGAGACGAAACAGAAACAGGGACAAAGGCAAGGATAAAGACAGGAACAGAGACGGAGAGTGGAAGAAGAAGAAGAAGCATTAGAAGGAATACAGAACCAGGACCTTTTGAGAGCACATGAAGAAAGAATGAAAGAGTGAATGCTGCAGGTGGTTGGGAAAAGGAAGTCCCTTTTTACCCACGAGAGAGAAAGCAGAAGGTACTGAAGAGACAGGAAGTTCCTTTGGCTGTAGAACCCTGTGACCTCTCTGCACAAACTCTGCCCAGCTGTATCAGGAAGGCAGCTAATTCCTCAGCAGGAGAAAACCTCACGTTCCTGAGGAACAATTTCCTTCCGTGGAGAGAAAGACATGCTGACCAGATAATTCCTGAGCACTCTCAAGACAAGGTACCTGCTATTCTTAAACCTTATGCTGATTTTTATAAAGACAAAAGAGAGAATCCTGTATCCAGAGAACAGGACAGTTTCAGGGAATATAGAAGCAGTTTTTACCCTGAAAGCTCTCCCTGTAAACCTACTTTTACCCAGCCTGTAATTCCCGTGCTTAAGAGAGAGGCTGAGGGAACAAGTTTAGCAAAAGAGTTTACAGACAGATTGAATTATCCTAATTTAGGAGGACCTGCTTTAGAAGCATTGTTAAGAACCAAAACTGCTACCGGCAGATGTGAGATTCCACCACTTAATAGCAGAGCACAGTGGGGGCAGGGAATCTTCACCTCAGAGCCAGAGTGTTTAGCAAGGGAAAGCCCGGTTACCTCATCGCAGCCTATTAATCAGCTGTTCAAACCACAGCCGGCTTTACCCTTAGCTCCTGCTATCAGCCAAACAGAATTTCTCCTAAATGAGCTGACAAAGCTATTAAATAAGAGAGACATTGCATTACCTGAGAATATCCAAGCAGGGAACAATCCTGAGGGAAGGATTTTTACCCATGTTCCTTTACCCATGCAAGACATCAATCAGCCGATGGACTGTTCGGTAGGGCTGATTGACAAGGCTAAGGAATCAAAGGCTTGAGTGTTTATTCCTGAATTTAAACGTGTTTAATACTGAGCCAGAATTGCTAAGATTTTACCCACCGGGACTGTGATTGGGTAATCATAAGAAAAGGCTTTTGTGCTTGATCTGTATCCAGGACTGTGAAGTTAACTGTCCACGAGTATTATTATAAGTTATATCCACTCACCTGTACCTATCCAAGAAAGACACATGAAGGAATGTGTTTTCTTCTGAAGAAGTTTTTGTGTTAGAGCACTTCATTGAAAACCCTCTGTTTGCACAATCCTAAGTTGATAAGTTTTTCTGTTCCTGTGTGCCTCACGTAGCGGGGAAAATAAACATCCTTTTGGAAAAATAAATATTCTTGTCACCCCATTTATTCATTTGGGCCCCCACAACTACACAAGCCCTTTCCCTCCCTGACCACCAGGTTGGGGAGTGAGTGAAGGTGTTGACACTTTCATTAAATGTTTTCGGGCAGACACAACAAAGTGTCAAGAATTTGGTGATTTTGGCAGGCTTTTCCAATTTTGTTCTAACTTTCCTATGCCTTGCCTTCGAATTGGTTCAAACCACTGTGACATTTGCTTGCCTCTGCAATTTTATTTTGCCTAGCCTTTGCGTTGATTCTACACTGCAATTTTATTTCGCCTTGCCTTTGCAGAATTTATTAAATCGTGTGTGGTGGTATTTGAACTTGTTTGGTGGTATTTGATTTTATCAGGTTTGCTGGACAGGTGTTTGAGTTGTTTTGATGATTGTTTGGTGGTATTTGATTATTGGTGCCAGTATGATGAATTCTTATTTTTACTTTTAGAACTGCATGTGTGGTTTTGGCATCTCTTGTATTGCACATCATCCAGAGGTCTTCAGTTCCTGTTGATCTTTAATACTTTGGGACAGTGACAGTTTTGGACCAGATTCAGCCAATGTTTATACTAACTTAGCAGATTTGGCCTTCTTACATCCAGCCACCCCAGTATAACGAAGATGAGTGTTCCAAAGAAGAGCAAAACCTACCACTTTCATGATGAATGGGAAATGGACTATTTCTTCATCATGGTGAAAGACAAGTGTTGTTGTCTAATTTGTAACGCCCCCAGTATCCTTGCCCAAAAAGGGTAATCTGGAACGTCATTATAAGGCTCTGCATAGCAATAAGTTTGATGATGATTTTCCACCCAAAAGTGAAATTCGTAAACTGAAGCTCAAAGAACTTAAATCAAAATTGGCTACTCAGCAACAGTTGATGACGTAGCCAAGGTCACATTTGGTCAATGCAGCCATAGCATCCTTCAAGGTCAGCAACCTGATTGCAAAGAAATGCAAACCTTTTACTGAAGTGGAATTTGTAAAAGATTGTTTTCTTGAAGCAGCTGGCAATCTTTTTGAAGGATTTAAAAATAAGAAAGAGATCATAGCTGCTATTCAAGATGTACAATTGTCAAGAAACACTGTCGTGCGGCGAATAGAAAAGATGTGTGGAGACACAACTGAACAATTGTTGGAGGATGTTTCAAATTGTGTTGCTTTCTCACTCCAACTGGATGAATCTACAGACATAAGAGACATAGCCCAATTACTAGTCTTTATCCAGATGGTTTTTGAAGACTTCAGTGTTAAAGAAGAACTACTTGCAATGATGTCTTTAAAAGGGAGAACTACCAGTCAGAAAATATTCAGTTCTTTCCATTCTTTTCTGACAAAGTGTAATCTTCCATTGCATAGACTTGTTTCCATCACTACTGATGGAGCAAGGGCAATGGCAGGTGAGGTTAACGGTTTTATAGCCATCTGTAGACAGCATGATGACTTCTCAGATTTCCTTTCTTACCACTGCATCATTCACCAGCAAGTTTTGGCAAGCAAGAGACTCAATACAAAGACTGTCATGGACATCACTTTCAAAGTTGTAAATTCAGTTCATGGAAGATCACTTCAAAGACAGCTTTTCAATCTTACTCTTGATGAAGGGGCAGTGGAAATCATTTTGTACACAGATGTAAGGTGGCTAACTAGGCACAAATTTCTGCAAAGATTTCGTGATTTGCTGAATGAAATAAGAAGTTTTTTGAAGGAGAGGGGAGATGACCAAGCAGAGTTGGAAGATGAGGAGTGGTTATGTGATCTGGCATTTCTCGCTGACTTTACAGGCGAACTAAGTGATATGAACCTTGAACTACAAGGTAAAAACAAATGCATTGGCAAGATGATGAGTACAGTTTCATCCTACAAGAGCAAATTTGAGCTAATGATGACTGACCTTGCAAACAACACTTTTGATCATTTTCCTAATACTGTGGTACCACAGAGCCTATTCATGGAGAAAAAAGGGTTTTAAATCCTGAAAAAAGATTTTATCATCAGCTGCAATGTTATGAGGAGCCCAATAGAGGGAGCAGGAGTGACCTTCCAAGGCCCAGAGAACTGCACCTCAGAGCTGATGAGGTAATGCAACCTAACAGCCAATGGAGAAAAGGGGGAGTTCCCCTGAAGAAAGGCTGGGAACTTGAAAAGGAGGAACTAGGACAAGTTAAAAGCAGACCAGGGAGAGAGAGACCAGGGAGAGAGAGACCAAGGGGAGGCATACCAAGGAAGGCCTACCAAAAGGAGGCATACCAAGAAGAGGCTTATCAAGGAAAAGCAGACCACGGAGAGTCACACCACAGAGAGCTTCTGGAAAGGAACCAAGAAGGAGAGCACCATAAGGAGTGTCCAGAGCACCAGAGAGGAAGGAGTTCCTGGCAGGAGGGCATAGTGAATCCGAGGCCACAGAGTTCCAGGAGTCCTTGGTTGAGAGGTACTGGAAAGAAAGGCACAAGGGGAGAAATAAACCCCAGAGTTTGGTGTGAAGAACCGGCAGCAGTAAATGCAAGACACAGTGAGCATTATCTGAGCAAGGATGAAGTCTTTGCTGCAAATGGTAATATTCCTTATTCAAATGGTAAAAGGTGTGAATGTGAGAGAGTGGTGACTCTGCATGAAGGCCAGCTGGAGTGTGAAAAGCCTATTGCTCAAGACAGGCTGAACTACAGCAGGACCAGGCCATGGGACTCAACTAAACAAGGTAAAATACCTTTTTATTCTGATAAGCAATATAAGTTAAGAAGACAGGAAACACAAGATACTGGAGTATATCCTCCCTATCAAACTGTTGGTGAAACAGGGCACAAGCCCTTGGTAAAAAGACTGTATAACATAAGGCAGCCTGCAAGGGGAAGTAACTGCCATAACAAACACACACATGGGCGCGGCCCTGACTTGAATGCTGAACATTGGAAGCTAGTAAATGTGTTATATGAGAAACCTCAGTACGCTCCTCAAGAGTTTACTGACACTGATTCACAGCTGTCTGATACTCAGCCCATGCAGGTGGAATTCAACGAAGACCCACCTGAAACCCCGATGGACTGTAGCTACTGTCAGGCAGGTAGCCTAAGGTCTGTGCATGAAACATAAAACAGTGAACAGTAGCGAATGCCTGTAAAGTTTGTTTATGCCAAGTACTGTGAAGCAACAGTTAAACAAAGCAAGTGTGAATATATTTTCTTTTTGTTGCCTGAAGCAAGGTTTCTTTCAGTTTGTTGAAGTAGTCTCCCATAACTTGAACCATTGTGCTTAAAGGGAAATAAAGCCTTATTTTCCCTACATTCTGGCTATTGTGTTCTCTTGAACTTTGGCCCCCGGAAGGTCCTGGGAACATTACCAAGACCTCTTACAGAAGGACCAAATTCAAAATATATAAAAACTCTCGTGTTCATCTGACCTGCCCATACCAACCTTGGCCTCTGGGGCGGCAGCATGACAATACGCAGGACCATCTGGGACAATATCCAAATTTTGTTTTTCAGAACAAGAAGTATGTGACAGAAATCTGTTCTGTTATCCAGGAATTCGAAAATAGATTCTGTGACTTCCAAAAAATTGGAACAGTTGTGGAGTACTTGTCATACCCATTCAAAGTAGATGTGGACATTAAAGAAACTGTAGCTGCTATCAGTAAAAAATACTCATTGAACAAGCCATCTCTTGAAAACGAAATATTAACCCTTAAAAATGACATTTTTCTCAAGACCCGTGCTGAGCAAGAATCGTTTTGGAAGCTAGTGCCTAAAGACAAATTTCCCAACTTGAGAAGATGCAGTGAAGCTGTACACTCCTGTTTCGGTTCAACTTATTTGTGTGAATCTGCGTTTTCCCATCTGAAAATGACAGAGTACACAATGTTCCAACATGACAGATGAACATCTCCAGGATTTCCTGAGACTGGCCCTCATGCAATATTCACCTAACTTCAGAAAGCTGGTGGATGAAATGCAGGCTCAGACGTCTCAATAATGAGCAAGAGCGAAATATTAAAGATTGTGCAAGATCAGCCTGGATTAATACTCAACCTAAATTTAACACAAATTACTCAATAAAAGTTAAAGAAAGTTATTAAGACAGTTAAAGAACGTTATTATTGAATAAAACTTTAAGAAAAAATATACTTTCCATTTCCCCTCGCAGTTCTTACTGGATCTTCATCTCTGTTTTGCTTTTGCTTAATTTGCTTAACAGCTGATCACATCCAAGTAAATGACAGAAGGTTCATTAAAAATGGGGGGGGGGGAGGGGTTGGATCCTCCAACTTTATTGGGTTACAATTTAATTTGAAACTTAATTTTCATGGAGGTAGATCACTGGCACTTTTGGCCGGAAAATGTAGATCACGACCTGTTCAAAGTTGGACATGCCTGGTCTATAGAAATTGTTTTTGTAAGTTGTTCTATTTTCGAGCTCTACATTGGAAGGTGTATTTGATGATCTGAGCTCTCTGATTGAGACTTTTGAGTGTGGCTTGTTAGTGAGTTTATAAAATTACTCCATCAAATTCAAAATGGCCTAGATCAGACCAGAGGTTCCAGAAAAATCAAGTCCCTATACAATGGTCCAGTGCATTGCAATGGAAGAAGCAGTTCCCTCTTAGGCAGCCTAGAAACTCTGAGACACTGAAACATAGCAGATAAGGAATTTCTCCTTTCAAATTGCCTCTCACAATACTAATATACTCACATACATACCACACTTGATAAGCCCACAGAAACACACATACCCTCACAGACAGATTTACCAAAACAAAAACACAGACAACGTACATAGAAAATACAAACACACATATAGACAGAACACAGATACACAAAAACACATACACACACAAAACACAGAGCTATAAACATATACAAATGCACATACTCATACATACATGCATGCAAACAAAATAGACACACTCATATAAATGCACAAAAGAAAACCCCAACCCACAGACACAAACAACATTAATACACACAGATACATATATAGATGTAACCTCTGTCGGTCTGGGAGTCCCTCACAGTGGCTATTTACAGCTATTTGGCAGATCGAGAAATGATGCAATTTCAGGGAGATGACATTGTCCTTGCAGGCTTAACTTGCTAGGAATATTAGGGTTCCAGGATGGAAGCAGTAAACACTAGGAGACCTTTGGCACCTTAGATCTACTCACTCTTCACTTTACCCACTTAAATAACTCAGTCCAGATCAGAATTTTGTTGTTCTGAACCAAGGGTTTACTGAACATATTAAGAGTTCACTGACAATAACAAAAATAGTATAAAGGGAGAGCACAAAACACCAGTTACAGTCTCTCTCCTTCCATGGGAGAATCCCCACAGTGAGGATTTTTTCTCACTGACTTTTCCTCTCAATTCCTTCCTCAGAGTACCTGTACAGCTAGATGCTGGACTTGGATGAGATTGCAGATCTTGCACTTCTTAGGCTGGTCTCCTTGTCTTTGTTCAAGGCGATATCAACTGTATCCTTCTCTTTTCTGTTCCAGGGTCAGGGCTCCCTGCTGCCCCTTCTATCTTGAGGAATCATTCTCTTCTGCTTTATCCTTAGATTGCAGAGCAGTGGCCCAAGTTACCCTTGTCACTATTTCTATTGGTTCGTTCCCTGGCTGTGCTAACCAGGAACCTCTTGACCTCCCTTGTGGTGCATGAGAATGGAGCCAGAGGCACGTGCCACTGTAGTACAATGGCTATGTCAACTAAAGACAGGAAACTGCCTTTGGGCTTGATATTTATACCAATCCACTTTCCCTCCAAGTGAGGACTCCTCCCACCATTTCCTCAAATGGTCAGGGAGCCTTCTCATATTCTGGAAACACTAGATGGCATATAAAGGTCACAGAAGTAAAGAGCAGATCAAAGGTGAACTTCCACAGAAAGGAAATCAATCACATAACAAAGGAGTGGAAGGAGACCATGGACGAAAAAATCCTTTATTTGAATTGAAGCCTGATTTGGCCAAGTTTCAGCTATGAGAGCCTTCGTCAGGAGTCTAAAATGTGGTTCAAATCTATAAAATATTAAAATGAAAAATTAATAATAATCAAAAAATAGAAACATACATAAAGGAAACACACTCAGATAACAACATAATACCAGACTTGTACTATCGTTGAGTCTCTCAGGAGTAAAAACTAAAAAGCATCAAACATTACAAGATGACAAGAAAATGCTTATGAGGCATAAAAATATAAGAATAATAAATAACAATTAGAGCTTTAAGACCACATATATATATATATAACATAATAATAAATAAAGCTGTAGGACCTCATAGAAATAAAAATGGAACTTTTTTGAGAAACACCACAAGATAAAAAAAACATATATTCATTCCTATCGATACCACATTTGGTAATTATTACAATACGAAACATAAGAATGTATAGCTTGAACAGTAATATGCATAAAATATATAATATATGGGACCACATGATCTACTTCAAAATTAATCTATGCATCTTTGTTTAAATTAATACAATGAAAACCATTAAATAATAATGAACATAAAATAATAAATAATAAAAAGGGGGGGGCACTATATGCAGCACCAGTAATGTGAGATTTGTAAGTACTGCTGAATGCTGAAAAGAATGCTGAAAACCACAATCGGGACTGCCTATCAGATATTTCAAAAATAATAAAAGAAATATACAAAACTTGCTATCCATGGGAGAAACTGATTCTATAAAGGGGAGCTCAAAGAATGAAGAATATCTATTCTATACAGTAAAACAGTAAAACCTCCATGGATTCTGCACAACTGAGTTGTAACTAATGTAATTCGCTGCGATCTGCCATACATATAGCCATAACAGAAGCAGGAGTAAGAAAACTTTGGCAGTCAAAAAATACAGCGGATTGCAAAACAACAGCTGTGTACTTAAATGCATGCTAGCTCTTTTGCAGCAAAAAGCTCATAGTATATCTGAACAGCAATACAAAAATGCTAGCCAGCTATATCTGTCCCATTCAAAGAATACAAAAAACCTCAAAACACTTTACTGCCTTACCTGCTGTAGGCAGCAAACTACCCTGCCTACAGATAGATTAAAGAAACTCCATGCAAATGATAATCTCTTCAATAGACAGCCCTACTTTCCTGCCTTGGGGACTAAACCCATTGGTCAAAAAAACAGGCTATGTTAAAAAAGGATGATGACCCAATATATAAACAGCTGTGCTATAAGAAACCACCATCAGGACTGCCTGTCAAATCTTTCAAAAATGATAAGAGGATACTGTATGCAAAACATTAAAATCAGTCTGTGCTAGTTATTCATGGGAGAAATCTATTCTATAAGAGGAGCTCAGAGAGTGAAAAAAATCTATCCGTACAGTAAGAATAAAAACATTAAAACACCATAGATTCTGCACAGTAGAGTTATAACTAATATTAACTCTGGTAACCCGGAGCCCTCCTCGCCTCCATCCCCAACATTAACACATTCCCCCAGTACTTCACTCCCCCCCCCCCCCCAACAAAGTTCACAAACAACAGTATTTGGTACAAACATTTTGGTCGCAGCTTTATTTACAACCTGTAAACCGGCCCAAAGGGCCTAATAACAATTAACATAACCCAACCCCGCACCCCTTTACCGGAGGATGCCCCCCCACCCGCCATCTTAGTAGCAAGGCGGAGCATCCTCCTCCACCCCAAACCCCGCCGCCTGCCTCGCCATCCTAGTAGCAAAGGCCGGCTCCCACCCCCCCCGCTACCGGGTCGAGACCCCCAACCGGGCTGTCTCGCCCCACCCCAAGGAGCACTTCGCCCCCACTGCTCATACCCAGGTCAAGCCCGCGCCGCTCCTGCGAGCGCTGGCTCAGTACCCCCCACCCCCACCAGCTGCGACAATCTCCACACCACCCTCCAAGGGGGCGGGCGGGCGGGAACGCGACCGTTCCTGAGGAGCCGCGGCCAGAAAGAGACGGCCACGCGGCTCCTCGCTGCCAAAGCGCCGCCCCCCCAGCCGGCCGCCGGCCAATGAAATCGCTCCGACGGTGTGCCGGAGCGATTTCAAGCGCCGCGCACGGCCGCGATTCTCTTCCACCTCCCCCCCCCCCCGCCGACCACGAGGTGGAGGCCGAGGCCGGGCCCGGGCCCAGGTTACTGGCAGCCGCGGGACCCGGCCCGCGGCCTCGAACATTAACTCTGGTAACCCGGAGCCCTCCTCGCCTCCATCCCCAACATTAACACATTCCCCCAGTACTTCACTCCCCCCCCCCCCCAACAAAGTTCACAAACAACAGTATTTGGTACAAACATTTTGGTCGCAGCTTTATTTACAACCTGTAAACCGGCCCAAAGGGCCTAATAACAATTAACATAACCCAACCCCGCACCCCTTTACCGGAGGATGCCCCCCCACCCGCCATCTTAGTAGCAAGGCGGAGCATCCTCCTCCACCCCAAACCCCGCCGCCTGCCTCGCCATCCTAGTAGCAAAGGCCGGCTCCCACCCCCCCCCGCTACCGGGTCGAGACCCCCAACCGGGCTGTCTCGCCCCACCCCAAGGAGCACTTCGCCCCCACTGCTCATACCCAGGTCAAGCCCGCGCCGCTCCTGCGAGCGCTGGCTCAGTACCCCGCCACCGGTGCGAGGTATGAACTATCCTCGCACCGCCCCCCCATAAAGCTGCGACCAATCAATTCCAAAACTTCCTGCCAATCATTAAGCAATAAGTCCTGGCCGACTGGGGACAAATGTACCCCGTCAGTACGGAACAGGCCAGCACACCGGGGGTCCGCCCAGGGGTGCTGGACCTGCCACCCGCCAGCCTGCTGCAACCAACGGCCGATCTGCCGGTTGATCTTGGCTAGCCCTCTCGACCACCGCCGCTGCGACAAGCAGGCCGGCCGCGGGATGATGTCCGACCACACGATCGCCAGGCCCGGCCACTGCTCCAGCAGCAACCGCAGATCCCGTTGAACAGCACGAATGAGTTGCCGGCACGTCCAACCGGAAAGATCATTGCCTCCCAGGTGTAGCAGAAGTCCCAACGGCCTCGGCCGCCGCTCCGCGTGCTCACGAACTACCGGCAGTAGCTGCCACCAACGCATGCCCCGCTGGCCGAGCCACACCAGCCGAAAATTACAGGAAACCAATCCTAAGTGCAGACCCAGCGGACGAGTTGAGGCTCTGCGTTCCGCCCAGTAGACGAAGGAATGTCCCAGCAGCCACCATACGCCCGGTGGGCCCCGTGCAGCACTCCAATTCGACACGCTCAGCAGAACACCTGGAAAAAGAAACACAGCATTAAATACCCCCCCGCACCCACCCCCCCAACACCCCCGCAGATCACAACTGCTCCGGGCGCACATAACCAGTGTAGGCTCGAGAGCTCCAACGCCCGATGCGTTGAATTACCTCACCCCCAAGGCCCGCGGCCGCAGCACTGGTCGCCGCGCCTATCCGGAAGGAATGAGAGGCATACCCGCGCTCATCCACTCCCAACCGCCGCAAGGCCAGGCGGAAAAACCGCCGTAAATTGAAACTGGGTGACTGCCGACCCGTCCGCATGGCAAAAGAAACAGTCAGCCCCATCCAGACGCAGACGCCGATACGTCAGCAAGTTCTGCACCGGACAAGATCCCAAACCAGGGAGGGCCCGCAGCAGCACCCACCGACCCCGCCCCTGCGGGTCGGTTTTCGAGCGGTCCAGAAATATCCGAACCAGCTGCTCCTGCAGGTCCACATGATGCTCCCGCAACCCCCCTCGACCACCCCGCCCGCCCGCCGGGGGGACCAGCTCACTAACTCGGAAGGCCCCAAAGAAGGCAGTGACAAACAACGCCCGGAACAGGACGGCCTCAAATGAAGAAGCCGCGACCTCGGGCAGGACCCCACAAATCCGCAACAGCAAGTCGTGCGATACGGGACGGCGCCAATCGGAGACAGGGGGGCACACCCGTGCCCAACCGGCTAAGAGCCGCTTCACTACAAACGAAGTGCCCGGACTGCCCCAGCCCGCCGCCCTGCAAAAGAAGGAGAAACCAGCTAAAGCCGCCCGTGCCGCCGACCGGGACCAACCAGACTCCCTCGCCCATACCAGGAAAGAGCCCGCCAGGAGGTCCCCGACACTGCCGCCCCTCCATCCCTTACCCCATAGAAATTCGTGAACCCGAGTATACCCCGCAGATAAGCTTTCCACGTACCTGGAGCCAGGGAAGAACGCAGCAACGCAATCATTCCAGCGTCCCAAGCTGCCAAAGGTGCTCCGGCACTACCGCCGCAGTCTCGTCCGCCCCCGGCGCCAGTTCCCGAAACCGCTCCCACTGGAAACGAGACAAAGCGTCAGCAATACCATTCTGAACGCCCGGCACGTGACGTGCCCGAGCCGTGACATTAAGACGAAGGCAAGCCAGCACGAAAACCCTCATCAACGCTGCCACCCGCGGACACTTGGGAGAGTGGCGATTAATGACCTGCACCACCGCAGCGTTATCACACCAAAAAAACAACCCGCTTGTCCCGTAACTTCTCCGGCCACACCCATAAGGCCACCACAATCGGAAAACAGTTCCAGGAAGGTCACGTTACGCGTCAAGCCACAGGAACCCCAAGAAGCAGGCCACGGCACCGCACACCACGCGCCCTGGAAGTACAAACCCATACCCAAACCACCAGCGGCATCAGAAAACAAATCCAAGTCCCGGTTGGATAATTCACTGGACTGTAACACCGAGCAACCATTGTAGTCTGCCAGAAACGCATCCCACACCCGCAGATCGGCTCGCATCCCCGCATTCACGCGGATGCGATGGTGCCCACATCTGACTCCCGCCATCGCCAGAGATAATCTCCGCGCAAACGGACGTCCCATAGCAATGACCCGACACGCGAAATTCAGGTGACCCACTAAGCGTTGCAGCGCAGTCAACGTCACCTTTGCCGAGGAGCCCACCTCCGCTACCAAGAGCCGCAGCCGGTCCACTTTATCCGCAGGCAACCGGACCACCAACTCGCGCGAGTCAATCTCAATCCCCAAAAAGGAGATACGAGTCACCGGTCCGACCGTCTTACCCGCTGCCAACGGAATGCCAAATTCCACCGCCAGGCCCAGAAAAAGCTCGAGCAAGGATCCACACACGGCGGACTGGGCCGGCCCAACGAACAAGAAGTCATCAAGATAATGCACGATAGTCCCCCGCCCAGACCTCCGAACCAGCACCCAGTGCAAGAACGAGCTAAAGGCTTCGAAGTAAGCACACGAAATCGCGCAACCCATGGGCATGCATTTGTCATAGTAATACTGATTGTCGAAACGAAAGCCCAGCAAGGGGAAGGCAGACGGGTGCACAGGCAAGAGACGAAAGGCGGACTCAATGTCTACCTTCGCCAACAGAGCCCCTTCTCCACACTGGCGCACCAGCTCCAATGCCTCGTCAAAAGACGCATAGCGGACCGAGCACAGCTCCCGCGGGATATGGTCATTTACCGAAGCCCCGAGGGGGCAAGAAAGATTATGGATCAGCCGATAGCGCCCAGGCTCCTTCTTAGGGATGACCCCCAGCGGTGATACAATAAAAGGCGAGAAGGGGGGCCGTTCAAAAGGCCCAGCCACCCTGCCCAAAGCACACTCCGCCTCAATCTTTTTGCGGGCCACCTCCGCCAATCGCAGTACCGACACCGCATTCCCCCTCTCAGACCCCTTAAGCTCTCCCCGCACCGGAATACGAAAGCCCTCGGCAAACCCCTCCCATAACAACGTCCCCGCCTTGCCATGTCTGGCAGCCGCATAGAGCTCCAGCCACGGCTGAAGCGCCAGCCTCTTAATGGGGGTAGGCGCCAGACCCCCCGCATCCCCGTCACTTACTGACAGCCGTCGCCCCAGGCACTGCTCTACGGCTGCACTTGACGGCCGCGTGACCGGCGCCGCAAAGCGAACATGCGTGCCGGAACTTACAGTCCGGGAAGGGGCAGGACGTTTTATTGAAGCGCCAGCACAGGTCCCCGCCGGGACCACTTGCCCCCGTTCGGCTCGTCTCGGGCCCCGGGCCCGCTGACCGAAAGGGCCGAAGGCCTGCCGGAGCCGCCGTGCCCGCCGCCTTACCCGACCCTGAACCTCCCCCCATGCCGCCCCTTTTAGCCGACATTTGCGTGAGCCAAAGGTTGATATCCTTCATTCCCCACGACAACTGCCGGTTCTCCTCCATCCTATCGCGGAACTCCTCATCGTAATTAAGCCAGGCCCAACCGTCGTGCGCCTGGGAAGCCGACAAGATAGCATCAGCATATGCTAGAAGCTCACCGTAACAACTCGGGTCCTCATGGCCCCATACGCTCGCCAGCCGCAAGAAGGCCCGCGTCCAATTCAACGTGTTTCGAGACACCTTGCGTACCCTCCCCGCCTTCTCGTCCTCTTTACGCTTCTTGCGACTCTCCCCTGAACGTTTTCTCCCCTCCAACAACCGGAAAATATCCAGGTAACGCCGCTTCACGATCCGCCTCCGCAACTTGCGCGGAACACTCTCCCACAATTCCGCGCAACGGACCACCGCCGACCCCGCCCCCGCAATCGGGACGACCGTGGAGTCCGCCGATGAAGTGGCTGAGGACCCTGAAGACGAGGAGGAAGACGACGCGCTCCTCCGCCGCCGCCGCCGGTGCTTCCGCTTAGCCTTGGCTTTTTGCGCCGGCAGAGCAGACGCACCCGGTAACACCCCCGCCCCAACTCCCCCCGCGGAGACCCCAGAGAACTCACCTGCTGCCACCGGCGCCGCCGTCGCCGGCACCTCCGACGTGGACCCCGGCTGCTCCAACGAAGTCTGGCCAGGCTGGCCGACCGCAGGCGACATCACTGTTGATCCCACCGCCGCCGCTGAGGACCCACTCGGAGGGACCTGAGCAGACCCCGACACCTGCAAAGGGAGAGGAGAGCCAACACACGGGGAAGGAGGAAAGCTCGCTCCCGGAGGGACCCAACCGTAAGGCCCCACCCCCCACCCCACACCCCGCCCCTGCGCCCCTCCAGAGGATCCTAACCCTCCAGCCGCCCAGGCCGCAGCCCCCCAGGGGGGCTGGCCCACCGCTGGATGACCGGCGCCCCAAGGATCCCCACCCCAGCCCGCCCCCCAGGCCATAGCTTGCCCAGGTGATGGGGGCCAAGCCGGCCACCCACCCCCCTGCAGCCCAGCTCCACTCAAACCCAGCGGGAGGGGCCCATAAGCACCAGCGGGGGCCGGAACCCACCCAGGCCCACCCCCTGCTATACCATCAACCCCATCCAACACCCCCCCTCCAGTCGCTCCCCCCCCAACAACCCCTCGGCCTCCAAAGCTCCCGGCCCAGCGGCCCCCACAAGGGGACTCCCCCCCTCCCCAGGACCACTCAGACAAACTGCAGGGGTAGGGAGAGCTCCACGCTTCCCAGCCCCTGCCCGACGCTTTCCCGCCGTCCGACCACCCCCCCGCGCCCCCCCACGACCCGCTCCAGCGCCCGGTGCCGCCCCCGCCCCGCGGGATCCCCGCGGAGCGCCCCTAGCCCGTGCCCCCGACGTCCTCCTGGCTCCGCTGCCGCCAGCCATGGTGGGCCGCCCGCAGTGCCTCCCCCAATACAAAGGGGTGCCAAATTAAAGCGGCAGCCTTAAAGTCCTGCCTGATAGATATTTTTTTTTTTTTTTTTAATGGCCTAGAAGCCCCCTTTGCCCAGAATCGCCCCCCCCCGCCGATTTAAGCGGCCGCCCCGCGGTACCCACCAACCCCCCCTCCCCAACAAAACCCACTCACCGGATCCCAGCTCCGACCCCGAAAACGCGACCGTTCCTGAGGAGCCGCGGCCAGAAAGAGACGGCCACGCGGCTCCTCGCTGCCAAAGCGCCGCCCCCCCAGCCGGCCGCCGGCCAATGAAATCGCTCCGACGGTGTGCCGGAGCGATTTCAAGCGCCGCGCACGGCCGCGATTCTCTTCCACCTCCCCCCCCCCCCCGCCGACCACGAGGTGGAGGCCGAGGCCGGGCCCGGGCCCAGGTTACTGGCAGCCGCGGGACCCGGCCCGCGGCCTCGAACATAACTAAGAATGCTCAGACTTGCCATACATATAGCCATCATCAGGTCAAAAAATATAGAAGATAGCAACACAACAGCGTTAAACTTAATATGTGCTAGCATGTCATCTACTCCACACTACAGATGGGAGAGTAGAGTATTTGCAGAAATAGCTCGTAGTATATCTGAATGAAAACATAAAAATGCTAACCAGCTGTATTATTGTCTTCTTGTAGTGTTTTATGCTTTTTAGTTTTTACTCCTGAGAGACACAAATCTCGTATGTTGTTATTATCTGAATGTATTTCCTTTATGTATGTATTTTTTGATTATTTTTAATTTTTCATTTTAATGTCTTATATATTTTTATCATATTTTAGACCCCTGCGAAGGCTCTCATAGCCAAAACTTGGCCAAGTCAGGCTTCAATTCAAATAAAGAATTTTCTTGTCCATGGTCTCCTTCCACTCTTTTGCTGTGTGATATAAAGATCACAGCACACACAAAGAGAGGAGGCAGACCAGGGCAATGCTACACAGATTTCTTTACTGAGAGGAGTCAGGCTTGGCCAAGTTTCAGCGATAAGGCCTTCATCAGGGGTCAAACTCAGGATGCAGAATCTTCTTTTAAAGTTTAAGGTAGGCCTAAAGACCTGGAATTTTACCCAAGCCTTTGATAGTGATTAGTCTGATTTCCTATTTTCGACCTTCCTTTCCAATAATGCCTTTCCCTCTCCCTGTCTCCTCATGTTTTCCTACCACACTGAGAACTCATGATTACTCCTTGTCTCCTTGGTTTTTTATTATTGTGCAATTACAGCCCCCATCCTCGATGCTCTTCCCTTTTGTTCTTATCACTCTAGCCTATATATTCTATTGTGTTCTGGAATATTGACCCTTATTGTAAACCATCTTGAAGTTTCCTGCAGCTGTGCGGGATAACAAAAATAAATAAATAAACACTTATAGACAGATGAACAAAAACAGTACTCAATCCATCACACAATTTGTCATCAATATTTCCTATGTTTTTTCAAATAAATTCACATCCTTACAATCTATTAGCCTTATTTACTACTACTGTGTTAACATAATCCCCATTTTTCTTACTGAGAGTGTGATGGGGTCTATAGAATGTTACCCGTCTCTCTCCAAAGGGCAGAATAAAAAACTGCTTTTGGTTTCCCTGAACTGCCATCTGGCCTGTGTTTTAAAGAACACCCCTTCCCACCGCACGCCATGCTACCACAGGTGGCTATTTGTGAACCATGCAGTTAACCTGATTTTATGTGAAGTGACTTGCCCAAAATCACAGGAAGCATCAGTAGGTAAAATGAGATTTGAACCCTGGTGTCCAGTCCACTCTTATAACCCGTAGGCTACTTCTCTGCTTTCGCTGTATCTCCCCTTTGAAAATTGTCCTCCTAAAACCTATGCAGACCTTACTGCTGAATCTACCCTGGAGTTGCTGCAGGAAACCAAGAAACTTGTAATTATTTGAAAACTGAGCTGGGGGTTCAGTCCCCAATGAACAGGTGTCCCTGTCATAAAAAAAGCACATTTAAGTGTTCAAAAACACCATAAATTCTGTGTATGACCAGCCCTATGGCTGGTATAAATGGCAGCACCTAGACATCTCAAGAACAGATGTAAATTATAACATTTTATAATTTATATACGTACTTGTATGCTCCACCAAGATGCACTTACACACTTATACTCGTGGAGGGGAATTTTAGAAGGGACGTCCAAGTGCAATCTGGGGTGTCTAAGCCAGAATGTTGGAAAAAAAAAGCATGCATGTCCAGGTGCAGACACATGGATGTGCTCAGTATGGACGTCTGCAGGGGCGTCTATATAGACATCCCCGAAGCATATTTCAGAACAAGGACATATCTAGGATAGCCTAATGATTAGAGTAGTAGACTAGGAGCTGGGCAGCCAGGATTCAAATCCCACTGCTGCTGTCATTAACATTGTGCTGAATACGGGGGATGATGGAGTGTTATTTTCGCTGTACCTTCTGGATGTTTGTCATCCAAAATGAGCACTTTTCAGGTGCTTAGTAGGCCTCCACTATGCCGCTATTCAGGCTTGGACAACCTCAGAGCCGGCTTTTAAAATAGCTCTCAAGACCTCTCTGTGCTGTGGCCATCTCTATGCCCATTTTTGGACATCCAAAGCACGAACAGGGCTTCCAAAATGACCCCCATAGAATAGCAACCAGCTAGAGTACATGAATAAAGGCCTATTAGCGCATGTGAATCATTAACAATCTATGATTTATGCATATAGAAGGTGCATAGCTTTCCATGGCTTCTTATAAAATTACTCCCTATGATCTGCATGTAGGCATTCCTGGGGGCATGGTGTGGGTGAGGCAGAGGCAGAGTTGCAATGTACATGTGTATTTTGTAATATGGAGCAGCTATAAATATATGTCAGCATTTGTGTGCTATTGGGACTGGATCTGAGAGTCTATTTTATAAAGGCACATAGGCATCTTGCTATAAATTTACTTCTTTAAGCACTAAACATCCTTAATAGTCTCAGCAAAGGAGATATGGATTAAACATTTGTAAATCAAGAAATTGTTCCTGTCTGAGAGTTACACATTCCTACTTAGAAAAGAAGCACATAATAACTTGAAAAAGCTAGCATGTACTTGACAATTAAAATTAGAAGTATTCAAATTCATATTAAACATGTCTTTAAGGCAGCCAAAATTTTTAATTCAAACTATCACAAAGAATTTCCATTACACCAAGGGCCTTCCTAGTGGGTAGTATCTATTTAAAAAGTATAAGTACTGTTGTCAAGATGCTAGTTTTCTGCATTTTTTTTCTAGAATGGCAGAACATCAGAAACATCGGAACTTCAATGAGGTCAGAGAGGCTGTTGGAGCCAAAAAAGCATCATTCAGAAAATGAAAAAAGGAGCCAAATAACAAAAATGGGAAATAACATAAGCACCGGCAAGTTAGATACAAGGCATTGATAAGGCAGGCAGAGAGAATTTGAAAAAAAGCAAAAATGCCCAATAAAAACTTTTTTCAAGTACATTTGTAGCAAAAAAAACCTGTGAGAGAGTCAATTGGACCATTAGATGACAGAGGGGAAAAAGGGGAGCTAAGGAAGGACTAGACCATAGCAGAGACTGAATTCTTTGCTTCGGTCTTTACTGAAGAAGATGTAATGAAGTTACCCATGCCTAAAATAGTATTTAAAGGTGATGTATCAGAAGAGTTGAAAGAAATATCGATAAACTAGGAAGATGTATTTAATACATGTAGCAGATAAACGAGTGAAGAAAGAAACACCCAAGGAGTCTTAGAAGGAAACAACGGTTTAATGTGCACAGACCCCGAGAAAATAGTTTTTCCAAATTCTGGGCCCCCACCAGAGGGCTCAGAGAGATTATATAGACCTCATCAGGTTATTACAGTATTTCTTCATGATTGGTCACTTTATTACAGTGTAGTCCCGATTGGAGAAAGCCTACTGCACTCTTATCTCTAGCAAAGCAGAGGAAGAGTAGTTATCTCTAGCAAGCAGAGAGAGCAGCAGGACAAAGAAATAGGGGAGGGACAAGCATGTACCAGGGTATGACTTCACCAAGAGGGGTGTATCCTTTTCACTTAACCGTGCCAGCTCTCAGCCCTGCCTGGATTTCTACCTCATTCCCCACTTTTTAAGGGGAAAATTTGCCTTGTAGTGAAGGAGGCCAATTTTTCCTCATAGCAGTTGATCTGACTGTGGAAGGGATTTGTATTTGCATACTGCCATCACATGGGCAGCAGTTTTCCGCTCCACCATGGTCTCAATGGTGGAAGTAATAAATCGGATAAGGATAGGGATACAGCATGGCAGGATGACACATAGCAGGAGAATAAGGAGAACCCTACCACTAGGGTTTTAAGTCCCCCTAACCAATTGAACCATTCCGCAAACCACCCAGCACCTATAGAAGGGGCGGTGATATGAATAGCTAGGTCATGTAGGTCTTGAATAGAGCGTTCAATGGAAACACTCTTATCAGTGAGATTAAACCAACACATACCCTCAAACTCTTCGCAGCCATGATTTAAGCGTAGGAGCAGAAAATCAATGGTCATCCTATTCTGAAGAATCGCCGTCCGCAGACCGGACATCTCGTGATTCGTAGTGGCTAGGATGGTTGAGGTAAGATTAATGGATTTGGCCAAGGAACAAGCAATACGGCTTACTTCCATTGCATTGTGTAAAGCTAACCCAGGTGCTCCTACAATGGATATTGCCAGTCCCAGCGCTGTCTGATCACTATAAGGTTCCACATTGGAGTTACAGGTAGGGGGCATAGGTTTTGATCGAGGATAGCGCGAGTGGGAACTAACCTTACTGGGGGTGTGAGAGGAAGTAGCAGTAGTAAGTCTGCCAAAAGTGCAAGGACCTCCAGTAGCGTTTATGGGAACATAAGTGTAAACAATTTTACCACATAACAAAAACCATCCTAAGGGAAGATGCATTTCTGAGTAAGCATAATATACCTTCATAATAGACCTGCATGATAATACAGTGTTAGACACATTAAAAAAAACCCTTCAGTTGCATTTACAAAAATAAAGCAATCTGTAGCTTTAAGCGTGGAGACAACCTGCAAGGAGAAAGGGGCCTTGTTAAAATAGGCTGAGGTAGGAAAGTAACACCAATGAAGTAGAAAAATGTAGAAAAAGGTTAGCTTTGGCTGTTTGCAGTTCAGATTAGTAAAAATGCAAACGTTTACTGTAATGCATAATCTGTTAAATTTTTTGAAGGTGTGAATAAACAGGTAGATAAAGCTCAGTTGGTTGATATGGTGTGTCTCAATTTTCAGAAAGCCTTTGACAAGTTCCCTCATGAGAGACTCTTGGCAAAATTAAAAAGTCATGGGATAGGAGGCAGTGTACTATTGTGGTTCAGGAACTGGTTAAAAGATAGAAAATAGAGAGTAGGGCTAAATGACTGATTTTCTCAATGGAGAAAGATGAATGTTGGAGTAGTCCAAGGATCTGTGCTGGGCCTGCTGTTTTGTAACATATTCATAAATGACCTGGAAATGGGAACAATGAGTGAGGTGATCAAATTTGCAGATGACATAAAATTATTTTAAAATTGTTAAAACACAAGAGGATTGTGAAAAATTGCAAGAGGATCTTGATAAATTGGAAGACTGGATGTCCAAATGGCAGATGAAATTTAATGTGGACAAGTACAAAGTTATGTACCTAGGAAAGAACAAATCAGATTATGGTTACATGATGCAAGGTTCCACTTTGAAACCACCACCCAGGAAAAAGATTTAGGAGTCATCGTGAATAATAAGTTGAAACCTACTGCTCAGTGTCCAGCGGCGACCAAGAAAGCAAATAGAATGATAGGAATCCTAAGGAAAGGAATGGAGAATAAAACAAAGGATATTATAATGCCTCTGTATCATTCCAAGGTATGACGGTACCTTGAATATTGTGTGCAATTCTGGTCGCTATATCATAAAAATTATATATCAGAATTAGAAAAGGTACCGAGAAGAGCCACCAAAATGGTAAAGGAGATGGAAGGATACTCCTATGAGAAAAAGCTTAAAAGATTAGGGTTCTTCGATATGGAAAAAAGATGGCTGAAGGGAGATATGATAGAGGTCTATAAATTCATGAATGGAGTGAAATGGGTAAACGTAGATTGGAAAAACTAGGGGGCACGCAATGAAGCTACAATTTAAGACTAATAAGAGAAAATTCCTTTTTACTCATGGGCTTATTTTAAAAGGCTTATTTGTGATTTAGGATGTCTGAAGACGTGCACACAGATTTAGAAATCACGGAGGCGTCTCTGAAGCCATTCCACAAATGATGCTTACAGACGGTTCCTGTGCAGGGACATCCAAGTAGGCATGGGGGTGAGGTGGAGGCGTGTCTTGGGAAGTGCAATGGACTTATATGTCTCTGATTTCAGGAATAACGGGGATGTCTGCAGGCATATCCACATTTAGACCTGCTGCAGGCAGGAATAGGCTTCAGGAAAGTGCTGCTTTTGACCTTCTAATATCCAGAGAGTGTAGAGAAGATGGAGAGTTAAGTAACTAGTGTAAAATCATCAGCACCCACACTGGGATTTAAATACTGGCCACCCTGTTCTCTACCTGCTGCTTTAACCATTATGCTATTAGGCACCTATGTTCTGAGATGCTATTCTGGGGATGTCTATGTAGAAGTCTATAAGGACATCCATATCGGGCACGTCCACATTTCTGAAATTGTGCCTGAACTTGCACGTACCTGCTTTTTTGTTCACATGTTCTGGCTTTGACATCTCAGATTGTACTTGGACATCCCATTGTAAAATGTGCATTTGAATGCACAATCAAACTCTGGAATTCATTACTGGAGGATATAGTAAAAGTTGTTAGTATAGCTGGGTTTAGAAAAGGTTTGGACAAGTTCATAAACCATTATTAAAGAGGACCAGGGAAATCCACTGTTTACCCTGGGATAAGCATTGTGGAACCTGTGTACCTTTTTGGGAACCTGACAGGTACTTGTGACCTGGATTGGCCACTGTTGGAAACAGGATACTGAGCTTGATGGACCTTGGTCTGACCCAATATGGCATTTCTTATATTCTATCCAAATAGTGCTGCTGAATGTCTCCACAGGACACAGGAAAGATGCCCGGTTAAATCTGAGGTGGTCTATGAGAGGAGCAGGAGCAGTTATCCAGTCAGTGGGAATATTGAGCCACTAACCAGATTGCTTAACCACATAAAGTTAGAATAGGTCAATGGCTGTTCTAGTTTTATGCAGATTAGTTATCCAGTTGTTGCTCAATATCGCTGCTGAACAGATAGCTGCTGTGAATTTTTGCAAAACTGGATATTCCACACTAAATGCTGTATAGGCTCCGGCACTGAATATCCAGTTTTACTTTCAGTGGCAGCAAGCAGCCAGTTGCTTTAAAAGCACTGGCCACTGCTGCTGAATATAAATTTAACATCTTAAAAGCCCAGACCAGATGTATTCCACTCTTTAAAACATGTGGAAGGAAGGCCGAACAATGTGAGTTGAGAGAGGCTGTTATAGACAAAAGCAATCTTTCAAAAAATGGAAAAAGGATCTGAATGAAGAAAACAGGAAACAACATAAGCACTGGCAAGTTGGATGCAAAGTATTGATTAGGGAGGCAAAATGAGAATTTAAAAAGAAGATTGTGGTGGAAGCAAAATCTCATAATAAAAATATTTTCGGGTACATTTAAAACAAAAAGCCTGTGAGGGAGTCAGTTGGAAGAAGGACAAGGCTATAGCAGAGAAACTAAATGAATCCTTTGCTTCAGTCTTTACTGAAGAAGATACAGGGAAGATACCCATGCCAATAATGATAATTAAAGGTAATGAATTGAAGATGTAATAGGACAATCTGACAAACTAAAGAGTAGCAAATCACATGAACAGGATAGTATATATATATCGCAGGGTGCAGAAAGAATTGAAAACTGAAACCGAAGATCTACTATAAATAACTTGTAAACTATCATTAAAATTTTCCATTGTACCTGAAAATTGGAGAATGGCCATTGTAACACCAATTTTTAAAACTTATTCTAGGGGTAAGCCAGGAAATTACAGACTGGTGAACCTGATGTCAGTGCTGGGCAAAATGGTAGAAACCATTATAAAGAGATAAATGACCGAACATATAGACTTTTTTTTAAGTGCTGTCAAGTCAATGCTAACTCCGGTGACCCAGCAGCCCCTGGGTTTTCTGGACAAGGTATGACCAGAAGCAGATTGTCAGGCCTTTTCTTCCACAACAATGGAGGGTAACGTGAATTGCCCATGCTCACAAGGAATGCCAATAGGAATAAAACCCTGATCACTTGGGTACTAGGCTGTTGCCCTAACCTCTAGGCTACCCTTCTACTCAGTGGTTTAATGGGACAAAGCCAACATGAATTTGGCAGATGGAAGTCTTACCTCATCCATCTGCCACATTTTTTGAAGGTGTAGAGTTAGAAAAAGATGAGCAGATTGATATAGTGCTTCTGGATTTTCAGAAAGCCTTTGGCAAGATCCCTCATGAGACACTCTTAAGGAAATTAAAAAAATCATGTGATAGGAGGCAGCTTCCTATGTTGGACTTGGAACTGGTTAAAAGATAGAAAATAGAGAGTAGGGTTAAATGGTTAATTTTCTCAATGGAGAAAGGTAAATAGTGGACTACCCCAGGGAGGGTCCAGGACAACTCAGCATGGCCAACTCTGAATGGCCAACTCAGTGTGGCCAACTCAGTGTGCCGTGCTGAGTTGTCCTAGACCCATTACTGGTCACATATATGAGGTAAAATTTGGAAATGTCAAAAAAGTGCAATAGAAAATGCAATAGTAAAACATCCAAAAACATTTTATTAAGCTATCTATTAATTTCGGATTTGTCAAATGAAATCTGGAATGTCCATTTTGGCTTTAAGGGTGAACTTTAAAAGACTGCTTCTTCCACCTGGTTTGGAACATGAGGAAGCATTTGGCATTGATAGGTGCTGTTCCAGAATGTGACATGAGCACTGAGTTCACCCTTAAAGCCAAAATGGTTGTAGCCTTAGCATTTGTGCATGTCCCAGACTTGGGAGATTATGCTGGTGCTCTGGAAGGACACCTGCCCAAAGAACTTCATCCTCTGCTCAACTGGTTCGAGGACAGCTACATTGGTCGCCCAAGTAGGAGAGGAAACAGTAGACGATCTCCTCTGTTTCCTCCATCTATGTGGAATCTGTTCGATAGCCAAGTTGAGGAAATACCGCAAAGCAGATCAACATATTTCAAAGATTGTGTCAGATCAGGGCACTAGACGCCCTATAGAATATTTGTGTGCCATAGCTCATAATTATCAGATAGCATAACAAAATCTTTTTTGATATTTTCCTATTACACTTTGGACTTTCTAGATTTCATTTGACAAATTCAAAATTATCAGCTTAATAACATGTTTTTGGATGTTTTACTATTGCATTTACTAATGCATTGAGTTGGCCCGCACTGAGTTGGCCATGCTGAGTTGGCATTTCCGTTCCATGTAAAGTATACAAATGTATGCAAAATTGTTAACTGTTTTATGTAAACCGCCCTTAATCTCTGGAAGGGGCGGTATAGAAGAAAAAGATAAATAAAATAAATAAATAAATAAATGCTGAGTTGGCCCTTTCCCCCAGGGACCTATGCCGAATCTGCTACTTTTTCACATATTTATAAATGACCTGGCAATGGGAACCACAAGCGAGGTGATCAAATTGGCAGGCAATACAGAATTATTCAAACGTATTGAATCACAAGAGAGTTGTTAAAAATTGCAAGAGGACCTTGAAAAATTGTGAGACCGGGCATCCTAACGGCAAATGAGATTTAATATGGACAAGTGCAAAGTCACTTAAGGAAGAAAAACTCAAACTATAGCTACATAATGCAATGTTCCACATTCAGAGCCACCACCCAGGAAAAGAATTTAGGTATCACCGTGGATAATACATTGAAATCCTCTGTTCAGTGTGCAACAGCAGCCAAGAAAGCTAATAGAATGCTAGAAATTATAAGGAAAGGAATGGAGAATAAAACAAAAAGGATATCACAGTGCAATCTGTATTGCTCCATGTAAGACTGCACCATGACAATTGTGTGCAATTCTGGTCACCACATCTAAAAAGTGATGTAACAGAATAATCATTTTGTTTAAAAGTAGTCTCAGCAGCACCAAAGACCAAACACGTATGGAGACTTAATAACTCTTGCACTTAGAGGTGACTGAAGCACAGAGACAGGCAGAGCTGGGGCAAGGTTATAAGGTGCCCTAGGCAAACCTCATTCCCAATGCCGTCCCTGCTCCGCCCCCATGCCCATTGCCACCTCTGCCATCTCTCTCCGGGATGTGCAACAGTAGCAATACATTTAAAAAGGGACCAGAGCTGGAACAGAAAGTAACTCCAGTGCAGCTATGCTTTTTTAAATATATTGCGGCCTCCTGCCATTGGCGCTCTAGGCAACTGCCTATTTGCCTAAAGGTAACACCGGCCCTGCAGACCGGGCATTATAGGAAAGTCTCTGCTGTCACTGCTAATGTCCCTTCTTTAGGTGTTTTATGGAGAAATGGAGGAATTTGCTTCCCATTCCTCTTAATTATTCCCTTTCAACAAGCACTGAATTGACTAAACAGACATATAGATACTACAAACTGAAAATGACATTGTTCAGCTCAGCCCACAGGTTACAGATAATTGTTCAGAACAGTGTGTGCCCTTACATAACAGAACCCCTGAAGCAATGTTGCTGTATTTGTTTGTGTTTTTAGTAGCAGTTCAGGGCCTCCTCCCATTTTGCTAGTTCAAAGCAGAGTGAAGCCTGCTTAATTTCTCCCCAGATTCTCACTGTAATAGCAGCAAGCAGGGCTGTGGTTCATGGATATCTATTGATGAAACAGTATTGTGCAATATTTCCAAGTCTAATTATGCAAAAGCATCTTTTCAGAACATACTACCAAGATTTGTATCCACTCTCCAGTTACCGCCCATCTAGACTATTACAACATGCTTCTCGCTGGTCTCCCTCAAAGTATCTCTTCCATCCATTCAGAGATGGACAAAGCTCATCTTCGACCAGTGTCACTCTGCTTACATAACCCCTCTCCTCAAGACACTTCATTGCCTCCCTATCCGTTTCCATATCCAGTTTGAACTTCAGTGCATGCATTCTGCTGCTCCTCATCTTACCCCCCATTTCTTGTGTTTCTGTCTTGCATAGAATGTAAAACCTATGGAGAAGGAACTATCTCCCATGTGTATATGTACAGCGCTGTGTATGCCTTGTAACGCTAAACAAATTAAAAGTAGTAATAGTAGCATGTTAAGGTACATAGCCCGGTAGTTGAGTTTGTTTGGGTATAGCCATTGTTAATGCACTGGGCAGAAGTGGTGGAATGCTGCAGATCAAGTAAAATAATTACAGAGAATCAATATCCCAATAGACTAGGATTGTCAGTTTAGCTTCACTCAAACAGACAGCTCCACACTCCAGCCATGTGGGTCGCAACTTCAGCTCTCCTTCTCTTGGGCTGGGCAGGTCTCCATCTTACCCTAAACACACACCTGCCCTCCTTCCCTGTCCCCTCAGTCAAGGAGGCAGCCCTAGAAACCATAGTTATCAGGAAGAGCAGTTGACGTCGCTGAGCCAATGTGGGCTCACAGGCCCTGTGACTCCTGTGGTGTGAGATTCCTATGAAATAGGAAACTTATGGTACGAGAGAAGCATAGTGTTGCGGAGACTGGATGCGCACCAATCACAGCCCCTTGCTCCTTGGCTGAGTTATTCTTTCTGACAGCAGCAGGTTTCAGGGAGCAGAAGCTTGTGGGGAAAGCTAGGAAAACAGGTGGTTGGTTAATTGCCGGCAATTATTCTTTAAGTTTTAATGGTCCTATGCAGTCTCCTTCAATAGAAGCCAACTAGGCTAATCAAATACCAGCTGGTTGGCAGCCCTACAGAACACAAGAACCCTGCAGATTCTGTGTGACCCATAGTCCACTATCCATGCAGAATATGCTACCACAAGGTGTTAAATGCAAACCAAAGTGAAAACCAAACCCCATGAGCCTACAAAACTAGTTCACCAAGCTCAGTATTGAGGAAAAACAAGAAAAAGTGAACTACAATAGGATAGTGTTCCCTATAACTTCCCAAACGTTTTTTTATATATATATTTGTTGGACCTGAGTTCCTCACACTGCAGCTATAAACAGAAAAGCTATGGTTCAGGGGAAAAGTGTCTGTTTTAATCAAAAAGCAGTAAGAACTGCATAAACTGCCGGCAGATTTATATCCGGTCAGAACACTCTTCACTTATCTGCAATTATGGCGAAAAACTCTGGAACAGGTTACATGGCGTTACTGTTGGGTGATGACAAATTGACCTGAAGCAGGGTGTGGAAGATTGATATACCCGAAATGCAGGACTGTGTCGTGGAATCATCACCTGTTCCAGCGTTTTTCGCCATAATTGCAGATAAGTGAAGAGCGTTCTGACCGGGTATAAATCTGCCGGCAGTTTACGCGGTTCTTACTGCTTTATGATTAAAACGGACACTTTTCCCCTGAACCGCAGCTTTTCTGTTTATAGCTGCGGTGTGAGGAACTCAGGTCCAACAAATATATATTTTAAAAAGTTTGGGAAGTTATAGGGAACACTATCCTATTGTAGTTCACTTTTTCTTGTTTTACCACAAGGTGTTAGGCATGTGCATTAGGTTTCGTAAGAATGATAAAATCTATGAAAACTACAATTTTTGGTTCATCCCAGTGTCAAATAACAAAGCATGCATGCTCTGGAAATGTTCAATTATCGCCATTTGGTTTCATTATGCACGTGTGCATGCCTGGATGCATTGGGGTCAATATGGAAGTGGAAGGAGTTTGAGGCACAGTCACCAATGGCATGCATGAGGCACTTGAGCCAGTCCTGTCTCCAGTGCTTGACAGGCAGCCAGAGAAACCCATCTCTGTCTGACTTCTGAAAATGCCATGGCCCATGACATCACAGCAGGGCTGCAACCCACGTGGTGAACAGGAGGACAGGCAAGCATTTTAGTATTCTAAAGGGAGAGAAAGGAATTTGGCTCTGGCAGGGGTAGGATGGACAAAATTTAAAAAAACAAAATTGTGCCAACTTTGTTAGTGGCACGTGCTATTGCTCTAGGGCAAAGGAGGACTTTAAAGCTGAGAAAAAACAGGGAACTTAAAGCTTGACTTGCACCTGCAGTCTCATAAGAACATAACATAAGAACCTAAGAAACGCTATACTAGGTCAGACCAAGGTCCATCAAGCACAGTATCCTGTTTTCAACAGTGGCCAATCTAGGTCACAAATATCTGGCAAGTTCCCAAAAAGACACACATGTTCCACAATGCTTGTCCAAGGGCAAGCAGTGGATTTCCCATGTCCTCTTTAATAATGGTTTATGGATCTTTCCTCCGGGAACTTGTCCAAAACTTTTTAAACTCAGCTACACTAACAGCTTTTATTACATCCTCTAGTAACGAATTCCAGAATTGGATTTTGCGTTGAGTTTATTAGTCTTAAATGGGTTACATTGTAGCTTCATTGCATGTCCCCTAGTCTTTCTACTTTTTGATGGTGTAAACAATCAATCTACGTTTACCCATGCCATTCCATTCATTAATTTATAGACCTCTATCATATCATCCCTTAGCCATCTCTTTTCCAAGTTGAAAAGCTCTAATCTTTTAAGCCTTTTTTAATAGGAGTATCCTTCCATCCCCTTTACCATTTTGGTGGCTCTTCTCTGTGCTTTTTCTAATTCCGCTATATCCTTTTTAAAATATGGCAACCAGAATTGCACACAATATTCAAGGTGTGGTTGCACCATGGAACAATGCAGAGGCATTATAATATCCTTGGTTGTATTCTCCATTCCTTTCCTTATGGGTTATGGTTATGGCTATATTTTATTTGATATTCTGCAACATTGCATAGCAGTCTATGCAGTGTACAATAATTAAAAAAGAAAAGAAGTGAAAGGAACTCCATAGTGTAGACAGGATAATATAGGAGAGATAGGAACAGCATAGAAAAGATAGGCAAACAGAATAAGACATAAAGATAAATATACACAATTCCCTTAGGCTATAGGGCTGTCCCTACCTTGCCCAAAGTGTGTCGTCGTACCAGAATAGCTACTCAGGTAAGTTAAGATAAGTCCTAAAAAGGAAGGTTTTCAAAGGTTTTTTTGAAGCACTTGAAATTTAATTCTGTGTGGAGGTGGCCCGGCAAGCCATTCCAATGTGCCAGAGCCGCAGCAGAAAAAGCTAATTTTCTTGTAGATTCATACCTTATGATACCTAGCATTCTATTGGCTTTCTTGGCCACCGCTGCACACTGGGTGGAGGGTTTCAACATATTAGCCATGATGGCAACTAAATCTTTTTCCTGGGTGGTGGTTCCTAATATGGAACCTTGCATCGTGTAACCGTAGTTGGGTTGTTCTTTCCTAGGTGGATTACTTTACACTTGTCCACATTAAATTTCATCAGCCATTTGGATGTCCAGTTTTCCAATTTATCAAGGTCCTCTTGAAATTTTTCACAATCCTCTTGTGTCTTAACAACCTTGAATAATTTTGTGTCATCTGCAGATTTGATCATCTCACTCATTATTCCCATTTCCAGGTCATTTATGGTAAAAAGCAGCAGACCCAGCACATATCCCTGGGGTACTCTACTATTCACCTTTTTCCAAACTGGCCATTTGGCTCTACTCTCTGCTTTCTATCTTTTGGTACACTGCCTCCAATCCCATGACTTTTTAATTTCGCCAAGAGTCTCTCATGAGGGACCTTGTCAAAGGCTTTATGAAAATCTAGATACACTGTATCAACTGGCTCACCTTGGTCTACCTGTTTATTCACACCTTCAAAAAAAAACTGATTAGTAAGACAAGACATTCCATGGCTAAATCCATGTTGGCTTTCTACCATTAAACCATGACCATCTATATGTTCAGTAATTTTATTCTTTATAATAGTCTCTACCATTTTGCCTGGTACTGACATCAGACTCACCAGTCTGTAGTTTCCCGGATCACCCTAGAACACTTTTGAAAAATTTGCATTACATTGGCCATTCTCCAGTCTTCAGGTACTATAGATTATTTTAATGATAGTTCACAGATTACTAATAGTAGGTCTGCAATCTCATATTTTAGTTCTTTCAACACCTTTGGATGCATACCATCTGGTCCAGGTGATTTACTACTATTCGGTTTATAAAATACTTGTAATACATCTTCCTGGTTTATTGATATTTCTTTCAATTCTTTTGATATATCATTTTTAAATACCATTTCAGGCATGGGTAATTTCCCTACATCTTCTTCAGTAAAGACCAAAGCTAAGAATTCATTCAGTCTCTCCGCTATGGCCTTCTCCTCCATTAGCGCCCCTTTTACCCCTCTATTATCCAGTGGTCCAAGTGACTGTTGCAGGTTTTTTGCAACAAATATACTTGAAAAAGTTTTTAATATGCGTTTTTGTTTCCACGGCAAGCTTTTTATTCAATTCTCTCTTTGTCTGCCTTATCAGTGCCTTGCATCTAACTTGCCAGTGCTTATGCTGTTTCCCATTTTCGTCATTTAGCTCCTTTTTCCATTTCCTGCTATATCAAAGCACAGAAAGAAGAGATTCAAGCTTGTTTTATTTTTTTTCATGGAAGTCATTTTTTATTTCTCTTTGCTAGGCTTCAAAGGGCAGTGCCTTTGCACTTTGGGACAATGCTGAGTGGCAAAAGTTACTGTATCAAAGAAGCATCAATATTTCCATATATATTTAACATATCCATTCATCTATTTAACGTATCCATTCCATTTCATTGTTCATAGAACAGTAAACTTTGAAGCTAAAGTATACAAATTTAATGCAAAAAGGTTACAGTAATATAGGAGCAGTTCCTGGGAATCTACAACCGCTGGAGCCTTATTATAGCTACAAGTGCAGACGAGCTGGTAGGCAATGGGCTGACACATCCCTTCTCCCCCTGGTCCTTTCAAGTGTCACCAGAGGCACGCAGCCTCAGCAGGCATTGCAGGGCTGAGCTGAGTCATATCATTATGCCTGAGAAGGGTACATCTGGAAAATTAAATGATCATAGAAAGAAAAAAAGGGAGAAAAGATAAGAGCAGTACTGGCATGAATACAAAGAAAGAGACTGGGCATTCCCAGGTCATGGTTATTGGCTCCTGTCGTCTGTTGCCCAAGCTAAAGAGAGATGTCTTTGCAAGAAGAATAGAAAGAGCTGCAGTTTCCGGTGCAACTGTGGAAGAACAGGTGTCTGTGTCTGGGGTCATCTCTACAAAAGGGCAAAGGGATATTGACATGGTGCAGGGTGGGGGGGGGGGGGGGCATGAGAAGGTGAAGGCAAATCTGCCTTACAGCAGGTGCACTGTATCCCCTGTTGAAAAGGGTAAGGAGATGATCTTGGCAGATTCAGAATCTGAGGGATCCCCCATAGGTGGGATTTACACAAGGCTGTTGAAGAGGCTGTTGTTAAAGTGACAACTCGCAAGGGGTAAAAAGTGTTACTGGTAGCATATAAGGCCAAGAGCACCACAAAATAGAGGGGATAGTAGAGAGGGGGAAGGAGGCTGCTGCCTTTCTTTCTCTCTTCTGTCCCCAGCCACTGGTCCAGCAACAGCACAAAAATCAGCAGTGTTCACCTCAAGGAAGTACAGCTGAAGTCTTGTAAAACCTCAAATATGTAGAAGCATTTTAAAGTGCCTGAGGACCCATGTACGCAGAATGCAATTATTGTAGGCAGCACATTAACAGAGGGAAACTGATGGGTCATCTTACAAACATAGTAACATAGTATAAGACGGCAGATAAAGACCAGCATGATCCATCTAGTCTGCCCACCGCTCTGTGTAGGTCACCCCTGTTTGTTCAGATATAAGATTGTTTTGATTTTATCCTGTAGCTATAAAAGGTATCCATTGTGTCTGTCCCATGCCATTTTGAATTCTGTCACTGTTTTTGCCCCTAACCATCGGGAGGGCATTCCAAGCATCCACCACCCTTTCAATAAAAAAGTATTTCCAGACGTTGCCTTTCAGTTTACCCCCTTACAGCTTCATGTTATGCCCTCTAATTTTACAGCTTCCCCATCTTTGGAAGAGGTTTGTTTGTTCATTAATACTCTAAGTATTTTAAAGGTCTGAATCATATCTCCCCTGTCCCTCCTCTCCTCCAGGGTGTAGATATTTAGGTCTTCGTCTCTTCCCATAAGTCTTCTGATGCAGGCTCCAAATCATTTTGGTCACCTCCCTTTGAATTGTTTAGAGTCTTTTTATATCCTTTGCGAGATACGGTCTCCAAAACTCACAGTATTCCAAGTGAGGCCTCACCAGCGACTTGTACAGTGGCATTAGCACCTCTTCCTTTCTGCTGGTAATTCCTCTCTGTATGTAACCCAGCATCCTTCTGGCTTATGCCACCACCCTGTCACACTGTTTCGCCACCTTGAGATCCTCAGAAACAATCACTCCGAGGTCCTTCTCCTGATCTGTGCACACCAACCTCTCGCCCCCTATCACATACAGTTCCCTTGGATTTCTGCTTCCCAAGTGCATGACACTGCACTTCTTCACATTAAATCTTAACTGCCAAGCATTAGGCCATTCTTCCAGCTTTTGTAGATCTTTCCTCATGTTATCCACTCCCTCAGGGGTGTCGGTGACATGTTGCTTCATTTGGGAAAATGTATTAGTAGAAAAGAAAACCTCCTTGCATGAAGAGCAGTGTGATCTATTTTTTTGTCAGATGGCACAAACAGGAGCGGAGAATATCGCACTCACCAAATCGCCATATCCTTTTACTCAGTTCCTTTCCAAAACAACAACTTGTCTGAATGACTGAACTTTCATCTGATGATGAAACTTGCGGAATTCCAGTGCTGAAACTTGCGGGATTCCAATCCAGATGAAAGTTCTGTCATTCAGATAAGTTGTTGTTTTGGAACTGAATTGAGTAAAGATATGGCGATTTGGTGAGTGCGATATTCTCCACTCCTGATCGTGCCATCCGACAAAAAAATAGATCACACTGCTCTTCATGCAAGGGAGTTTTCTTTTCTACTAATACATTTACTTGCAATTACCACGTGTGGGTTTCACTTTTGTCATTTGGAAAAATAGCACAATACAAAAGGAGGACACTGATCCTAGGCTGGAGGCTCCATGCAGGAGTCAAAATAACAGTGGTGGGCACAGTACAGGAAAAACAAAATCTTTTTCCCATGCAGAGCCCCTATCCTCCCCTCTAGTCAGATGCCTTGGCAGCAGGCCCTATGCGCCTTGGAGCAAGCTACAGGGAAGACTGGGGTGCTGCTAAGTTGTTGCATCTGCCATGCAGCAGGCAGCATCAAGGGTGGTGACCCAGTGCGCTGAGGAAATGATAGCCCTGGACGACCATGTCCTGAACATAATTGAGAAGGTGGAGTTTAAGAGGCTGTTACATCTCTTAATTCCCACTTACCAAGTGTCCTGAAAGACAGCTTTTAGTAGGCAGTTGATCCCCAGTCTATAGAATCAGTTATGTCTCCAACTGCAGGAAGAACAGGCAAAAACAGAGGCTGGTACTAGCATGCAGCATACCACTGATATTTGAACTAGTCAGAACGCTTCACATGCCTTTCTCTCCCTACATAACATAAGAACATAAGATATGCCATACTGGGTCAGACCAAGGTCCATCAAGCCCAGTATCCTGTTTCCAACAGTGGCCAATCTAGGTCATATGTACCTAGCAGTTTCCCCAAAAGGAGTGGAGGAGTGGCCTAGTGGTTGGGGCAAGGTACTTCAGGCCAGAAGGTCAGGGGTTCAAATCCCACTAGAAGACAGCAACCTTGGGCCGGAAGGACTGGGGTTTGTAGTCCCACAGGTGCTCCTTGTGGTCTTGGGCAAGCCACTTAACCCTCCATAGCCCATGTTCCCTGTAAATAGTTAATATGGTTATCCAAGTTGAGATCCCTGTTATTTGTAATTACGATGTAATCCCCCACCGTAAAATACCTTGAAGTTCCATGTAAACCACACTGATATCAAATAGCATGGTATATAAGAGAAATAAATAAATAAAAAAGACACAGGTTCCACAATGCTTGTACTGGGTCAAGCATTGATATCCTGGGTCCCTTCTTAATAATGGTTTATGGACCTTTCCTCCAGGAACTTGTCCAAACCTTTTTTAAACCCAGCTACACTAACAGCCTTTACTACATCCTCTGGTAACAAATTCCAGAGCTGATTACACATTGAGTGAAAAAATATTTTCTTTTATTAGTCTTAAATAGTTTACCCTGTAGCTTCATTGCATGTCCCCTAGTCTTTCTATATTCTGATAACGTAAACAATCGATCTACGTTTACCCGTTCCACTCCGTTCATTAATTTATAGACTTCTATCATATCTCCCCTCAGCCGTCTCTTTTCCAGGTTAAAGAGCCCTAACCTTTTTAGCCTTTCTTCATAGGAGTATCCTTCCATCCCTGACAGCACACTGGTGGCAACCAGCTGATGCAGAAATAGGCTGCAAGTCTAATGAGGGAGCAACAGCAGGAGGGTACCAATGAACTGCCCTGCATATTCAAGTAATGGATGACAGCCATGCTTGGGGCAACATCTTAGCAGAAATAGGGGCAATGCTGCATGGCTGGTACATAGGGCACAAACAGCACCATGTATCCAGGTTTCTTTGTGGCAGATGGTGGGACGAACATGATCAAGGTAGTGAAGAGGCGGCCCTTTTGTGGGATCAGATGCTTTGCATATTTGCTGCAACTGGTTGTGAGAGATTCCCTAGGCCTGGGCAGCAAGGCAAGTAGCAATCATGTCTTGAGGGAACTAATCGTGAAGTGTCAAAAAGATAGCTGGGTATTTTCACTGGAATGTGAAGGAGGGCGAGAGTTATGTGAAAAGCAGGAAGCAACAGGGCTGGCCTGTCCACTAAGTGAAGTAGGCAGTCACCTAGAGTGGCATATCCTGGTGGGAGGCATTTCTAACCCAACCCTCTGGGAAGCAGCAGCTGAACTGCTGCTTCAGCACCGTGGTTGGCTTTAAAATGCCTGTGCACGTGTGTGCAGATCTGGCCTGCTGCTCCTGCCTGCCCTCTAAAAAAAATTGCATCGGGGGGGGGGGGGGGAGCAGGATCAGCAGGCTGTGAGCATGCCTACAAATGGGCACCTTTAAGGCACAACACAGCACTAAAGCAGCAGTTCAGCTGCCACAGTTTCAGCGCAAGGTGGTGGGCGGCATGGCGGGCTGGACGGAGGCAAAGTCTTTTGGGGTGGCGGCAGCACGGAGGGTCTGCCTAGAGTGGCAGAAACCCTCATGCCGCCACTGGGAAGCAACAGAGGCAACCACACACCAAGATTTTAGTACCAGGTGGAGTTCCACTTATGACATGCTGGAGAGGTTAATGGAGCAATGGGCAGCCCTTCATGAGATGACATTGGAAACTGAGATCAGCATTGACAGGCCCTGGGCCACCAGGACTGGGCAAATATTCCAAAGATGATGAAAGTCCTAAAGCCCTTTAAAGATGCCACAGAGGAAATGAGTTCTACAAGGGCTACCCTGAGCCTTCTCATCCTGGTAGTGAATAGTTTACAGGCCAAGTTAGAGGGTTTTCAGCAACAACAGGGACTCGCAGCAGAGGTTTTGGTGAGGGTGGACTTCTTGCATGGTCAATTGAGAAAAAGATTGGAACCCTTTTTGAAGGAGAATGCTTGTATGCTAGCTCGCAGACTTGCTGGGAGGAGAAGCTGGTGACCAAGGTGGAGGAAATGGAGGGGAGCGATCATGATGCTGTTGGAGCAAGAGAAATACCAAACACCTGTTTTGCATATTTCTCTTCCAGTGTGAGTCCGTCTTTGTTTAGACTGGATGAAAAGATTACAAGTTCCATGTAAGAGATTACGAAGTTGTCTGCAAAGGTTAAATCTTTTAACTGTGTTTAAGAGGTACACTCATCAGAAGCTTGAATTAGGGTTTTGGAAGGAACTGTTGCTGAGATCCAAGCTGTGAATGCTGCCTTGGTTAAGGCTAAGACTTATTCACTGTACAGTAGACTGGAAGTCTTGAAGAATCAGGTTAAACATTTAAATTTGCATTTTGTGAATTTTCCTCAGGTGATAGCTATTTCCTCTGTGGAGTTATTTAAGAAACACCTTAAAAAGATATTGCAAATACCAGAAGAGGCTACCTCTCCTCTGAATACGATTTACTATCACTCGGAGGGTAAGCAAAGGTCATCATTGGGAACTGAGAGAGAACAAGGTGAGATATCTTTGGACAGCTCGGATGTTACAGGACATTTGGAGTCTTCAGCTGCTGGTGAAGTGGGAAGATCTACTCTACTAGTCAATTTTGTTTTTGAACAAGACTTGAACATGGGTTTTAGGAGCTACTTCTGGAAGGCTGTGTCTTTATTATAAGGAAAGTGAATATGGATATTTCTAGACCTCACTATGTCCGTTCAAGAAAGGAGGAAGTTATTCTTGAGTTTGCGTCCTAAGGTTTTGGAATTAGGAGCAACCTTTATACTCAGATTCCCTTGTAAATGTACTGTCAATGTGAATTTTATGTTCTTTGATCCAGACTAATCAAAAGTTTTCCTTAGTGCTAGGCAGCAACATAGAGTGGATCCAGATGGAGTAATATCTGTTAATATGGAGGATACCAGTAATGGGAGTGGTTAGCCATTATGAATACTTTGTATTAGATGCATTCAGGGCTTTTCCATTTAATAATATGTTGCCTTTTTATTACAGTTACTCCTATTTTTTTTCCTTATTCTTCCCCCTTACTTGGGAAGTGATCACCCATTATTTCTTATTTTCCATTATTATTGTTTTCCTTTTTATTTATTTTGGGCAATTTAGTTTTGCACATGAATCCACTTCCAAGCCATGGTATGTGGAGTATGATCTCAGTCTCTCAAATTTACTGCTAATGCTTGGCGATGTGACATGAACAAGTAATTTATCAAGGTGTGCTTGGAAATTCTTCTTAATCAAGCCTGTGGCACCCATCATGATGGGAAATAACTCAATATCTTTCTGTCACATTTTCTTGGTCTCTGATCTTCTCCCTCTCAACGTGATTCACAGACTGATTGTTTTGCACTGACATCAATGCCATTCTGGTGTTCTTCTCCTTTATCACTATATCTGGCTTCCTGCATCCCGTTTTTAATTAGTCAGAATGGGAGTATCCCAGGTGATCATAACCTCTTCATTCTCTGCCATCTCTTAGGATCATGATCCCAGTTAACTTCACAGCCAGCTAGGAGGTGAGTCACTATTTCCAGCTCTTTCTTAAAGAATCTACATATGTCTCTTTTGCCAGTTTTTTCATTGCTCACTGTAAACCATCTCATCGGTTATCCGCTGTCCTGGGCTACAACTATCAATCTCTCATCCTTCGGTTTCAGTTCACCTCTCTTTAACCATTCAGGTGTCCATTCTTGATTGACAAAGGGTTCCTGGAGTAACATTCAGTATTTCCCATTGTATTTGTGTATTTGCCACTTGTTTTTCCTCGTTTGCTGATATAATTCTTTGAAGTGTTTTTACTCTTGTTTTTCAAAGTCTGTTGCTTCCTTCCCTGTATGTGCTTGTGGAGTCTCACTCATGCCTTCTAGTAGTTGGAACACTTGTTCAAGATTGATGATGGAGACAGAATCTGGATGTTTATTTTTATATTTCATCACTTTTGCATATTTGGTTCTGATGATGCTATCAGGTGGGCCTGGAGGCCCATGATAGTAGAATGTGTAATCAATCTCTATGAGACCTAGCCCTTCTTCAGCTCTAGGGATGTACAGTCTCAGCATACACTGATTCTTGTAAAATTACCTCATGGGCATGGAGGAGTTTTCTTGTTTGCATATCCAGCTTTTGAAGATTTTTAAGAAGCTAGTTTATGATCCCAAATCTCCTGTGGTATTCTAACTGATTTTTTCTCTCAATATTTTCTGCTTGAGTGTCGTTCCTTCCTCTACTCTGAGATATTTATATATGGCTTCCTGTTCAAGTTCCTTGATGTCACAGTCCTCAGCCAGGGAGATGTTTTCTGTTTTGCTCAATTTTCCTCTAAAGAAAGCTGCCTTAGCATATTTATCAAGGCCAAAAGTCATCCTGATGCCATCAGAAAAGCTTTTCACTACATGGAGTTTCTCTGAATTGTTGGTCATAGGAACTGTGGAGCTTCAGGTCATTTACAAATAGTGAATGGGATATTACCTCTGAGTTGTTATCTTCTTTAGACTCAGGCTAAATCTATATCCTAAAGAGTTGATGAGAGTACTCATTGGATTAAGTGCCATAAAAAACAGAAGTGGCGACAGGGAATCTCCCTGAAAAATTCCTCGCTGGATCTTGATAATAGGAATGATGTACTGACCATCTTCATATTTCAAAATGAATGTGTTTTGCCACATTGGCATGGTGAACTTAATGTACTCTATCAAACCAGGATTTATTTTATACATTTCAAGGCAATTTATTATCCAAGAGTATGGGGTGCTGTCAAATAATCAGCCCATGATATACTGAGATTTCTGCTTTTCTTAGTGCTGGCCATGATGGCCCTATTCAACATTTACTGGTCTTTGGTTTCATATGCTCCTCTATTATTGCCCTTTTGCTCTTTTGCCATGATGTTATTGGACTTGATATGATCATATAGTCTGTCTGCATCTATTACAGTGAACAGCTTATAGATTGTAGTGTAGCAGCAGATAAGCATGCAATAAATAAATCCAGGAGTTTTTTCAAGGATCCAAGCCAGTTTAATGTGCACATGGCTCAAGCAATAAGCAATTTCAAAATGGCTGAGCAATGGCTTCTAGTAAAACAACAACTTTTATAGCTTTCTTGTCCATTCTAAGCATAGGCAAACTTTTCATTGGTCCCAGTACCCCTCTCACCCATCTATTGGTCCCGGTACTGATATGGCTACCCAATCGGGACTCTGGTCTGGGCTCAGCACCTGGTTGCCCCCCTTCTAGTCCCAATTACAATGGTCAGTGTCTCTAACTTGTTACATCTCTCCTCCAAGGTTGCTTAGCTTGTTAAAACATATGGGAAGCAGGGCACTGTAACCTTGCTTTTTGCAGAGTTAATTAATTCCATAGAAGCATAGCACACCTTATCAGTACCAATTAAACTTGTTTTTCTATATTTTCTAAGTTTCGTTTCTGCTTAGCTATGTTCAGTTAAACTGAGTTAAGTTTCAATTCTATGGTGTCATCATTCAGGGGGGTTTTCATTCCTCTGGGCCTAACTACAGGCTTCAGTTACAGGTCAAGCTGCTCAGGCCTGTCTGCTTAGTTCAATTAGCATGGATCATAGGCCGTCGCCTACCACATTCCCCCCTTTGATTATTCTCACCCGCATGTTAATAAGGTGTGAGAATCAAATCACATAATACTAGGTAAAGGTATCACTCTGTGGTATAGGGTAGTAAGTTCACATAGCTAATATCTTTGTAGCTGCCTTATGCTCTACAGTGTTATTAATAACTGAAGTTATCATTCGCAAGCAAAGTAGCAAGAAACAAGGGAGCAACAAGCAGATAGTCAAAGTCCATAGTTTGGCAAGAGTGGGAAAAAGAACTAAAGGATTAGAAGGTTCGGTTGCATCTTTGTTGTGCTGTCGTAAAGCTTCTGATTTAGACAGACCAGCTGTCCATCCTTCGTAGTAGATTGTGGTCCAGTCCGAACAAAACATAAACTGTCAACAATGGGGTGGGCCAATACCCACTCACTAGTAGTATTATGTAAATCAGTCTGATTGTATAGGATAGAATAGTTCAGTTCTTGCGTCTCCCAGGGCCACTGATCTCCCATCTTAGTTCCTCCACAATAGAAACAGTCAGAAGTGTGGAGACTAGATGCTATTGCTCCAGCAAGTTCAAGAAACAAGTTCTGGTGGTGGTATGAGGAATTGCAACGGTGGCTTGCATAGCCTTGTAGAAAGTCAAGATCTAGAACAACTTTTGGATTGGAGAGTATACCAATGCAAGTATAGGGAGAATGATAAATCAAGGTCTGAGTGACCTTCGGTCCAGTTCATGTTGTACTTATACAGGCTGCCCAGGGAGATAAGGCAAAAGTCATTTCAAAGCACTCCAAGGCTGCTGCCAAAATAAAGCAATAATAATAATTCATAATGGGCATAGTCTCTGGACAATTGGTGGAACTGTCGACTTCCACAACAGATAACAGATGTAGGGTTGATTGTAGATCCTCAAGCTTCTGCCGTACGTAGACCTACCAGCTTTTTGGCAGGAGTAGGGCTGTAGATTCCAAAGTATCACTGTCCTCTGGGATGTCTCAATTTCTTAAAATATCATAGCATAGTCTCTTAGGCTATTATTGCTTCCTTAGAGCAGTTCACTCTTTAGGAGATCAAAACAGTCTTTTCAGAGTATTTAAACACAGTCTCTTAGAAGATTCAATTTCTTAACACAACACAGTCTCTTTCTGATGATTGCAGGTTTTTTCAGATGCGAGGCTTACCTTCAGATAAACAAACAGTCTTGAAATAGTGCAGTTTCTGAGGGACCAATAAGTCTTAGGTCCGTGGTTGTTGTTGTAGGGTGAGGTGCAATGGAGTCTCAGGATGCTATACAGTAGTCCAGTGATCAGGTTCAAGAGCAGCTGCTGGCTTCCCTTGATTATGATGGATCCAAGGTTCAAATTCTGCGACTTTTACTGCAGTTGGAGTTGTTGACAGGATGACGACATAGGGTCCCCTCCAATGCAGGGCTAACAGTATCTTTCTCCACTCTTTGATCCACACCGAGACTCCAGGCTTGAAAGGATGCAGGGGTGCAGGCAAATTGATGAGTAATCGATTTTGTACTCAGGTATGAAGACTTCTGCAAAACAGAACTTAAAACCAATAGTTCATGTCTAATAATTTCAGATCCTATCTGTCTCATATCTCCTTTTATTTCCTATACAATAGGCAGGGGTTGCCCATACAGAATCTCAAAAGGGGAAACTCCTAAAGACTTAGCAGGGGCTAAGTATATCCTAAGAAGGGCTATGGGAAGAACCTGGGGCCACTTCAGGTAAACCTCTTGGCAAAGTTTAGACAACTGAGATTTCAGGGTTCTATTCATACATTCTACTTTTCCTAAATTCTGAGATCTATAGGCAGTATGTATCTATTAATATCAATATCTTGGGGCTATACTTAATGGACTTGCTTCCTAGGGTTATCCACCCTCATTCTTTGTACAGGGCCCCATATGCATGCAAGGTTGTAAGGGTATACTTGAAATCTGGGTACACATTTAGACAGGGCTCTTTTCCTATTGTTAGTGCTCTAGTGAGGACTATCAGTTCAGCTTTCTGTGGTGAAGTTTCTGGGGCCAGGGCTGAGGACTCAACTACCAAATCAGGGGTCACCACTGCATATCTAGCACAACAATGTCCATTGATGATGAAACTGCCTTCAGCCACAAAGAAAGTCTGTTCAGGGTTCTCCAGAGGGACATCAGTCAAATCCAGGTGGCTTGAGAATACAGTGTCCATAATCTCTAAACAGTCATGATCAGGGGATCAAGACTAACTGATAACATAGCAGGATTGAAAGCTTGACTGACCCTTCAGTTGTATCTGGGGTTTTCACACAACATACTCTAATATTTCAACATTCATAGATTTGTTAGCTAGTAATTTCCTTTGTGTTTCATAATGGTTAGAACAGAGTGTGGTACAGTAACTTGAAGATTCTATCTCAAAGTGATTTTTCTTTTAGTTTTTGCTTACTAGGAAGGCTATAGCTGTAACAGCTTCTCAAATAAGGTCCAAGAGATTGAGTCAACACTCCCAGAACATTTCCTTGCGACTCATGAACATAGAGACTGCAAGGTTTTCTGGACATCGGGTAGACCCAGAACTGGTGATAACATCAGAGCGGTTTTCAAAGATCAAAAGACTGCATTCCTATTCAAGTCCCCATTCCAATGGAGACTTTTTCATTCCTTTGGTAGCTTGATACAATGTGATACAATGGTTTTGCTAGCAGCGCAAAATTGGGGATCCATATACAACAGTACCCTGTGGCACCCAAGAAGGCTCTCACTTGCCTCCTGGTGGTTGGAGTAGGAATACTGCATACAGCTGCTTTGCGTTCTGGTAAGGGTTCCAGGCGTTGAATTCCGCTGGACAACTGGAATCCTAGGTATTTAACTTGTTTGACATAATTATGCTTTGGCTCTTGAGACTTTGTATCCAGCCTCATTAAAAAGGTGCAAGAGTTCACTGGTGGCTGGTGGACATTCACTTTCTGAGTTGGTGGTTATGAGCAAGTTGTCCACATATTGAAGTAGAATTTTTTCTTTTTTTTTTTCTGGAGTTTCTGGATAACTTGTCAAATCTTTTGCTGAGTGAGGCGAGTTCTTGAATTCTTGAGGTAATATTGTCCAGATGAGTTGGCCCCGCCTCCTTGTAGTGGGGTCTTGGGCTAAGCGTATGCAGAAAAAACCATCTTTTTAAGTCCAGAATGATGAAATGTATAGCTTCAGCAGAGATCAGTTCCAAGAGAATATAAGGATTTTGGTACCACTGGTTGTATAGTTTCAGCTGCATCATTCATTCTTCTTAGATCCTGCACTGGGCGGTAATCACCTGTCCCAGGCTTCTTGACTGGCTTGAGGGTGACAATGGCAGGGGCTATGTTCTTCGCTAGGCCAGGTGGATTATCTTCTGCCCATCCTCCAGGTGGGGCTATGAGGTTGGTAAGTGTACAGCTTGTTGCTTTGGATGCAGGTGAATAGAACCGCCATTCTTCTTCTTGGGGACAGTTTGAGTTTCATTTTTTTCTTCCTTCAACAGAGGATATCTGTGCTTGAAGCTTTGCAAGCAGATCTCGGCTCCAAAAATGGAATAGGGCATTCAGGCATATACAGGAACTGGTACATTATTATTATTATTTTTTTTCTAGTTCACACATGTGGTTCTGCAGAAAAGGCTTTGCGAGAAAAACACAGGGGCTACTGGCTTTAGTATTCTGCTCCTGTATCCCCCATAAAAGTCCATATATTGGTCCCCTATTTTTCAGACTGACTTCCTGGGGACCCAGGGAAACTGGAGAGTCCGGTCTGGCCTAGTCTTCATCCATGCTGTAGCCCTCTCAGGCTGCCACTCACGCTATAGCTGCTCCACTCTCGTGCTGAAACACTGTGCTTGGTTTTATTCTGTCTATGATTCTACAATCAAGTACTCCCTCCTGGGGTGGAGTCAAGATACGGGCATTCACTTCTCTAATGTCCTTCTTTTTCTATAATGGGCGTACTCACACCCAGTTTTTCACTTCCTCTGTTCCTTCGATTAGGATAACCTCCTCACATCATTCAACTAAAATATCATTCACTTTCTCTGTTACATTTATTTTCACAATTCACACACCCTCTGATTAACTTTCATTTAACCATTATGCCCGCAAATTCATCCAGTTCTTTGCAATTTCCGTTCATTAGTTCAATCAAGTCCTAAAACTTCTCAGTGTATAATGCAGTTTTTTTTCAGTTTTAAACAAGTCTGGTCAGCTGACTTTCACTTCTAGTCCGGAGGGGGTGGACATTCCCCTGTTGCAGAGGTGGCTAGCAAACTACTTGGGAATCTGTAGTCCCCCCCCCCCTCTCCTGGATTCTGTTTCTCCTAGCAATGCTCTATCCAGGAGGTTGATTTTTTTTTTTTTTAAGGATCCACTTCTCTGCTGTGGGCACATTAGTTCCCGCCCACGGGGGGGGGGGGGGGGTTGACATCATCGGTGGACTGGGCTCCATCCCCCCCTTAAGCACTCTGAACAGAACTACTTACAGAGAGAGAGAGAGAGATGAGACAGGATATCTAGAAATTCTGGGGCAAAATCCTGATTGGGACAGAGACATTTCATAATCTTCAGTAAATCCCTTACTGAAATTCTTTATCATACTTGAAAAGACACTTATTATTTCTGTAAACATAGGGCAGGCAGGAAACACTTAGATTGAGCACATACATCCATTATGCTTCTTATAGAGAGAACTATAGCTATCTGTCAGCATGTCTCTGCAAAAGAAATTATTTTTTAGTTCAGGAAGCAAATATTTAAAAGACATTCCGGATATTTTTCATAAAATACAGTACACCTTTCCTTTTTTTTTTTTTAAATACAGAAACACAGATTAATTTATCTTAAAAGCCAATATTGTAAAGGTCAGTGTAGCTAACTGATTTGTTCATTAGTAACCAGCACAGAGGGGAAGCATGCATTCAAATGACTTATACTCATTCATAAAAAGATAAACTTTGTTTTTAAAACTTTTGGTTAAACAGAGCTAGTGAAACCAGAGAAAAAACTAATTATAAATTCATCACGCTTCGATTAAATGAAGAGACTTTTCAAATCGGGAGTCCCTTTTCATTCCTAGGAGAAATCTCCTGCAGTCTCCAGCTGTCTCTCCAGAACCTTTTTTTTTTTTTTTTCTTCAGGCTATGTGGAAGCCACACCCCTCGACTCGCTGGGGCTTAACTGTGCTCAGGAAAAAAAAAAGGATTTCTCATTCCCACACACAGAGGGATGCCAGAAAAAACAATTTAAATCAGTGTCAAGTCGTGATCTAATAATTACTTTGTAGGTCAGAGGAAAATATCATTTCCTATTTGAATCATAAAACACAGGGCAAAGCTAAGCCCACAAATATATTATACCTATCTGACCGGAATAACTAATCTTACCCTACACACTATAACTGAACTAAACCCGTCACCTCCTGGATAGTTCTGCAAAGTAACAGCAATATAACAGGCTCAATTGACTTAGAAATGCAGACAGAGCAGAGAATATAACTAAAAACTGTTTGCGGAGCTCTGATGATTAATACAACCTTCAAAACTAAAATTCTGACTAAATATTCTTATTGAATGGTACACAATACATGACCACAGCAGGAGGAACATTACTATCAGAACAAAGTGAATAAAAACAGGTAGAAACAGGTATAATTGTCCTGATTAGTCCAGCAGCAGATCGTTGAAAAACATGCCTGCATAGGGTTAAACAGCACCAAACATTCTCCTGCACAGACACGCCCCTTGTCAGCTTTTTTCACTGTGCAGTAGGATAAACGAACTGGGTGAGACCAGCTTCTTGATTTTACAATGACTAGCCCAAATGTTTGCGTCTGTTTCCTTTTCTTAATACTATTTCTTAATCGGTAAACTGTCACAAATTACTCAACAGAATAATCTCACATTTATAACAGAAGGGAAACTCGTGGTTTCAACAGATAACAAAAATCAAATACACAGGACGGACAATACACCAAACGCTTCATCCGTTTCACGACCTAGACGCAGTCACCCGACTAGGAACTGCGCTAGTCCAGAGTCCACTCTCGCTTGGTCCGTGCTGCCAGACCTCTCATTCACACTTCATTCACACAATCATGCTAGCAACGTATCTCAGAATGCATTCCTTTCTATCTATTCTGACTAGTCTTTTTCCCAATTACAAAAAGGATGAGGGTTTCACCCGGCGAATTCCCATGCGGGGTTACTCGGCCCTTCCTTGAGAGCTCTCTTACCAATTCCCAATATCTCGAGATTACAAATTCCAAGTTCCACTGGCAGTACTGCTCTTTCTATTTCTGTCTAGTGTCGCCCCCGCCTGGCCAGGTAGATAACTGGCGGCAGGTGAGGTCGCCTTTTAACCTTAGGATAAGATTCTCGGTAATGGCTGCCAGAAGGGCTGATGGGAATCGTAGTTTATCCTAAGGTAAAGGAGTTGTGATCCGAGGGTTTAGGCACGAGACAGAGAAAATTTATATTTTTAGTGTAATCAGGGGTTTCTTCATACACAGGAGGCGTGAGGCACAAAGTAGGGAAAAAGGAACTTTTAATCCACGCTACTGCTTCAAATCAACAGGAACCAAAATTAGGCTTTCAATATAACTTCCAACACAGATGGCATCACTTTGCTTGAGTAAATTAAACTGGCTTTTTCAGAGCTTTTAAACAAACAATGCTTTCCTCTGAAACAGGAACAACTTCTTGTTGCCCAAAACCAAAACTTTTAAATGTTTCTTAGACATATGAATCAGCTTCTCACTACGTCAGCACAATCAGCTGCTTCTTGCAGTTTGTGACGTCTTCACAAAATACGTGCTTTTCTGAGCATGGCACAGCTATAAGGCTTTCTAGGATTCTTCACCGTCAGAGGTAAAACACATAGTACACTGACAATCCATTATACTATTGTCTACATGCGTTGTATCCATTTGTTCTTCTCTATCACCCTCCCTTATATCATAAGGTAGGTGCATAGAGAGCTGACTATCTTCCTTCCTTATTAAATCTTTGAGCCTTCTTAATAAAGTTTGCTTCTGCAGTAACTCATCCGTTAGCTGAGCTACGTGCTGATTAGACCAGCTGTCTCCCTTTCCTCTGGGACTCTGGCTATGCTTACAGTTAGCTTTCTCTCCTATGGGTAATTCTCTGGGGCTTTTCCTCTGTGAGGATTGATAAGGACAGACTTGCCTTTGTTCTGTGGTATTTAGGGATTCCTTCCGTCCTGCAAACCAGTCATGCTTTTCTTCCAGTGCAGACTTTCCCTTTGCTGACGGCACCCTCTCAATCCCAGTTGTATCTGGCAAGCTTTCATCAATCTTCTCTTCACAGCAAATAGTATCTCTCACACTCTGTCTCTCAGGCTCTGCAAACACTCTCTTACTTGCTCTGCCTCCTGGACTCTGTGTTGGCCCCTCTCCTGAACTCCCGATTGAGTTCTCCTCTGTATTTCCTGAGCTACCCGAGCTCGAGCCTCCCGAGCTCCAGCCTGAGCTACCTTCTGTTCTGTGAATCTGGTTTTTAAACTTTCCTTCTCTTTGAGGCACACCCTGCTCCCAACACATGTGACCAGAGTCTAGCTTCACTCTGACGTGCTGCTGTGGGCGGGGCTTAGGTATGACCAGCTTCTGAGTCCTAGACTCCTGGTTGCTAGGGAAACCTATGATACAACCTGATTTAAAGTGACAGGAGTCTTTTTCCTGTGCATTTCTGTAATCAGCCGTGGTTTCCTTACCACACTAGACATACCAAAAACCCAGTCCTGTCTGCTCTGACCAGGCTGAATCATGATTCTCTATAATAGCTGTACCTAGCGAATACTCATGCAAGGATTTTCAAACAAAGACTTAAGTCTTACCAAAGTTTTCAAACTGCAGTTCTAACTCATCTGTCTAGACAGGTTTTCAAAACTATACTTACCAGATCTGGTTCCCAAGCTTCTGAGTTGGATCCTGGACTCCCCCGGGTCGGAAGTGTTGGCCAGCTGGACTCAGTGCCTGCCGAGGCCAGGCAGAACTCCCTCCGATACAAGAGGATCGGTGGGCCCAGGGAAATTCCCCTGCATCGGATTGGCATGGTTCCAACTGGACCAAACCTCAAGGCGAATTACGTGGATTTATTCACTTGAACACTATCCACCACTCGCACTTCCCGGCCAACGCACCAAGAATGTAGCAGCAGATAAGCATGCAATAAATAAATCCAGGAGTCTTTTCAAGGATCCAAGCCAGTTTAATGTGCACATGGCTCAAGCAATAAGCAATTTCAAAATAGCTGAGCAATGGCTTCTAGTAAAACAACAACTTTTATAGCTTTCTTGTCCATTCTAAGCATAGGCAAACTTTTCATTGGTCCCAGTACCCCTCTCACCCATCTATTGGTCCCGGTACTGATATGGCTACCCAATTGGGACTCTGGTCTGGGCTCAGCACCTGGTTGCCCCCCTTCTAGTCCCAATTACAATGGTCAGTGTCTCTAACTTGTTACATCTCTCCTCCAAGGTCGCTTAGCTTGTTAAAACATATGGGAAGCAGGGCACTGTAACCTTGCTTTTTGCAGAGTTAATTAATTCCATAGAAGCATAGTACACCTTATCAGTACCAATTAAACTTGTTTTTCTATATTTTCTAAGTTTCGTTTCTGCTTAGCTATGTTCAGTTAAACTGAGTTAAGTTTCAATTCTATGGTGTCATCATTCAGGGGGGTTTTCATTCCTCTGGGCCTAACTACAGGCTTCAGTTACAGGTCAAGCTGCTCAGGCCTGTCTGCTTAGTTCAATTAGCATGGATCATAGGCCGTCGCCTACCACAGTAGGTAGACTGGTTATTTGTCTATAATTTTTGGGAATGTTACGTGGGTCACCCTGGTCTGAAAGCCTTCTAATATCTTGGTTAAGATATAACAGTGGACCTCCTGTGTACTAATAAGGTCCATTACTTGGATATAGAGAATAATGATTCAATAATCAACCTCTGTAGCTAAATACAATGCAAATATGAACTTAGAAATTTTGTTATTCCTCTTTCTTTGGGCATAACTCTACAGCCCCTCTCATTTCTAATTCATCAGGGCATTTTAGCATTTCACAAGCTAGGCTCTTTAAGATATTTTGATCACTGTAGCATTTAGGGTCTGTATCTGACTCTCAGGCTGTAAATTGATATTTATATATATTTCATCAGTAGGGACCTAGTCAGTAGCATTTCCTGCATCACTGTTGTATTTAACATTCACTATTAAAACTGCAGAAAGTAGAGCTTAAAAAACATCTTTCTGCATAACATCACCAAATTCCATCTCTTCCTTTTTGAACACACTGCTAAAACCCTTATCCACCCTTTTCCTGTTTAGACTACTGCAATCTGTTCCTCATATAACCCCTCTTCTGAAGTCACTTCATTGGCTCCATATCCATTTCTTCATACAGTTCAAGCTTCTTCTACTCACCTACAAGTGCATTCATCTGCAGATCCTCATTACCTCTCCTATCTTATGTACTCCTACATTCCTTCTCAGGAACTCCACTCATCAGGTAAATCACTCTTATCTGTGTCCTTCACCACCACCAACTTCAGACTCTTTTGCTTCCACTTTGCTACACCATATGGCTGGCATAGATTTCCTGACTCAGTGGTATGGAAATTATGTAATTAGTAGTAGTAGTAAGTTTCTACATGAGTTAGCAAATTTGGCACTTGCCAATTGGCTCAGTGACAATGAAGTGCAAAGGATCTGGATTTGATTCCACAAGCAGGCTTTCTGCTTCACAGGTCTCATGGAGCAACAATATATTCAGGCCCCATGTTTGCAAGACTGTCATTTTGTGCCTGGGCTAAGTGAACTGGGAAAGAAAAAAAAATCTAGAGATAATTGCTAGTGAAGGCTCATGTTGCTGAATTCTAGCTCTCATTCTTATTGACCTGGCAAGAGGAAACTAAATAAAATCAAAAGAAAGAGTTATTGGAACTATTTGTTTATATGTGCAACTTAAAAGCACCCCCATAACATGAATGTCTGCTCTTCTCTCTCAGGATCCTAAACAAAAATGCTGATAGGTCTATGGAAGTCATAATAACCCTGGCCTCATACTTACTGTCTCTACCTGGGACAGGCAGACGTGCAAAGCACACAGGAAGAGCATGTGGCAGGATGTAAGAAGCTCAAAAAATAGAGACTTAGGATAATGGACAGGATGTAAGAAGCTCAAAAATCAGTCAGGAGAAGATCATTTCTACCACTGTGGGGTACTAGGCAATCTGGGGAGGTATTGGAGTGATAGGGAATGAAAAGGCAGGCAATGTTCCCTCTAAGCTGCACAGGAGTCCTCTACCTGCATTCTTGTTGGTGAGGAGTGGTGCTTCAGTACTGCATTTTTAAAAAAGAAATCATTTTAATTTTTAAATTTGAAGTTCTTACCACATTCCAAATGGAAAAACAAAACAGGGCAATTGAAGCAGGCAAAGTAATACACAAAAGTAATTAAAAAATAATACCATCATTCATAGCATTGTATTTTTGATCATGAGGAGCAGGCAAGTCTCTTGACAGTCCTTCAGAACCTGCCTGTTCCTTGTGATTGAAAACATGTTACTGAAGTACCACCCCAAACCTGCAGAAATACAGGTGAAGGACTCTCATACAGTGGATAGGAGGGATCTGCTCCTGAGACTATTTTAGCCTAGTGATATCTATTGTTGTTGTTGTGTGCTGTCGAGTTGATACCAGCTTCTGGTGACCCTCTGGATAGTTGGGACTATCCCCTGGGTTTTCTTGGCAAGATGTGACCAAAGGTAGAGTAGCAGGCCTTTTTTTCCATGCAGTAAGCCTACAGCAACGAGGATCTGTATTCTGTCATAATCAGGCAATTCTCTTTCCACCCATCCTATCCCCTAAAGCTCAATTAGGCCAAAAAGAAAAAAATAATTTTGAGCAGTATGGAAAGGGTTGGTCACAGTATAGTATGTTGAAGTAGGCGGTGATGACTTCATATGAAGAACACACAGTAAGTAATACTTTATGTAAATCAGTGAATATAAAGTATGGCCTGATATTGAATTGGACAGTCTATGCGCCACTATGGCGCATAGCCCTGCCCACTGACCCTTAACCCTGGATATTGTGGGACCCTAGCCTGGGCCCGAGGGCTTACAGGCTTAGGGCTGCCTTGTAATGTCCTTAAATAAAGCTTTTCTGACTGTCCCCAGTGGAATTCTGGGACTTGTAGTTAGGCTTTTCTTGAACAAGGACAAAATGTAGTGTGAGACCATTGGTAAGGCATACAAGAATATTTATTTTTTCTATGGGGATTTCCAAGGCATTAAAATTCAAACACAAGGCATTAGGATACTTCTCCAACACAAAGGATAACAGAAGATAACTGGCAACTGAGGTAAACGGAAACCAAAAGTCCTGCTAACCTTAGCAGCTGTTTTTCATTAAGCAAAATAGTACTCAGCACAGCTTCTTGAATCTCTTTCAAACAAAAGGTAAACTTTCTTCTTGGCACAACTGTTGTTTTCCCTTTTAAACAAACTTCTGATAACACACAGCTTTTGCACAACTGTGGTTTTCCCAGTTCAAACAAACTTCTGGTAACACACAGCTTCTTTGCTTTATAAGAAAATTCTCACTTGGTAAAACACATCCTTGGCTTTAGAAGACTATTAGCTGTTACAGAGTTATGCACAATACAACTTCTCACTCTTTCTCAGCTCTGCTTAGTAAGGCTCAGTCTTCTTTTAAACAGAATGAGCAATCCATTGGAGAGATTCCTAGGTCAGACTCTGGCACATAAGAATTGACCTGCATTTCCTCCTGGGCTAAAGAATGCTCATTGCCTTCTACAGTCTTAAAAGCTTCCTCAGCTTCTCTGTCTTGTAGGAACTTTTGAAACTGGCTCCACAGCAAATCTTTCTGATTGGGCACAGTTACTTTGGGAGAATAAGCCTTTCTCTCAGGGAACACTTGTGCTAATGTTTCTAGTGTTTTTAGCTCAGCTGCTCTGCTCACTGCTGGGGTTTGGCTTTTTCCACTCTCAAGCGTCTCCACCCACCTTCTGGCAGTTGTAGGGCTCAGGTCTGGCTCTTGTACACTAGCTGTTGCAAACTGTTCCTGTTCAGCTATACATCTGTTGGCTTCACTTCTAGGAGCATTTCTCAGACACCCACTGCTTCCTTTTCTACTGACCTCTTTCAGCTTCTGGAAGTCAGACTTCTTGTGCCTTTCCCCACTCCTTCTCTCATGAGATCTCTCCTGAAAGCCTTCCTGGAATCCTTCTTCCTCTCCAGGATCTCCCAGGGCTCTGGGATATCTCTTCCCACTGGAATCCCCTTGCTCCAGGATCTCTCCTTCTCCTGTGGAAGTGACTCTCCCTTCCTCCCCTCTCTGGTCAGAGTGAGGTTTTAAAAACTGTTTCTTCCCTGCCACACCCTTGCCTTCGCACAGGCCTTTCCAATCAGTATCTAAGCCTGCCTCCACTTCAGAGTCTGGGCGTGGCTTAGCCTCAGCAGAGACAGGATTTTTTTTCTTTCCCGCTCTGCAAGCTCTGTGCACAGCTTGTCTGTCACTTGTTTTAAAGGCAGAAACATGGTTTTCTTCTATCTCCATCTGTTCTTGGCCGCTCTCATCACCACAATATTCAATGCTGTGGTGACGGCATTGAATATCTGGGGTCATTGCACATGCCCTGGAGCCGCCGAAGCTAACCGGGTAGCAGCGATATTGCACGGCTATCTGGTTAGCTTCCGCGGGTAAAACTAGGCCAGCTTTTGCTACACCTAGTTTTACCTGGTAATTGCTAACCAGGTAGTGGTGCAGTATCACCGCTACTCAGTTAGCAACAGTCTCTGCTTCTGCTCCACCCTGGAATGCCCCCCAGCAAGCCCCGATGCTAACTGCATAGCACTGGGGCATGTAGCGTGGTTAGAAGGGGATGTTCAACGGTGCTATTTATTTATTTTATTTTATTTATTTAACAGTTCTTATATAGCACTTTATCATTGAATCAAAGCGGTTTACATTATAACTTACAGGATTTACAAGGAACTTGTCATGAAACTTGAGGGGGTGGCATGCAGGAGATGCACTGATGCATAACTTATTTACAAACCATGTAAGTGCCATTGAATATCCCAATTTAAGGCATCTATATGGTTTACTGAGCTGTAAACCTTGTAAATGCCTTTTGAATGTCTGGCCCTATCTGCTTTTCCCCGTGGATGAGCAGGATGGCAAATCCTTGCAACAAGGGCAATGTCACCTATGGAGCCAGGCACAGGAAATAGGTCTCCAGCTAAGATCTCTCTCGAAGCTTTTGAGAAGTTCACTGTGTATGTGCATCACTTCCCGCCCACCGCTGTCGCACAGGACCACCTCAGCCTTCATCCTTCCTCAAAGCCAAGAGGTTTTGTCACCACAATTCAAGTCAAGACCAATGTTCCCTCTAATTTTCTGTAGGCTGTGCGCGCATAAAATATCAGTTGTGCAGCTTTTGAAGGAAGGTTAAAATTTTGTGCGCCACATAATGACACTCGGAGTTATATACTTTAAAATTTGACTACACTTCAGAATACAGTATGTACACCACATTGATTTTAATCAAATTAAATGAAAATAAATGATTACTAAATGAAGCGGAAAATTTCTAGTAATTACAATCATAACTTTTAAATTTTAAGACGTCTGTGTTGTTTTCTATCAGAATCAGAACCGTAATTTTTGTGCGCTCTGTTGTAAAGTATGTGCGCTCGCTCAGCGAGGTGTGTGCGCACGCACACGCGCACAGCTTAGAGGGAACAGTGCTCAAGACCATTTGAATTTTTAGCAATTTTTCACATTTTCCTGATTTGTTTCTTCATTTTTCTCAAATGTGTCATTGTTGTGCAGTTTTTGATTCCAAGTAGTGTCTTAGGTAGGTTTTTGGTAATTTTTTTAAGTTTACTTTGTTTTTTCATGTTGACTTAGTACAGGCCTCAGTCGAAGACCTTGGGAACCTCGGTTGGTAACTTTTTTCAGAATCAAGTCATTTGATTTTGCTGCAGCTGTCTTTCAGTGATATGTATCAGAAAAGAATCCCCAGCAGGTTTAGAAAGTGCACCAGACGCAGCAAGACCATATCTGTAATGGCTACTCACAACTGGTGCTTGCAGTATCTAGGGCAGTGCTGCACAAACTTCTATTCTGTTTGACACCATATTAATATTTAAATATTCAAATGACCCCAGATAATGATGAAAACAAAATAGCAGACGGTTACTTCCCTTCTCCCTCCCTTATGCTTCTTCCTCTCCCATATATCCAAAGTACAAAAGCAGCAGCAGTGGTGGCGGCAACAGTATCAGCAGTTAGCACAGGAACCTTTGTGTCATTGTGCGCTCACAGACCCCACTACTTCCAGTCTAACAGGAAGCCCGCATGGGAGGAGGGGCAGAGCCTGTGAATGTTCACTGGTTTATAGACCTCGTATTGTCTGCTACTACTAGGCAAAGGTCACAGGTGAGTACCAGAGAGAGTGGGAACAGCCCTATGTCTGTGGCCCCCATCTGCTGCTGCTATGACCCCATTTGGGGTCCCGACCCACAGTTTGGGAACCACTGATCTAAGGCCTAACCATGATCCCACTCAAAGTGATTCGTGTTCACAGATGTCAAAGAGAAGGTTGAAAGGTCAGGAAAAGTGGTGCAAATGAATTTTTGTCATTGAGAAATCAGAATCATTGGTCTCCATGGGCCCAGGAGCTGCATCATACACTGGGGATGCATTGGCACTGAGAGTCATAGATCACCCTTGACATCAAGCATCAACAGAGGCCATCAGGATTGGACATCTTCTGAATCCTACCCAAAAAAAGGATTCAATCTCATTTTCATCAACATTGATGGCTTGTGATGCTGACCATCGGGTGCAGGCCAGAGTGCATTGACTTCACTCCTCAAGCACAATATCAACAGCATCAAGGCACTAAGAGAGTGGGTACCCGTGAACTGCTCCCCCCATCCTCCTCAATACCACAGGGGACACAATGGCCTCCAAGGGCCTGAGACCAAGCTTCTGATACTTCCCAGGTTTCTCAGGAGGCTATGGGTGTGGAGGCGTGACCCAATGGTTAGAGCAGATTCAAATCCTGTGATCATGGGCAAGTCACTTAACTCTTAGATTGTAAACTGAACAGGAACATACCTACTGTACCTGAATGTAAATTGCTTTGAACTTATGAAAAAAGGTATAAGGTAAATCCAATTCCTTACTGTAATCTTAACACCTTTGTCAATGGCAGCCTTTGAGGAGCACTCACTTGGAGATTCAATGAGCAGAGAGAATGATTCTTTTCTCAACATGATGCTGTGGCTTTGACATTATCGGTGTTGGTACATTGAGAGATCCAGCCAGTTCTGAGGACTCAAACACTGCAGGAGATACATTGACACTGATACTTCAAAGGCCTTGGGGTTGGTGTCTGTTGTACTGTCGTCAGTCTCCAGTGCACTGGGGGAAGAATCTTTACTGAGACATTGGAGAGCCTCAATGTCTTGATACTCTTACTTGAGGCCTGCTCACACTGAATTTTAAAGATTGAAGTAGGCAGAGATCCAACCTTTCCATTGGAGTATTTTACAGGGTCAAACTGAGTGCTCCTGGGATGCTGATTAAGAGCCAGAGATATTCTCTAAAGAGGAAGGTTCCATTGGCTTACCATCAAATCCATCTCCTGCTCATGTATGGAGGAAATCTCCACCTAAGGAGCTCTCCTTCATTGATTTTATTAAGGAAATGGTGGAGACCATTCTATTTAAGTTAAGATGGAGGAGAAAAATGGGACTGAAACATTGGACATCTTCCAATACCTCAACTCACTTAAGGAAACTGTAACAGTGACTGTTCACTAAATTCTCTTGGATGTACAGATGAGAATGTATGAGACCCTTTGTACATGCTATGAATAAGAAGGGTGACCTGATGTACAGATTCTAGAATGCTCCCAAATTCAAGAAGCATCAGTTTCCTCGCCATTCAAAAGTATCTGTATGCTATGCCATAGAGAAACTTATTGAAATGTGCCCCTTTTGTGGTTAATTTTATAACAGCATAAGTCTTTAAAAACTGTGTTCTACAGACAAGCTTTTGGGGAGGGAGAGGAGTTGTTTGATAACAGGTTTTAGGAGATGGGTGTATTGTTATTGGAGTATAAGTCTGTTCCTTATGTTATGGTGTTTTTGTACATCATGCAGAGCAATATTTTGGTTGCACAATTCATAATTGTAATAAAATAAATAAAATACAAATAAATATGTGAAAAGTCCTAAAAGGCACCTATGTTATGCTATTTTATTAAGGCTACAGAGGCAGCAATCTACCTTTATAAACGAGGCTCATACAATGGCTCTCAGTAGCACATAAATGCTCTTGTACAAATTTACATCTGCTCCAGAGAAGGAGCAAATATTTATTTATTTAACAGCTTTTCTATACCACCTTTGTCCAAAGCGGTTTACATCAAACAACATAACATAATCACAGTGGATTTGTTTCACAATAAACAAAGAGAAATAACTTGGAGATAAAAATGGGGTTAACTATGGGGAAGGGAATATGTATGTATGTACTCTATGCATGTACACCCAGATTGTATAAAATATGCATGTAGAATGTGACTCCACCCCTGCTCAGCTCAAACCACCTCCTGGGAATGCCGACATGCAACTTGTTGAAGCGTGCGCATACTCCACTGCACAAATGAAGAAGAATTATTTTCCACATGCAAAACCTGCTTTATATGTGGAAAAATATAAAATGACCTCCTTTAAATGATTTTTGGCAACGTATGTACAAATTTTCATAGCAATAATGTTTACTTAATCTAAATTTGAGAGAGACAGATACAGACAAGCCCAGGAGCCCATCCCTAGCTGCACATCTACGCTTACAGCCAGCTCAGTCTTGACACTGCCAAACCTTGCTCACTAGGCTTTAAAATATAAAGTTAATTAAACTAGGTCAAGCTTCAAGGGTATGCTGCTATAACTACCAATAATTAATTTGAGCAAGTTTAAACAAGACGATTCTGCCAATTCCTCAGCAACAAGAGGAAACAGAGCCTGGGAAACATTCACTTCATTTCTCTCTCTACCACATTGCAGTCTCAGTGTCCATAGCATACTGAAGAGGGTGAGAAATAGAGAAAGCATACAGCAAGAAGATATGTGTTCTGAATAAGGACTATCAGCACTTAGTGGTGTGGAGTGGAGGAGGAGTCTAATGGTTAGTAGTAGTATGCTGAGAACAGGGAAGCCCAGTTCAAATCTCACTCCTACTCCTTGTAGGGTTGCCAACTGGCTCCAGATGCGCCCGACAGGCTTGATCCAGTCCTGGGTTTACCCCATTGCATGCAGGGAGATGTAGTTTTGTTTTTCTTATAGAGTGCAATGGAGAAATCAGAACTACATGTCCCTACATGCACTGAGGTAAACCCAGGACTGGATCAAACCTGTCGGGCGCATCTGGAGCCAGTTGGCAACCCTAACTCCTTGTGACTTTGAGTAAGACACTTACCTCTATTACCTCAGGTACAAACTTGGATTGTAAGCCCTCCAAGTGATAAGAAAATGCATTACTGTACCTGAATGTAAATCAGCTTGAGCTACCTCCCATCCAGCAGCACTGGACATCAATGCTGCTGAGTGTACTAAGCTTCCACATATAGATAGAGCACTCAAGGTTAAAACAGTCTTCTTCATTTAGGGGCATGCTTACTAAAGGTTTTAACACACAGCTCTTTTATTTCACTTAAAGCGCATTAACCTTCAGTAAACATACCCATTAGTTTGAAAACACATAGGTGAATATTGCAACCCCATGCTCACTGTATTTTTTTTAACATTGATCATGGCATTTAAAAAATACATATATTCAGCCCTGAATGCACTGAGAATACAGTGGCTGCCAGTAATATTCAGCTGCTACATGAATAGCTATCTGTTTTATTTTAGACCTTTTTTCAGCTTTTCAGCAGGCCTAAAGCCAGCCACATAGCTATATTGCCACTTACGCATAATTAGGTGTTACCCACCATGCTCCACCCTTACTCTGCCCAGACACTATGCAGATACAATTAGAGCACTTTTCAGTGGTACTATCCATAAAGCACCTTTGAAAATCATCAATCAGCCACCAATAAAGGCATTACTTTTTTCAGAAAGTGACCCCGCAAATTTCATCACATTGTAAATCACAAACACAAGCAATGACAGAATCCTTCATCTGCAGAGCTCCCAGCCACTTTCTAGGTGATAACCCAGAAACAGGGAATGTGACGGCACATATGGTTCATCTAGTTTATTGCCAGCCCTACAAAGCTTCTGACTTTAGCCCCTACTTTTATCACTAAGGATCCTCTGAATCCTAGCATTTCAATACTACTATTGCTTCCACTGCCTGCATACACTGCCTTACTTATGAATATACCTCCAACAGCCTCAGGCCATAGGGACCAAGGAAGCTGTCATGAGTTTTCAGCTTATGTTTTAATGATTTTTAGGTAGATAGTTTTTTTTTTTAACAAGGAGTTCATATATTCTTTCTTCTATGAAGACTATATTCAACCCCCCCACCAACTGTGTTAGTGCCACTGAATAACCCGGATAAGGTGATTAACATGGTTAGTAGGTTAATCCTTTTGAATATCCCCCCCCCCTCCCACCACCACTGCCTTAGCAGATTACAGTTCTTCAAACACTGCAAATTGTTAAAGCATTGCCTGATTATTTTTCTCACTATAATAGGTGGTTTAATAAGTACATGAGTTCTGGGGTTTCCCCCACTGAATTCTATGGTGCCGAGACAAATAAATGTTGCAGAGAATTTCCAAATGAGGTGATGTAAGTAAAGTGTGATGTGTTGGCAGGTATTTTTGGCTCCTTGCACTAAGTTCCTGATGACATTCACAACCTGTGCTTGCTTACTGTAATGTGGTTTGCCCCAGTGACTTTGCACATCAGAAAATGGATTTGAATATATGAATGAAAATGTTCATTAGGTGCTATTATGTTTATGTTGTTTCAAACTGTTTCCCTTATGTGTTTAATTTCATTGCATTTACAAACAAACGGTATCAGGTCTCAGAGTCTCCGCCCAATCCAACACCCAATCTATGTATAAAAAATGTAACTCTGAGCCTGCAGCCAACCTCTACTCCTAACCCCCTTTCCAACTACCAAAAGCCCCCAAACCTCCCCACTGAAATCTAGCAGTAGGACCCCCCTGACCTACTCCTGTTCAAGTCCAGCAATGCTTTTGCTAAAGCTAGCCAGTGTCACTCGTGTAGCTTTAGTGGAGGCTCAGAGTCATTTCTTTGCCCACAGAATGGATGAGGGAGCACGCACTTGCATCCAACAGAATTTTTGTTAAAGGACATTCAGAATGACACATACTACATAATCCATATGTGTAAGGATGCAAAGACAAGACTTATGCTTCAACGTAATACATACATCATTACCATAGCTTTAAATGCAGAACAAAATATTGAACACATTTTGAACCAATAAATGCTCATAAGAGACAGTGAAAAAAGATTTTGTTCATACCTCCACTATTGCCACCAGATTACTCGTTGTTATTAAGTGCCATTGAGTAACTACTGCAGAGGGGAGGAGTAGCCTAATGGTTAGAGCACTGGCTTGGGACCCAAGAGACCAGGATTCAATTCCCACCACTACTCCTTGTGGCCTTGGGAAGTCACTTACTCTCCATTGCCTCAGAAAATTCCAAGTTATCAATGTTTAAGTTACAATATAAACTGCCTTGACTGAAATGATAAAGAGGCAAAAAAAAAAGCTAATAGCTAAAACTTTAACTCATGGTTACCTGTGGACAGTTGTCCTAAACTGTGTATGGGCTTCAGTCAGGTCGCTAATTATTGACAGTAGCACTGCAATAACCTTAAGAAAACACTGCCCAAAATACCCAAGTTAAACAAACTTGAAAAAGCAATTCATGTGAAACAGTGTTTTAGAAAGGATGTCCAGTGCAAAACATCAGAGAATATTTAGGTTTCAGTCCCAAATGGTTGGCCACAGAAACAGCTTCTTGGACGTCCTAATAGCATTGCCTCCATAAAATGGGCATTTTTTTGCTCCTTCTTTATTATCAGGAGCAGATAGATGCCTACATGCCTCAACAACCAGGGCCAGAAGAGCTTGTGCTGTTCTGAAGTCACACTGTAAATGTTTCTTTGTTGCTCTCCCCAGGTCACTCCCAGGGCTGCTTCAACCCCTTATGGGACTTTGGGCAAACGTTTGCAAGTGGGCTCCCCTATACACAGCCCCCCGTCCCATTCATCCCCCCCCCATTTGCAGCCCCCCCCCCCCCCCCAGAGCAGCACAGTCGGCGGCCCTCTTCCTACCTTCTGCTCCCTCGGGTCACACGCAAGTGAAGTGAGCAGCACTTTAGAGAACAGACAGGAAGCAGGAAATCATTGGTCTGTTCACTAAAGTGCCCTCCACTTCTCTTGCAAGCAGCCTGAGGGAGCAGAAGGGAGGAACAGGGTCATTTTTACCTGTGGGCAGCAGGACAGCCGGGCCTCCATTATGCAGGGGCCTAGGGAAGCTGCCCCTTTTGCCCATAGGTAAAAGCACCCCTGGCTGCTCTTCTGACATAGTCTCGTTCTACTTGGATGTCCTTGCACTGGGGACATCCATATACCCGGGTTCTAAAATGGCTCTGGCAACATCCTTGTGATTTGGACCTCTGCGTACTCATTTTCAGATGTCCAAAAAACAAATCGAGCTTCTAAAATTACCCAATATTTAAATATTAACACTTAAAGGGCTTGGGATGAAGCTATGGTAATGCAACAAATTATTTCAATCAATGCCTTTATGATAAATGGAATTTCCCAGTTCTTGTGCTACTTTTATGGTGAAAATGTCCAAAAAAGGAATTAGTGCAGTATCCACATGAGCAGTAAATTACAGATGGAGAGTTTGCATATGCAACCAATGAAAGAACCTTTGTAAATTAGTCTAAGAACCAGTCCAAGTGAAAACACGTTGGAATGTGCACACAATGGTGCATTTCCCCTTCCTACATTCGCAGACTCAGGCATGTCTGAGTGGAGACGTTTGTGGGAAGAGACCAGGACCGGCTCCATCAGCGGGCAGCACTTGAAGCACTTCCCTGACCCTTCCCCCATCAGTCCAGCATTTCTTCTCTATATGCTCCCCCCTTGCCATTTCCAGATTGCCCCATCCCTCTTGGTTCTCCTCCTGACCTGTGCCTCCAGGTTAACTCTGCACGGCACTCACACACATTCTAGGCCAGCTTTGTCCAGCCCCCTCCGACACAAGCTTTCTGTTGAAGGGGAGAAGGCAAGGGGCGCCTAGATTGCACCCTAGTGCTCCGATGCCCATCACTGTGCAGAGTTTACTAGCAGCCGCAGCTCAGGAGAAGAGACAAGGTAGGGCGACAGCGGTGACAGGTAGATGGAGTGATCATAGATGGAGCAATACCGCATGGGGGCATAGGAAGGGGAGATACTGGACTAAGGGGGAAGGCAGGCACACATGACAGCCTAGAGTGGCAGATATCTTTGGCTCAGCTCCGGAAAAGACATAGTAAAGTGTCTCTCAGAAGTGCAGTAGGGGCTGTATTGGGTGTGTTTGTAAGTGCCGTGGTGTAAACGTTTGTTTCTCTTGGGGACAACGTTTTTCAAATGGGTTAGTTTTGTGCATATCATGACAGCAACAGTATGTGGAATATGATCTCAGTCTCTCAAGTTTACTGCTAATGCTCGACTTAATACTTGCATCATGCCAAAGAGCAGCAGAGACAGAGCCGCTTTTATTAATGGGCAAAAGGGCAGCAGCCCTGGGCCCCTGCATAACGGGGGCCTGCTGCCCATAAGTAACAGCAGCCCTTGTGCCCATTGCTGCTGCTACTTCTCCTCTCCAGGGGGTGCAGCGGTGCAAATACATTTAAAGGCACCATGGCGCCAAGTTACCTTCTCTTCTAGTGCCGCGGTTTCTTTATTGCCGCTGCTATACCTCCCAGAGAATGGCAGGAGGGGGAACAGGGAGACCCCACAAACAGGGGGGGGGGGGGCATTGCATTCGTAAATGTTTGCCCAGGGCCACATAAGGGGTTGAAGCCTCCCTAGCAAACCTCATTCCTGGTGCCTTTTTGCTCCCGCTCCTGCCCCTCTCCATGACCGGCAGCGGCAGCAATGGCTTTAAACAGTACCACAGTGCTTACTTACATCTTCGGCACGGTGCAGTACTGTTCCTGCTTCTGCCTCCTCCTGTTTGCATGGCAGCAGAAAGTCTGTATTGGAGGGGTGGAAGCAGGAACAGCGCTGTGGTACTATTTAAAACCAGTGCTGTCGCTACTAGTCCCAGGGAGGGGTGGCAGTGGCGGCAATGGGTTGCCCTCGCACCACTAGCACTCTTCTGACTTTCCCCTGTGCTTTCGGGTAACAGAACCATCGTGTCGATTTCTCCTTCTCTTTTTATCCCTACGCATAACAGATGGAGAGTCTCTTCCCAAAAGGGGTGATCACAGGTGTGAAATGAGTCTATAAAGCAAGTAACTGTCTGTCCGAGCATGATTTCTTAATACAAAACCGTCACTTTGTTCTGCTATACAGCCCTCCTGGCTCTGTCATGAGGAGGAAAGTTTTCAAAGGCACTTACCCATCTGCTTGGCTACTTACATGGCTAAAAGGACTTTTTGAACATGCCGAGCCTGAAGGCAGCTAAAGTACGCACTTTCTAGGGAGCATTCTTGAACCAGCATTAGGTCAGAGGCAAAAGCATAATTTTCCTTCTTACTTTAAGGGGGAGACATAGGTAGGGAGATCAGATTGGGAGTGTGAATTTTCTCCTCCCCCCTCAGAAATGGATTGGGGGGGGGGGCCTTGGCTTGTTGAAGAATGATGCAAACTTTATTTCTCTACTCACATGCTCTATCATTTATTTATTTAGCATACATTTGTATACTGCTACTTCCAGCGATCAGTAGCGGTTTGATTACAGATATGAATTTGTCGAATCATGACAGAACTTTTGCGGTATACACACATTGATTTGGAGGGGGAAGCACAGCACACGGGGAGAGGTCATATGTAGAGGAATCATACACACTCATGCTCACATGCACTCTGGGTTCCCCTCCCTCCCGGGCATGAATGTCCAGCCTCAAACGTTTCACCTGTTCAGCAGCAGTTTCAATGGTACAATTCTGCCACAGCTGCTTTTGCCATCTGCTAGCCCCTTCTCGTCCCATTCACCCCCACATCAACAGCATCTCACCTCTCTCTCCCCCCTCTTGCAAGAAATGTTCCCTTTTCCCCCCGGGTTCTTCCACATCTGACCTGGCTGATCTGGGACCCTAGGGCATGATACAAAATCTTCAGTGGAAATAGCAGCTGCACCAACTATAATCTGTGAAAGGGTGGTTTTGACTGGGACAGTTTTGGCTTGCATTGCCTCCTTTTTGTCATAGAGGACCCTGTGGTCCAGGTGTGAGGGCAGCTTTCAGTACCATTTGGAACTGTATGTGGGGTCCTACGGAGGTCAACATTATCACCACTGTTATTTAATATCTTTTTACGATCTCAGAGGAAGCTCATGCAGTTATGGCTGAATGGGAAATGGGGAAACTGCTAGGTACTTATGACCTAGATTGGCCGAAGGCCTGAATGGAAAAGTCTGTCTTTTTGCAGATGACACCAAAATTTGCAACAGAATGGACTCCCCTGAGGGAGTGGGGAACATGAGGAAAGATCTACAAAAGCTGGAAGAATGGTCTAATGCATGGCAGTTAAGATTTAATGTGAAGAAATGCAGTGTCATGCACTTGGGAAACAGAAATCCATGGGAAATATATGATATAGGGGGCGAGAGATTGGTGTGCACAGACCAGGAGAAGGACCTCGGCGTGATTGTTTCTGATGATCTCAAGGTAGCAAAACAGTGTGACAAGGCGGTGGCAAAAGCCAGAAGGATGCTAGGTTGCATACAGAGAGGAATTACCAGCAGAAAGGAAGAGGTACTAATGCCAGTGTACAAGTTGCTGGTGAGGAAATAAAAAGGCTGGAAGCGGTTCAGAGGAAGGTGACAAAATTGATTTGGAGCCTGCATCAGAATACTTATGAGAACAGACTTGAAGACCTAAATATGTATACTCTGGAGGAGAGGAGGGACGGGGAGATATTATTCAGACCTTTAAATACTTAAAAGAGTATTAATGGACAAACAAACCTCTTCCAAAGATGGGGAAGCTGTAACACTAGAGGGCATAACATGAAGCTGCAAGGGGGTAAATTGAAAAGCAAAGTCAGGAAATACTTTTTCACTGAAAGGGTGGTGGATGCTTGGAATGCCCTCCCGATGGAAGTGGTGGGGGCAAACACAGTGATAGAATTCAAAATGGCATGGGACAGACATAGTGGATCCCTTTATCGCAAAGGATAAAATCAAAATAAGCATTACTATCTCTTATATCTGAACAAATAGGGATGACCTACACGGAGCGGTGGGTACACCTCTAAACAAAGGCATGGGGAGAGGTGAACTGCACAAAGCGGCAAGTGCACCTACTCTTGCAGCCTTGCTGGGCAGACTAGATGGACCATACTGGTCTTTATCTGCTGTCATATACTATGTTACTATGGTCCTCCATTAAGGCTCAAATAGAATTTATGGTGGTGGTGTTGCTGCTAGGGACTGTAAAGGGAGATGGCCCAATTTACCTGTCTAATTGAGTTAGTTGGTATCAGGCAGGACATGTCTTAGGTTCATCCCAGGGAGCTCTTCTGCAGATTCTATAACTGAAGGTCATGAGGAAGACAAAGTGGCAGGCAAGAGCTTTTTCCATTCAAATTCTATTTTTTTAAATACATTGCCACTAGACCAAAGGCTGGAGGCCAATTACCTGCATTTTTGGAAGAATTAAAAAACTGTTTTTTTATAGATGGCTAGGAGGTCTTGGGGGAAGTGAGGGTTCTGAGTCTCTTTTGCAGGAATTGGGTGTATGGTGACTGATCTCTGTGGGGCTGGTGGGAGAGAGTTATAATTTTGGGGTTTTATTATTGTATTGTTTGGTAGTGCTGATATAGTGTATCTGGACTTTCAGAAAGCCTTTGACAAGGTCCCTCTTGAGAAACTTTTGGTGAAATTAAAAAGTCATGGGATAGGAAACAGTGTACTATTGTGGATCAAGAGCTGGTTAAAAGATAGAAAACAGAGAGTAGGGCTAAATAGCCAATTTTCCCAATGGAGAAAGATGAATAGTGGAGTACTTCAGGGATCTGTGCTGGGCCCGCTGCTTTTTAACATATTCTTAAATGACCTAGAAATGGGAATAATGAGTGAGATGATCAAGTCTGCAGATGACACAAAATTATTCAAAGTTCTTAAAACACAAGAAGAATGTAAAAATTTGCAAGAGGACCTTCATAAATCGGAAGACTGGACATTCAAATGGCAGATAAAATTTAATGTGGACAAGTGCAAAGTTATGCACTAAGGGAAGAACAACCGAAATGACAGTTACATGATGCAAGATTCCACATTAGGAATCACCACTCAGGAAAAGGATTTAGGCACCATCATGGATAATACTTTGAAACTCTCTGCCCAGTGTGCAATGGCAGCCAAGAAAGCATATTAAATGTTAGAATATTAGGAAGCATAAGGAAAGGAATGGAGACTAAAACAAAAGATATTATAATGCCTCTATATTATTCCATGGTGCGACCGCACCTTGAATATTGTGTGCAATTCTGGTCGCCATATCTGAAAAAGGATATAGAAGAATTAGAAAAGGTACAGAGAAGAGCCACCAACATGGTAAAGGGAGTGGAAGGAAAGGCTTAAAAGGTTAGGGCTCTTAAACTTGGAAAAAAGACGGCTGAGGAGAGACATGATAGAGTCTATAAATTAATGAATGGAGTGGAACCGGTAAACATAGATGGTTGTGTACTCCTTCAAAAAGTAGTAAGACTTGGAAACAAGCAATGAAGCTACAATGTAACATTTAAGACTAATAGGAGAAAATATTTTTTCACTCAACACGTAATCCAACTCTGGAATTCATTAATGGAGGATGTAGTAAAAACTATTAGTGTAGCTGGGTTTAAAAAAGGTTTGGACAAGTTCCTGGAGAAAAAGTCCATAAACCATTATTAAAGAAGACCAGGGAAATCCACTGCTTACCCAGGGATAAGCAGTGTGGAATCTGTGTACCTTTTTGGGAACTTGACAGTTACTTGTGACCTTGATTGGCCACTGTTGGAACCAGGATATTTGGCTTGATGGACCTTGGTCTGACCCAGTATGGCATATCTTATGTTCTTATTTTTGCTGCTATTTTATTTTATTGGGCATTTGGTGCATATAGGTGAATTTGTTGCTGGGTGTACAGTATATTGTTGCTGTTAAGTGCTGTTGAGTCGATGGTGACCCACCAGATAGTTGTCCTAAATTGTGTTCGGACTTCAGTCAGGCAGCTTATTGTTGACAGACTGGCACCCGTAGCTGCTGTTATTGTATCGATCCATCTCATTGCTGGCCTACCTCCTTTGCGTTGACCTTCTGTCTTGCCAAGCATGATGTCTTTCTCTAATGATCTCTCTCTTCGCATGATGTGTCCAAAGTATGAAAGTCGAAGTCTTGTCATCTGAGCTTCTAAAGAAAGCTTAGGTTTGATCTCCTCTAGTACTGACTGGTTTGTTCTTCGGGCAGTCAATGTAATACACAATATTCGCCACTAGCACCATAATTCAAAGGCATCAATTTTCTTCCTGTCTATCTTTTTCATTGTCCAACTTTCGCATCCATATAATGTTATTGAAAATACTATGGCTTGAACGAGTTAAATCTTTGTATGGAGAGAATCATCTCTGCTCTTGAGAATCTTGTCTAGGTCCTTCATAGTCATTCTGCCAAGAGCAATGCATTGTTGGATTTCTTGAATGTTTATTGCTTCTTTATTGATAGTTGATCCAAGTAGGTTAAAGTTTTCCATGATTTCAATTTCTTTTCCATCAACAATGAACTTATTGATTTTGCCAGTTGTCATGATCTTTGTCTTCTTTACATTAAGGTGCAGGCCCATTTTAAGACTATGTTCCCTGATCGTGAGAAACAAATGTTTCAGATCATCTTCACTTTCAGTCATTAATGTGGTATCATCAGCATAGCGAAGGTTGTTGATGAGTCTTCCACCAATATTCACACCTCTGTTGTCATCATACAATCCTGCTTCTCTGATGATTTGTTCTGCATATAAATTAAACAGGTAGGGGAAAGTATGCAGCCTAGTCGTACACCTTTGCTGATTTTAAACCATTCTGTTTCTCCTTGTTCTGTTCGAACTGTTGCTTTTTGATCAATGTACAGACTGTGCAAGAGAACGATCAGGTGTTCTGGTATACCCATGCTTCTTAATGTGGTCCAGAGTTTCTCAACGTTTACAAAGTCAAAAGCTTTGCTGTAGTCAATAAAGCACAAATAGATATCCTTTTGGTATTCTTTAGTCTTTTTTAAGGATCCATCTCACATCCGCGATTATGTCTCTCGTTCCTCGCCCTTTCCTGTACCCTGCTTGCACTTCAGGTAGTTCTTGTTCCAGGTATGGTTGTATTCTCTGTTGAATAATCTTCAGTAGAATCTTGCTGGCATGTGGGATTAGTGCGATTGTGTGATAATTTCTACAGCCAGTTGGATCACCTTTCTTTAGTATTGGTATAAACACAGATCTTTTCCAGTCAGTTGGCCATGATGTTGTCTTCCAAATTTCCTGGCAGAGTCTTGTAAGTATGGTAAAAGCTGAATCAGATTGTTGTAATACTTCTGTGGGAATGCCATCAATGTCTGGTGCTTCGTTCTTTGCTTTCAATGCTGCTTCAACTTCTTCTTTCATCACCAATGGTTCCGGATCATAAGGTACAGGTTGAAATGGCTGTTGATCCACTTTATCATTATCATATAAAAACTCTGTATATTATTTCCACCTTTTCTTGATCTTTTCAGCATCATTCAACATGGAACCTTGAGCATCTTGTAACATTCCAATTTGAGGTTGGAATTTTTTCTTTAACTCTCGTAGCTTTAGGAAAGCCGATCTTGTTCTTCCTCTAATAGTTTCTGCTTCTGTTTCCTTGCATGCGTCATTGTAATACTTTTCTTTTTCTTGTTGTGTTGCACATTGGAAATCTCTGAGTTCTATGATTGCCTCTCTTTCTCCTCTGGCTTTATCTTCTCTGCGTTTCTAAGCAATTTTTAGAGTTTCTTCTGTCTTCTATTTTGGCCGTTTTTGCTTTTTCACATTTTGTAGAGACTTCTCGCTTTATTCCAACACAACCTTCTTGATGTCATTCCATAACTTTTTTGGAGCTCTGTCATTTGTATCTAAAGCAGCAAATTAATTTTACAGGCAGTCTTTAAATTCCAGTGGTATATTTTCAAGGTCATATTTTGTTACATTCATGAGTGGCTTGCTCTTTTTCAACTTCAGCTTGAGTTTGCATACTAGTAGTTGGTGATCTGTACCACAGTCACCTCCAGGTTTTGTCTTTGTTGATGTTATAGAGCAGCGATGGCGAACCTATGGCACGCGTGCCAGCTGTGGCACGCGAAGGCCTTGCAGCTGGCACGCGGGAAGGTCCGCAATTAAGTAAAATTAAAAAAAAAACAAAAACCTGTCTGCTGCCGCTGTCGGGGCCGCCGCGGCAGAATCGAGCGTGCCGCGGGGCCCCCCTGTACCCGGCAGAGCCTGCCCTCCCCGTAACAGCTCTCTCTTTGGAGCTGCAATCAGATGCGCCGGCTTGCAGAGCGTGAAGGGAAGAGTTTCCCTTTCGCGACTCTGTTAAGCCCGCGGGGGCTGATGGGAACTTCCCATCAGCCCCCGCGGGCTTAACAGAGCAGCGAGGGAGAAACTCTTCCCTCGCGCTTTGCAAGCCGGCGCGTCTGACTGCAGCTCCAAAGAGAGAGCTGCTACGGGGAGGGCAGGCTCTGCCGGATACAGGGGGGCCCCGCGGCACGCTCGATTCTGCCACGGCGGCCCCGACAGCGGCAACAGACAGGTTTTCTTTTTTTTTAATTTTCCCTGGGCTGGGCTGGGCTGGGCTGGGGGGGGGTTAGGAGTGGTGATGGTGATGGGCTGGGGGGGGTTAGGAGTGGTGATGGGCTGGGCTGGGCTGGAGGGGGGGTTAGGAGTGGTGATGGGCTGGGCTGGGGGGGGTTAGGAGTGGTGATGGGCTGGGCTGGGCTGGGGGGGTGTTAGGAGTAGTGATGGGCTGGGCTGGGGGGGTTTAGGAGTGGTGATGGGCACTGGGCTGGGGGGGTTAGGAGTGGTGATGGACACCGGACTGGCTGGGGGGGTTAGGAGTGGTGATGGGCACTGGGCTGGCTAGGGGGGTTAGGAGTGGTGATGGGCGCTAGGCTGGGGGGGTTAGGAGTGGTGATGGGCGCTGGGGGGGTTAGGAGTGGTGATGGGCGCTGGGGGGGGCTTAAACTAAAAATTGAGTGATGGGGGTTTAGGACTGGGAGTGGGCTGATGGGGAGGTTAGGACTGGTAATGGGCTATGGGGGGGCTTAAACTGAAAATTGGGTGATGGGGGATTAGGACTGGAAATGGGCTGGTGGGATTAGGACTGGGAGTGGACTATGGGGGGCTAGGACTGGTAATGGGTTGGGGGGTTGCTAGGACTGGAAATGGGCTGTGGAAGGGGGCTTGAACTGCAAATAGCTGTTGGGGATGTGCTTGGAATGGAAATGGGCTGAGGGGAAGTGGGGGGCTTGAACTGCAAATAGCTGATGGGGACGGGGCTTGGAATGGAAATGGGCTGAGGGAAAGTGGGGGGCTTGAACTGCAAATAGCTAATGGGGAAGGGGACTTGGAATGGAATTGGGCTGAGTGGAAGGGGGCTTGAACTGCAAATAACTGATGGGAAGGGGGGCTTGGAATGGGCTCTTAGGGAAGGGAGCTAGGACAGGAACTGGGCTGATGGATGGGCTAGGATAGAACTGAGAATTGGGTGTTGGGGGAGCTAAGATTGGAAATGGGCTGTGGTGGGGGCTTGGATTGAAATGGACTCATGGAGGGGCTAGAACTGGAAGTAGGCTCATGGGGGGCTTGGATTAGAAATGGGCTGAGTGGAGGGGAGCTAGGATTTAACATGGGCTGATGGTGGGGCTAGGAAAGGACTAGAAATGGGCTGATGGGAGGCTGGTATTGGAAATGAGCTGATGAAGGGACTCGGATAGGACTGGAAATGGATGGGGGAGCTAGGACTGGAAATGGACTGATGAGGGGACTAGAAGGGAGCGGATACTGGGTGGGGCTGGAACTAAAAGGGAGCTGATGTTGGGGGAGATTAGAAGGGGATGGGGCTGGGAGAATGAAATGGAGAGGGGAAAAATATTTTGTGTGGGAGGGAAGAAAAATGTACAATTGGCCGGGTATTGGGAGACTAAGTGGGGATTGAGGATGGAGGGGTAAAATTTGAGTGGATGAAATAGGAATGAGGAAAGAGCAAAAGGAGAAAGATTATTATGTTAAAGCAGATGTAGAGAGAGAATCAAATTGATTCTCTGACAATACAAAGATTCCAACCTTTACAAATGATGTTACATAGTTCAGGCAACTTTATAAAGAGTTTTTAGATACTAAAATCTTGTTGTTAAGGATTAATTGACGTGCTGGCACTTTGAGGAAATTCTTTGGTTTTGTGCGGCAGTTTGGGCACTCGGGCTCAAAAAGGTTAGCCATCACTGTTATAGAGTTTTTCCATCATTGACTTCCACAGAAGTAGTCAATTTGATTTTTTTTTTACAATCCATTGGGTGAAGTCCATGTGTACAGTCGCCACTTGTGTTGCTGGGAGAAGGTGTTTGAGATGAATAGATCGTTGGTCTTGCAGAATTCTATTAGTCTTTCTCCAGCTTCATTTTTGTTGCCAAGTCCATATTTTCCAACCACTTTGTCTCCTTTTTTGCCAACCTTTGCGTTCCAGTCACCCATGGCTATCAGGATATCCTGTTTGCATGTTCTGTCAATTTCAACTTATTACACCTATCCTCTATGATCTCCACTGGCTCCCAATTCATTACCAAGTAAAATTCAAGGTTCTTACTCTAATACACAAAATTATTTCTAACGAGTCAGCTCCATGCCTCTCCCCTCTCCTTGCTTTCTCCAACAACACTAGAAATCACCGTTCTATCACTAAAAACTTACTGACTACACCTACAATTAAAAAACACTGTAAACAATCTACATGCAACAGGACCTTTTCCCTCTATGCTCCATCCCTTTGGAACACCCTTCCACATGAGCTGTGCAACTGTGTGAGCCACACTGATTTCAGGAAAAAGTTAGACTCATCTCTTCCTTGATCATTTTTCTCTCCCACCCTAATACCTAAACCCCCCTTTTTTACCTCCCTACCCTTGTTCCATTAAACCGTACAATACTCCCATCCGTAGCTTGGCACATACATATGTAAATATGTAAATAGTTATTCACTGTTCACTGTAATTAATTGTATAATATAATTTTGTTTTTCATGTTTTATTCTGTACCCTGTTATTCGTTCCTTATAAACAGTTGAAATATACTGCCTTTTATTGTTCTATGTAAACCGTCTTGATTTGTAGAAAGACGGTATATAAAACATGTTAAATAAATAAATAAATAAACTTGTACTTGTTCATATAACTCATCAATTTCATCCTCTTCTGCAGCTGTTGTTGGGGCTTATACTTGAATTATAGTTCTGTTGATAGGCATTCCTCGTAGATGAATAGAGATTAAGTGTTCACTGACTGCATTGTATTTCATTACAGTTCTTGCAAGTTTCTTCTTTATTATAAATGCAACATCATTTCTTCTTTGTCTTTCCTTTCCAGCATAGCAGACCATGTGATCATCTGATGCAAAGTGCCCGATGCCAGTCAGTTTCAGTTCACTGACACCTAACAGATCAAGTTGTACACATTCCATTTCATTCTTGACCACCTCCAACTTCCCTTGATTCATGCTTCGTACATTCCATGTCCCAATATGTAAGACATCTTTGCAACTTCTGACTCTCATTTCATGCGCAGCTATATCAGCAGTCAGACATCCCAAGGACTTTGATCCAACCACATCATAAATGCTGGCTTTACTGATGCTATTAGTAATCTGTGAACTATCATTAAAATCATCTGTGATATCTGAAGACTGGAGGATGGCCAATGTAACACCAATTTTTAAAAAGGGTTCCAGGGGTAATCCGGGAAACAACAGACTAATGTCAGTACTGGGAAAAATGGTAGAAACCATCATAAAGAACAAAATTACTGAACATGGCTTAATGGGAGACAGCCAACATGGTTTTAGACAAGGAAGATCTTGTCTTACTAATCTGTTATGTTTTTTTGAAGTTGTGAATAAACAGATAGACAAAGGTGAATTAATTGATATAGTGTATCTTTACTTTCAGAAAGCCTTTGACAAGGTCCCTCATTAGAGACTTTTGGCAAAACTAAAAAGTCATGGGATAGGAGGCAGTGTACTATTGTGGATCAGGAACTGGTTAAAAGATAGAAAGCAGAGGGTAGGGCTAAATGGCCAATTTTCCCAATGCAAAAAGGTGAATAGTGGAGCACCCCAGGGATCTGTGCTGGGTCTGCTGCTTTTCAACATATTCAAAAATGACCAGGAAATGGGAATAATGAGTGAGGTATTAAAATTTGCAGATGACACAAAACTATTTAAAGTTGTTAAAACCTATGAGGATTGTGAAAAATTGCTTGAGGATCTTGATGAACTTGAAGACTGGGCATCCAAGTGGCAAATTAAATTTAATGTGGACAAGTGCGAAGTTATGCACCTAGGAAAGAATACAAACTATGGCTACACGATGCAAGGTTCCACATTAGGAACCACTACCCAGGAAAAGGATTTAGGCATAATCGTGGATAACATGTTAAAACCCTCCACCCAGTGTGCAGTGGCAGCCAAGAGAGCAAATAGAATGCTAGGTATCATAAGGAAAGGAATTGCGAAATAAAACAAAGGATATTATAATGCCTCTGTATCGTTCCATGGTGCGACCACACCTTGAGTATTATGTGCAATTCTGGTCACCGTATCTTAAAAAGGATATAGCGTTATTAGAAAAAGTACAGAGAAGAGCCACCAAAATGGTAAAGGGGATGGAAGGATTCCCCTATGAAGACAGGCTAAAAAGGTTAGGGCTCTTCAACCTGGAAAAGAGATGGCTGAGGGGAGATATGATAGAGGTCTAGAAATTACTGAATGGAGTGGAACGGGTAAATGTAGATTGATTGTTTACGTCATCAAAATATAGAAAGACTAGGGAACATGCAATGAAGCTACAGGATAACCTATTTAAGACTAATAAGAGAAAATATTTTTTCACTCAACGTGTAATCAAACTCTGGAATTTCTTACCGGAGGATGTAGTAAAAGTTGTTAGTGTAGCTGGGTTTAGAAAAGGTTTGGACAAGTTCCCGGAGGAAATGTCCATAAACCATTAAAGGGGACCAGGGAAATCCACTGCTTTTCCCAATACAAGCATTGTGGAACTTGTGTCTTCTGGGGAAACGTTTAGATACTTGTGACCTAGATTGGCCACTGTTGGAAACAGGATACTGGGTTTGATGGACCTTGGTCTGAGCCAGTATGGCATACCTTATGTTCTTATGTACTCTAAAAAGTCTTCAGCTCCTCTTCATTAGCTAGTTGAGTGCCTTCTGACCTGCAGGTCTCATTTTCCAGCACCATAATGCAATTTGTTTTGTTGTGACTATCCATTGGGTTTTCTTTGCAAAATACAGAAGTAGATTGCCAGGCCTTTCCTCCACGCAATTTAAGTTTAGTGTTGTTGCCGTTGTTACAGAAATGTGATCCTCCACCGCCAACACTGTCCCGTTCTGCTGCCCCCCAGATGGGTGGTTTGTCTTGGTCTGGCATCTCAGCTGAGACCTGTCCATCTAGGGAAACCCTGTCAGAAGTTAAACTACCTATAGCTTAGCCCTCAGCATCACTGATGCATACAAACCCTCACAGCATGACAAGCTGAAAACCAAGTGAGGGAGTGTACAGTATATAAGAAATAAATGAATGATAGAAATTTGTGAGCTAATGCATACACTAACAAGCCCTGTAATGGCCCCACCCTCATAGTAACCTGAAACCTGTACGGTTGGGAGGGATTAGGCCACTACAGGGCCTAAGAGTGCCTATGACAGTTCTCAGACCCCCGCATTCACAGAGTTGCCAAGTTATCCAGTTCCAGGAGTGAGATTCTAATCCATTCCTGGAATTCTGACTGTTTCATTCTGATGCATTATGGGACATGCAGCACTGATTTCAATGGGTAAAATCAGGGACTACAAATACCATACTGCATTGCAAGGCAAATTTAAAACCAGAACTGGCCAAATATCTCACTCCTGGAACTGGGTAACTTTGCACTAAATATGTATCAAGTTGATGCTGCCGTTTCTGTTCTGGGATCATGTTCACCTCTCCCCACTAGTTACAGCACTGTGATTAAGGAAGATCAGGGGAAGGGTCATTGCTTCCCAAACTCTTGCTATGGTTTGAGGAAGCAATAATATGTGTAGATTTGCAAGAGTACATTTGTTGCATTTGCAAGAAAACATTCCCATTGAATAAGATGGTGCAAATATTTGTGGGTGCACTGTTTTCTTGGACAGTTTTGTGTGTCCCCCCCCCCCCCCAGCAGTTCTTTTCCATTCTCTCTCTAAATCTGCTTTAGCATACTGATCTTCATCCTCGATCCCCACTTACTCTCCCAATACCCGGCCAATCATAGATTTTTTTTCCCTCCCACACAAAATATCCTTTCCTCTCTCTGTCCTCACTCCCCCAGCCTCATCCCCTTCTAGTCCTCCCCCAACATCAGCTCCCTTCTATTTACAGCCCCACCCAGCATCCGCTCCCTTCTAGTCCCATTCTCCCATCCCCCTGCATCAGCCCATTTCCAGTCCTATCCCAGCCCCCCATCAATCCATTTCTAGCCCAAGCCCTCCCATCAGCCATTTCCAGTCCTATCCTAGCCCCCACCCCCACCCCGAAGAACCCTGTGCTATCTGAGCAGCTTATGAGGGAGCCAAGGATGCCAGAGGTCCCGGATCGCCTCTGCGAGAAGCCCACTGAGTGCCGGGAATATTCAAGGTCATTTCCTGTTTCCTGGCACTCAACGGGCTTCATGTGAGCACAGCACGAGTGAAGGAGCATGCTGCTCTTCACTCCAGCGCTGCGCAGAGGCGAGTGAGGGCCTCTGGATTCCCGGCTCCTTCTGAAGCCAGCTCTAAAGACTCAGTGGAATGAAGTTCATGTGGGGCCCCCTGAAGCGTGGGGCCCTGTGCGAACAACATTCTTGCTCAATGGACGGGCCGGCCCTGCCCCCCAGGACAAAATAGCTTACACACTGCATTTTTTACCTAGTTTTGGAAATTACCCTCTAAGTCAGTAATTTCATAAAGTCATTTCAGAGCAATATACATACACAAAATGTCTCTTTTAAAATTACATCAGACTTAAAAGTATGCAAGGTGGCATGAACATGCGTACTTCTATTGCAACGCCTCTTTGTAAAAAACTGCGGTGCTTGAGGTCTCCGTTTCCAAAATGGCAGGTCCGGAAGTGTATGTGGTGACATGTAAACTTGTATCTGCACCAGCATTTCAGAAAGTGTGTCTATGTTACCGGTTCTATCAACATCCATATTTCGCATGTACATATTTCTGTTTCCCTGCAAGTGTCTAGGACTTCATTCTGCATGCCACCATTTCCTTGTATGTTGACGAAGATGTTTATTTTGGTGTGGAGCTAGATCGATTTTAGAATGCATTTACACGTCTACCTTCTCTGCTGCCCCTCCCATGAACTTTCAGATGGTTTGATTTGTACATCCCAGTGGCACCTAAACAGCCTTTCTAAGGTGCTTTAATATGTCTTTTGTGTTTTTGAAACCTTTTGTACTGCATTAAAATACATGTTTCAAAGGACGCTTACTGCATTCACAATACAAATGCTGTCTCAAGCCTGCCCTAATATTGTTTAGCAATACCATTCAAAAATATGTATGTACTTATCTCACTGATAGATGAAAAAGTCCATCACAGATACTGCAGTTCACCATCTTCTGTCTGGCCCCACATCGGGTTTTGCAACTGCTGTACAAATACAGTACAAAAAAAAAATCTAAAAAGCACAAAGACATATTGGAACTGATAGCTTCTTTAAAAAGATATGAGAAGCTGTGGGCTAATTTTAGCCCATATCTGATGGCCCCTTCTATTATTATATACTTTTTGGCAAGTGGGTAATTTGATTGGTAGCCTTTGACTGGGTTATTATTTTTAGTGGTCTTTATAAAACAGGCATAAAATAGATGCTTTTGGACATTTCACATGGGCACCCTATTAGATTGCTGCAATACTTCTATGGGAATGCTATCAATGCCTGGTGCTTTGTTCTTTGATAAGGCTTTCAATGCTGCTTCAACTTCTTCTTTCATCACCAATGGTTCCCGATCATAAGGTACAGGTTGAAACGGCTGTTGGTCTACTTGATCTTTATCATATAAAAACTCTGTATATTCCTCCTACCTGTTTAAATTATATGCAGAACAAATCATCAGAGAAGCAGGATTGTATGAAGACAACAGAGGTGTGAAGATTGGTGGAAGACTCATCAACAACCTTCGCTATGCTGATGATACCACATTACTGGCTGAAAGTGAAGATGATCTGAAACATTTGCTTCTCACGATCAAAGAACATAGTCTCAAAATGGGCCTGCACCTTAATGTAAAGAAGACAAAGATCATGACAACTGGCATAATCAACAGGTTCATCGTTGAAGGAGAAGAAATTGAAATTGTGAACAACTTTAACCTACTTGGATCAACTATCAAAGAAGCAACAAGCAGTCAAGAAATCAGATGACGCATTGCTCTTGGCAGAATGGCTATGAAAGACCTAGATAAGATTCTCAAGAGCAGAGATGTCTCTCTCCATACAAAGATTCGACTTGTTCAAGCCATGGTATTTTCAATAACATCATATGGATGTGAAAGCTGGACAGTGAAAAAGATAGACAGGAAGAAAATTGATGCCTTTGAATTATGGTGCTGGCGGCGAATACTGTGTATACCATGGACTGCCCGAAGAACAAACCAGTCAGTACTAGAGGAGATCAAACCTAAGCTTTCTTTAGAAGCTCAGATGACAAGACTTCGACTTTCATACTTTGGACACATCATGCGAAGAGAGAGATCATTAGAGAAAGACATTATGCTTGGCAAGATAGAAGGTCAACGCAAAAGAGGAAGGCCAGCAATGAGATGGATCGATACAATAACAGCAGCTACGGGTACCAGTCTGTCGACAATGAGCCGCCTGACTGAAGACCGAACACAATTTAGGATAGCTATCCAGAGGGTCGCCATGAGTCGACTCCGACTCGACGGCACTTAACAACAACAACCCTATTAGATTACTTCCTAGATAAGGAGCTCGGATACCACCTCCCTCTCATGAAAGGAACTAAGTCTACCATTTTATAGGTCGCCAGCATGAATTGTCCCCATACAACAGAGCTGGAACTAGCTACCACTATGCAGGCCATTTGTCATCTGCTGCCACTTACTAAAAGGGTTAACTCTGACATTACATATAGCTCTGATGGAGAAATTTTACTTACCGTTAATTTCCTTTCCTGGAATACTGCTAGACCAGTCCAGACAAACGGGTTATGTCCCCCTGCCAGCAGATCCTGGAGACAGAGAATTCTACCAGAACTCTGATAGGCTGGAGTCTGGTGATATAGTCCTACCTCTAGGGGTCTCCCTCAGTATTGCCTGTAAAGCTAACTCAAACGTGAAATGCAACTTAACTAGAAGGCCACACATAGTGGATTCTGATTCAACTATGTACAAAGGAGCTGAAAGTATCCCCAGAACTGAAGGCTTGTTAAGAAAAATAACACAGCCGTAGGATACCCTTGGTGAGGCATACTGACAAAGAATGAAACGAAGGCCGGCGGCTCCACTGCACTAGCAGCACTGTAACTGACAGTAGGGTGGGTCCTGGACTGGTCTAGCAGTATTCCAGGAAAGGAAATTAACGGTAAGTAAAATTTCTCCTTCCAAGTCATACTGCTAGACCAGTCCAGACAAACGGGCAGTACCCAAGCTACCGGCCTCCAAGGGGGGGAGGGGGTTCAATGCCGCCGACAGCACTGCAGCTCCAAAATGAACCTCCTGCCGAGCATGAATATCCAATCTATAATGACGGACAAACGTGGACAAGGACGACAAAGTCACCGCCCGGCAAATGTCGAGAGGGGCTACTTGAGAACGCTTGGCCAAAGACGCCACCTGAGCCCGAGTGGAGTGAGCTCGGAGCCCTGACGGTACCGGCTTTCCTTGAATAATATATGCTGCTTCAATAGCCCTTTGTAACCACCTAGATATAGTGGATTTGGAGGCTGCGGACCCTCGCCGAGGACCCGCAAACAGGACAAAGAGATGATCGGTCTTACGGAAAGCGTTTGTGACCTTAAGATACCGATAAAGAACCCTCTTCAGGTCCACCGCACACAACTGATGATGGCGACCGGAACACTGCTCTTTTGTAAAGGAAGGTAGGAAAAGAGGCTGGTTGACATGAAACGGGGTAAGCACCTTAGGTAAAAAAGAAGGTACAGTCTGAAGAGAAACTCCCTCCGAAGAAAACGAGAGATAGGGATCTCGACAAGAGAGCCTGAAGTTCGGAAATCCGACATGCCGAGGTTATGGCTACTAAGAATACTGTCTTCAGCATCAAATCCTTAAGGGAACATGCCTTCAAGGGCTCAAAGGGAGGAACAACAAGGGCACGGAGAACGAGAGCGAGATCCCAAGAAGGAATTATTGGACGAATCGGGGGCCGTAAGGTCTTAACCCTTTTGAGAGAACGCGAAACGTCCACATACGATGTTACAGAACGCCCTGCTATTGGCCCTCGAAAACAAGTTAGAGCGGCCACCTGCACACGCAAGGTCCCGAGTGCCAGACCCTTATCCAGACCGGCCTGCAGAAAGGAAAGAATATCCAGGACGCCGCAACGCCAGGGCGAGATCTGACGTAGCGAACACCAAGAGTCAGAGACGCTACACACGAGCGTATGCCAGAGACGTTGAAGACCGCCGTGCCTTAAGCACTGTCGCTACCACGCTAGATGAATACCCCTTATGAGCTAATCTGCGGCGTTCAAGAGCCAGGCCGTAAGCGAGTAAGGAGCCGGGTCTTCCATTTCGACCGGCCCTTGGTGCAGAAGTCCTGGGAAGGCCCCCAGGCGCAGAGGAGATGCTCGAGACAAGCGGACGAGATCCGCATACCACGGTCTGCGAGGCCAATCCGGTGCCACCAGGACCACCGGACCGCAATGCTCCCTGACTCGCTGGAGAATCTTGCCGATCATGGACCAGGGAGGAAATACATACAGAAGAAGATGGGTCGGCCACGCCTGAGAGAGAGCATCTATCCCGTGCGACCCGTTGTCTCTCCATCGGCTGAAGTAAATCAGTGCCTTGGCATTCCGCGCCGTAGCCATGAGATCCATTGCCGGTAGACCCCATCGTCGAACAATGGACTGAAAAGGCTCCGGCGCCAGAGTCCACTCCCCGGGATCCAGAGTATGTCGGCTGAGGAAATCGGCCTTTACACTGTTCAGCCCCGCGATATGTTGCGCTGACAGTGCTTGAAGATGTCTCTCCGCCCACGGAAGGAGAAGACTCATTTCCGTCGATACTCCGGGACATTTCGTGCCCCCTTGGTGGTTGAGATATGCCATTGTAGTAGCGTTGTCGGATAGAACTCGAATCGATTGAAGCCGCAGAAGAGGCTGAAACTTCCGCAAGGCTAAGCGCACTGCTCGCATCTCGAGGTGATTGATGGACCACCGGGCCTCTCGGAGACCAAATCCCCTGCGCTGTTTGCGAGCTGCAATGCGCCCCCCAACCGGAGAGACTGGCGTCTGTCGTTACCAGCACCCAGTGTGGAGTCTCCAAGGGTACTCCTTGAAGGAGATTGCGGGGCTGGAGCCACCAACAGAGGCTGAGCTTTACCGCCGGTAGTAGAGGTAGCCGAACTTGATGATCCTCTGACACCGGCGACCATCAAGACAGAAGCGCCTTCTGCAATCCGCGCATGTGAGCCCTCGCCCAAGGAACCAGGTCGATGGTAGCTGCCATGGACCCCAAGAGTTGAAGGTAGTCCCAAGCCCGAGGCACCTCCTGACGTAGAAATCGCTGGAGCTGAAGGGAGAGCTTCTGAAAACAATCCTGTGTGAGAAATACCCACCCATGGCGAGTGTCGAAGCGAACCCCTAGGAAGTCTATTACTTGCGACGGTTGGAGGCAGCTCTTGGTACGATTGATCACCCACCCCAGGTCTTCCAAGAAGGCCACTACGTGAGCGACCGTCTCCCAAGCTTCTGACAGGGAGTCGGCTCTGATAAGCCAATCGTCCAGATAGGGATGAACCCGGATGTCCTGCTTGCGCAAGGCTGCCGCCACGACTACCATAAGCTTGAAGAAGGTCCAGGGAGCCGTAGCCAACCCGAAGGGCATGGCTCAGAACTGAAAATGCTGCCCTAGGACTGAGAACCTCAGAAACCGCTGATGTTCGACCCGAATGGGAATATGAAAATACGCTTCTGCTAGATCGAGCGACGCCAGGAACTCGCCCTTGCGGACCGCTTGAATCACGGACCGAAGAGTTTCCATCCGAAAATGAGGAACTTGCAGGCTGCGGTTCACTCCCTTGAGGTCCAGGATGGGGCGAAACGAACCATCTTTCTTGGGCACCACAAAATAAACGGAGTATCGACCCAGACCTCTTTCGTGAGTGGGTACTGGGCAAATGGCGTTTAAGGAAAGAAGACGCTGAAGGGTGACTTGAATGATTCACCTTTTCTCGGAAGATCCTGCTGGAGAAACTAGAAAGGCTTCGGGAATTGACCGGCAGCATTCGAGAGAATAACCCCGAGAGATGCTGTCGAGAACCCACTGATCGGAGGTGATGTGCACCCACTTCTGAGAGAACAATGCCAGCCGACCACCTACCAGTGGCAAAGTCTCGAGTGGGCCTCCCGTCCCGTCAGCGGGAAGGCCGTGCGGATCCGGAGAACTTCCCAGAATTAGAGTAGGAGTCCGAGCCTTTCCGGGCCCCCCAAAAGGACTGCACCCTCTGTCCATAACAATTGGATGGCGCTGCCGGCTGGGAGGACTTGAAGGAGTGAAACCTCCGGGAGTCCCTATTCCTGGAATACCGCCTAAACCTCTGTGCATGATTCGACCGGCGAGAAGAAGCTTTTGGCCTATCCTCCGGCAATCACTGGGGCTTAACCTCCCCAAGATCCTTTACCAGCTTGTCAAGCTCTTCTCCGAAAAGGAGCCGTCCTTTAAAAGGCAATTTGGATAGCCTAGCCTTGGAAACTACATCCGCCGCCCACTGACAGAGCCACAGCCAACGCCTGGCCACCGTCACGGAAGCAACCGAGCGAGCAGAAAGACGCAGCAGGTCATAGAAGGTGTCTGCTAGAAATGCTGTAGCTGATTCTAGGCGACTGAGAGAGGAATCTTCCGGCAACCGCTGAATCCAGCGTAGCAAGGCACGAGCTGTTAGTCCCCCGCACACCGCTGCCTGAAGGGCTAGAGAGGACGAGGAGAAAGCCGTCTTCAGCAGGTTCTCCACCTTTCGATCTTGCGGATCCTTGAGCGCTGCCCCGCCTTCCACTGGAATGGTGGTGTGCTTAGTAATGCCAGTGACTAAAGCATCTACCTTAGGATATGCAAGCCAGTACTCCAGAACGTCCGGAGACCAGACATATAACTGAGGCGACGAGCGTTGCGTAGCGGGATGTCTGGAGAATCCCATTATCTGGATACCATTTGCTGCAATTCTGGAGGAAAAGGAAAGGATTTCGAGGGCTTATGAATGCCCTGCAAGATGGGATCCGCCTGAGACTGAGACTGAGGAGTCTGCGGCTCAGGCAGATTCGAAAGGCGACGTGCCTCTGACACTTGTGCAATCAGGGCAGATAACTCCTCCTTCCTGAACAGCCGAATGTCTTGGGAGTCCTCTTGCGCTGGAACAGAAGAATCTGAAGGAGAATATTCCCCATCCTCACGATCTGAGGACTCCACAGAGCCGTCAGCAGAAGACCTGTCATCCTCAGGAACAAGATCATCGTCCTAAAGGAACTGTAACTCCTTCGGAGGGCGGGATCCCTTAAGACCAATGGAGGTCTTGGTCTGCTTACGGGCTGCAGGCGTAGGCATGATCTCCTGTGCCACTGGAAAATGCACTGCCGCAGTAGCCGAAGATTCAGCACGCCACAGAGTCCACGCCTGGCGGAATAGCGCCAGTAGGTGCTCCTCAGATGGCATACCAGTCTGTGAGGGCATTAACGGAGCCTGAAGAGTCACTGGACAAGTCCCCTGCGCCTCTGCTGAAGATGACGAAGGTAGCGGACCATCTACCATAGGCAGATCAGAAACTGAAGGATCTGGATTTGACACTGCTGACGAAGACTCACCCGGGTGGGCAAAGCAAGCTGTGCACAGCCGATTCTTGAGGTCCTTCTGCTTCTTATTACATACGATGCACCTCAGCACTGAGGAAGGCATGGTGAAAGTAAAAAGGACACTTTTAAAAAAAAAATAAGGAAAGAGAAGGAACCATTGCACCCCAAGCCAAAATCCGTTTGAAAAAACGAGCAGCAGGGGAGCTGTCAGGCCCAAAGAAAACAGAGGAAAAAAACTGTGCTTCCTGCCAAAAACGTAGCTTCGCGGCCATTCAAAATGGCCACAGCAAACTAAAAACACTAAAAAGCTGAAAATAAACAAGAATCCAACGAAACTGGAGCCAAAAGAACAAACGGAATGAAAATATGAAGGAGGGCTGCTCCAGAGATGACAGGAAGGTGCAAAGACTCAAAAAAACACCAGACTTGCTGTCACGGAGCTGCAGAAGCCAGGGAGAAGGAAAACTGTACTCAAAGTACGGGCAGTGCATGGAAGCCAAGGACTGCTGCTGAAAACTGTGGCAGATGCCAGACCACCAAAATCAGTACTAGAACCTGATTTTAGGGAGCCCTCCCTCCAACTAACAAGCCCTCATGGCCAGATGCTGGGGATTCTTCCAGTCAGCGAGCTCTACTGTGCCACAAACAGGAGCTCAGCTGAAAACACCCTGGTGCACAGTGAATTACCCTGGCAACAACAGGCAGATCAAATTATTGATCCCCAAAGGGATTCTAAATGAATTTAAAAGATTTTGAAGGAGAAACAACAAAAGCCACCAGATCTGCTGGAGACAGAGAAATACTGAGGGAGACCCCTAGGGGTAGGATTATATCACCAGACTCCAGCCTATCAGAGTTCTGGTAGAATTCTCTGTCTCCAGGATCTGCTGGCAGGGGGACACAACCCGTTTGTCTGGACTGGTCTAGCAGTATGACTTGGAATAACTCTACTTCCGTTTGTTACATATTAAAGACTGCTGATTATGCAGGAGGCTGGAATAATACCTTCCCTTCCCTTCCCATCCCAATGTACGTTAGTGCGTCTTAAGACACTAACTTCCTCTTCCACAGTGGGCGGAGTCTGTGGCACGCTCTTCCCCTTAGCTGCTCCTCCTGTGAGCTGTTCCGGCATTGGCTCAGCAGGGACGGGCACTACCAGGTGCGGTCTGCGGGGGGGAGGGAAGGGAAGCCGCAGGTGTGGGCGGCACCGACTCAGTGTTGTTCTGTCACACTTTTCCAAGGCTCGCGGGGCTGAGCGCTGTTTTGTTCCCCACATTTTTAATCCCTTAGTAATGCCAACGTGATCGCGGGAATCCTGAAGGTTGTGTTTATCGCCGCCAGGAAAATGACTAAAGTTGCAAACGGGCTGGATCTCAGCTTCCTAAATGAAGAAGAAGCGAGTAAGATCTTGGCAGTGCTGGAGCGGGACGAGCGGCTGAAGCGGGCGGAGAGAGACCGAGTCAGGTAGGACGGACAAACAGTTGGTTTCTCCGGACGCTGTTCCGGGCTAGATCTCCCTTCTCCCTGTGCAGGGTCGTGCCGGCTGTAAAGGAGGACTTTGCAAGCCAAAACGGCTAACTTTTTCTGCTATGCATCCTCTCACTGTAAGCGTGCGTGTGTGTGCCTGTCTGTCTTTATACATGGCTGTTTGAGACTGGTGGGAAGGAGCTCTTTGCTCTTATACGGAGTTGGGTACAGTGTATGACACACGCAACTCCCCCACATACACAGAGTGCAATACTTAGACTAGTTATCTTGCTGCAGGTTTGACACATTTGGGTCTATAGTAGTTTATGGGAAGTCACCTTGAGGACTTGTGAATGCCACCAAATTAGAGGAGAGGTGCACCGACCTGCTGTAGCAGAGCTCTTTTACGGATGTGCCACCGGCCACTCCAGGATCTTATCAGATTGACTTTGGTCCATCGGTGTCAAAGGCTTAGAACCGACTTGTTTTGCCTTGGTTGGGCTGATGGCTCACGGAGAGCGTTAGATCGCACAGGAAGAACCAGCTTCACCTTCTTTGGTTTACAATTATATGCCGGATTTTGACTCCTCAAGGGAGAACGCGGTAGTGAAGTTCTGTAACTTCTGAAGAGTTTTCATGGCTGATGGGCGACGGACTAATGCTTAGAAAAACCAATACAGAAAAGTATTTTTTTATTGTCCGCGTTCCCGCAGTATATTTAAGAGGAGAGAATTTGTACATGCATCAACGATCGGGAACAGATTTCCAAGGTGCTGGTGGTTTTCCCACGTTGACCTCATGTTGCAGCGATTGCTATGGTTTCTATTAACTGTGTGAAATAAGTTAATATTTATGTTCATTTCTAGGAAGGAAAATTTTGACCACCTTGACTCATGACTTAATTGCCAACAGTATAGACTAGGATAATTCTTTGTCGGTGGGCTTTACCAAACAAAAAAAAGTCTTGCCGAAACTTAAGCGGATTTAAAATGCTGTGGACTGCTTGTGGCTTGCGCTGTAAAAATCCTATTGCCTCGGTGCCAAGTGCTCTCCATTGGTTACCGACTGAAAGTCGGGGCTGTTTAAAAAAAACAAAAACAAAAAAAAAAAAACAACCCAAACCATTTTTATTTTAGTGTTAAACGATAGAGGGCCTCGGTATTTAGAAAAGTGTTTACAGCTGTATGTTCCGGTCAGACACGTTAGATCTGCTGCCAGTGACTTCCCCCCCTTGAGATCAAGTGGAAAGGAACCAGGAAACGAGTTTATTCACATCGCAGCGACGCGGTGGAGCTCTCTGATGAGTTATATGTTTGTACCTAAGGGGTTGGTTGCCTTGCTTTTAGGTGAATTGTGAAAGGTATGTTAGAAACTGGCTGGCTATGGTTATCTACAGAGCCTGTCCCATAGTTGGTGCAAAGTGTTGGCACCATAGGCAAACCTTAAGCTTTACACCCACCGTTGTCAAAATGTATTGTTTTTAGCTTTGAATATCCTGCTCTTTGCCACTCCAAGAAGTTGCCACCCTAGGTGTATGCCTAGTTTTCCTAATGGTTGAGCTGGCCCTGGTTTTCTATGTATTTATTTAACAGGTTTTATATACTGTTTTATTTCAATTAAAGCAGTTTACATTGTAACTTAAACTTGGTAATGTACATTAAACGGTGATATTGACAACTTGGATTTTTCTCAGGCATTGGAGGGTTAAGTGACTTGCCCACAGCCACAAGGCGTGCTAGTGGGAATTGAACCCTGGTTTCTGGGTTCCCAAGCCAGTGCTCTAACCAATTGTGGTGGTTAGATTGAGACGTTTTTATGAGGAGGGTATTAAGATCCAAATTGCTATGCTATTTATGTATTACTTTTGAGCATTTGGAGAGGGGAATTGGCTTTTTATGTTTAGTGTTCTTTCTATGTTCACCTTGTTTTGAGATTTTGTCTGTGTGGAGTAATGTTTAATCTGTTTTTGTGTGGATTTTATAGAGCATTGTAACTAGTTTCTAAGTTGTTTTAAAATTTGTATTTTGTGTTCATGTTGATGTAATTTGCTTCGGAGCATGTTTACTAAGGTGCCCACTGGTAGCGCACAATTATGCTGCCAAATTGGCACAGAGACCGTGCTGATATTTAAGGGTGTGTGCTGATAGCACAAGGCTAACTGAAGCATTGCACTAACCGTCATGCAGGTGCACTTAGGGGGCATTAAGTGCTCCTGGTCTAATGGAAAGAGGTGCGATTAGCACATGCCCAAAACACCTATCTAACCGCGACACACTCTCAATGCCCATGTTACACCTCAACCTGCCCAGTCGCATGCTACCCAGTTAGCGTGCAATGTTTAGTGTGGGGCCCTGGGCTAACTCTTAGTGCGGGGCCCTTAGCATGCTTCAAACCCGTGGTAATGGTTAGTGCACTTTTGAGTCCATAGTGTTGACAGTGACTAATGCAGTATGTTTAAGAAATAAGAAAATACTATATATTATCCTGATATTATGCTCAGCACATTACAGCAGGCAGAGCTGGCCTGTCCACTAGTGGGCTAGGTGGCCATCTAGAGCGGCAGATCTCTGTGGGCAGTACGGCACCCGCGGCAATCTATCTGTGCTGAAACACTTGGCCTTCTGCGGGCCACTGCTGCTACCACCGCACTGAGCTGAGCTGCCTCCACCTACCCTGCTGCCAAAATCGGCAGCAGTGGGGGGTGATGCCATGGCCGGGGCTTCTGCCTGGGGCGGCAGAAACCCTTGGGCTAGTCCTGAAAGCAGGTTTACCAAATTCTGTCTCAAAGTCCACATACGATTCATGAGGCTCATTTGTTAAATATGGTTTTTGCACCAGCGTTCTCTCCAACTGTATTAATGTTTTAGTGATACGAATAAGTTACTTTCTGTTGACAGTATCTTAAACTAAAGAGTATTGTCTCACTGCTGTATGCTGTGCTTTTGGGGGGGGGTTATCTTGAACCTCTGGCATTTGCTGTTCTGAACCCCCTGGGGTAGAGGATCAGGGGGCGGTGCTGAGTGCTTTTGGGTGCTTGCTTATTTAGAAAAAGAAAACTTGGTGGCACGTTAATGAAATTCACACATGTTAAGTGCCCACAGCCCTTTTATTTCCTTGGGCACAGTGGCACTTAACATGCGTTAACTTCATTAATATGCATTAACCTTCAGTAAACATACCCCTGAATTTCCCTCCCCCAATTTACATATATGATATAGGAACATAGTTTATAGAATTTAAATTTAATATATCCAAATGTATAAAAAATATTTCTGCAGTGTTGATAACATAATAATCTATTCTTATTTAAAAAAAATAAACGTAGACATTGGCATTTGTTTTCTTATTTTTGGAGCTTATTGGAAGTAAAAAGGAAAAACAATCCCTCTCAATTCAGGTTACTCGAAGCCCTGGAGAGAGACCTGTTGTGTGGAGTTGAGTACATGTAGAGTTTAGTATTTTTCAGGATATGACTATACATATGATAATGTGCATCGATTTCTGTCTCTCTGTAATATGGTACAAAGGCTGGTGTATACAGTATAGCACTAATTCTTTTTAACATCTTTGTTAGTGATATAGCGGAAGGGCTGTCGGGTAAGGTTTGCCTCTTTGCGGATGATACCAAAATCTGTAATAGAGTAGACACCCAGGAAGGTGTAGATAACATGAGGAGGGATCTAGCTAAGCTTGAAGAATGGTCTAGAATTTGGCAGCTGGGATTTACTGTTAAAAAATGTAAGGTCATGCATTTGGGCTGCAGCAATCCAAGGGAGCAATACAGTATAGGAGGTGAAGTACTTTTGTCCACTAAAGAAGAGCGGGACCTAGGCGTGGTTGTGTCTGATGATCTTAAAGTAGCTAAACAGGTAGAAAAGGCGACGGCAAAAGCTAGAAGGATGCTTGGGTGCATACGGAGAGGAATGGCTAGCAGAAAAAAGGAGGTGATAATACCTCTGTATAAGTCTTTGGTGCGACCTCATTTGGAGTATGGTGTGCAATTCTGGAGACCGCACCTTCAAAAGGATGTGAACAGGATGGAGTCGGTGCAGAGGGTTGCTACTAAAATGATTAATGGGCTTCATTATAAAGCATATGAGGACAGACTTAAGGATCTTAATATGTACACCTTAGAGGAAAGGCGGGATAGAGGTGATATGATTGAGATGTTTAAATACCTCCGTGGCATAAATGTTCAGGGAGCGAGCCTCTTTCAATTGAAAGCAAGTTCTGCTACGAGGGGACATGGGATGAGGGTGAAGGGAGATAGATTCAGGAGTGATATGCGGAAATATTTCTTTACGGAAAGAGTAGTGGATCCGTGGAATAGTCTCCCAGTGGAGGTGGTAGAGATGAGGACAGTAACTGAATTCAAAAAAGCATGGGACCAACACAGAGGATCTCTAAAGGTAGAAAGTGGACTGTTTTAGTTGTTGTTATGGAAAGACAGACTAGATGGGCCTTGTGGTCTTTTTCTGTCATCATGTTTCTATGTTAATTCAATAAATTGTACCTTTATTTATTTAGCTGCATTTATATCCTGCTTTCCACTGGGTCAAAGCAGTTGGTGGATACATTTAACACGAGGGGATATGAGACACATGCACTAATACTTAAAGGGAACATGGGCAATGGAGGGTTAAGTGGCTTGCCCAAGACCACAAGGAGCACCTGTGGGACTAGAAACCCCAGTCCTTCCGGCCCAAGGTTGCTGTCCTCTAGTGGGATTTGAACCACTGACCTTCTGGCCTGTGGTACCTTGCCCCAACCACTAGGCCACTCCTCCCTCTTTATTCAACAAACTAGATTTTATTATACAGCATACTACATATGTTATAGTACGTATCTCTTGTTAAATTTATTCTTGTATGTAGTGCTTAAAATGTAGCCAGTGCTATGTAGTGTAAACCTAGGTAAGTCCAAAGAAGATACAGTAGGTGATTTCAGTCTGAGAGGCAAGAGCAGAGAGAGAAGAGGTGACTGGTGGTCAGAACAGTGCCATGGGACAGAAAAATGGATGGAGCAAAGATGGGGAAGGGGAGAGGAGATGGGAGGCATTCATTTGTGCAAGAGGCAGACCTGGTAAATGTCCACCAAAGCCTCATGGAATGCATTACACCGACAACCAGGAGGGAAGGGGCATATTGTAAGGATAAGGGAATGGCCCCATATGCACTTAAGGACATTTATAAAATACCCACTGGCTTAAGGCACGTACTTTGCAGGTAGGCATAGCAGGGGTATGGCCTGGACGGAGTCCCAAAGTATGCATGTAGATTATTGACGTGCACACGTAAATTAACATATTTTTAAATCTATGTGCTGGCGTTTGCACCTTTGCTATGGTGATCTTTGCTTCTTATGCTACTATTTTATAAAGACACATCGGTCTCATGTGTCTTTATAAAATAGGCTTAAAATAAGAGCCTGCTATTGTCTCTCTTTTTCTCTGTATATATGTAAAATTTGTGAAGTTCATAGGCACACTGAAGTGCAGGGAAGACATTGTATAGCTGCAAACCCCTTCCTATACTCTTTGAAGGTGGGATACTTTTTTTTCCTGCTTCTGGTTTGACCTATTTGCCTTCTAGACCAGAAACATTCACACAAGGAAAGTGTCCTGAAGAGGCGCACATGCAAAAAATGAAACTTGTTTACAGCCTTTAGCCTAAAGTGTCAAAATGCTGTTTAAAGCATGTAGTGCTGATGGGGTGCTACCATAATCTGTTTAAGTCAATAATTTTCAAGGATTTGGAAACAATTTTATTTCTTGCTAATATAATTTGAATTAAAATAAAATATTGAATCAGGGTCAGAATCCCAGATTACATATGATTTGACAACATCCTTCCCTAAGTTAATCATAGAATGCAATTGTAGGGCAGTATTTCAACTGTATTTGGTGATTTTTTTTCATTAGTTGCCTTTTTTATGCATGTTGGCCCTCAGACTTTCACATGCCAGCCCATAGCTTTGCTTCAGAATACTGAATTATACAAGAGCTGCAATCTCAGTGATTAGAATTTCTTTGAAGAAGACTCTGAAGTTCTAAGGGGCCCTTATAGTAAACGCCACTAAGTTTTCACACTTAAGCATTACCAAAGGACTTTAAGTGCAAAGCTTTTGCGTTAGCTGTCGGGGGGTGTGACTGGTATGTTCTGGCAATTAATGCATGACAGGGTACCGTAACAAGCAGCAAAGTAATGTGGGTGCACTTAATAGTGAACCCATGCTAAGGGCCATGTTAACTTCACTCACACACTGTTCACCACATCCATACTCTACCCACTGTCCACATTAGTGTATGAGTGCCGGTTAACATGCATTCCAACAATCATTAGCTGGCAAGCATGTTTGTTAGGGTTCACTGGTCAGTTACCACTCGTTAAAATGTGCGTTAACTGTTAATGGCATTTAGTACAAGGGCCCCTGAGTTTCTTATGCATTCAGGCCACAGAACACCATTCCCTGCAAGCCCTTTGCCACTGTTTGTTCCGTTTGTCTGTCTTAGCAGAAGCTCCCTAGACATTTGTATTGAAAGAAGACCAGAAGTCCTTCAAGCCTCTAGGAAAACTGGCATGTCTCCTGTAAAATTCAGTATTGCTCTGAAAGCTGTATGTAACTGAATACTGAAGTCAATAAATATTTAGATAAAGACAGAGGGCCCAATATTCAAAAAAAGATAAGCTCCTAAATTTGTGCCCTATTTTTAGCCACACTTATGAATTTTCAGCTGAAAACTTAAGCTCCTAATTTAGGAGCATACATTTTAAGCTTCTAAGTTATTTAGGCCTGGCTTTCATTTACTTGGACTTATGAGCCTAATTTAGGTACCTATTGCTGAAAATTAGTGCTAAGGTCCTTACTGTTTTTCTCCACCCTAAATCCGCCCCCATTGCCACCCTCTTTATGCTCCTAAATTTAGGAGCTTGGAGAAATGTTAAGAAAATATTTAGGAACTCAGCCCTAGTAAATTTTCAGAGAGGCCAATTTAGGAGCATAAATACATGAAATATCAGGCCCAGAGAGTATTAATCTTGCAGGTAGCTTGCTATCCCCAGTGCCCTGAAAGCAGGAGGCAGACATAAGACCAAGGTGCTCAAACTCATGTCATTGCAGATGTTCAGGTGTGTTTAAGCTCCTGCATTATCAATTGCGAGCGGCCTAGTGGTTGGGGCAAGGTACCTCGGGCCGGAAGGTCGGGGGTTCAAATCCCACTAGAGGACAGCAACCTTGGGCCGGAAGGACTGGGGTTTCTAGTTCCACAGGTGGTCTTGGGCAAACCACTTAACCCTCCATTGCCCATGTTCCCTGTAAAATAGTTATCTCCAAGTTATAATGCCCTGTTCAATGTAATTTCAGTTTGTTCAATGTAAACCACCTTGATATCATGATAGGTAGTATATAAGAAATGATAAATAAAATATTAGTAGCACTGTTGATGTATAAACTAGCTTGCAATATTGTTAACAAGTTCTTTGACTTCTCATCAACTTATTAGCACATATTTCATCTTAACTACTAATGCAGCAAAAAAATTCATTAAAAACACAAAATGTATCACAGATGCCTCAGTGCTGAAGAGTTAACAATACCTCTGTGATGGAGTATATAGGAAGTTACTCATCCCCCTCCAAAGGGATTGTCAGCAGTCCACCTTTAAAAAGGTCTGCAGCTCAGAACGTAGGGCTCAGAGGGTGTGACTCAGACAGAGGGATTAAGAATCTAGCTGGGTGCAAGAGAGAGAGGGGCCCGTGGAGACAGAAACCCCTTCCAAGCAAGTCTGGGAAAGGGAGTTCTGCTATGAGGCAGGAGATTTAAAAGACAGAGTTATCACTTGGGCAGGGTAGGATCCAGGGGCAGCACTTGTACAAAGTGCTGCCCCTGGATCCTACCCTGGGAAGACTGTTTGTTTTAATTTAATCTTGCCATTGTTGGGGCATGGCTAAGAACCATATTCACAGACACACAAGCCCAAGTGAGTGAATGAACTTTATTCTGAACTTGGACTGAACATTTAAATTGTGGGCTGGGGGAAGGGCCTTGAGAACCAGCCTTGTGAAGTGAACAAACGGGGGAAATGAATTGCTAGATAGCTGGAGCACAATAAAAGTAGTTTTGTTTTGCCCTTAACTGTTGCTTGACTGGCATTTTTAAGAATCCATTGCCATGGCACGCCACGCTATACCACATCCTGAAAGAGGTGTATACTCTAGCTTTTGTGGTAATGCATGTCGCTTTTGCATTTCGTTATCATCAGCCATTAATACGCATGATAAAAAAAAACATGTTTGTGCATGTCAGCAAAAGATGTTAACTCATTTCAGTACACTGACCCCACAGTGTCCTGTTTGGGATTACTGCAGGGAAGAGGGGATAGAAATACAGAAGTACATTTTTAAAGAAAAAAAAATTACATTCTTGAAGTATAATTGATGTCAACCAAATTTGGGGCTTAGAAATATTTTTAACAGATATTTGTCAACTTTAGTGAAAAAAACCCCAAATAACATCTTCTGTTTTTCATTTAATTTATTAATTTATATTCTGTCATATATAAAAAATGCTAGATGGATATAGAAAACAATACATAATAATAAAACAAACTGAACAAATATATTAAATAGTGATTCCTTATCGTTCCTCCAGTTCAGTCCTCTACCTCTGGGTTGTCAACCTCCTCCTGCAGCTTGGAGACTGGTATGTCAGAATGATGACATCACTGGATATAGCCTGCTGCACTCTGTCTTCCCTTCCAGTGTTACCAGTCTCCATGCAGCAGGAGGACTTTGTGAGCCCAGGAGGGGGCTCACTGGAGTGACAGATAAGGAGAGATTAGGTCTAGATCAGTTTACAAAAAAAACAAAACAAAAAAAACCCATAATAATAATAACAAAGATAAAACAAAAGAGAACTGCAGTGGAGATAAGGTTTCTGTTTTCTCAGGAGAACATCAGTTCTGATTGCCAACTTTATGGCGGGGCGTCCACAGTGTGTCATCTGTGGTACCCGGAGAGGCACGGTGGCAGAGTCAGGGGTCTGTCACGGCTGTGCCTCCCTTTCGTCCACAGTGGAGCAGCAGATGGACCTTAAGGAAGCTGTGGAGGTGTTGGGGGGACAGGAGGGGGTGCTATCTGAGTCTCCTCAAACCCCAGTCCAGGAGTGTCTCGTGGAGGAACTGGCGGTTGCATCTACAGTGTTGCCAGGCGAGCAACCAGAGAATACCGCAGAGTTTTGTCCGGAGTTTATATTAATGCTTCACAAGGCGTTCTGTTTGAGACGTTTAGGCAAGGTAGCGGATGTTTCACCTCTAACCGGGGTGGCTGCTCCTATGGCGGCCTCGGTCGACGTCGGTGAGGGTCCCTCGGCGCCTAAGAAGGCTAAGACCCGTGCCTCCTCGACGGTGGAGCCGGATTGGCCAGAGGTCGAGGAGTATGACTGCGAAAATGATGAGGAGCTGCAGGATCTGGAGGAAGGAAAGATTCTGGAGCCCGAGGAGCAGTCTAAAATCATAAGGGTCTTTCGTAGGGAAGAGCTTCCGGCGTTGATTACAGAATCATTGCAGATGTTGAAGCTGGTGGCTCAGCCATCCCCGGAAGTCGAGGTAGAAGATCCCGTCATTCAAGCGGTCCGTCAGACCCAGGTTGTGTTCCCCGTCCATAAGGTGGTAGATGAGATTCAGGACAAATGGGACCAGCCGGAAACAGGCCTCAGAGGCGTGCGCACCATGAATAGGCTGTACCCGCTGGCCGACAAGGAAAGGTTCCGGACGCCGCGGGTGGATGCAGTGGTTTCGGCAGTCACCAAGAAGACTACCATTCCGGTTGAAGGCAGTGCAGCGCTAAAAGATGCCCAGGACCGTAGGGTTGACGGTCTCCTGAAACAGACCTTCGAGGCGGATTCCCTTTCGTTGCAGATATCTATTTGTGGGGCCTGGGTGGCTCGGGCGTGTTTGTGCTGGGTACAACGGTTGTGTCACTCGCCTCATTTGGATCTCAAGGAGCTGGGGCGCCTTGAGTCCGGCGCAGCTTATTTGGCGGATGTGCACTATGATTTGATCAGGGCGCTCGCGAATAGTACAGCCTCCGTGGTGGCTGCCCGCAGATCAGTGTGGTTGCGTAATTCGGCGGCGGAAGGTTCTTCTAAGTCTTGCCTTAGTAAACTTCCGTTCAAAGGGAGGTTGCTGTTCAGAGAAGATCTGGATAAGTTGGTGAAGGACCTCGGAGAGACAAAGCAGGGTAGGCTCCCAGAGGACAAACCGAAACAGGGAAAGTCCGGTCAAAGTTTTCGAGGCCAGTTTCGGGACTTTCGCAGATTTCGGTTGCCGCGCTATGGATCCTTTCAGAGGGGTAGGTTTGCTTCCCGAGCGCAGGGTTTTCAGGGGTTTCGAGGAGCTAGTAGAGGTTTCTCCTCCGGCTCCCCCTCAACAGCTCATAAGCCGCAATGAGATGAGGCGGGTTCTGGCAGAAGAAGCTTCCATAGGTGGGAGGCTCTGGGAGTTTCTGTCCGCCTGGACCCTTGTCACATCCGATCAATGGGTTTTAGAGATTATTCGTCAGGGTTATGCTCTAGAGCTCGCGCGTCCCGTGCGCGATTCTTTCGTCATGTCCCCTTGCAGGGGCCAGAGGAAGACCCTGGCAGTTTGCAGTTTGCACACAAAACTGTTTAAAGTTGCTAAAACCCAAGAGGATTGTGGAAAACTGCAGGAGGATCTGGATAAATTGGAAGACTGGGCATCCAAATGGCAGATGAAATTTAATGTGGACAAGTGCAAAGTTATGCACCTAGGAAAGAACAACCCACACTATAGTTACACGATGCAAGGCTCCACATTAGAAACCACCACCCAGGAAAAAGATTTAGGAGTCATCGTGGATAACATGTTAAAACCCTCCGCCCAGTGTGCAGCGGCGGCCAAGAAAGCAAATAGAATGCTAGGTATCATAAGGAAAGGGATGGAGAATAAAACAAAGGATATTATAATGCCTCTGTATCGCTCCATGGTACGACCGCACCTTGAATATTGTGTGCAATTCTGGTCACCGTATCTTAAAAAGGACATAGAGTTATTAGAAAAAGTACAGAGAAGAGCCACCAAATTGGTGAAGGGGATGGAAGGCTACTCCTATGAAGAGAGGCTAAAAAGGTTAGGGCTCTTTAACCTAGAAAAGAGACGGCTGAGGGGAGATATGATAGAGGTGTATAAATTAATGAATGGAGTGGAACGGATAAATGTGGATCAATTGTTTACGCTATCAGAATATAGAAGGACTAGGGGACATGTAATGAAGCTACAGGGTAAACTATTTAAGACAAATAGGAGAAAATATTTCTTCACTCAACGTGTAATCAAACTCTGGAATCTGTTACCGAAGGATGTAGTAAGGGCTGTTAGTATAGCTGGGTTTAAAAAAGGTTTGGACAAGTTCCTGGAGGAAAGGTCCATAAACCACTATTAAAAAGGGACCCAGGATATCAATGCTTGGCCTAGTACAAGCACTGCAGAACCTGTGTCTTTTGGGGAAACTGCTAGGTACGTATGACCTAGATTGGCCACTGTTGGAAACAGGATACTGGGCTTGATGGACCTCGGTCTGACCCAGTATGGCATTTCTTATGTTCTTATGTTCTTAGAGCGACTGCTGCGCTTAGGTGCGGTCGTGGAAGTCCCGAAAGAAGAGTACGGTTTGGGTCGGTACTCTATTTATTTCGTGGTGCCAAAGAAAGATGGAGCGATGCGGCTTATCCTAGACCTCCAAAGGCATGAATCGCTGTCTGAGGGTGCCTCACTTCCGTATGGAGACATTGCGGTCGGTAATCGTAGCAGTGCGTCAGGGGGAGTACTTAACGTCGTTAGATCTCACAGAGGCCTACTTGAACATTCCCATCCGGGAGGCACATCAGCGGTGGGTACGGTTCGCTTTGCCCTGGGGCCATTATCAGTTCCAGGCGTTGCCCTTCGGTCTAGCGACGGCGCCGCACACATTTACCAAGGTCATGGTGGTCGTGGCGGCGGCGTTGCACAGAGAAGGTATGTTGGTGCACCCTTACCTGGACGATTGGTTGATTCAGGCGAAATCCGAGTCTGAAAGCCATCAGGTGACCGACAGGGTAGTAGAGTTTTTTTGCAGAGCCTCGGTTGGGTAGTCAATCTGACCAAAAGCCGTCTCCAGCCTTCCCAGGTGCTAGAGTATCTGGGAGTGCAATTCGACACCCTCCAAGGACAGGTGTTTTTGCCGGTCAGGAGGGCGAGGGCTCTTCGCAGTCTGGTGCGCAGCTTCCGGTCTACTCCAGCGCCGTCAGCATGGATGTATCTCCGCGTACTTGGAACGATGGCAGCGACGCTGGAGGCGGTGCCTTGGGCCAAAGTGCATATGCGTCCCTTACAGAGAGCCTTGCTGTGCCGCTGGTCGCATCAGCGGGATCCCTTGAGCAAACGGCTTCCGTGCCCGATCAAGGTGAGGCAGTCACTCCGGTGGTGGTTGCTTCCGGCATCGTTAGCGGCCGGGATGCCACTGGAACAGCCGGAGTGGCCTCCTTGATGACGGATGCCAGTCTAGCGGGCTGGGGAGCTCACTGCGGGGGCCTGTTCTCGCAGGGGCGTTGGTCCCCGCTGGAAACTGCGTGGTCAATCAATCGTCTGGAACTGTGAGCGGTAGTCAGAGCCCTGCAGGCCTTCAAGGACTTAGCACTTGAACAGGATGCCCGAGCACCATCTGACAATTCCGCCACGGTCGCCTACATCAATCGGCAAGGCGGCACGGGGAGTGCAGCAATGGAGGAGGAGTCTGATTTGCTGTTCGCCTGGGTGGAAAGTCGGTTGACGGCGATCTCAGCGGCGCACATCGCAGGAAAAGACAATGTGATGGTGGACTTCCTCAGCAGAGTTCGAGTGGATGCCGGGGAGTGGGAATTACACCCCGACGTGTTTGCGCAGTTGCTGGACTTGATGGCATCCTTTCAGTCGGCCAAGGTCCCGTGCTTCTTCAGCAGGCGCCGAGAAAGAATGTCGAGGGCATCGACGCGCTCTTGCAACGGTGGCCGGCGTCGGGCCTCCTGTACGTTTTCCCGCCCTGGGCATTGATCGGTCTAGTGGTTCAAAGGATAGAGCGGCATCAGGGAAGGGTGCTTCTGATTGCGCCCGATTTGGCCAAGGCGACTGTGGTACACGGATCTGGTGCGTCTCCTAGATGGACGACCTTGGAGACTTCCAGTACGGCCGGATCTGTTGTTGCAGGGTCCTCTGTTCATGCCCCAAGTGGAGCGGTTCTCGCTTACGGCATGGCCATTGAAAGGGTGCGGTTAAAGAAAAAGGGCTATTCGGCGTCGGTCATTTCTACGCTCCTCAGAGCGCGCAAGTCATCCACATTGTTAGCTTACGTGTGGATCTGGCGTATTTTTGAAGATTGGTGCTCGCGCAAGCAACTTCGGGCGGCAACGGTTTCCGTCTCTTCTGTCCTCAGCTTTCTACAGGAGGGATTTCAGAAGGGTTTGGCAGCTAGCTCTTTGCGGGTGCAGTTAGCGGTGCTGTCATGTTATCGCGGCAAAGTTCAGGGCATAGCTCTGGGTGCTCATACGGATGTGTTGCGTTTTCTTAGAGCGGTGGCTAGGTTACGACCTTCCCGTCGAATAATGGTTCCATCTTGGGATCTTAATTTGGTTTTGTCAGCTTTAGTCGAGCCGCCCTTTGAGCCCTTACATCGGTCGACGTTGAAGGATTTAACATTGAAGGCGGTGTTTCTGGTAGCGATTTGTTCAGTGAGGCGCATTTCGGAGTTGCAGACGTTGTCTTCTAGGGAGCCGTTTCTGGTCTTTTCAAAGGAAAAGGTGGTGTTGCGACCAGTTCCGTCATTTTTGCCCAAGGTGGTTTCTCCCTTTCACTTAAATCAGTTGGTGTGTTTGCCGGTTCTGGGGTCCTTGGAAGGCAGCGTGGGGGAACGCAGCTTACTGCGGCTAGATGTCAAGAGAACGTTGCGTCAGTATTTGAGGGCTACGGAATCTTTTCGCAAGTCAGATCGTCTTTTTCTGTTGTTCGGTGGTAGGCGCAAGGGAGAGGCGGCGTCTAAAGCTTCCATTGCGCGATGGATTCGGGAGGTGATCTCTTCCGCCTTTCTGCTTCGAGGTCGCGCAGCACCGGTTGGCTTACGGGCTCATTCCACCAGAGCGCAGGCGGCTTCTTGGGCAGAACACGGCTTGGTTCCTCCAAGTGAGATTTGTAGAGCGGCCACTTGGTCGTCTCTGCATACGTTCAGTAGGCATTACCGTCTGGATGTTGCAGCAGCTCAAGATGCTTGTTTCGGGGCTGCGGTGTTGCGTGCCGGCTGGAAGGGCCCTCCCCATTGATTACTGCTCTGGTACATCCCAGAGGTAGAGGACTGAACTGGAGGAACGATAAGGAAATGATAATTACACTTACCTGGTAATTGTAGTTCCTTGAGTGACGACAGTTCAGTCCTCCATCCCGCCCAGAAAGTTTTTCAGAAAGGGGGCAGCCGGGCGACGTGTGGACTGTCATTACAGGTAAGTCAGTGTGCATTTTTTGTGCTGCGCAACAACGTCTCTCTGCTAGATTTGGTGGCAGTGCATGGCATAGGAACACTTTGTTTGCAAGTTGTTCTACTACGATACTTATCTAGAGTTCATTGGTTATATGAGTTATAGCTACTTATTTGTTGCTCCTTTGAGTCTGCTTTGTTAATAGTTTACACTGGAAGGGAAGACAGAGTGCAGCAGGCTATATCCAGTGATGTCGTCATTCTGACATACCAGTCTCCAAGCTGCAGGAGGAGGTTGACAACCCAGAGGTAGAGGACTGAACTGTCGTCACTCAAGGAACTACAATTACCAGGTAAGTGTAATTATCATCATTTATTTAACAAGAACATAAAAAAATGACTCTAAAGCTTTTTTTTTTTTATTATTTTGCAATCATAATTCCAAAGTACATAATAAAAAGAACAACAAGAAAACAAAAACTATAAGAAATAACTCTACAATGTCAATAGTCCACATCAAGGAGGTGTCAAAATACAAACACAAACACAAACACAAAACCCCCAATCGTAACCTGTGATAAGTTCCACTAACAGTCAAAAGGCAAATATAATTATAATTAAGAAATCAAATCCTTACCCTTCAAAAACTCCAACAATTGTTCAACTTCAACAAAAATATATTTTTCCCCTGAAAAATTATGTGGCATTTGCAAGGAAACTTTAAATAAAACAGAGCTCCCAGAGCCAAAACACGCTGACAGACTTCCAAAAATGCCTTACGCCGCTGCTGAGTAGCTCTGGAAACATCCGGAAAAATTTGAATGCACTGGCCACAGAACTTTTCAGATTTCCTCTTAAAATAAGCACGAAGGATTTTTCCTTTATCTGACTCAACAACCAAGGTAATTAACAAAGTTGCACGTGTAGAAATTTCATCACTGGACGATTCCAAAAACTCAGAAACATCCAGTGTAGAAGAAGCCAATTGATCAATTTGCGTCCCTCCCCCCCCCCCTCCATCTTGAACCGTATGCCCTGAGACAAGATAATAAATATTTGATAAAGCTACTAAATGAGGATCAGTAAACAATAATATTTCCTTTAAATACTTCTGAAACAAAATCTCAGGTGAAAGAAAATGTGTGCGAGGAAAGTTCAGCAGGCGCAAATTTCGCGAACGCAGGGAATTCTCAAATATTTCGTCCTGACGACGAAGAGAGGAAACATCTTGAACAATTGTGGATAACACCCCCTGCTGTACTTGAGATTGGGCCCGCTGGACCTCCAAAACGTTCTCAACAGACAACAGTCTAGATTCCTGATCAGATAGCTTTGCGACTGTCTCCTTAGAAAAATCAGACACTCTCTGTAAGAAAGAACCCAAAGTCAATTCAATGCGAGAAAGCACCGCCCAAATGTCCTTTAAAGACACCTCCGTAGAGGGAGCTTTCAATTCACCAACCGGATAAAAAACTAATGGAGTAGGAAGAGGAGGGGATAAACCCGCAGATGCTGAGTCAATACGTAAAAAGAAGAAGGGAGTAACACAGGCCCAAGCTCTCCTTGCTCCACGTCACATAATGGAGAAGGAGAAGCTGGGAAAAACACAGCCTCATGACTGCTCGGAACCAACTTCTTTCCAAGCGGAGAAATACTAGGAGAAACAGTACTTACTGAGGAAATATCCTCCAAAGCGTTCTCAACCAACTGAGCTGAAGCAGGCAATCCCCCGACTTGAAGATGAGCATCCATTGGACCTACAATCTTACCGTCTTTAGTTTGAACCGCCGGGGGAACACGTTTCTTTCATTTTCACATAAAGTATTCCTTCTAACGCCAAAGTGCGCCGAAGGGGCACCAAAGGGGCAGGACCTGCCCCTTTGGACATGCCCCTTCGAGCACGCGCCCGCAACCGCGTCCCGCGGTGGAGGCAAGGTATTTAAAGCCCCTTTCAGAGCACTGCCCCTATCAGAGCAGGGCTAGCAGGATCACAGGGTCCAATCAGAGTGTTGCAATCAAGGCAGAAGAAGAAAAAGCTGAGCACCTCCTGACTCTAAAGCTTGACGTATCTCAGGACAAGCAAATAAATCCCCCTGTATACTGTTTTATGACTTGGGCTAGGCGCTCTCCTATAATACATTATCAATTTTAATTCAGTATCCATAAGCCTCGTGCCTTTCGCAATGGGTAGCATCATTTCCCTGGTGTCACTAATATCTGAAATAGGTTTCATCTTAAGATGCGACAGTAAGGCTGAAAGAAGGAAGCACATAGGATATTGGTGTCTGGAAAGTCCCATGTCCTTTTGTCTGCTTATGTAGCACTTTGTTCCCGATAAACAGGTCAGAGAAATTGGGATATAATATATTTAGGGTTTCCACTATATATGTCATATAATTGATTTAAAAACTGTTAATCCAACCTGATTGCTATCTTTTAAGGGCTAGGAAGAGGATTTGCAGCCATGCAATGCCCTTATTCTTCTGGCTACCAGGTCCATGCATGGAATCTCCAGGCCTTTGCTGACCCTCTTCTCTCCTGGGTTCCATGGTCGACACCTGTAGGCCCATGCTTACTGTTGTCCTCCCTCAGGGCCTGGAGAGAAGATCTCTGGGTCTTCTCTTACTCTTTGTCATTGTGGAAATGATCCCTTGGCCCATGCTTACCAAATGACAAAGGAGCTTAACTGCATTGTTAATTGTTACATCAGATGCAGTAAAAATGGCTATCACACAGGCCTGTTTTTCTCTTTATGTTGGATTGTTTCATATTTTTAAAAAAATGTTTTTCCACAAAAGTTCAATTTCTTTTTTTTATTTAATCTTTATGAAATTTACAGTAATATCTCCAGAAAACCATTTAAGGTCAAAAGACCCCTGCTGGGTCTGGATTTGTTCTCCTTCAGTAGATATAGCCGTGGACCCCAGGGACAAATATTGCACTCTGGCAATAGGTGGTAAATTGTCCATAGGTATCTTCAGAATCTCCTGAAGATATTTTTTTACCCATCTCAATTGGAGCAAGTAAGGGAGATTTAGGAAAATTAATAAAACACAAATTATTCCATCTGGAAAAGTTCTCCAGGTGCTCCAGTTTATGAGACAGAATAGCGGCGTCTTTAACTTGTGCACATGAGGTATCTTGCAATTCTCCGATCTGCGTTTCCAAGAGAACCAACTTTGCAGCCTGCTGTACCTGCTCTTGAGACACAACTTGCAATGACTATTTTTTAACAGAAGAAATTTCATTATGAAAAGTACCTGGTATGGAGAGCAGAGAAACATTTACAATAGCAATTGCCTCCCACAATGCATCCATTGGGACAACCGTGGGTTTCCTCAACCCGGCAGGACCTGGTAGTGAAGGCATTTCACCCTCAGCAGCCACAGACCCACTACCCTTCCCCAGTCAATCGGGAGGACGCCGCCACAGGGTCCCCTCCAATCTCTTAACTGCTGAGAGCACCATGGCACTGCTGGAACTGCTTCCGGGTCACGGCGGCACAGTTCTTTCATCGGTGCTTAGAGATGCCTTATTCAGATCCAACTCTGATAGTACTGTCAGCCTCCTATAGTGCCGCTCTGGATTCCAAGGTTCAGACTGCATTCGTAGAGTGTCTTCAGTGTACCCAAAGTGGAGACTCCTGAACTGGAGGATTGGTTCTTTGATTTCTGCTTCTTCGTCCATATTAGAGGTTAAGGATCAACGGGAACTGGAGCTCGGAGAGAGAAGTGAGAGCCACGACTAGCAGTCAGATGCCATCTTGCCCCACTCCTGGTTTTAAACAGTGTGTGTAGAACAATAAGCTGCTGTTCAGTGTTCTGTCTGCACAAATATGATGCGCTCCTTGTTACAATATAATTATACTATATTTGTTGATTAGGAAAACCAGATGAAGACACATAGTCTGTTTTCAACTGACTTCTAGAAGCACAGGGAGGTAAAGTGACTTGCCAAAGGTCAGACAATGGAGGGTCAGTGATAGAGGGAAATACTGAACACATGCCATAGGATTCTGCTGTATCATAATCCATTACACTAGACCAGCAGCTCTTAGTCTGGTCCTCGGGGATTGTCTGACCAGTCTGGTTTTCAAGAAATCCATAATTAATATGCATGAAATAGATCTACATGCGCTGTTTCCTTTGCAAATAAATGTCATGCATATTCATTTTCGACATGTTGAAATGCATTAGGCCAGGTGGTTTCTGAGGACTGGGTTGAGAGCCACTGCACTAGACTACGCCTCATCCCAGCAGCCACACCATATCGGTATTAATTTGCCTAGATGAAAAAGCAAAAAAAGGTGTTACTAAAGTTCATTGACCCGACAGCAAGTATTTTGATATTCTCCTATTCCAGTTTCTCATGTTAAGCCTTAATTGTTAGGCAATAATATTACAAGTTGTTACAGATCTTTGGCTCATCGTGTATACTGGAGATAAGAAATACACAAATGTATTAAATTTTGGCCTTTGAAGGTCAGCTGCAGATATTTGATTGTGTGCAGAATGGGGTGTTTTAGGAAAGCCTTTGGAGACATTTAGCACACTGCCAGGGATGTTTGGCATTCAATTTATGCATCATTACAGAAGGTGACAGCTTGATCTTCTGACCGCTGTTCTTGAAAACTTACTCTCCAATGGCACTGTTAGTGTTACAGTGACTAATTTGTAAAAGCAGCGGAGTATTCTGTACATTGCCTTTATAATAAGTGGTGGTATGTACTTTCTTTCACAGACCTTGACAACAACAGTAAATGCAGGACATCAAAATAATAATTTAATTCATGTTCTTTTGCAACTTTAATTTTATTGATTTTACAACAGAAGAACAGCCAGGAGAGAGACACTTGTCCATTTCAGCAGTGATTTACAGTACTAGAATATATGGGGGAAGGAAGGAGTAATTTTAGAACAAGGTACCTATCACAAAGTTGGAAAAAGGTGCATATGTTGCCTTTATAAAATAGATTCAATATAAGCGCTTATGTGTCTTCTGTGCCAAGAGGTTTTGTTATAAAATTACTCTTTATTTGGGATGTGTCTTACTAACAGGTATCAGTCAATTATGGTTTCAGGTACATGTGTTTTGGCATGGAGAGACATCTTGAAAACTGCAGAAGAAAGTTATATTCATTGAAAAGGCAGAAGTATTGTGTTGTTAAGCAGAGCTGGTTCAAGGTGTTGGCACCCTAGGCAGACCTTAAGCTTTATGCCCCTCTGGCTGTCAGAATCTATTGTTTAACTTTGAATGCCCTGTTTTTTGCCACCTCTCCCCAAAGCCTCTCCCTTATGCTGCCATCCTAGACAACTGCCTAGTTTGCCTGATGGTTTGGCCGGCCCTGCTGTTAAGGTACTGTAGTATTGCTTTAAAAGTTACCCAAGCAAACCTCTTAGAATATATGATTGTAACCACAGTAAAGTAAGATTATAAAGAGCTAAGTTTTCATGTAATCCGTTCTGTGTTTGTGAACAAACCTTGAAATATGAGGAATAAAACAAACCAGGGTGAATACAGGATGGGGAAAGGTTAGCTTTCCCAGGGTCCTTCAGAAGCTGAATGTCAGCTCTGAATATGTTTCATACTAGGACAGCACTGTCAGGAAATGCTTTAGGTGCCTTCGCAATATTTACAGATGCTTATGTGTTTATGATGGATGAAGCACGTCGGCCACTGATCCCTGGTAAACAAACAGCAGAAATTTAAAGCAAACAAGTATTGGTTCTTATCCAAAAAACCTTGAAAACCTGCTGGGTTAATGACAACGTGGAGATTGGGACTAGCGTGACAATGCCATTTATGACATAATTCTCATGCTTTGCATAATCTTGGAAAGAGATCAAAAAGTACCTGCTCATATTGTCATGCAGCAGACCCTCTTGAAAGAAAAGAAAATGTTTTAAATGGAGAAAAAGATGTGCACAAGCTGCATTATTCGGAGGAACCAGCTAGAGGGAGCCAGAGCGACTTCAGAGACACTGAGGAGCCACGCCACGCTAGTCACAAGGTAGTGCCAGCCAGCTTCCAATCCTCGAAGGCAGGAGTGCTTCTTAAAGAGAGTGTGGAAGACTGGAGACAGTTGGGCAAGAAGGAGTTGGGCAGGAAGGAGAGAGAGAAGAGCAGCAGTGGAGAAAGAGAAGCAGGCCAAGGAGGCAAGTCCAGCAGAAGCAAGGGAAGGATCACTTGCACGCAGAGAGAAAGAGGTTAGAATGGAAACCTGATTACTCTACCGCTAGCAAACCACTCCGAGTGGAAGGTGATTTCCCTGGAGCTAATGAAGGACCTGGGAAGGTCTCAGCTCAAACAAGAGTGAGAGCTGTTTGCCCAGAGAGGCGAAAGCATTGCTGCAACTGTAGTCTAAAGTCAAATGAGAGACAGCTGGAGAACCTAAGCCGTGCTGCACAGGCAAGCCAGAAGCTAAGCCGGTACAGGCCCAGACCTTCACTTGGAGAAGGGACTCCAACCTCACAAGGTAAACCATACTTTCCTGGAAAAAGACTTCAGAAAGCTGCTGTATGGAGAAGACAGGCAGTAGAAGAAAACCGTTTGTCTGAAGGTTCCTACGATACAAGGTATGGAAAATGTTTACCTAAGACGAAAGTTCTGAATGGAAAATGTTTGTATAGAGCTGCTATAAAACCTCTGAATAAAGAGGAATCTTTTCAGTATAAAACAGCACATAGCCGACGCCCTAAGCTTAGCCCAGAACACTGGGAAGTGATACAGGAACTGTATAAAAAGCCTGAATATATTTTACCTGAAACCAGGGACACAGATTCAGAGGCTTCAGAAGAGGAGCCAATGCAAGTGAAACTAGCAGGGGATATTTCAGATCCAGAAATGGATTGTACATACTGTGTTACAGGAAGCCTAGAATCCTTGTCAGGCTTGTGAGCTGTGTGACTTCCTGAATTGAACATTCTTGTTTTGTGTAAATAGCACCAGTCCTGTGAAAGTAACAGTTTTTGCTTTAAACCTGAGTTTTTCTTTTCCTCACCTGAAGTAAGGACATTTTGCTTTATAGTTGTATTCCAATCATTTGAACCCTTGCGAAGAAGGGAAATAAAAAGCCTTTATTTTTCACACCACTCTGAGCAGTTGTTTTCATTGAAGATTGGTATCAAGGAAACTACTAGGACCAAAAGTCAATTGGGCCTTTGGAATACTTGCCAATCTCAACTTTATAATTTTTGTGGCTGACCTGCCCTGACCTCTACTAGCCACCAGGGTAGCCCTCACGACAATATTCTTGAGAGTACATACTTCTATGTTAACTCGAATGTCGCAGACGGGAGGGGAAAGACTTGAGAACATATGGGAACAGGGAGTAGGGTGGCTTTAAAGCAGGGGTCTCAAACACGCAGCCTGCGGGCCACAGAATTTTGTGCGGCCTGCGATGCATTTTGGGATGATAAATAAATAAAATGTCAATTTTTTTATTTTTCTCTCGCTGCTGTTTAACATTAATGCCATGTTCCATCTTAAATCATAGGAACTTCTTACTTACTTATTTCTTCGTAGTCTTTCGATTGATTATACTTGTTGCTCTTCGCGCTCAATGCGTATTTATAAAGTTGATTTTGCTACATTTTTATAAAAATTAGTGCCCATATGTCGGAGGAAGATTCTAGAAATAACAATAATGATACTAGGCATGCGTGAGATTGGCAGAGTTGTTGTTGTCCTCACACCATATAAATGTCTTCTGTTTCGAAAAAGAGAAAAATCGCGAACGAAAATATAATTTTTCAAGTAAAATGGGAGGAGTTATATTTTGTCACTGAGATCAACCATAAAATTCAATGTCTCATTTGTCAACAAACGTTAGCTGTTCCGAAGGAGTATAACATGCATAGGCACTACGAAACAAAGCACCATGAGAAGTATGAAGCGTACGTGGGCAAAGTTAGAGAGGACAAAGTTTATGCAATTTAAATCAGCATTATGCAAACAAAGAAGTTTCTTTACCAATATTAATCAGTCCAATGAAGATTCAGTAAGAGCACATTTTGTTATAAGTGAACTTATTGCAAAGTCATCACTGCCCTTTACAGAAGGTTTGTTCATAAAAGAATGTCTTTTAAAGGCAAGTGACATTTTATGTCCTGATAAAAAAGAAACTGTTTGAAGGCTTAAGCTTGTCACGCAATATAGTTGCCATCAGGATTACAGATTTAGCAGATAATGTGGAGAAACAATTAATTGAAGTGGCTAAGGACTTTGAAGCATTTTCAATTGCTTTCAACGAAAGTACAGATGTGTCTGATACCGCACAATGTGATGTGTTCATCAGAGGTGTAGACTGCAGTTTAAATCTGACAGAAGAATTCCTAGAATTAATACCATTGAAGGGTACTACAACTGGATGTTATTTGTTTCAAGCCCTGGAAAAATGCATTGAGAAATATGGCTTACCATGGGATAAATTTGTATCTTTGGCCACAGACGGTGCACCGTCAATGTGCTCTCAAAATGTAGGTGTAGTTGGATGGGTGAAAAACAAACAGCCGTGAAACAGTAGGAATCAACTTCACTAGTATACATTGTATTTTGCATCAAGAAGCTCTTTGTAGTAAAAGTCTACAAATGAAAGAAGTGATGGATGTAGTAGTTAAAACATTCAATTTTATACATTCTCGGGGGCCGAATCACAGGCAGTTCATATCATTTCTTGCAGATATGGACTCAGCCATCTAACTTCAGTGTGATAAAGAAGTTCAAAGTTGTGGAAATGTTTTGAAGCGGTTCTTTGCACTTAAGAGATGAAATCGCTTCATTCATGATGATGAAAAATAGGGCAGTTCCTTTGCTAACTGATTCTATTTTTCAATGCAACCTTGCTTTTCTAACAGATATTACGGATCACTTGAATGGATTGAACTTGAAGCTTCAAGGTAAAAACCAGATTATCACACAGATGTATGACAATGTGAAATCGTTCAAAGTTAAACTACGTTTATGGATGAAGCAGCTGGGTGAGGGCAATTTGGTCCATTTCCCAATCCTGAATTCTTTACAAAAAGTTGAACCCAAATGCCTGAGAGAATATACAGATTTATTGTCTAACTTACTTCAACAGTTTGATGTGCGCTTTAAAGACTTTAAGGTACTGGAGCCACAATTTCAACTTTTTTCAATGCTGTTTGCTGTAGAAGTTGATAATGTTGCAGAGGAATTGCAAATGGAATTGGTAGTATCACACTGAAGTTCTATCTTGAAGCAAAAAATATGTAGAATTAGGGATTCCCGAATTCTACACGTTTCTTTCACGAGACAGGTTTCCGAGGTTACTCTCTGCTACTGCAAGGATTATTGCAATGTTTGGAAGTACATATGTATATGAACAATTTTTCTCATCCATGAAGATTAAAAAGTCTGTGCTAAGGTCACGGCTTACTGATGAACATTTGCAAGCAACACCGAGATTGTTTGTTTGTTTGGTTTTTTTTTCTAATAAATTAAAGCCTAATATTGAGGTCCTTGTTGATGCAAAACGCTGCCAGCTAAGTAGCCAGAACAAAAACTGACTGAAATGTAAAACTTACACGATAATTACATTCATGTTACACATTAGTTATAATAAATGGATTAAAATAATTAAATAAAATTTGTAAAGCACTATGTTCTTATTATGTTGACTTTTTTATTGACTTTTTTTCCATTGTAAAAAAAAGTTCCAGCGATGCGGCTTGCGGGTTACTTTACAAGTCCTCATTTGGCCCTCGAAGCAATTTGAGTTTTAGACCCCCTTCTTTAAAGACTCTGTGAAGGCAAACTGCTTAACACTGTTTTTCCCTCATTTTAGTGTTATTTTTCAAAAGGGATGCAAACAAAGTCCATACAAAAAATATTTTTCCAAGTGATCGCATTTCCTAAAAATGTCTTTGGATAGTGGTACCAGAATGGCAAGGGGATGGGGCAAGCAGGGGGTGCATGATCTCCCACACATGCACACTCAACAAAATAACCCATCCTATGGACCTCATTGTTCCCTAAGCACTGTAGCAGCAAGCCAGATATTGATGGTAGCAGGCAGATAGACTGGAGACTCATAAGACTCCTCTTCACCACCAGCCCGATCGGGGAGCAAGCCAAGAACAAGAAGATAAGCTCCTCCCCCCTCCCCCCCCCTCCGGCACCCAATCATGCTGGCAGCTCCAACAAATTTAAAGGGCAGCAGCGCAAGACCTCAGCCTCTTCACCACCATCCCAATCGGGGAGCAAGCCAAGCGTGGGAAGGTAAGCTCCTCCTCACTCCCCCCCCCCGGACACCTAATCACGATGGCAGCTCCAACTAATTTAAAAGGCAGTGCTCTAGGTGCCCCGTGCCCGAGGGCCTCACCAGCAGGCCCTTTGGCGTGGTCCTTAGGTGCAGGCCTCTGACCGAAGAAGTCCACTCCGGATCTGAGACACGCTACAGAATATAAAACTCCACTGTCTACCAGCATAATCCCTACCATGCAACGAGCATCAGAGACAAAGACTCTAAGCTGCAGTAAAGAAAGGCGAGTGTCCTGTCCGCAAACAAAAACAACAACCTAACGGTATAACAACAAGGTAAGCACATGTAATCACACTCTCCATTATTTCATCGCACTTGCCACCAAAATAAGGCCTTGTCAGGCTTAATAAAACTGCTGATTGGAATTGTACCTTGACTATCAGTGCTCAGCAATTTCCCTGATGGAATTAGCAGATGAACACAGCACTCCCACTTGTGCATCACACTCTCCATCACCCACAATCTACAATCTAAACAGCCCTGTTATTGTGTGGTGTCAATAATCCGTGCCTGCATAGTCACCTTGAACAGGCACACTGACGCGCCCGGCATCCTTGGACAAGTCCTGGCCTTCTATTGCTTTAGCCACAAATCCAAAACACATCCAAGCCTAACTAAAGACACAAGTGGCCAAGGACACTGCCTGATCTCTAGCAGCCAATACTGCAGGTGATAACAAAGGAGCAAATGTCCACGACACCCTCGCGAGATCCTAACCTCACTCACAAACCCAACTACTGCAACCGCAGAGAACTCTCAGAAAGACAAAGCAGCATGGCACAGATAACCTCTCTCATGCTTATCCTACTTGTACTTACACTCACGTTGTTGTTGTTGTTAAGTGCCATCGAGTCGGTTATCGACTCATGGCGACCCTCTGGATAGTTGTCCTAAATTGTATTTGGTCTTTAGTCAGGCGGCTCATTGTTGACAGACTGGCACCATAGCTGCTATTACTGTATCAATCCATCTCATTGCTGGTCTTCCTCCTTTGCGTTGACCTTCCGTCTTGCCAAGCATGATATCTTTCTCTAATGATCTCTCTCTTCGCATGATGTGTCCAAAGTATGAAAGTCAGGTCTTGTCATCTGAGCTTCTAAAGAAAGCTTAGGTTTGATCTCCTCTAGTACTGACTGGTTTGTTCTTCGGGCAGTCCATGGTATACATTCGCCGCCAGCACCATAGTTCAAAGGCATCAATTTTCTTCCTGTCTATCTTTTTCACTGTCCATCTTTCACATCCATATGATATTATTGAAAATATCATGGCTTGAACGAGTTGAATCTTTGTATAGAGAGAGACATCTCTGCTCTTCAGAATCTTGTCTAGGTCCTTCATAGTCATTCTGCCAAGAGCAATGCATCGTCGGATTTCTTGACTGCTTGTTGCTTACTACTACTACTACTACTACTATTCAGCACTTATAAAGCGCCACGCATGCAGCGCTGCACAGCTAACCTACAAGAGGTAGCCAACATACAAGAGACAGTCCCTGACAGACAGAGCTTACAATCTATTTAAGAGAAAACAGTAGCTTACAATCTAGTTAAGTGAAAAAATACAGAGCATTAGTCAGTTCTGTGCAAGGTACAGTGAGGTACAGTTTGGTCTATAGTTTGGTCATAGACGTTGACGGGGTTTAGGGTAAGATGAGGATGGAGCCAGGATCTAAATGCAACGGTGAAGAGGTGGTTCTTCAAACTGGATTTGAAGAGGGCCAGGGAGGATGCCTGGTGCACAGACGCAGGTAGCCTGTTCCAGGCGTATGGTGCTACAAGGTGAAAGAAGCGCAGTCGGGAGTTCATGGTGTGGGTGAAGGGCATTGATAGAAGTAATTTGTTAGCGGAGCGCAAAATATGAGAGGGGACGTAGGGGGAGATAAGAGGTATTGAGGGGCCATAGAGTGAATGCATTTATTGGTCAGTAAGAGAAGCTTGAATTGGATGTGGAACTGGACAGGGAGCCAGTGAAGCAACTTGAGAAGAGGAGTAGTGTGGGCATGGCGAGGTTGGCAGAAGATTAGTTGAGCAGTGTGATTTTGTATGGATTGAAGAGGGAGGAGGTGGCTCACGGGGAGACCAGCGAGGAGTAGGCTGCAGTAATCGAGGTGAGAGGAGATCAAGGAGTGGACGAGCGTTTTGGTAATGTGTTCAGAGAGGAGGGGCGGATTTTGCTGATGTTGTAGAGAAAGAAACGGCAGGTCTTAGCTAGAAACTGGATATGAGCGGAGAAGGAGAGAGAGGTGTCGAAGATAACCCCTAAATTGCAGGCCGAGGGAACAGAAAGGATAGTAGATCCATCCACATGGACTGAGAGAGGGGGAAGTGGGGGGGGGGGGGAGGAGTTAGAGTTCAGTCTTGGCCATGTTCAGTTTCAATCGGCGATGAGACATCCAGGCAGTGATGTCCGAGAGACAGGCAGAGATCTTGGACTGGGTTGCCGGAGAAATATCAGATGTAGAGAGGTAGATCTGGGAGTCATCGGCATAGAGATGGTACTGAAAGCTATGGGAGGAGATAAGCGCCTCTGTCATCATGTTTCTATGTTACTGATACCCAGCCCCAAGTTCTATGAGTTATTCTAGCAATGAGCCACAAAAGAAGTCTGGTTTGTAGATATATATATTCGATTTATTATGGATAGCCAAGTAGAAAAATATACAAACATATATAGCTAAAGATATATAATTAGAAACATGAGGTAGAAATTTGTTACAACACAGAATTACAATTGGACAAAGTAATTAGTGATTTATTAGTAACCAGATGTTACTGATTCGTTCTGCACTGTGAAAAGTTATAGAATAAGTTTCTAACTGACCCTTGCCCATCCGGAGGAGGAGAGAGACTATACCTTAGCTTTGTCTGTCACTCTGCTGGCTGATGTCCGGAGACTCTGGAGCAGCACCAGTCCAAGGAGGCAGCTAAGCTAAATAACGCAGGCTACAGCCCTTTCGGAGGCGAGCCGTGGTAGAACACAGCACCGAAGTTATCTGTGGAAGTCTTATCTCAGTCCTTTGGAGAACGTCCTTGCCCACACGTAGTGTGGCTGTCTTGCAGACAGATCGGGTAGCAGAAAACAGGTAAGCAGGGCACAAACAGCGAGAAACCTGTAAAGGTTCTTCTGCGCAGACTGTATTATTCTTTGTGATGATTCTCCATTGGCACAAGACAGTCCGAGGTGTTCTCAGTGAATCAGGAGGTAGATGACAGGCAGCTTCTTGCAGACAAAGGATCCATAGTAAGATGTCATGCGGAGAAAACAGTATGTAGTTTTCTGGGCATAGGTACAAGTGTCCAAGGCCAGTAGAATCAGCTATAGATAAGCACCGGAGAAGCAGATGTTCTTGTATGTGGGCAGTGAATTGGCCAGGAACAATGGCTTCTGTATGCACACATAGAAACGCTGCACAAGCAGTTGCTTCGAGGTCAAGTCTGTAGCTGAACACAACAAAAGTATTATGGGAATCCATCTTGTTTGTTCAGCTTGGTTCAGGCCTGAGCTGCTGAGCAGGCCGGAGAACTGCAAGTGCAGAATTGCAGGGGTACCAGCCCTACAACACCCAACAGATCAAGTTGTACATGTTACATTTCATTCTTGACCATCTCCAACTTTCCTTGGTTCATGCTTTGTATGTTCCATGTCTCAATATGTAAAACATCTTTGCAGCTTCTGACTCTCATTTCATGCGCAGCTACATAAGCAGTCAGACATCCCGAGGGCTTTGATCCAACCACATCATAAATGCTGGCTTTACTCTGAAAAGTCTTTATCTCCTCCTCACATTGATAGAAATAACTAATATGGCAACCACTCCAACTGAAATCATACATATAGTATATAACCAAAGGAACCTCACCCAATGCCAACAATTCAGGAATATACCTAGATATCAATCAAGACTAATAAAAATCAATATATCACCCTGCTCAACTAACCAACAAACCTCCCCCACCCTACAAATACATGAAATGTGCATTAGCAAATGCACGCTCCGCACACAAGAAGATACACTTTATTTATTTGTTTAACATTTTTTATATACCGCCTTTCAAATTCTCAAAGCGGTTTACAGGGAACATGGATAACTTTGTATACATAGAACTTTTGGAACTATTTACAACAACAATTAACAGTGATTACATTCGCATTAGAACTATTTACAGAAGTGAATAGACTCATAAATACATGTTCATGAGGAGTTGGCTATTGCATAACATTTGTTATAAGGCTTGCAGTTAGTTAACTTGTGATGGCTTAAAATGTTCAGTAAAAAGGTGAGTCTTCAAGGATTTTCTGAAGTCAGTAAATATCCATGGTGGCTCTCAGGTGATGAGGGAGGGCGTTCCATAATGTTGGAATGTAGAGCTCAAAAACTCTGAGTTGAGTGATTCAATGATTATATTAAGGACAGCAACCTGGACATTTTCTTCATAACAGTCATGGTTCACTGAAACAGATCAGGTACTCACAAAACAGCTCATCACATCAAAGATGGACCTACATAACTGCCTACGGTTAAACAAGAGAGGAGGAGGGATATTCATCCTCACCAGCAAAGATCACAAATTCCAGGTATCTACAGCCCTAACAAACACTGAATGCACTACACATCCAAAATAACCTCCTCTCTATATGCTTAGCTTATAGATCCCCAGCTTCTACAGCCAATGACCTATCTTCACTGATAGAGCTAGCGTGCTCCCAATCATCTAGCAACAAACCATTCATCCTGTTAGGAGACCTTAACCTAAATTCAGCACCTGCAAACCAAGTCCCTTCTTTCTTTGAAGATATAGATGCACTGGACCTAACTCAGATCATAAGCTCTCCCACACACAAAGGAGGAAACGCCCTAGACATGGTAGTCATGCCTAAAAAAATGACCACTCAGAACATCAAGACTACACCGTTACCATGGTCCGACCACCACATGATATCATTTGATCTACTGCTGCTCCTGACTGTCTACAAAAGGGAACCTCAACAACAGGGAATGTGCAGGTTCCGGGAATTCAAGAAGGAAGCTCTGATTGAACACCTCACCCCCATAATAGGCTCACCCTCACCGGATATCTCAAAACGGGTAGGTGATTGGAATAATATGATAACATCCTTCGCCATACTACCACCAAAGTGAGCAGTGAGACGAAGCACTACAGCACCTTGGTACTCAAGAGATATAAAAGAAGCAAAACTCAGACTGAGACAGCTGGAATGAAGATGGCAGAGAACACAAAAACCTGAACACCATCGAGAATACATCGCCAAGCAAGAGGATTACAATAAACTGATAAATCAGAGTAAAAGAGAATACCACAGTAATCTCATCTCTGAAACACTCAACCCAGGGAGCTATTTGATATTATTAAGTCACTCATATATGAGCCCCACCGATTCTGAAAGCCTCAAGCTTGAACCCACAGGAATATGCCTCCTACCACCAGAGCAAATTTCCTCCTGTTAAAGATGCAATCCACTAGATCAGATAACAACATCAAATGCAGCAAGTAGCATGCCAAAATGGAGCTCATTTACCCCAATATCAAACAATCAATTAGACCAAATCCTATTAGTGATAAACACCATCACTTCCCCATTTGACCCATGTCCCAGGGCATGGATTAAAGCAGCCAGAAAAGAGCTAACCCCAACACTGCTCAGAATAATAAACTCCTCTCTCACTCAAGGACTGATGCCATCTAACCTGAAGACTGCCTTAGTCAGACCTACTCTAAAGAACTCCTCAGCTGACCCTGACCTTGCCCACATCATACAGACCCATTTCTAGTATTCCTCTCTTGGCTAAAATAATAGAGAAAACTGTTCAGCTACAGCTCCAGGACTTTGAGTTAAATGCCCCTCTTGATGACCAACAGCATGGGTTCTGACAAAATCATGGCATAGAAACACTTCTTATCTCCCTCTTAGACAACTTTGATAAAGGGACTAGAAAGATCCTCGCAAGCCTTCATCCTCATTTTCATTGATTTATCTCCACAGCATTTGACTCCATAAATCACAGATAATTGATCATCTCATAGAAATTGGGGTAAATGGGACCCCCCCTAAGATGGTTCTGTTCTTATCTATCTGAATGCACGTAGCAAGTCAAACTATACATAAAAAGACTTCAGAACCAATCCAAGTACATCAAGGATTGCTCCAAGGATCAGCCCTTTCTGCCCTCTCATTTAACCTGTATATATATATACAGCCCATATGTCACATCCTCCATAAGTACAGGATAAGGTATCATAGCTATGCGGGCGACATTGTTTGTTTTATATACTCCATTCACTACAAGGAATCCAGACTTCTCTACTATACTTTCATGCCTTAACCAAATGACACATTGGTTACAAAAGCAATCTCTCGCATTAAATTTCTGCAAAACTGAAGCACTGATCATTAGCAGAGACTCTACCTTCACACCATCAGAGAAGATCACAATCAACAACTATGACATCCCCGTCAGATCTGAGGTCAAATATCTTGGGGTAATGCTAGACCAGAAACTGAATTTCCAGTCCCATATTAAGAAAGCAACTGCTGCAACATATCAAAAGAATAAAAATCTTTCACAACCTCCACCCGCCATTGGATCATAATCTAATTTTCACTGTCTGACAAATGATCATCACCCCTCACTTGGAATACTGTAATTCTTTATTTCAAGAACTACCGAAAAGTACCCTCCTTCCGCTACAAATTGCCCAAAACTCTGCAGCTCGCTTGATCTCACAGACATCTCTACAAGAGCATATCACCCTAGTCCTGAAAGAGCTACATTGGCTACCCATCCAAGCACACATCAAATACAAATCCCTAATGAACACATTTTAAGAATATACACAACCTATCTGCTGACTGCCTGCAGTCACTCATTCACACAACCTCGGATAGCAGACCAAGAAGAGACCAAACTGCAAACCTACTTAAAGTCCCCAAACACAGAACAACCAGCACACAAGAAACATGTCAACGCACCTTCTCTATCTACGGTCCAACTTTATGGAACTCCCTACCAAGCAATACAAGAGCAATAAAAGACTTAAGAGAGTTCAGCAAGAGGCTCAAAACATCTACCAGGAATACTATGGGACAGTCACATAAGATGTTATCGCACAGCCAAGCAATCCCAGTTACACACAGAACTAGACCCTCTGTTGATTCACACTGTAAATAAGTTCCCGTATTCAGTATAACCTGTGCCCTGCCCATCCTATTATATGGATAGTTAAAATAACCTCTGTTATCTTGTACCAGTTACAATGTTCCTCTAAATGTTCTATGTAACTTAAGTTACGTTGTGTTCAATGTAAACTGCCTTGATACCCTCAAAAGGTGGTATATAAAAAATGTTAAATAAATAAATAAGGCTGGCATGTTCAAATCCCACCTTCTACATGGAAGCTAGGAGGGAATGGGGCCTCAGTAAGCCCTTGTTGCTCACTATCTGCTGCTGCTGCTGGGCTTTCTGAGACACTTTGGCCTCATGAATTTGGGGCAAGGGTTAAAAGAGAGGGAGCAATGAAGTGAGCTCCAGTGTGCGAGGAGAGAGCAGGAGCCATGAAGTCTATGAAGGGGGTGTGGGAATAACTGGAGCCAGAAGGTTGGGAGTGGGTTGTAGGAGGGCGGGAACTATAAGGTCTAGAGTGTGGTATTTTAGGAGTTGGGGGAATCATAGGGGCGGCAGAGACATGGTGACACCAAAGGTATGATGCCGGCCCCCACTTGGACCCTCCAGCTTTATCCTCCCTATTTCTACAATGGTTCCAGCACCTTTGTCTCTGGAGAGATACTGTCTCATTGGACCACATTTGTTGCAATCTCTAGAGTTCTCACTGCACTCATCAAAGTTGAGAATTTTGCAAATAAAACTGCATATACCTCCTTTTAAGGCCTGATTCTGTCTTGTATGCGACTTGTATGCGTGTTCATGGAGTTAGGGAAGGTCATGGACAAGGTCATAATTTACATCAGACTTTATGGACTAGCATTTAGGCTTGCTTCCAAGCGGCCGTAAATATCCTTGGCTTCAGTCTAGCCACTGTTTCTGCCTAATATTTTATAAAGTCCCATAGGTGCCTCTGTGTCTTTATAAAATAGGCTAAAAACAGGTGCCTGCATGGCCATTACACATAGCTAACTGGGCTTGGTATTCATGACTTTGGTGTTTTAACAGGAATATTGTGCTTGTCATATAGGAGCTAGTGGTATGAAGGCAAGATTTCTGGCTAACGTAATCAATAAGACATGAGTTAGGGTTCTTTTCATTTTTCTTGGCTTATGAGAAGAAGAACTTTCCATTGGAGCCTCGCCATGAGGTGTATGTGAACCTATTCTGAAAGGAACGCAGGGAAAAAGCTAGGAAAGGTTATAGGCATGTGAGCAGGGATATGAAAACCCAACCCCCAGGGGGGAGCATAATGCTGAGGCATAATTCTGCCAATCCTGTTATCTGGAAGGGCTCCAGGGGTGGAGTTCTGGAAAAGGGGCAGATCAGAACTTCACACCATAGATGGACAATATATCCAGTAGTAACTTTGCAATGCATTCATGTGAATATCTGTATGAAAAGATCCAAATTCAAGATGCAACCTTTAAAACATCTCATTTTAGATTTTAGTTCCTGCACCTGTAAACACTGTCTCTCCCACTGTCATCTCCTCCTTTTGTCATCTCCTCAATTTATTCCTTTCCACTGCATCTGTTCCTGCAGGCTTCAAATATGCTGTAGTTATACCTCTGCTCAAAAAAACCTGCACTAGATCCTACCTGCCCTTCCAGTTATTGGCCATTTCCTCCTCCTTTTTGCATCTAAACTACTTGAACGTATGGTTCACTGCCACTGCGTCAACTTTCTTAAGCCATTCGGTAGACCCTGCAATCTGGCTTTCATCCTTTACATTCCACGGAAACATCCCTTGCCAAAGTTTCTAGTGACCTGTTCCTGGCCAAATCCAAGGGCCTTTACTTTATCCTCATCCTACATGGCCTGTCTGCTGCATTTGACACTGATGATCACCACCTCCTCAACACCCTGTTCCCACTTGGATTTAGGGACTCTATTCTGTTTAGATTTTTCTTCTATCTTTCCCATTGCATCTTTAGTGTATGTACCGGCAGATCTTCCTCCAGTGCTACCCTGCTTTCAGAGCTCTCTCTTGGAACCTCTTATTTTTCTCTCTGTACTCACTCACTTCGTACCATGATCTTTTCTCATGGATATGAGTACCATCTTTCTGCTGATGACTTTCAGATCTATCTCTCTGCATCTGAAATCTCTCCAGGGGTCCAGACATGTATCTGACTGCTTGTCTGATGTTGCTGCTTGGATGTCGCATCACTGTCTAAAATTGAACATTGCAAAGACTGAGCTCCTTATCATTCCCCCTAAAGCCATCCCCCCTTGCTCCTTTCTCTTTTTTTGTGCTTAACTCTGCAATTCTCCCAGTGTCCTCAGCTCACAAACTTGGGGTCACTTTTGACTTATCTGTCGACTTCTCTACACACATCCAACAGACAGCTAAAACCTGTCTCTTCTTTTTCTGTAACTACTACCACTAATCATTTGTTTCGTGCTATAAGGTGTATGCAGCGCTGTACATACAGTATAGCTATTATACAGTCCCTGTTCATCAGCGCTTACAATCTCATCAAGACAAAACACTCAGCGAAACTGGGGAATAGAGTATGGTAAGAAACATAATTAGTGGACAAGGAGCATCGGGATCCAAAAGTGGCTTCAAAGAGGTGGAATTTTAGCCTAGATTTGAATAGATTCAGGTAGTTTGTTCCAGGCATATGGAGCAGCAGGATGAAATGAACAAAGTCTTAAGTTGGCAGTGGCAGAAAAGTGCACAGATAAAAGGGATCTGCCAGAGGAGTGGAGTTTCCAATGAGGGGTTTTGAGTGAGATAAGAGAGGAACGGTAGTGAAGAGCCGCAGAATGAATGCACTTGTAGGTCAGTAGGAGAAGTTTGAACTGGATTCAGAAACTGAAAGGGAGCCAATGAAGTGACTTGAGAAGAGGGGTTACATGAGCATAATGACACTATCGGAAGATAAGATGTGCAGCCGAGTTTTGAACAGATTGAAGAGGAGAAGGGTGTTTCAAAGGGAGTCCAGTGAAAAGCAGGTTACAATAGTCAAGGCAGGAGGTGACTAGTGAGTGGATAAGGGTCTTAGTAATGTGAGTAGAAAGGAAGAGACAAATTTTGCTGATGTAACAGAGAAAGAAGTGTCAGATCTTAGCTATCTGTTGGATGTGCACAGAGAGAGAGAATAGAGTCAAAGATGACCCCAAGGTTGCTTGGGGTGGAGTGTAGCATCATCCACAGAAATAGAGAAGGGAGGAAGGTGAGTTTAGGAGGAAAGGTAAGGAGCTCAGTTTTGGCCATGTTCAATTTCAGATGGTAGTGAGACATCCGGGCAGCAATGTCTGGTAAGCAGGCAGAACCAGGACTGGACTCCTATCGAGATTTCAGGCACAGAAAGGTAGATCTGCGAGTCATCAGCATAAAGATGGTACTGAAAACCATGGGAGGAAATAAGTGCACCAAGGGACTGAGTGTAGAGGGAGAAAAGGAGAGGTCCCAAGACAGAGCCCTGAGGTACACAACTGAAAGTGGGATGGCAGTAGGGGAGGATCCACTAGAACACACACAAAAAATGCAGTGGGAGAGATAAGAAGAAAACTAGGACAAGATAGAACAGAGCCCCTAAATCCAAGCGAGGACAGGGTATTGAGGAGAAGGTGGTGATCAACGGTGTCAAAGGCAGCAGAAAGATCAAGAAGGATGAGGATCGAGTAAAGGCCCTTGGATTTGGCGAGGAACAAGTCACTGGAGATTTTGGCCACAGCCGTTTTTGTGGAATTTAGAGGATGAAAGCCAGACTGCAGCGGATCCAGAATGGCTTGAGAGGAAAGAAAGTTAAGACAGCAGTGATGAACTGCTCATTCAAGTAGTTTTGAAGCAAAGGGAAGGAGAGAGAGAGAGGCCAATAGCTGGAAGGACAGGTAGGGTCTAGTGAAAACCTTTTGAGGAGAGGTGGGACCAGAGCATATTTGAAGGCCACAGGGACAATTGCAGTGGAAAGCGATAGGTTAAGTATATGACAGATGGAAGGGATGACGATGGAAGAGAGAGAACTTAGTAGATGGGTGGGAATGGGATCAGAGGAGTAGGTAGTCAATTTGGAAGCGGCGAGAAGATTGACAGTTTTCTCCTCAAGGGATTTCAGAAAAGGAAGAATTATCCCCACCTTGCTGAACACATTAGCACAACTCTTATCCACTCTCTAGTCGCCTCCTGTTTAGACTACTGCAATTTGCTTTTTTCTGGTCTGCCCCTTGAATCACCTATCTCCTCTTCCATCCATTTAGAACTCAGCTGCATGGATAATCTTCCACCAGTATCAGTATGCCCACGCAACCCTTCTTCTGAAGACACTTCACTGGCTTCCTATCCACTTCTGCATCCACTTCAAACTTCTCTTACTGATCTACAAGTGCATTCACTCCATGGCTCCTCCTTATCTCTTCTCTCATATCTCTCCTTACATTCCTCCTTGGGAACTCTGCTCGTTGGGCAAATCCCTCTTATCTGTGTCCTTCTCTTAACCCTCGGATACACTACCCCCGGGTCAGGGGTGACCCGGGTGTCGGTTTTTGTGTTTTTTCTTCAAAATGGTAAGGAATTGTATTTTGGTACTCTAGGTATTCCTCAGCGAACCATTTTTAAGTATTTTCATACATATGGTTTGCAAAAATAACGTTTTTATACAGTACTGCAAGCTGCTGAACAAACAAGGGGTGATTTTCGACACTCGCACAATAACACTCTCCATTGTTTTATAGCAGCAACGAAAGTCACCACTCCAAGTCCACATTACAATCCTGTGTCTTCTAACATCTTGCTTACATTTATGACATCACCTGACATCAGTTCCTTGTTTGTTTCTGTGGATTAAAATTTTTTACGACAAAGGTAAACAATGCCACACCCGAAACGCTTTGTCACAATGTGCATCATGCCATTACTTGACATAATGGCACCATACTTTGACTGTTGCTGTCCACCTAGCGAATAAATATAGAACTATTGTAGTTTGCAAAGCGTGCAGTGCTGCACAACATTTTTAAGCTTGCAACTGAATAGTTAACAGGTATTGACATTATGCGGCATATATCTGACCTTGTACAACTTGTCCTGCCTGATCTTGGCTAGCATTGCACATTATTCACTTGAAAGGGTCAATTAATAACAAGTATTATAAAAAATACATAAAAGTATGTCTTATTCTTCACAATTTAACCATGTTTTACAAACAAAAGTAGATGTTTCACCATATTTCTACATATGGGTCAGGGGTGACCCGGGGGTAGTGTATACGTGTCAGTCGATTTACCAAGTGTATCCGAGGGTTAAACTGCCAACTCCAGACCCCTCGTTCTACCTTTCTGCACCCTATACCTGGAGCAGACTACTTGAGTTGGTACGTCATGATTCATCCCCGTCTCTGTTCAAATCCAGACTAAAAAAAACCCACCACTTCGAGGTTGTCTTTTTGGCTCCTAACCCCTTAGTCTCCTGTTTCATAACCACTTCCCCTTTGTTCTACCCTAGTTTCCTGTTAGTTCTATGCATCTGTCCTGATAAATGGTGAGCTCCTGTGAACGGGGACTGTCTTTTACATGTTGTGTACAGTGCTGTGTATGCTTTGTAGCACTATGCAGATGTTTAGTAGTAGTAGTAATGTAAACCAAAAAGCATCCTGACAATGACGAGGAGCTACTGAAAGGCTATACAAATTGTAAGGAATTTCTCACCTTTCAAGAACACTTAAGACATGTCAGGATGACTGGTGGCATTCTGTTGAATAGCTTGGTTTGATATTTTTAATTAATAAAATGTAGAACAGTGTCATTATTGGTTACTATAGAAGAAGTGCAACTTCGGAGGCAGATTTTGGACTCCTATTTCCTGGGACAGTTTTGTGTGGTCTCTATGGAGATGAATATTCATTGTTCACTCATTCACCTCTGCTTTTTGCTCCAGTCTTAACTTGTCTGATATGTCATAGGCCTTCTTTGGAATGTTCTTTCTCCAAGGGGGTAGCCAGATAAAGTACAGAGCTGAAAAAGGACTCTTTGAAATGTATTGTGTCAGAAAGTACCAGAAGATTAACTATTTACTGCAAAATGGACATGTAGGGGCTAATTTTTATAACAGACTGCCTGTCAGAAATGTCGAAAGTGTTTATTTTATAAAGACCATTCATACCTAAAGGACCTCACCCAGACAAATCCAAAAGAACTTCATGTGCTTTAAATAAAGATTATTTGTTCGACCCCCCCTAATCGTACCTGATCCACCAGTATATTCTAGGTGGAACAAGTATCAGTGGTCCCACTTTACTTTACTTTTTTTATTATTAAACATAGAAATGATTTTAAATCATCCCCATTTTCAAATAATGTATAAGAGAGGACATTTTCCAATACTTTATACTTCTGTAGGGATGAAGGTTAAGTAGTAGAAAATGTCCTCTCTTATACATTATTTGAAAATAGAAATGATTTTAAATCATCCCCATGTTTAATAATAAAAAAAGTAAAGTGGGACCACTGATACTTGTTCCACCTAGAATATACTGGTGGATCAGGTACAATAAGGGGTTGAACAAATAAGCTTTATTTAAAGCGTATGAAGTTCTTTTGGATTTGTCTGGGTGAGGTCCTTTTAGGTCTGAATGGTTTGATTTCTGTCTCACGGTATGGATCTTTGGTTGTGTGTGGTATTTTATAAAGGTAACATAGCTGTCGATTTACCTTTACAAAATAGGCTCATACAGTTACTCCCAGTAGTGAACAAATTGCCTCGCAGAAATATACTTCTGTTTCAAAGAAGATGTAAATGTGTGCATGTACTCGGGAGGCTAGGAGGCTGCAAAAGGTGGCAGACCTCTGTGGGCAGCGTGGCACCATGCCCATGGCAGGCCATGTGCTTTGATGGCCTGCCACTTCTGACCCCCCCCCAACAGGAAGTTGTGTTGGAGGGGGGTCAGAATTGACTTGCCACATGTACTGAAGCACATGGCCTGCCACTGCGCTGCGTCGCACCATGCCACCCCTGGCGCTGGAATTGGTGGCAGCAGGGGGTGGCGGCATAGCTCAGCAAGGAGGTGAGGAAGGCGGGGGAGTTGGCACAACCAGGGCTTCTGCCTGGGGCGGCAGAAACCCTTGGGCTGGCCCTGTAAGTACTCAATATGTATACAGACTTCTTTTATAAAATATGTGCATTCATCATTACTCTGCTCCTTCTCTGCCCATACTACTCCATTGGTGCTATTGTCGGCCCACATAGTTCTATGTATGTATAACCCCCCCCCCCCCATGCATTTTAGAAGAGCCATTTTCTGTGTGTAAAACATGCTCTATACTTGAAAAAAGTTTGTAAATTGATATAATTTCTGTTCTGTTATGTGTCTGGAGGATATAATTTAATATACTTTAGGGTTTTATCGTTTACATTGATTTTGTAAGCAATTAGTGACATAAGAACATAAGAAATGACATACTGGGTCAGATCAAGGTCCAGCAAGCCCAGTTCCCAAAAGTGGCAATTCCAGGTCACAAGTACCTGGCAGGTTCCCAAAAAGATAAACAGATTCCACAGTGCTTATCCCAGGGTAAGCAGTGGATTTCCCTGGTTCTATTTAATAATGGGTTATGGACTTTACTTCCAGGAACTTTTCCAAACCTTTTTTAAACCCAGATACACTAATGGCTTCAACAACATCTTCTGGTAACAAATTCCAGCGTTTAATTACTCGTTGAGTGGAAAAATATTTTCTTTTAGTCTTAAATGAGGTACATAGTATCTTCATTGCATGTCCCCTAGCCTTTCTACTTTTTGAAGGAGTAAACAACCAATCTGTGTTTACCCGTTCCACTCCATTCATTAATTTATAGACCGCTATCATATCGCCCCTCAGCTGTCTCTTTTCAAGTTGAAGAGCCCTAATCTTTTAAGCTTTTCCTCATAGGGATATCCCTCCATCCCCTCTACCATTTTGGTGGCTCTTCACTGCACTCTCTAATTCTGCTACATCCTTTTTAAGACTTGGCGACCGGAATTGCACACAATATTCAAGGTGCAGTAGCACCATGGGAATGATACAGAGGCATTATAAAATACTTGTTTTTATTTTCCATTCCTTTCCTTATGACTCCTAGCATTATATTTGCTTTCCTGGCTGCTACTGCACACAGGCAGAGTGCTTCAATGTATTATCCACGATGACGCTTAAATCCTTTTCCTTGGTGGTGGTTCCTAAGGTGAAACCTTGCATCATGCAACCGTAGTTTGGGTTGTTCTTCCCTAAGTGCATAACTTTGCACTTGTCCACATTAAATTTCATCTGCCATTTTGACTCCCAGTCTTTTTCAATTTATCAGTGTCCATCCTTCAATTTTTCAAAATCCTCTTGTGTTTTAACAACTTTGAATAATTTTGTGTCATCTGCAAATCTGATCATCTCACTCATCACTCCCGCTTCCAGGTCATTTATGAGTATGCCAAAAAGCAGCAGGCCCAGGGCACAGATACCTGGGGTACTCTACCATTCACCTTTCTCCATTTGAGGAAATTGGCCATTTAGCCCTACTTTCTGCTTTCTAGCTGTTAACCAGTTCCTGAGCCACAATAGTACACTTCCTCCTATCCCATGACTTTTTAATTTGGCCAAGAATCTCTCATGAGAGACCTTGTCAAAGGCTTTCTGAAAATCCAGATATACCACATCAATCAGCTTGCCTTTATCTACCTGTTTATTCACACTTTGAAAAAAATATAACTGATTAGTAAGACAAGACTTTCCTTGGCTAAATCCATGTTGGCTTTTTCCAATTAAACCATGACAATCTAAATGTTCAGTAATTGTATTCTTTATAATGGTTTCTACCATTTTGTCTGGCACCAACATCAAGCTCACTGATCTGTAGTTTCTCAGATCGGCCCTGGTACCCCTCCCAAAAATTGGCACCACATTGGCCATTCTCCAATCTTCACACGCTGCAGATGATCCCAGTGATGGTTCACAGATTACCAATAGTAGGTATGCAATCTCATATTTCAGTTCTTTCAACACACTCTGATGTACTATCCGGTCCAGGTGATTTGCTACTCTTTTTAGTTTATCAAATAGTTATCAATAAATCAGGAAGATGAATTACTGTATATTTCTTTCAATTCTTCTGATATATCACCTTTAAATACCATTTCAGGCACTGGTAACTTCCCTACATCATCTTCAGTAAAGACTGAAGCAAAATATTCATTACATTTTTCTTGCTAAGGCCTTGTCCTCCCTTAGCACCCTTTTTACCTTTCCATCATCTGATGGTCCAATTGATTCTCTCACAGATTTCTTGCTATAAATGTATTTGAAAAAGTTTTTATTATGCATTTTTGCTTCCACAGCAAGTTTTTTTTTCAAATTCTCTCTTTGCCTGCCTTATCTCAATGTCTTGCATCTAACTTGCCACTTCTTATGTTTCCCATTTTTGTCATTTGGCTCCTTTTTCCATTTCCTTAAAGATACTTTTTTGGCTACAACAGCCTCTCTGACCTCACCTTGAAACCATGCTGGCAGTGTTTTGGCCTTCCTTCCACTTTTCTTAAAGCATGGAATACATCTGGTCTGGGCTTCCACAACAGTATTTTTAAACAATGCCTATGCTTGATGTAAACCTTTAACTTTTGCAGCTGCTCCTTTTAGTTTTTTCTTAACTATTTTCCTCATTTTATTATAATCTTCTTTTTGAAAGTTAGAAGGTAGTATTGTGGATTTCGTTGCTTACTAAATCAAATGCGATCATACTGTGATCACTATTGCCAAGTGGCCCAACATCATTATCTCTTGCATCAGATCCTGTGTTCCACTAAAGACTAGGTCCAAAATAGCTTCCCCTCATGTTGGTTCATGAACCAGCTGCTCCAAGAAGCAGTCATTAGTTTTTAGATGAAATACTCTCCCTAGCATGTCCTGCTGTGGCATTGACCCAGCCAGTACCAGGGTAATTCAAATTGCCCATTATTTCTGTATTGTAACTTTTGTTAGCTTCCCTGATTTCTTTTAGTATTTCATTATCTATTTGTTCATTCTGACCAGGCAGTCAGTAGTACACCCCACTGCAATTGTTTTCAACTGTTTACATGGAATTTCTATCCATAAAGATTCTGAAGTGTATTTTTTTTCCTGCAAAACTTGAATCCTGTGTGACTCAATGCCATCTCTAACATAGAGCATAACCCTTCCACCAATTTGATCTACCCTATCATTGTGATATAATTTGTACCCAGGTATCACAGTCCCATTGGTTGTTGTCCTCCCACCAAGTCTCTGAGATGCCAATTATATCTAACTCCCATCTAATTTTTTTTAGACTTGCTAGCATTTGCATACTGGCATTTTAGAGGTTGTATTTTATTCATATTAATCTTTCAACTCTATCTGCTCTATACTTAAAGGCATCTATTAGAACCTCTGTCAGGATGCCTTAACTTCCCTCTTTTGTTAATATCCTTCAAGGATGTATCCTTGCAAACAATGTGCTCTTGGGCGACAGTCGACTTTCACCTATTATCTGGTTTAAAAGCTGCTTTATCTCCTTTTTAAAGATTAATGCCAACAGCCTGGTTCTACCCCAGTTAATCATTTCAGGAAAAACTCCCTCCCTTCCCCAGAATGTTGCCTAATTCCTAACAAATCCAAAACTCTCTTCCTTGCACCATCGTCTCATCCATGCATTGAGTCCAGAGCTTTGCCTGCCTTTTGGGTCCTGTGCATGGAATGGAAAGGATTTGAGAATGCTATGCTGGAAGTCTTGAATTTCATCTACTACCTAAAAGCCTAAATGTGGCATCAGGAATCTCCCTCTCACACTTTCCTATATCATCAGGACCAACATGTACCAAGTTAGCTGGCTGTTCCCCAGCACTAAATAAAATCTTGTCTAGGTGGCATGTGAGGTCTGCTACCTTCACACCAGGCAGGCATGTTAGCAGGTGATCCTTACATCCACCAGCCACCTACATGCCTAATGATTGAATTGCCAGCTATAGCTGCCATCCTAACCCTTCTCTCATGGGCACATATTCCTGGAGAAACCTCCTCGATGTGAAAAAGTTTTGCATCCCCCGGAGGACAGGTCCTAGCTACAGGATCACTTCCTGCCACATCAAGATGATGCACTCCTTTCATGTGACCTTTCCTCCATGGCAACAGAGATGTTACCATATTGGAGGTGGGACTTCACTACTACTTCCTGTAAGTCTTGTCTATATACCTCTCTGTCTTCCTTAGCTCCTCCAAGTCTTCTATTCTAGCCTCCAGAGATTAGACTCAATCCCTGAAAGCAAAGAGCTCCTTGCACCTCTCCCTAACCGGGAGAAAATCGTACATGTGATGCTGAACGTAAAAGACTGGATAGCGTCCATCTCGCTGCTAGACTGCTAGATTTAAGGATTTGTTTAAGTATTTAAGTTGTTTACTTACTTAAAGATGCTGGGATAGTTATACAAACACAAGTATGCCTAATAGGTTTAGGAGACTTTGTTCATGTCAAGATTAATTTCAGGGCCTTACTTAAGCTATACCTGATGAAGATAACCAGCTAAACCTGAAAGTGAATTTGATCACCTCTGTTCCTTTAAGAGCTGTTTGAGCCTATAAATCTAAGATTGTCTGTCTGTGGTGGGTAAGAGTTGGGGTGGGTAGGAGGGAAAGAAGCACTTAATTAAAGCTGGCTCGCTAGGACAGTGTTTTGAGTGATTTTAAAAAGCACAAAACTTTAAAACAGGCAGAGATTTCATCAGTTTAAACCCAAAGAGCTCCCTTTAACCGAAGAGTCTGAGAAATTACTAGCAGGTAAATACTTAAATGTGCAGAATCCTTCCCAGCAAGGGCAGCTTTTCTCAGAAGACTTCCAAATACTGACATTAACACCACCTAATTAGAACCATTGCTGATTTCAGCTATCCTGTTAGGAGCTGCTTGTCCACAGGTGTGTTTGCTGTTTGCATGCTGTTGAGTCAATGCTCCATAAGTATAAAACTCAAATAAAAAAAAATATAAAAACGATTGAAACCAAATTGAGGTACCACATTCTATCACAAAACAGAAAATGTCATTTTCTGTTGCAACTGAATGGTCCCGGTCAGTGTTCCCCCTCACCCTTGAATGTGTGCAGATGCACACAGATTGTGAATCCTGTGCATATGGCAAAACATAGCACGCACATAAAAACATAATACCGAGATAAATTTTCATAAGATGTTATAAAGCAGCACAGAGAAGCCAAACTATTTGCATCTGTCTAACCTTAGCAGCAGCTGAGCATGATTACTTAGCTTAAACTGGTGCTGTGCTCAGTTGGTTCATCGGGTCCTATCCATAGGATGGCACTTTAATATTAATTATAAATTGCAGGCAACATTGTCATTATTAAATGTTAACAATGTTCCCTCTATGCTGCATGGAAGTGCTGCCATGCATGAATTTTCAGGTGCCTTGCAGAATCCGGCTTCTATCACAGCCGACTTCTGCCCTGCAGCTCCCCAAGCCTTCTCTAATTTCCACGATATGTTGGTAGTGAAAAAGATGTAGTCTTGAAGCAGACACTTTTTTAGAGAGAATTTCTGCAACTCAAATAAAAGCATAATTAAGACATAAATGCTATCAATGAATTACTATTGTGGTAATTTAAGGAATGGAGGAGTACACTGGTTTGGTAACCAAGAGGCCAGGGTTTGATTCCCACTAGCAGTCCTTTGTAGCCTTGGACAAGTTGTTGAACCCTCAATTTCCTCGGAAGAAAAGCCTGGCATTCTACTTTCGGTCACACAGCCAAGAAAACCCAAGAGCTGCTTTTTCACCAGGAGTCAGCATTGACTCAGGCACACATTGTATTTTGCAGTAGTACTAGTAACACAAATTTAACTTCCTTAATTTTATCACCTTGCTATGATTGATTAAAAATTGTAATCAATGGCTTCGGCTGCACACAGTTGCTTGGAAATTTTTGTCAGTGGCAATTTTTCACATGGGCTGAAAGTTTTACGCATAAACTTACAATTTTTACAAGGAACATTTTGGTCCTGGTAAGCTTGGTTTTTTAAATTCCACTTAGTTCTGGTAACTGTAGCCCTATTTTATTTTAAGGGAAAGTACAGGTGTCAGCAGTGGTGACTTTCTGCTAGGTCATGCCAGTTCACCAACTTGGAACCTTTTGAACTTGATTCATTTTATTGCTTGCAGTTGGATTTCCAAGTGGAGTGCACTGCTGGCCTCAATGTGGTATCAGAATGTATTGGGAGAGGAAGTAAGGGATCATTTTTCAGTGGTAGCAGTCAGCAGAGTTTTTAAATACTGCTGTGTGTTTTATTTATTTATTTTTATTTTATTTATTTACTTCTCTTATATACCGCGCTATTAAAATCAGTGCGGTTTACAATTGAACAAAAAACATGCTGCAATGTCACACGACAATTGAGTTTTTACATTGAACAAGGACGAGATAACCTGGAGGTAACAGGGGTAACTAATTACAGAGTAATTATTCATGGAGTATGGTGAGAAATTATACATATAATATAGCTTGGTTTCAACATATTTATAAGAGGTTTAATCAATAAGATGTGTGATCAGTACCAATAATAAATAAGAGAGGGGATATGGTGGTAGAGCTAGTCATTTTCTTTAAGGTGTTGGATTTTGGGTGGGGTGGAGTAGGGTGTAGGATGTGAGGATGGCTGGATGTTTCTGGGATTGGATTCTGGGTAATGGATGAGGAAAAGGTGTTGTTTGAGGGCTTTTCTAAATGACAATAGGTCTGGGGTGGAACGGAGCTCAGTAGGGAGGGCATTCCAGGTCATGGGTGCAAATAGGGAGAAGGCTCTATTGGCAGTAGCCTTTTTTCACTTAGAATGTTGGGGATCTCTAGAGTGTTTGCTTGATTAGATCTCCTGATCCTGTTGAACGGCCGGCTTTGAATGAGTTTGCTGATGGGTGAGGTGTTAAAAAACAAACAAACATATATTCAGCAGGCCTCAAGTAAATGCCTCGGTTATCTTTCTAGTGACCGAATGTCCCTGCAGTATGAATAATATATGGCTTTCGCCCTTGCTCTGTCCTAGCCAGGGCAGGGCAAAGGATTTCTGCAACCCCAGGCAGGAGCCATGCTACCCCCTCCCCTTGATTCATCATCTTACCTGAAGAGGGGGGGGGGGGAATGATCCTTCCAAGGATTTGAAAGCAGCAGCTTTGTGCCCCCGCTTCGGTATCTCAGGGGGACAATGCACTTCGGTGGTTGTGTGGGTGTTTAGTTAGGGCCACAAACTGTGGCTCCCTCTGGGATCTATGTTTGTTTCCTCAGTCTGGACTATAGATGTTGCTACTGGGCAGTCCTTACCCAGTAGTTGTGAGCCTTCCTCTACAGCATCCCCTAACTTAGGTGCCCCAAGTATCAAAAGCTGAGCTCAGGGATTGGATCCAGGTCTACCATATGGCCATACTGCGAGCTTTTCCACTAGTTTAAGTGATTCATGTTGACTGAAGGTGGCTGTAATGATTCAAACCCATGCTTAGTGTTTCACTATAGTAAGATGTTAGTAGACATCAAGATACTTTTATCACCTATCGTGAGTGCAAACAAAGCACCACTAGTTTAACTAATAGCCCACCTATTTTGAAGGATACTTTCTCAGATTTTTTAGAAAGTTTCTTTTCTTCTGTCTTATTGTACAAAAAAAATTATCCTGTCTAATTTGTTGTAGTGGAGCATTAGAACATGTCCTCATTGTCGCTAAACATTTTCTAATTGCCCAATAAAGTTTAATGGTTCTAGCACTACCCCTTAACTGGAATAGCTCATCCTCTGGAAACTACAGGAAGGCATGTTTCCTTGCAGGCCGATATTCAGCCTATGGTGGTCAGCGGTTTCTGGATAGTGGTTACCACTGAATATCCAGTATTTGCAGTCAGCACTGGCAGCAGTATCTAGAGAGCAGCAATATAAAGCTGCTATCTGGCTAGCTCAATCTGCATGGACTTGGACTGCTTTTTTCTTGTTCTAAATTATGTGGATACTTATTCAGATAGCAGCACTGAAAATTGCTGCTATCCAGATAAGTGCTGGCTCTTCCCCGGCTCCACCCATGGATCATCCAGATAGTGCCACTGAATATTTTTCTAACTGCCATGACACTATCAGGATGATGTTGTTGTTGTTGCTGTTAAGTGTTGTCGAGTTGGTGTTGATTTGTGGCGACCCTCTGGATAGTTGACCTAAACTTTGTTCGGTCTTCAGCCAAGCGGCTCATTGTTGATAGAGTAGTATCCATAGTTGCTGTTATTGTATCGATCCATCTCATTGCCGGCCTTCCAATTTTATGGTGACCACCTACCTTGCCAAGCATTATGTCTTTCTCCAATGATCTCTCTCTTCGCATGATATGTCCAAAGTATGAAAGCCGAAGTCTTGTCATCTGAGCTTCTAAGGAAAGCCTAGGTTTTATCTCCTCTAGTACTGACTGGTTTGTTATTTGGGCAGTCCATGGTATACACAATATTCGTTGGCAGCATCATAATTCAAAGGCATCAATTTCCTTCCTGTTTATCTTTTTCACTGTCCAACCTTCGCATCCATATGACCTTATTTAAAATACCTTGGCCTGGACAAGTCAAATTTTTGTATGGAGAGAGATATCTCTGCTCTTGAGGATCTCGTCTAGGTCTTTCATAGCCATTCTACTAAGAGCACTATGTCGTTGGATTTCTTGACTGCTAATCCTTTCTTTATTGATTGTTGATCCAAGTAAGTTAAAGCTGTCAATTATTTCAATTTCTTCTCCATCAGTGATGAACTTATTGATTTTGCCAGTTGTCAGGATCTTTGCCTTCTTAACATTAAGATGCAGACCCATTTTAAGACTATATTTCTTGATCTTGAGAAGCAAATGTTTCAAATTGTTTTCACTTTCAGCCAGTAATGTGGTATTATCAGCATAGCGAAGATTGTTGATGTCTTTCACCAATCTTCACATTGGTTGTCTTCATACAGTCCTGCTTCTCTGCTGATTTGTTCTGCATATAAATTAAAGAGGTAGGGGGAAAGAATGCAGCCTTGTCGTAAATCGTTGCTGATTTTAAACCATTCTTGTTTCGTTCAAACTGTTGCTTCTTAATCAATGTAAAGGTTGTACAAGAGAACGATCAGGTGTTCTGGTATACCCATGCTTCTTAATGTTGCCCAGAGTTTATCATGGTTTACACAGTCAAAAGCCTTGCTGTAGTCAATAAAACACATATAGATATACTTTTGGTATTATTTTGTTTTTTCAAGGATCCATCTCACATTCGCGATAATGTCTCTCGTTCCTCGCCCTTTCCTGAACCCTACTTGCACTTCAGGCAGTTCTTGTTCCAGGTATGTTTGTAGTCTCTGAATGATCTTGAGTAGAATCTTGTTGGCATGTGGGATCAGAGCAATTATGCAATAATTTCCACAGTCAATCGTGTCACCTTTCTTCAGTATTGGTATAAACACAGATCTTTTCCAGTCACTTGGCCATGAATGTGTCTTCTAAATTTCCTGGCAGAGCTTTGTAAGCATGGTAACAGCTTCATCCTGTTGCTGTAATACTTCAATGGGAATGCCATCAATGCCCGGTGCTTTGTTCTTTGATAAGGCTTTCGATGCTGCTTCGACTTCTTTTTTAATCTCCAATGGTTCCTGATCATAAGGTACAGGTTGAAATGGTAGTTGGTCCACTTGAAATTTATGGTATAATGGCTCTATATTCTTTCCACATTCTCTTGATCTTCTCAGCATCATTCAACATAGATCCTTGAGCATCTTGTAGCATTCCATTTCGAGGCTGGATCGTAGCTTTAGAAAAGCCGATCTTGTTCTTCCTCTAATAGCTTCTGATTCTATTTCCTTGCATGTGTGTCTTGTGTTGAATACGGAGGTTTTGGGATTGGAGCCATTCGGAGACTGCGTCGAAACATTCTGTCAGAGGGGAGAGGTTCAAAAGATCTGTAGAGAACGGCATGTAGAGCAGGATATCGTCTGCATATATCAGGCAGTCCACATTGAAAGATCTGATGATATTGCAGATGGGCTGCATGTATATGTTGAAAAAGAGCGATGATAGTGAGGAACCTTGCAGGACTCCCTGGCTTTGGAGGAAAGGTTCTGATGATGCTGCTCCAGATTTTACGTATTGCCATCTTCCAGCCAGGTATGATTTGCACCATTCCAGAGCATTGCCGCAGATGCTCTTCTCTTTTAGCCGGCCCAGGAGAAACTCATGACTCACTGAGTCGAAAGCTGCAGCAATGTCTAGGAAGATAAGCACAAACCCTTGACGGATGTTGTCGATACCCGAGATTATATTACTGAAGAGGGTTGTAAGGAGGGTTTCTATGCCATGAGACTCCCTGAATCCATGTTGGCAGTGGTCTAGAGGGGTGGCGGAGTCTATGTGATCTTGTATTTGTCTCTGTACCTCTTTCTCAATTATCTTGGCCAGGAGAGGTATACTGGCTGTAGGTCTATATGAGTCAACCTTCTGGGGGTTTAACTTGGTGCTTTTTAACAGAGGTCTAATGGAAGTATGTTTGAGGGCTGAGGGGAACAAACCAGTTGTGAAAGATAGGTTCATAAGTCTTGTTATGAAGGGACTGAACTCATTGCGTAGCTCCTTTATCCAAAAGGCTGGGCACTGTTCCCTCTAAGCTGTGCGCGTGTGCGCGCACACACACCACGCCGAGCGAGCGCACATACTTTACAATAGAGCGCACAAAAATTACGGCTCTGATTCTGATAGAAAACACCACAGACGTCTTAAAATTTAAAAGTTATGATTGTAATTACTAGAAATTTCCCGCTTCATTTAGTAATCGTCTGTTTTCATTTAATTTGATTAAAATCAATGTGGTGTACATACTGTATTCTGACGTGTAGTCAAATTTTAAAGTCTATAACTCCAAGTGTCGTTATGTGGCGCACAAAAATTTAACCTACCTTCAAAAACTGCACACAGCTGATATTTTATGCGCACACAGCCTACAGAAAATTAGAGGGAACATTGCTGATGACATCCTCTGACAGTCCCAATGATAATTTAAATCTGCCATAACTATGATATATGGAATCCTCACCACCCAGATTGAAATAACTTAAGATATGTCATACTGGGTCAGACAAAATGTCCATCAAGCCCAGTATCCTGTTTCCAATAGTAGCCAATCTAGGACACAAGTACCTAGCATATCCCAAAGGCTGCCTGATTCCATGCTATTAACCTCATCGAGTGGCTTTCCCTAGGTTAACTAACATTATGGCTTTTTCTTCCAGAAATTTGTCCAAACCTTTTTTTAAACCCAGCTACACTAACTGCTTTTACTACATCCTCCGGCAGCAACTTCCAAAGTTTAACTATGCATTAAGACAGAAAATATTTTCTTCTATTTGTTTGGAATTTTGGCTGCTCTTCTCTGTTCTTTTTTCTAATTCTGCTATCTTTTTTGATATGTGATGACCAAAAACCTCTCTGTTGCCCTGTGAAGGGCAGTATAGAATATGACCAAATTGAACATAAACATAACCTTGGTGCGATACAGAGGCATTATGATATTAATTGTTTTATTCTCTATACCATTCATAATAATTCCTAACATTCTGTTTGCTTTATTAGCTGCTGCTTCCGCACACTGGTTCAGTGTATTGTTCATGATGATGCCTAGATCCTTTTTCTAGGTGGTGACTCCTGATGTGGAACCTAGCATTGTGCAGCCATAATTTGGGTTATTCTTCCCTATGTGCATCACTTTGCACTTGTCCACATAAATTTCATCTGCCATTCCTAAGCTCAGTCTCCCTGTCTCGCAGAGTCTGCTTGCAGTTTCACACAATCTGCATGTGATTTAACAGTTTTGGATAATTTGGTGTTATCTCCAAATTTAATGACCTCACATTGTTCCCGATTCTAGCTTATTTTGAATATGTTAAAAAGCACCAGACACGGTACAGATCCCTGAGGTACTTCACTATTCACCTTCTTCCATTGAGAAAATTGGCCATTAAACTCTACTCCAGAGGTACTCAAATCCAGTCCTGGAGGGCCACAAACCAGTCAGATTTTTGGGATATCCCTAGTGAATATGCATGAGATATATTTGCATGCACTGCCTCCACTGTATTTGAATATATCTCATGCATATTCATTAGGGATATCCCAAAAACCTGACTGGTTTGCAGCCCTCCAGGACTGGATTTGAGTACCTCTGCTCTACTCTCTCTTCTCACCAAATTTATTTCCCACAATAAGACATTGCCCGCTATCCCACAAAATTAAAATGAAAGAATTATCTTTTGAGCTATAGGAATGGACATATCAGAGGTTGAGCATTCCCTAGTTTCACTATTAGACATTCAGACCCACTTCACCATAGCCCTACAAGCTTGGGACAATCTGCAAGTCTTTCTATGTGTTACAGCTTCTCCTCCCCCTTTCTTATCAGCAGTGGCTAGTGAATAACTTCCAACTCTGAGGACAAATCATTGAAACCATGCTATCCATAATCAAAAGCCATGTCTCAGTAAGAATGAATAAATCATTATCTAATACCTGCGTAAGTCATGTAGTAATACAGATTTACTAACTGCTGAATGAGCACTGAAATAATTACACTGCAGGAGAACCTCACTCCTAAGCCAGGTCATGTGTCATATGACCTCAGTTTCTCAAATTTACTGCTAATGCTCGGCATAGTACTTGCATCGTGCCAAAGAAAGCCGCCTCCTGGTGTTCATTCGATGTAACATGTATGGGTAATTTATCAAGGTGTGCTTGGAAAGTCTTCTTAATCAAGCCTGTGGCACCCAACATGATGAGAAACATCTTTCTACCACATTTTCTTGGTTTCTGACTGCATTTCTTGGTACCTGAAGATCTTCTCCCCCTCAACAAAATTGACAGAATAGTCACTTGGGACTGACACCTCTATAATCAATGCCATGCTGGTGTTCTTCTTTACCACTATACCGTATATGAAATGACATTTCCCTTCAATCACTTTTTTCTCTGTTTAGATTACAAACTTATTTTTTAATTAGCTTGGATTAACTCACTTATTTTTCTCATTCAATATATCTGGTCTTTTGAATTGTCTAACTTAGTTGTGATTTTTATAAGCTTTTGTTTTTTTATTGTTGAGTTTTTCCTATAGATTTTTCAGTTTGGTTTTCTGATGGACTATGGTATTGGATTTGGGAGTTTTGAGTTGAGTCCTGGACTAGTCCACTGCACATGAAGGGGTCACTATTCAAAAGAAATGTAAAAATTTACTAGCGGCCATCATACATATATCTTTCCAAGCTATAAATTGTCAGCTGCTATATGGATAGTGGTTGGCTGAAAATTTGTCTAACCACTCTGCCACTATCCATATAATACAGGGGCAGAATGAGGGTTTAACAAGGGTGGTATGAAGAAGTTATCTGTACAGTGGTGCTATTCAGCTACTATGTGGATAATTTATACATTCAGTTAGACCTGCTCAATAGCAGACCTAACTAAATAGATAGCAGCAGTGGTGCTGATGGCATTATATGTACACTCTGTCTCACTGACTATATTTAATAATGCAGTTGGCATTTAAATTATTATGGTTGCCACCACTAAAAATCCAGCCTGTAGTTCTGATTTCTTCTCGTAGTATGGTTAAGGGCAGAGCACCAAGGAGACACATGTTCCTCCTGGAGTCTCTGGTCAGGTTTGTGTACAACAATGGAATGTTCCAAGAGTCTTTTACAGATCTCCTGCAGAAATCTGCATACATCACCTGCTAAAAAATAGCGGTATTATTCATTGCAAAGCTTGTCACATCCCTTCTTGGCTTCTTATTCAGTAAATTAGAGTCATCCTTTCTCTTCTAATGTTGCACAATGATTCCACTCCTTCCAGAAAAGGTAAATACATGAGAAATATGAAAGCCACCAAGGCCTGGGTTGCTGAATAAGAGATGTTTGCTACATCCTAATGTCATTAACCTAAAGGCACATTCCATATCGTCCCTCCAGTCAAGACATGTGGGTTATCTCCCTCCACCAGCAGCTGGAAACTGAGCATATCAGGTTTGTGATGTCACTATAGAAGAGCTCCTTCCCCTGACTCCATAAACCCATATCTGTCTCCAACAGCTGGGGAGAGGCTCCTGGTCGCTGGACTCTACTAGACAGATAGAAGGATAGATAGTTATATATTGCTAAGTTAATATTAGCATTCAGATTGAAGGAGTTTACACAAGCAGTGTCAATATCAGGGGCTGGGAAACTGATTGCTGTTTGGCTGTGCACTACTGAGGGAACAGGTGGCAGAGGCAGATCCCACCTCACTGTGGCCATTGAATTGGCTGGGTGCTCCCTGGGGTCAAATACCTGGTGGTCCAGGTCCCTCCCCCCCCCAACCAGAAGCTTCAGTTGTCCTTAATATAGAATGCCCGAGTTTATTTTGCTATGGCTGTGTAATTTGTGTTTAGCGCTTTAAAAAAATGGCAATGCACTGCTCAGCTTCGGTCAGGATGTTGCAGCATCAAGGGCTGCTGGCTTAACATAAATTCCAATTTGTTTTGTCCATTAGCCTTATTCCTGAAAGTGGTTGATATTCCCCCCCTCCCCCCCCATGCTGTGTGGTGCCGAGGTCATGTGAGTGTTGGTGTGTGGAAGTGTTCCTTCGTTGGCCCGTTCCTTCCCTGTTATTGCGGCTCAATGCAGGCAGTCAAGTCTCCTTCTTCAGTGTAAGGTTCTCGTCAGAACATATCTGCAGCAGGCTTGTGAAGGAGATACTACTACTACTACTACGATTACTACTACTACTGAGCATTTGTATAGCGCTACAAGACATACGCAGTGCTGCACAAACATGTAAGAGACAGTCCCTGTTCATCAGAGTTTACAATCTAGTCAAGACAGACAACACAGAATGTGTAGACAGGAATATATCTAGGGGAATTGTAAGGAAACACAAGGAGATCAGGTGAGTCAAGATCCGAAAGCAGCAGTGAAGAGGTGAGTTTTCAGCCTGGATTTGAAAAGGGTCAGAGAAAGGCGCCTGGCGTACAGACTCGGATAGTTTGTCCCAGGCATAAGGTGCAGCAAGGTGAAAGGAACAAAGTCTAGAGTTAGCAATAGAAAAGAAGGGCAGAGATGGAAGCAATTTTCCAGAAGAGCGGAGTTCCCAAGGGGAAGTGTAGGGAGAGATAAGAGAAGAAAGGTAGTGAGGAGCTGCAGAGTGAATGCACTTATAGGTCAGAAGGAGAAGCTTGAAATGAATGTGGAAATGAATAGGGAGCCAATTAAGTGACTTGAGAAGAGGGGTAATATAGGCATGACAAGGCTGGCAGAAGATTAGCCGCTCAGCAGAGTGTTGAACAGATTGAAGGGGAGAGAGATGATTCAAAGGGAGACCTGCAAGGAGTAGGTTACAGTAGTCAAGACGGGAGGTGATGAAGGAGTGGAGTGGATAAGTGTCTTAGTAGTGTGGTCAGAAAGGAATGGGCGGATTTTGTTGATGTTATAGAGAAAGAAACAGCAGGTCTTAGCTATCAGATGAATGTGTGTGGAGAAGGAGAGAGAGGAGTCAAAAGACGACCCCAAGGTTGTGAGCCAAGGAAACAGAAAGGAGTAGAGAGTTATCCACAGAGATTGAGAAAGGAGGAAGAGGAGAGAAGCTTTTAGGGGGAAAAATAAGAAGCTCGGTTTTGGTCATGTTCAATTTCAAGCGGCGGTGAGACATCCAAGCAGCAATGTCAGAAAGGCAGACAGAGATCAGGGTCTGGATTGCCAGAGAGATTTCAGTCATAGAGAGGTAGATCTGGGAGTCATCAGCATAAAGATGGTACTGAAAGCCATAGGAAGAGATGAGCATACCAAAGGACTGGGTATAGAGAGAGGAAAAGGAGTGGACCCAAGACAGATCCTTGGGGTACACCAACTAAGAGCGGGATAGTAGCAGAAGAGGAGCCCCCAGAACAAACACTGAAAGAGCAATGGGAGAAATAAGAGGAGAACCAGGATAGTTCAGAGCCCTTAAAACTAAGCAAGGACAGGGTATCAACAGTGGTGTTCAACAGTGTCAAAAGCAGCAGAGATGACAAGAAGGATGAGAACAGAGTAAAGGCCCTTGGATTTTGCCAGGAACAGGTCACTGGAGACTTTCGCAAGAGCCGTTTCAGTGGAGTGTAAAGGACAAAAGCCAGATTGTAAAGGATCCAGGAGGGCATGAGAGAAGAGGAAGTCAAAGCAGCGGCGGTGAACCACGCGTTCAAGTAGTTTAGAAACCAAGGGGAGGAGGAAGATGGGTCGATAATTAGAGGGACAGGTAGGATCAAGTGAGGCTTGCTTGAGGAGAGGTGTAACTACAGCATGCTTGAAGGCTGCAGGGACAGTTGCAGTAGAGAGGGATAGGTTGAGAATATGAGAGATGGGACAACTGTGGAGGAGATGGGGCTTAGGAGACAGGTGGAGATAAGATCAAAGGAGCAGGTAGTGAGTTTGGAGGAAGAAAGAAGGTGTGCAGTTTCCTTTTCAGAGATCACAGAAAAGGAAGAGAGGGTAGCAGAAGTAGAGGGGGAAAGTTGGGAGTGAAGAGGGGGAGGGGGAAGGAGGGAAAGTAGCTGACTTTGTGGGGAATTGGAGGATGATCTTGTGGATTTTGTCATGAAAATAGTCAGCCAGGATTTGGGCAGAAAGGGAGGGAGGGAGGGGTCGGAGGCGGCGGCACCTTGAGGAGAAAGCTGAGAGTCGTAAAGAGATGGCGAGAGTCAGAGGCAAGAGGTCAGATGGACATTATAGTCTTGTTTGGCAAGTGCTATGGCTGACTGAAAAGAGACAAGCATGAATCTGAAGTGTAGAAAGTCCGCAAGGGAACTGAATTTGAGCCAAGCACGCTCAGCTGAACAGGCACAGGAACATAGGTAGCAGGTAGTGGATGAAAGCCAGGGCTGGGGTGCAGTACGCCTCATAGGACGTGGCATGGACAGAGCGAAAGTATCCAGAGCAGAAGAGAGTGCAGCATTATAGGTAGCTACTGCCTCATCAACAGACTCAGATGACATAATGGAGGAAAGAGATGAAGAAACATTGGAGAAGAGAACCAAAGGATCAATAGCATGAAGATTTCTAAATAGGTTGGAGGAGACAGGACGAGGTTGAGGCGGCGTGTGATGAAAAGTGAAGCTTAGCGGGTGCTGGTCAGATAAGGGAAGAACTGAGGTACAGAGGTTTGAGGGTAAGCAATTGGAGAAAAATACAAGGTCAAGGCGCAGTGGCCATGCTGGTGAGTGGGGGCAGTAGAACAAAGCTGAAGGTCGAATGAGGAGGTAAGGGAAAGGAGCTTTAAAGCATAAGGATCAGTGGGGTGATCAACATGAATGTTAAAATCCCCGAGAATAAGAATGGGGGAAGAGGAATCCAGAAAGAAGGAGAGCTACGAGTCAAAATCAGTGGGAAAGGTATATGTAGACTTGTTAGGAGGTCGATAAATAACAGCAACCCGGAAAGGTAGTGGAGTTAAAAGGCAGATAGAATGAACTTCAAAGCAGGGAAAGGAGTGAGACTGAGGCAGCAGGAGGGATTGGAATTGGTAGGAGGGTGAAAGTAGAAGCCCAGCAACATCACCACCACGGCCAGTGGAACGAGGCATGTGGGAGAACTGATAGCCACCATGACAGAGAGCAGCGATAGATGCCATGTCTTCAGGGAGGAGCCAGGTCTCAGTTAAAGCAAGAAGATGGAGAGCTTTAGAGAGAAACTTGCTTTTACTCATGATCTGTTTATTAGAGATGGAGTGTGCATTCCACAAGGCACATCAGAAAGGGAGAGAGGAAGGGGAAAAGAGAGAGATATGTATAAGATTAGAGGTGTTTCATGCAGATCTCTTCTCAGAGTGTGACAAAAGTCTAGGGGGGGGGGGGCATGGTTGGGATTGATATCTCCAAATGAGAGAAGTAGAAGTAGTAGCAGAGTGTGGGGCAGAGAGAAGACAGTATGGTGGAAACGAGGGTGAGGTTGTCTTAGAGCAGGGGTCTCAAACATGTGGCCCGCGAGAGCATCTTGTGCGGCCCGCGAAGCACTTACCGGCGTGTAAAAAAAAAAATCCAAACTTGCCGCCGCCGCAGTATTAAGCATCCCGCTGGCCCCTCTGCCTGGCAGAGTCCTCTCCTCCCTGCAGCATCAGCTCCAAAAGCGGCGGCTTTCAGAGCCGCGAAGAGAGAGAGTTTCTCTCGCGGTTCTGAAGACTCTCACTGCTCTTCAGAACCGCGAGAGAGAAACTCTCTCTCTTCGCGGCTCTGAAAGCCGCCGCTGTGGGAGCTGATGCTGCAGGGAGGCGAGGACTCTGCCAGGCAGAGGGGCCCGCGGGACGCTTAATACTGCGGCGGCGGCGGCAGCAGCAGCAAATATACATTTTTTTAAAATCTACCTTGGCTGATGGTGGGAGGGGGGTTAGGACTGGTAATGGGCTATTGGGGGGGGGGGCTAGGACTGGTAATGGCCTATGAGGGGGTAACTGAAAATGGGGTGATGGGGGTAACACTGAAAATGGGGTGATGGGGGGGTTAGGACTGGTAATGGGCTATGGGGGGCTAGGACTGATAATGGGCTGGGGGGTCTGCTAGGACTGGAAATGGGCTGAGTGGAAGGGGGGCTTGAACTGCAAATGGCTGATGGGGAGGGGGGCTTGAAATGGAAATGGGCTGTGAGGGGAGGGAGCTAGCACTGGAAATGGGCTGATGGGGGGGGAGCTACGTTTGGAAATGGGCTGATGGGGGGCTAGGACTGAAAATGGGCTGATGCAGTGACTAGAAGGGAGCGGGTGCTGTGTGGGACTGGAACTAGAAGGGAGCTGATGTTGGGGGAGGATTAGAATGGGATGGAGCTGGGAGAGTGAAATGGAGAGGGGAAAAATATTTTGTGTGGGAGGGAAGACAAATCTACAATTGGCCAGGTATTGGGAGAGTAAGTGGGGATTGAGGATGGAGGGGTAAAATTTGAGTGGATGAAATAGGAATGAGGAAAGAGCAAAAGGAGAAAGATTAATATGTTAAAGCAGGTGTAGAGGGAGAATGGAAAAAGCTAGAAGAGAGAAGAAAGGACAAATGGACAGCAGACGATGGAGAGTTAGCAGAAGGCACGAAGAAACCAGAAGAAAGTGGCTGGAATAATTGCAACTGAAAAAAAATGCACAAAAGGTAGAAAAATCTCTTTATTTTAAATTTATTAACTGGAATATATCAGTTCTGGGAAATGTGCATCAATAACGTCTGCGCTTTGTTTAGTACATTTCTACAGTGTTGTACATTCCAAGTTTGGCTTTTGGGGGTCCCAGTTTAATTGTCTTGTTTCTAAATTTTGATTCCTTGTTTGGTGATGGTGTATGTTCTGCATGTGTAACTGAGCTGAGGTATTCTGTTTATGTAATTCCTATTTGACATTGCTACTTGTTCTCTGTCCCCAGTAGGTCATGTATTGTTATTCTCTGAAATGTATTGATTTAATATTTGCAGTGTTGCCTTTTGATAGGTAGGGTATGGTGCTTTGTGAGTCCTGGTAGTGCTGTTAGGATATGGTGGGTTTGCTATGGGTTCTAAATGGGCAGTGTTTGTTTGTAGTAGTTCCTAATGTGCCTGGCGGTTGGCACTGGATTATAGTAATGTAGAAATCTTTTAGTCTTTCTTTATTCATGCACTCATTAAGAGGCATGTTTACTAAAAGTTAGGGTATGGTAACATTATGCAAATATTTATGCCAATGAGGTCCCTTATGCAAATGAGGTCCCACGTCTCATTCGGCCCCCGGGTTATTTTACAAGTCCTCATTTGGTCCTCAAAGCAATTTGAGTTTGAGACCCCTGTCTTAGAGAGAGAGGAGATGGCTGAATGAGAGGGAGAAAGTGGTAAAGCTCAAGAGCTGATGACGGGGTAGAAGATAGAATGGAGGAGGAAGTGAGGGGATGGTAAAGGGGAGATAAGGACAGGAGGAGTGAAGGTGATTGTAGGAGGGGAGACAGTTAGGGAGTATGAAGAAAAGGAAGACAATGTGATGAGGCGCCATAGAAGAAGGATGGAGAGGAGAACAGAGGCCAGAAGAAATAGAAAGGTGGGAGAGAGCCCTCAGGGGATTAGGTGCACCTGTGAATAAGTGAGGTAATGAACAGATGACAGCAATGAAAGACTGAGAGCCACGGAGTGGGTGGGTATAGGGGAGGGGGGTGTAAGTTATTCAGCTGAGAACAGCTGAACAAAAAAGTACAAAAAAAGGGAGCAATGAGGCGAGAGAACACACTAACAATGACAAATAAATATATATAGAGAGAGACAGACAAGACTCACAGCCAGCAAATTTACTCACAAGAAGCAAGCAAAATTCACTTTTCCAGCAGAACTTGCAAGAGGGGCGCTTCTCTTCCCAGAGGATAGAGAGGTATTTGAAAGAGAGAAAATCCACAGAAACTTTATTTTTAACAGGGGACATGGAAGAAGTATTGGTGTCGGCGGCAAACAGCATTTCTGAGCCAATGGTTCCCATCGTTTTGGCGGGAACCGTGGCCATTTTGTTTTCAGAGGCACCAAGACTACAGACACAGCAATAAAACTGTGATTCTGCCTCAGGATTCTTGAATGCAAGTGTTTCTTGGCAGGCAAGCTCGGTACTTGATCCTGATTTTATTTTATTGATGCATCAGGCTTACTGTCGTAAACGGGGCCAGAGCACTAGTACAGCACAACAGAGATGTATGAAAAGGGCAGAGCGGCTACCTGAGTGCCTGCCTGAGGGAGAGGCTCAGGTGACTGAGCCCTTGGGTAAGCAGCAGTGCTGGTAGGATGACTAGTGGTTGGAGCAAGGGTCTCTTCCGTCTGTGGGATCCGAGGAACCCCTCGAAGGACCCTCTGACCTTTGGGGAGAGGTAATGTTCCCAGATTTGGAAGATGGAGAGCTACCCCCTCAGGGAAGACTGTACTGTGGTGCGGGTCTTTAGGCAGGAGGAGTTGGCCTCTCTGATTAGCCATTCTCTTGCAGCACTGAACATGAGTCAGGTTTCATTAGCTATGGAGGAACCTTTGGAAGACCCTCTTCTACAGGGGTTTAAGTCTTCTCAGATTTGTTTTTTTGGTTTTTCCCCTCTGCCTAGAGTGATTCATCAAATGATAGAATCTCAATAGGAAGTTCCCAAAGTGGGGTTGAAAGGGAGCAGAGCTATGGCCCAGCTCTACCCCATTCCTCAAATGGACAGAGAACTGCTCAAAATGCCTAAGATGGATGTGCTGGTCTTGGTGGTGACAAAAAAGATGACAATTCCTGTGCAAGGCAGAGCGGCATTTAAGGATGTTCAAGACCACAAACTGGAGACTCTGTTAAACAATCCTTTGATACCAGCGCCTTGGCCCTGCAAGTTTTAATATGTGGGTCCTACGTTATGAGGGCTTCTATACGCTGGTCCCAGGGTCTGCAAAGCGGGGACGGAGAGTATGTTCTTCCTTTGCCAGAGGTGGCTAAGCTAGAGATTGCTTTAGCTTATCTGACGTATGCGTTCTATGATCTTGCATTTTCTCTGGTTACGCAATTGGGCAGCTGATATTTCCTCTAAGACTCATCTCAGCAAGCTCCCTTTTAGAGGCAAGCTGCAGTTTGGGGAAGCTTTGGAGAAGTTGGTTAAAGATCTTGGGGATTCTAAGGGATCTCAGCTTCCTGAGGATCACCCTAAAGTGCTTAAACCAGGCTTGGCACCCAGGGGTCAGCCCAGGGACTATTGCATATTTTGGGGGGGGGGGGGGGTGTCTCATTTTCTCTCTTTTCAGAGGGGACGTTATTCCTCCGGGGATTCGTCCTTTTGTGGATACAGAAGAGCCAACAGAAGTTACTGCGCTGCCTCTGCTGGAGCGGCTAAAATGTCCCAATGAAATAAGGCCGACCCAGGTGGAGTTGGTTCTAGTGAGCAGTCAGCTTCAACAGTTTTATTCCGTCTGGGCCATAACTACTTCAGACCAATGGGTATGGGAAGTCTTTTACGATGGCTATGCCCTCGAGTTTGCCCAGTCTCTGTCAGAGGCCTTTCTCTTGTCATCTTGCAAAGCCCCATTGAAGGTTGAAGCAATAAGGGATACACTACATCGGTTGCTTCAACTTAAGGCAGTGGTTCCCATCCCCAGAGCCCAGTTAGGCTCTGTTTTATACTTCATTTACTTTGTGGTGCCCAAGAAGGGGGTTCTTTTCGGCCTACCCTGGACCTCAAGCATGTAAACCGGGCCTTGCGGGTGCCACACTTATGCATGGAGATGCTAAAATAATCAGTAATTTTAGCGGTCTGATGGGGCGAGTTTTTGATGGCTCTGGATGTTAGAGGCTTACCTGCATATTCCCTTCCTGGTTCGAGCATCAATGTTGTTTGAGGTTTGTGGTGCCGATGGGATGATTTGGCCTAGCAACAACTCCCCGAACTTTCACCAAGGTGATGGTCATGGCGGTGGCCGCTTTCCAACAGGAAGGGGTACTGGTTCATTCCTATCTAGATGATTGGTTAATCGGGCAAAATCGGAGACAAAGACTGTTATCGCCACTCACCGAATAGTGACCTTTCTTGGAACTCTCGAATGAGTGGTCAGTATGGCCAAAAGCTAACTGGAACCATCTCAAGATATGGTCTACTTAGGGATGTGATGCAACACCAAGTTGGGGACAGTGTCTCTGCCACCCGACAGGATTCAAAAGATCTAGATGCAAGTAAGGAAATTCCTGGCCATGGTGTCATAGTCAGTGTGGTATTACCTTCAGTTACTCAGGTCCATGGCAGCGACATTGGATCTGGTGCCTTGGCCTCGAGCACACATGAGGCCCTTACAGCAGGCTCTGCTGATCTGCTGGTCCCCACAGAACCACTCTGTCATGGAGGTTAGTCTGCCCTCTCAACACAAGATTGCACCTACAGTGGTGGTTGCAAGCAGAGAAGTTGACGGGGGAGTGTCTCTCTGGAGCTCCCAGAATGGATTCTGGTCACGACCAATGTTCTGGTCACAAGGTGGGTAGTGCATTGTAAGTCAGAAGTAACTCGGGGGACCTGGTCTTTGGAACAGTCCCAATGGTCTATCAACTGACTGAAAATGAGCAGTGTTTCTGGCGCTACAGGTGTTTTCTCCACTCATACACAAGAAAGCAGTAAGTGTGTTCTCAGACAATGCAACCATGGTGGCTTACATCAATTATCAGGGTGGCACAGGCAGTGTGCTGCTGGCCAAGGAGATTCGGCCTCTTCTGCTCTGGGCTGAGGACAACCTCCTGGTATTGTTGGTGGTGTACATGGCGGGAAAAGAAAACACTCGGGCCAACTTTCTCAGTCATCATCAGTTAGATCCGGGAGAGTTGGGGTTGAATTCTGCAGTGTTTCAGACGATAGTAATACGGTGGGGTGAGTCAGTAATTGATCTCATGACTTCAGCCTAAAATGCCAAAGCCAGTTGGTTTTTCAGTAGGCACAGGGAAAGAATGTCTGAAGGGTTTGTTGCTCTCATTCAACGATGGCCGAGAATCGGTCTGCTGTACTTGTTTCTGCTGTGGCCGCTCATCAGTTATCTTCTTCAACAGAGGTGCATCTGAAGCTGGTGATCCTCATTGTGCCTGATTGGCCCTGTCGGCCATGGTATGCAGGCCTTTGCCGGCTATTAACAGCAAAGCAATGGTGTCTGCCAGTCACGTGCAACTTGATCTCTCAGTGTTCGAATACTCGTGCCGTAGGTGAATCGATTCTTGCTTACAGTATGGCTCTTGAAAGGGCATGGCTGAGCCAATAGGTATATTTGGTGCAGGTGGCATACATGTTGAAGGCGAGAAAGCATTCAACATCTTTGTCTGGAGAGTTTTTGAGAATTGGTGTGCGGATAATGGAATCCGAGCTCTGGCTGCTTCTTTGCTGGACATTTTGGCCTTTATGTAGGCGGGGTTGGATAAGGGCCTGCCTTTGAATTCTCTGAGGGTGCAAGTGGCGACTCTTGTCTGTTATTGGGGTCGCGTGCAGGGAGTCTCCCTAGTGATGCATCCAGGTGTGGTCCATTTCCTCAGGGTAGTGAAGCAGGTTTGGCCTCCAGAACATCCTACTTTCCCTCTGTGGATTCCTAATTTGGTTCTCTTGGCTTTACTCGAGGCTCTCTTCAAGCCCTTGGGCCTGCTACTTTGAAGGATCTGACACTCAAGATAGTCTTTTTGGTGGCTATCTTTTCTGCATGGCACATTTCTGAATTTCAGGCCCTGTCCTGTAGGGAACCTTTCCTGGTGATCTCCAAGGAGAAGGTGGTATTGCGACCAGTACCTTCATTCCTGCCCAAGGTGATGTTGAGTTTTCATCTGAACCAGTTGGTAGCCCTTCTGGTATTTCTGGTGTTTGGCAGAGAATCAAGAGGGCCGGCATTTGCATCTTTTGGATGTCTGTCATGCTCTCTGTTACCTGAAGCGGACTCAGTTGTTCCACAGGTCCAACTATCTTTTTGCCCTGTTTGGGGTCCACGTAAAGGCAAGATGACATCGAGGCCTCCATAGCTTGCTGGGTAAAGGAGGCCATCTTGTCTTCCTACCTGTTGAAGTGAAAAGCGTTGCCCGATGCTTTGAAGTCACATTCGGCAAGGGCGCAAGCGGCCTCCTGGGCAGAGTACACTCTGGTGCCACTGTGGTAAATTTGCAGGGTAGCAACATGGTCCTCTCTACATACCTTCATGCGCCATTACCGCTTGGATGTTCAGACGGTCAGAGACACGCGTTTCAGGGCTATTATTCTATGGTCCAGGCTTGCGGTAACCTCCCAAGATTGAGTACTGCTCTGGTACATCCCACACATCTGGACTGGAGGGACGATATGGAAAGAGAAATTACACCTTACCTGCTAACAGCATTTCCTTGAGTCTCTCCAGTCTAGTCCAGGACCCTCTCTATTCTGCTTTGTACATTGTCAGATATTTGGGGCTTTGAGAGAGCTGTTGATGTGAGCAGAGTTTCCGTCTAGGGATCTTCGCGAGTAACCTAACTCAGCAACGGTAAGAGTCTTGGGGGGAGATTCCTCTCCAAGTGGTTGCCAGTCTGGGGGCATTCTTCCCTCTGGTAAATGTTCAGCTCAGTTTTTATGCATAGTTCTTTCAACTTGCTTAAAAAAAGAGAAATACAGAGTTTATTGTTCAAGTCTTCTGGTTGTGTGCTCTCCTTGGAGTCTGCTTTGTCAACAGGATACTGGTTTATGGAGTCAGGGGAAGGAGTTCTTCTCTAGTGACATCACAAACCCAGCATGCTCAGTCTCCAGCTGCTGGTGGGGGGAGATAACCCATATGGCTGGACTGGAGGGACTCAAGGAAAGAGAATTAGCAGGTAAGGTCTAATTTCTCCTTTTACAGTAGGACATCAGATTGCAATCTGGGACGTCAAAGCCAGAACATCTGAAAAAAATGCAGGCACGTGCAAGTTCAGGTACTGTTTCAGAAACATGGACATGCCCAATATGGATGTTTATAGAGATATCTACATAGACATCCCCAGAATAGCATATCAGAACATGGACATCTAACAGCATTAGGGTAAAAGGAGTAGGTTGGGAGCAGGGTGGCCAGGATTCAAATCCCAGTGTGGGTCTTTGTGATCTTAGATTAGTCACTTAACTCTCCATCACTTAATTCTCCATCTTCTCTATACTCTCTGGATATTTTAAGGCCAAAACGAGCGCTTTCCTGATGCCTATTTATGCCTTCAGCAGGTAAAAATGTGGACATGCCTGCAGACAAACCCCATCATTCCTGAAATGGAATAGAGACGCGTTTAAGTCCATAACATCTTCCCAAACATGCCTCCACCATGCCCCCTCACCTTCTTGGACATCCTTGCACTAGAAACGTCTGTAAACATCGTTTGTGGAAGGACTGTGGAGACTTCTCTGTGATTTTGACGTCCACATGCATGACTTCAGATGTCTTATATCACAAATAAGCCTTTTAAAATGACTTCCCTAATGTCTGGTTGCTGAAGGATTGTTTATATGATGTTCATTTAACATTCATTCATTCAGTACATTTAATTCCTCCTTTTAAAATGTTAAGAAGAAAAATCCCCTACACATTACCTGCAAAAGCCCAATGCAGCTTAGTAAACATGCCCTCCAATGTCGTTGCTCTTTGAAAAAGTCCCTTCCTTTTAAAGGAGGTGAAATCTGTTGTCTCTTCCTTTTCCTGGGCCTCAGTAAACCCAGTATATCACTGCCAGCAGCGACTGTCCAATATATGCAAACATACCTCGTGCATATTCATTGTAGATACCTTGAAAATCAAACCCATGGTCAGGCTTTGGAGATATTTTTAGAGATGGCCCTCACTTAGTTTGCAGGTTGTCGTGCTATGAGGGCTTGTGTGCATAAGTGATACCGAGAGCTAAGCTTTCGGTAGTTTAACTACTGGCAGGGTCTCCCAAGATGGATAGGTTTCAGCTGAGGTGCCAGACCAAGACAAACCACCCATCTGGGCAGCAAAACAATGGGACAGTGTTGGCGGCAGAGGATCACATTTTTGTGACAACAGCAACAAAACTAAAGTTAAACTGCGTGGAGGAAAGGCCTGGCACTCTACTTCTGCATCTTGCCAGGAAAACCCAGTGGATAGCCACAACAAAACAAATTGCACTATAGTGCTGGAAAATGAGACCCCCAAGTCGGAAGGCACTCAACAAGCTACTGGGGAGGAACTGAAGACTTTTCAGAGTAAATCCAGCATTTATGATTTGGTTGGATCAAAGCCCTTGGGACATCTGACTGCAAAGATGTCTTACATATTGGGACATGGAATGTATGAAGCATGAACCAAGGGAAGTTTGAGGTGGTCAAGAATGAAATGGAACGTGCACAACATAATCTGTTGGGTGTCAGCAAACTGAAATGGACTGGTATTGGGCACTTTGCATCAGATGATCACATGGTCTATTATGCTGGAAATGAAAGACAGAGAAGAAATGGTATAGCATTTATAATAAAGAAGAAACTTGCAAGAACTGTAATGAAATACAATGCAGTTAGTGAACGCTTAATCTCTGTTTGTCTATGAGGAATGCCTATCAACGCAACTATAATGCAAGTATATGCCCCAACAACAGCTGCAGAAGAGGAAGAAATTGAGTTCTATGAACAAATACAAGCTGAAATTGACAGAACCTGCAAACAGGATATCCTGATAGTCATGGGTGACTGGAACGCAAACGTTGGCAACAAAGAAGAAGGCAAAGTGGTTGGAAAATATGGACTTGGTAACAGAAATGAAGCTGGAGAAAGTCTGATAGAATTCTGCAAGACCAACGATCTATTCATTTCAAACACCTCCTTCCAGCAACACAAGTGGCGACTGTACACATGGACTTCACCTAATGGATTGTGCAAAATTCAAATTGACTTCATCTGTGGAAGTCAACGGTGGAAAAGCTGTATAACCTCAAAAATACAAAACCTGGAGCTGACTGTGGTATAGATCACCAACTACTAGTATGCAAACTCAAGCTAAAGTTGAAAAAGAGTAAGCCATTCATGAATGTAGTAAAATATGACCATGAGAATATACCACTGTGATTGAAAGACTACCTACAAAATCGATTTGCAGCTTTAGATACAAATGACAGAGCTCCAGAAGAGTTATGGAATGACATCTGGGAAAGGACTCATGGAAAGTGACATTGAAAAAGCAAAATTGCTAAACAAATACTTCTGCTCTGTTTTTACTAAAGAAAATCCTGGTGATGGACCAGCTGTGACTCCCAAATATAAAACTGGGAATGAAGTAGATACCACACCATTCACAGAAGATGAGGTGTTAGAAAAACTTGCTAAACTGAAAGTGGAGAAAGCCATGGGACCGTATGGGATACATCCCAGGATACTGAAAGAGCTCAGAGAGGTTCTTGCAGGACCGTTAAAGGATGTCTTCAACAGATCCTTGGAAACAGGAGAGGTTCCTCAGGACTGGAGAATGGCAGGCTGATGTCGTACCTCTACACAAAAGTGGTGACAGGGAAGAAGTGTCAAATTACAGGCCCGTGAGCCTTACCTCGGTGGCGGGAAAAGTAATGGAGGTGCTTCTGAAAGAGCGAATAGTGAAATTTCTCAAAACCAACAGGTTGCAAGATCCGAGGCAACATGGTTTTACCGAAGGATGGTCTTGCCAAACAAATCTGATTGAGTTCTTTGACTGGGTGACCAAGGAACTAGATAACGGGCATGCAATGGATGTCATCTACCTGGATTTCAGCAAAGCCTTTGATACTGTTCCTCATAGGAGGCTTGTCAATTAACTCAGTAGCTTGGGGATGGGTCCCAAGATGGTAAACTGGATTAGAAATTGGTTGACTGACATACAACAGAAGGTGATGGTACATGGATCTCACTTGGATGAAAGGAAGGTGATCTAGGGTTCGGTCCTGGGCCTGGCACTGTTCAATGTATTTGTGAGTGATATTGCTGAAGGACTGAATGGAAAAGTCTGTCTTTGAAAATGACACAAAAATTTGCAACAGAGTGGACTCCCCCAAGGGAGTGGTTAACATGAGGAAAGATCTACAAAAGCTGGAAGAATGGTCTAATGCTTGGCAGCTATGATTTAATGCGGAAAAGTGCAGTGTCATGCACTTGGGTAGCAGAAATCCAAGAGAAATGTACGCGATAGGGGGCAAGAGGTTGGTGTGCACGGTTCAGGAGAAAGACCTTGGTGTGATTATCTCTGATGATCTCAAGGTGGCAAAACAGTACGGCAAGGCGGTGGCAAAAGCCAGGAGGATGTTGGGCTGCATACAAATAGGGATTACCAGCAGAAAGGAAGAGGTACTTATGCCACTGTACAAGTCACTGGTGAGGCCTCACTTGGAATACTGTGTTCCGTTTTGGAGACCATATCTTGCAAAAGATGTAAAAAGACTGGAAATTCTGAGGAAGGCGACCAAAATGATTTGGAGCCTACATCAGAAGCCTTATGAGAAGAGACTTGAAGACCTAAATATGTACACTTTGGAGGAGAGGAGGGACAGGGGAGATATGATTCAGACCTTTAAATACTTACTTAAAGAGAAATGATGAACAAACAAGCCTCTTCCAAAGACGGGGAAGCTGTAAAACTAGAGGGCATAACATGAAGCTGCAAGGTGGTAAATTGAAAGGCAATGTCAGGAAATATTTTTTCACTGAAAGGGTGGTAGATGCTTGGAATGCCCTCCCGATGGAAGTGGTGGGGGCAAACACGGTGACGGAATTCAAAACGGCATGGGACAAACACAGTGGATCCCTTTACAGCAACAGGATAACAACAAAATATACTGAAACATATAACTTCTGAACCATCTAACATCTCAACAAATAGGGGTGTCCTACATGGAGTGGTGGGTTCACCCCTAAACAAAGACATGGGGAGGGGTGGCCTGCACCTACTCTTGCCATCTTGCTGGGCAGACTAGATGGACCATGCTGGTCTTTATCTGCCATCATCTACTATGTTACTATGTTGCATCAAGAAGGTTGTGTTGGAATAAAGCGAGAAGTCTCTACAAAAGGTGAAAAAGCAAAAATGGCCAAAATGGATGACGGAAGAAACTCTGAAAATTGCCCAGAAACGCAGAGAAGCTAAAGCCAAAGGAGAAAGAGAGGCAATCGCAGAACTCAACAGAGGTTTCCAACGTGTGCAGCAAGACAAGACAAGGAAAAGTACTACAATGACGCATGCAAGGAAATAGAAGCAGAAACTATTAGAGGAAGATCTATATCGGCTTTCCTAAAGCTACGAGAGTTAAAAAAAAAATTCCAGCCTCAAATTGGAATGTTACAAGATGCTCAAGTTTCTATGTTGAATGATGCTGAGAAGATCAAGAAAAGGTGGAAAGAATATACAGAGTTTTTATATGATAAAGATCAAGTGGACCAACAGCCGTTTCAACCTGTACCTTATGATCCGGAACCATTGGTGATGAAAGAAGAAGTCAAAGCAGCATTGAAAACCTTATCAAAGAACAAAGCACCAGGCATTGATGGCATTCACATAGAAGTATTACTGCAATCTGATGCAGCTGTTATCATACTTACAAGACTCTGCTAGGAAATTTGGAAAACAACATTATGGTCAACTGACTAGAAAAGATCTGTGTGTTGTGATGACTAAGGCTGTTCAGGGGAGATGGAGTGGCAAGAAAGTGGATTCTGTCCCTTTAAAAATAGTAGCAAACAGGGTTTCCCTAGCAATCACAAACCTCTGAGTCAGAGTGCAGCCAGTATCAAGCCCCGCCCACTTCAGCACGTCAGAGCTAGGTTGAGTCCTAACAGCTCCCACGTGGGCTGGGAGAAGGGTGTGGTCCCTAGGAAGGATCAGTTTAAAACTGCAGTGTTTGAGCAGTCATTTAGAACGAGAAGAACAGGAGCAGCAGGAAGAAGAGCAGCAGGAACGAGAAGCACAAGAACAGCTGTAACCAGGAGCAGAGACGAGCCGTGGGATCTGAGAGGAACAGATCAGAGGCAGACACAGCTAAAAGGGAAACTGCCAGGAGAAAGGCAATTGTATGAAAAGAGAAGGCAGCATGGCACAGAGCAGGAAGGATTGGAACAGCTAAGAGGCCCAGAGTCAAGGCAAGTGCGTGTTTCAAAGTCCCTGCATGAAAGAAAGCTGAAAGAGTCAGTTCCTAGTGGGGGAAGCAACTCAGCTAACCAGCTAAGCTGCAAAGGTAGAGAAAATAGCTTTTCTGTGTTCCCTAGCCAAAGTCTCTCTGCTGAGATAGAGCAAAAGAAACTCTTGTTAGCAAAGCTGAATGAGTTGTTGCAGAAGCAGAGTAGTAAGCTCTGACCCTGTTCCACCTGAAAATAGCTGCAATGAATCCATTGAAGAGATGGAGATAGAAAGCTGCATTGAACCATATGAAAGTGAGTCTGAGGAAATGCAGTGCTCATATTGTAGAGCTAATGAGTTTGAGATGTGCTGAGCCTAAGCACATGTAAAAGAATGAGTGTTTAAAGTAGAGCAAAGCGTGTTTGTATGAAGCTGAAAGACACAGCAAGAAAAACTAACCAGAAGTTTTAAGCCAATGTGTTTTCCCCAATGCTCTGAAGAGAAGTAAAACTTACTGGGCGTTTTAGAAGCTGTGTGCCTCCTTGTGAAAGAAGATGTGAGAAAAACAGTCTTCTTATGAAAGTTGAGTTACCTTGGAAAAAGTTAACAGCCTGAGCTTTGTAAGCCAGTTCCTAGTACCAAAGTTAACTGCTGTTAAAAGTGACCAACTCTGTGAATACAACCTGTTGGACTTTATTCTTTGTTTTGGAGACGTATCCAATTTATGTTCAGTGCTATTGAATTTGATGCGAGGGGGAAATCCCGAAAAATAAAAATATTCTCTGTTTTTCGCCTAACACCGTGTGGTCACACTATTTGCTCTAAGGAATAAGTAAACTACATTTCCCAGCAGTCCTAGCTGGCAGCCATATTTATGGACACTATTCCAGGAGGGCAATAAGGCGACGCCCTCCTGCTTACTGGCTATCGGCCCGGTCGGAAGGCGTGGCGACAGTGTTTATACCAATACTAAAGAAAGGTGATCCAACTGACTGTGGAAATTATCGCACAATCGCTGTGATCCCACATGCCAGCAAGATTTGACTGAATAAGAGACTACAGCTATACTTAGAACAAGAAATACCTGAAGTGCAAGCAGGGTTCAGGAAAGGGCGAGGAACGAGAGACATCATTGAGGATGTGAGATGGATCCTTGAAAAGACTAAAGAATACCAAAAGGATGTGTATTTATGATTTATTGACTACAGCAAGGCTTTTGACTGTGTAAACCATGAGAAACTCTGGGCCACATTAAGAAGCATGGGTATACTAGAACACCTGATCTTTCTCTTGCACAATCTGTACATTGATCAAGAAGCAACAGTTCGAACGGAACAAGGAGAAACAGAATGGTTTAAAATCAGCGAAGGTGTATGATAAGACTGCATACTTTTCCCCCTACCTGTTTAATTTATATGCAGAACAAATCATCAGAGAAGCAGGACTGTATGAAGACAACAGAGATGTGAAGATTGGTGGAAGACTCATCAACAACCTTCGCTATGCTGATACCACATTACTGGCTGAAAGTGAAGGTGATCTGAAGCATTTGCTCTCACGATCAAGGAATATAGTCTTAAATTCGGCCTGCACCTTAATGTAAAGAAGACAAAGATTATGACAACTGGCAAAATCAATAGGTTCATCATTGATGGAGAAGTAATTGAAATTGTGAACAACTTTAACCTACTTGGATCAACTATCAATAAAGAAACAACAAGCATTCAAGAAATCTGATGACGCATTGCTCTTGGCAGAATGGCTATGAAGGACCTAGACAAGCCTCTCAAGAGCAGAGATGTCTCTTTCCATACAAAGATTCGACTCGTTCAAGTCATGGTATTTTCAATAACATCATATGGAAGTGAAAGTTGGACAGTGAAAAAGATAGAAAGGAAGAAAACTGATGCCTTTGAATTATGGTACTGGCAGCGAATACTGCGTATACCATAGACTGCCCGAAGAAGAAGAACAAACCTTTGGACACATCATGCGAAGAGAGAGAACATTAGAGAAAGATATCATGCTTAGCAAGATAGGCCAACGCAAAAGAGGAAGGCCAGCAGTGAGATGGATCGATACAATAACAGCAGCTATGAGTGCCAGTCTGTCAACAATGAGCCGCCTGACTGAAGACCGAACACAATTTAGGATAACTATCCAGAGGGTCACCATGAGTCGACACTGAATCAACTGCGCTTAACAACAACAGTAGAGATGGAAGCTTATAAATAGGATACTGATTTTAAATAACACATACTAAACACCTCTGATACGAAAAATTTAAAATAGGTGTTTATCTAATAAACATGGGGAATGCACCACTTCTCCAGTACGTTTTCACCCCTCTCCTGGCTTGTGTTTTGTCCTTCACTTAGTTTTTGTGCCTTTTCTGCATTAACAACTCTTATATGACACAGACATACATGGTTGATTCCTCTAGAAAAGGTGCTCAGCAATAGTACATCTAATCTAGTGCAAAAATACCAATAAACACCGATCCCCATTTTATTTTTGGTACCCTCAAAAAAACACCTAATTAGCTGGGAAATAAACGCTTAAGTTTACAATTTATAAAACACCTAGGAAAAAAACCCTGCCTATTAACTAGAGAAAATACATAAATAAAACAATGTTGCTACTGGCTGTTTTGCTCATAGTTTATAATGGGAGTTTTAAGATTAGTGCCACAAGCAATCACTAAAATCACTAATCATTTAGCATAGGAAGCTGTGAGTCTGGAAATGAAAGGAACAGAGTTTTAAAACACGCCAGCTTTTTTTTAGCAGTGCTGTGATGTTACTGCAGGACTCTTTTCAATTATTGAATTTGTCGTTTGGTTTCAACTTTCCCTTACATATTTTGATAACTGCAGAAAAGCCAGGCTTCTGCTACTGCAGGACTGCATTGGTAAAGAAAACACCCCAAAAGACCAATGGGACTCTTACTAAAATGCGCTATGCAGTTAATACATGATTTGGTGCATAGTAACTGGGAGGGAGGAGTGGCTCAGTGGTTGGGACAGGTTACCGAGGGCCAGGGGTTCAATTCCCACATAGAGACAAATAACTTCAGGTTGGAGGGACTGAGGTCTCTAGTCCTATAGCCACTCCTTGTGGTCATGGGCAAGCCACTTAACCCTCCATTGCCTCAGGTATGCTTAGATTGTGAGCCCTTTGGGGACAAGGGAATAAAAAGTGACTGATATGGAATATATCCATAAACTGCTCTTATACACGCAGTAAAGGGCAGTATATCAAGTGCCTAAAACCATAAACTGTACATGTGTAACAGTCAGCATGCAGGCATAACAGTTTGGCAGTTACCATGAAAATTATCATGTGCAATCACACAAGAGGGTGGTGGGTATGTTGAGCACATTGCAGTTAGTGCGGGGGTATATAGCTGCATGCTGCCAGTGTTGCAGTTAGCGTGGATTCATCTAATACCAGTGGGTGGCATTAGGTACACCTGTGGTAACTGCACTCTGCATTAGCATACATATCTGCACATTAACTATCAGAAACATGCTGGCCACTCCCCTGACAGTTACCGTGGAAATTTAGCACTTAGTTTTTGCACTGAATACACATTAACATGCGTTAAGCACAAAAACTACTACGTACTACTACTATTAATCATGCACTTTAATAAAAGGGCCCTTAGTATCTATCTCTTAACGCTCACTTTCGGTCAGCAGTGACCATAAGGTGTCACTGTTTTGTGTTACGATACTAAGCAGTTTTGTCTGTCTTGAACATGTCTGCAAATGTAGAGTTGGGCTGTGGAACACATATAGATAGAGTCAAACATGGCTTTGGGCCACATCTATCTGGCACTGGAGTCAGGACCTCCAGTAACATGGGGAAAGGCCCCATCACTCGGAGGCAGGTTGCACCAGTGGCAGCAGCGCAGGCTGCATCAGGTGTGCTTTGAGTGGGAGCAGTTGGGGGTGTGGGGGAGGAGGAGTTGATGTTATGGTGAGATCTAGATGGTTGGCCACATTTATATGCAATGTGCTGCAGGGGTGATGGCAGACGCCGTTGGAACCGTGCAGGTCATAGGTGTCAGGAAGCAGGAAAAGGCCCTGAAGAGAGTGAGAGAAGGGATCAGCAGTGGCTGGGGACTGTGAAAGAAAGGATTGTCTTTGGAGAAACTGAGGGAATGATAAACGGGATCAGCTGGGTGTGAGTAAGTTGACTTTGTGCATATGTCCGCCAGAGGTGTGTATGAGAAAGGGGATGGGCACCAGATTGAGATTTGGAAGGCAGAGAAGACTGGGAGGGTAGGGAGAGGAAGAGGGGAGATGTAAGAGTGAACATGACTGGAGCCGCGGATCTTGATCCTCCACTCCCTCCCAATCTGGATAGCCCTCTGCAGTTTTAATTTTGTTATTCCTTAGTGAAAGAATAATGAGAAATCCTGTATTTACAGAAGTATTGTGGCAATGAAGTTATTAATTTGACTGCAAATGTTTTACATCAAATCTGCTAGGTAAATATAAATGCTTTTTCCAAAATTACAGCCTTAGTGTTCTCTCTCTCTCTCTTTCTCTTTATATATATCACTCACACCCTGTGCTTATTTGTCACCTTCATTCCTATCATGACTTTGACAAAAGATAAATATTTTCCCTATAGTAGAAATGTATTTCTAGTCTGTTCCTGTTTCCCATAGCAGACCTGTCCTGCTGTGTAACTGTTTAACTAGGTAAATCCTGTCTGTAAAAGTTAGATGTCTGGCTCTCAAGCTTTGCTACATCAGTGGAAGTACTGGGTTTGGCTTTGGTCTGGGTTACCTGGGCATGCTGTGGGGACAGCGCCCCAGGCATTATACAAGAATGATATCTAGTGGCTGGACTTGGGTCCTCCAATTGGAGGGTTCAGAAATTAGCCTCTCTGCATAGTTCCCGGGTGAGGACTGTTTCTACAGTGACTGCACTCACTGAGTTGGGAGAAGATATAAAATGGGGGAAATCCCCTGCTAGTTAAAATTGAAGACTTTTGGAACCAGATCCCAGCTCTGGTTTCTAACTGAAGTGGAAAGCAGGAGGAACAGGACTGCCTGGCCAAAATAAATTCAAGCTGGACAGTTCCCAGCATATTACGGCTGCTGTAAAGGAGACTCATCCGCCTGGGTTCCTGGAAGTTTCTGACGTTTTTACCTGCTGCTGTTATGTTATGTTCTCACTTAATAGCTGTTACTCATCCATGCTGGTCCACACCTTTGATGCTGTCCTTGATTCAAGGTCAAGCAAGCTCTAATATTTTACTTTGTATGAGGCATCCAAAAGAGAAGGCTGACAGATAAATAGCTGTATATACTTGTGTGTGTTCTTTTAGGTTTATACACATTTTATTTCAACATCTTAAAGAAACTTTAAAACAATGCGTCCATTCCAATGCAGTTGGGGTATAAAAAAAAGACAGTTCAAATGACATAGTTCAGTTGAAGACTTTGCTCAGTCCTGGTGGTTATATGAATGAGGAAACAGCAGAGGCCAGTTATGGTTGGGTGATCCAAAGTAGTTTTGCTCAAATTTGTTGACATTCAAGCCATCCTTAAAGAAAATGTATATAAGGTGTCACACCATCCTGACAGTAGTCAAATAAAGTCACCATACCATCTGGATTCATACACTTGCCTATGAAGAACTGAAAGTTTCCGAAGTTTGCAAGAATATGTTTGACTATTTCTGCAGCTCCTGTCATGAAAGACTTAACTCTGTCAGGATTTGTCTTTTTAAGTATGGCTTTGATTGCTTTCATGTAATCCTTGATGTATATGGTTTGCATTTTTGTTTTGTGAAGATAGTTTTTCTGAAGTTTGTGATTCAATCCTATATCAATTCCATGGATAACTGTTGCTTCCATGACCTTCTTCTGCACTTCAGTAAAGGCATCTCCACCAATTAGACCTTCATCAGTATCACAGTATTCTGTTGATAACCTTGCCTTCCACTTCATAGCACAGGCCATTGTTGGTCTCCTTCATTGGATAAATGTCCGAAAATGTCTCGTCCTTGCTGATGTGGTCCCTGAAGAGGTACATGACGATGGATGGAGGTGGCTGAACTCACTTGGGACAAATGTAGTTGTGTTTTAACTAGGCAGTGCAATGCTTCTTGCCTCTGAAGGGGAACAGGATATGGCCACAAATCGGTCACATCCTTTCAGGATGCCAATTTCTTAAGGTTTTGTGTATTGAGGAGATAATATGATTGCTTGGTAATTTTGAACAAATGACAGGACTGAGAGAGAAGTGTGAAAGGAATCTACTTTGATTGTAAGATAAGGTGATTTCCAGGTCATACTGCTAGACCAGTCCAGACAAGCGGGTTATGCTCCCCTGCCAGCAGATGTTGGAGACGGAGAAAGAACTCCAGAGCTGTGATTGGCTAGGCTCTGGGTGGTATAGGTGTACCCCTAGGGGTCCTACCCAGTATTTTCTCTGTCTCCAGCAGATGAAGGTGTCAGACAAGCTTGACTAGTAATTAAATTTACCTGTCATTTACTAACTCCTGGAGGTACCCCGAGCACACAAGAGGTGTTTTCTCTGGCTTTCCCAGGTCCCTCTATTGCCAAGTTTTCAAAAAGTTAGAAAACAGTTAGTGGCAATATATCCTGAGGTGAGCTCCTGATCTCGAGGTCAGTAGAGCTCTCTCCATCGAAGGAAACCCAGCTTCTGCCAAGAGGGCCAAAGCAACGGGAGGAGGATCAATAGTCTCTAATCTATTTAGAGGCTTAACTTACATTCCTCAACACGGACACAGTTCCTCCGTTAAGCCTCAGCTTCTCTGTACCAGAACCATGAGTGAAAGCTTTCCTCCCTTACTTCCAGTTTCGGCGGTACGGGGCTTAGTGAGGTTTCAGACCCTACAGCAGCCGGCAGCACCTCTCCCTCCAGGCTGAATACGCCGCATTTGGGAGTGATTTCTGGGCAGGGGGTCCCCTTTTTCATTGGTTTCTCCTTGCCGGCGACCATTTTGAAAGCACGGGATCGCGTTCTCCTTAGCACTTTTGGAGGGAAAAGCTCCATGGGGACATTTTGTGCTGTTTGGGCAAGCAGAATAGACCCGGGACTTTTCAGGAACGCTTTTCTGGAGTGACTTTTCAAGAGTACAAGCTAAGTTGGGAATCAAAGTTTCTAAAAAAAAAAAAATTAAAAATTAGCATGCCGGCTTCACTGCACAGGTGTGTAGTTTGTAATAAGAAACAGAAGGATTTGATCAATCGCTTGTGTTCAACATGTACTATGCATCCGGGAGACTCTTCCTCCTCCATGCCAGTTGCACTGTCAGCGACAGACATCAGCTCCTCGGCACCTCCTTCTCTGGAAGCTCTCCAGATTTCTCCACTTGCAGAAGGTTCTCAGGCAGCTTCCATGCTGCTTCCACAAACTCTGGAGGCCCTGGTAGATAAAGCAGATAGCCATTTCCTGGCACTGTTTCACCATGCTTGGAACCTGTGGCACTCAGAATCTGCAGGGGTACCTCCGGTGCCCAGCACAACTCCAGACAAGGACATGTCTGAATCTTGCAAGCGGTCCTATAAGACCGCAGACATCAAAGGGGCACGTCCTCCCAAAGAGGTTGCCTGGGGCTTACGGGATAGTCCGGACATCCAGGATGACCACAAATCTTCGGGGGAAGTGAGCCTGGATTTGTCAGATCGTGAGGAGGGAGAATATTCTCCCTCAGATTCGTCGGTAACAGCACAAGAGGACTCTCAAGATATCAGACTCTTTCGGAAAGAAGAGTTACCAGCTTTAATTGCACAGGTGGTAGAGTCGCTGCGCCTTGCAGACACACCTGATCCACAGAATTCCCAGAATTTGTCACAGCCAGACCCTATTTTGCAGGGCATACATAAGCCTTCCAAAGCCTTTCCCTTTCCAGCAGAATTGCAGCAAATGGTTTCTCGAGAATGGGAATCTACGGATTCATCTCTGCGTATGGCACACCATATTGGACAGTTATGCCTTTGGTTTCCCTCCGACCTGGACGCATTGGTGACCGGAGTTATCAAGCATACCACCATACCAGTCGAGGGCAGAGCAGCGCTCCGTGACCAACAGGACCGTAAAGAGGAAAGTCTGCTTAAGACCGCCTTTTCATCTTCCACTCTTTCTCTTCAGGCGACGGTTTGTGGCAGTCTAGCGGCTCGTGCCTCCTTGCGATGGATCCAGCAGCTTCCAGATAATTCAGAAATCGGTCGTCTGGAATCCGTTGCAGCGTTCTTAGCGGGTGCCTTTTATGATCTCTTGCATCTCTCGGCTCACTCCTTAGCAGTGGTAACGGTTTTTGCGTCAATGGGCAGCGGATGTTGCCTCCAAGACGCGTCTATCCAAGCTTCCCTTTAAGGGAGACTCCTGTTTGGAGAAGATCTGGACAAATTGGTAAAAGATCTGGGGGAGGTTAAGCCTCAATACTTACCAGAAGATAAACCAAGAGCATCGTCACGCCGAGGATCTCGTTCCCAGGTCTTTTGGCGTTTTCCTAGATCTCGCGACTCTCGGAGATACCGGTCTTTTAAACCGTCGAGTGCCACACTTCCGAATGGAAACTCTACGGTCAGTCATACAAGCAGTGCGCAAGGGCGAGTTTCTAACTTCCTTAGATCTCGCAGAGGCCTATTTTCACATTCCTATTTGGGAAGACCATCAGCGGTTCTTGCGGTTCACAGTCCTCAGGCAACATTTTCAATTTCGGGCGATGCCCTTCGGCCTAGCCTCGGCGCCTCGGACCTTCTCCAAGGTGATGGTGGTGGTGGCAGCGGCCTTACGCAAGTAGGGCATCAGAGTTCATCCGTATTTGGACGATTGGCTCATTCGCGCAGACTCCCTTCTAGAAGCCCACAGCACCATTTCTACGGTAGTTTCCTTTCTACAGAAACTCGATTGGGTGATCAATCAGGCCAAAAGTTTGCCTTCAGCCGTCCCAGGAGATCGAGTTTCTCGGGGCACGGTTCAATACTTGTCAGGGTCGTGTTTTCCTGACTCCAGCCCGTTTCCACAAACTGCACAAATCCGAAGTTTTCTTGTTCAGCGCTCTCCACGAGCTTGGGATTATCTTCAAGTCCTAGGATCCATGGCCGTCACCATAGAGCTCATGCCTTGGGCCAGGGCTCACATGCACTGTCTGCAGAACGCACTCCTTTCGCAATGGTCACCAGTGTTGGAGAACTACCAGCTTTGACTACCGCTACAGCCGATTGTCAGGCACAGCTTACAGTGGTGGCTTTCCTCGTTCAATCTCCTAAAGGGAGTTCCCTTGGAGACACCACGCTAGATCTTGCTGACAACAGACGCAAGTTTGTCCGGCTGGGGAGCTCACTGTTGAACCCACACAGTGCAGGGGACCTGGTCGACGTGCGAGTCACGCTGGACAATCAACCAACTCAAAGCGAGGGCAGTACGCCTCGCCTCGCAAAGGTTTCGGTATCTCCTGCAAGGTCAGGCGGTTCGAAGATTGTCCTACAATGCGACGACAGTGTCGTATCTCAACCGCCAAGGAGGCACAAAATGCGCTGGAGTGTCAAGGGAGATGTCCCTTCTCTTCCCATGGGCAGAAAGATACCTTCAAGCCCTCTCGGCGCAACATATAGCGGGGACCACCAATGTGAAAGCGGATTTTCTGAGTCGACATACTCTCGATCCCGGCGAGTGGAAATTGGCTCAAGAAGCTTTTCAGAAGTCAGTTCAGAAATGGGGTCGACCGGCAATAGATCTCATGGTGTCAGCGAAGAATGCCAAAGTCCCATGGTTCTTCAGTCACTGGAGGGAAAAAGGAACTCGCGGCATAGATGCTCTGGCCCAACCATGACCGAAACACGAGCTACTGTATGTATTTCCACCTTGGGACATGATCGGGAGAGTTCTTCAATGAATCGGAGAACACCAGGGCCCGGTAATCCTAGTGGCTCCAGATTGGCCCAGAAGACCTTGGTATGCTGATCTCATAAGGTTATCTCGAGTGTCTCCTCTGCGACTGGCAGCTCCCTGCGGACTCCTCAGGCAAGGGCCAATTTCCATGGACAATCTGGCTCCCTACTCGCATACGGCTTGGCTCTTGAACGCCGCGGGCTAACCCGTAAGGGTTACTCTTCTAAAGTCCTATCCACACTGCTACATGCCCGGTGATCTTCTACGTTGGTAGGGTACGCTAGGGTGTGGCGAGTTTTTGAATCGTGGTGTTCCCAACATTATCTTTCTCCCTGGCATTCGGAAATCCCGGAGGTTCTCGCCTTTCTTCAAGAGGGCCTTGACAAGGGATTAGCGCTTGGAACCCTACGGTTACAGATTTCGGCCTTGACGTGCTACCGGGGACTGGTTCGTGGTCGATCCCTTGCGTCCCACTCCAATGTGTCCCGTTTTCTCAAGGGAGTCAAGTTTCTGCATCCACCACTTCGTCCTGTAGTTCCTCCTTGGGATCTTGTTCTGGTCTTGAAGGCGCTGATGGCTCGGCCCTTTGAGCCTCTCCAAGAAATATCGCTTCGCGAGTTGACACTTAAGACAGTGCTCTTAGTAGGAATCACCTCAGCTTGCCGGATATTGGAGCTACAGACTCTTTCTTGCAGGGATCCTTATCTTTCATTCTCTGCAGACGGAGTGTCTCTTCGTACTGTTCCCTCATTCTTACCTAAGGTAATCACTCCTTTTCATGTCAATCAGCCCCTTTTGTTGCCTGCCTTCTCAAAAGAGCAGTGTTCGGGGCGGTACAAGAATCTCCGAGCAGTAGACCTCAAGAGAATTCTACTTCGCTATCTGATGGTAACCAATTCCTTTCGCAAGACCGACCATCTCTTTATCCTTTTTTTGGGACCGCGCAAAGGTCTGGCAGCCTCCTAAGTCTGCTATCGCCAGGTGGCTGCGTCGTGCCATTGAATCGGCTTACATCATTCAGGGCAAGCCCGTACCTGGGGGTCTTCGAGCTCATTCTACTCGAGTTCAGTCCACGTCTTGGGCCGAATGTTCTCACGTAGCCCCCCTCGATATCTGTCGGGTGGCAACGTGGTCCTCCCTGTCCACATTTGTCCAGCATTATCGTCTGGACATTCAAGCACGGGAGAACAGTCGATTTGGAGTTGGTGTGCTGTGTGGCAAGGAGGCCTATCCAGAGTATGAGGGAGGACAAAGAGACAGGGAATTCACCCTAGTAAAGGGCCCCCTTTTACCGAGGCAGAATAGGAAAGACACAAACACAGCTAGGAATCAGAAAACTTCCACATGACCCATATTCCATGCTCCCCCTAGTGGAAGGGAGGGGAGAGGATACAGAGCCCAGAACCCCTTAGGCAGGGAGTGCTCCAAGTATGCAGGTGCACGAAGACAGGCTGATTGCCATCACCTGGCTAGGGAGGGGTGGAAGAGAGAGCCCTGGAAGTATAAACTGAAGCCAGAGTGTGAGAGCAGGGTCATCGTCATGAGGAGAAGCAGCAAGGATGGAGGTAGCAGCAAGAGGAGCAGCAGGGGAGAAGGAGAAGCAGGAAGCCAAACTGCCACGAGCCGAGGCACAGCTGCAAGCTGGCGAAGCTTGACCGGTGCAGAGCCGAGCAGAGCCCCTGAGCTGCCAAGAGAGGAGAGTGCTAAGTGGAATATAGCACATCTGCCAGAGGGTTTGAAGCCAGGAACAGGAGAGACTCCAGGATTCCCCGGGAGGCTGGTGGCTGAGGACTGTGAGCTGGGAGAGTCTGAGCCTATGCAGCTGGGAGAGCCTGAGGTAAAGCTAAAATGGGGAAGAGATTCCTATGGACTGTTCTGTGTGCAAGGCTTTAAACCTGAGGAACAGGGAGAAAACAAGTCAATCCTGAGAGAGAGTTTACCAGGGAAGGGAACCCATAGTCCACAAGCCAGTGGCCCTGATTCCCTCATGTTGGTAAAGGGAAAGGTCACAAGGACTAAGGAGTAACCCTGGAAGCTGTGAAAGCTTGTTAAACACCTGCTGCAGGAACAAGGACACTGGGGTAAGAAAGTAGCTTTTGTAACAGAGCTTTCTTGTGCCCTGAATTGTATTTGTTGCTTGAAGGTTTATGCAGCTGAAGAGAAGCTATACTATCACGGACAGTGAATGTGATTTTTGTTTGGGCTTTTGGCTGGCAAGGCTACAAAGGAAGTGAATTATCCATTCTGTAAAAGACTGTGTATCCTGCAATATACAAAACCTTTAAACAGACATTTTCAGTTTGTGTTTGTTTTTGGGAGAATACTCTGTTTCACAGAGATCTGAACCCATATCCTGTACGTGGTGAGAACGAACCATTGTGTAAAATAAATTCTGTCATTTGCCTTAACCCTTGGAGCCTAACTACAGCTTTTTGTCTGATGCACAAATACAGCCAAACAAAGACTACCTTTCCCAGAAGGCACTACGGGGAAATAGTTGAAAAGGGCTAAAAAAGCAGACAGCAAAAAGTTCCTATAAAATAACCACGCCCCTCTTAGCTTGAGGCGAGCGGTGGCAGAGCGTGACAGCTGTCAGCGGCTCTTTCTGCCCACCCTGAGAGTCGTTAGCTTGGGTACTACCCGCTTGTCTGGACTGGTCTAGCAGTATGAACTTGAAGGAGAAATTTCACTTACCGTTAATTTCCTTTCCTGGAATACTGCTAGACCAGTCCAGAACCCACCCAGTTGTCAAGTAGCACTGGTGCTCGTGCAGAGGAGCCGATGTTCTTCTTTGGCCAAAACCAATTTTAAATATCCTGGAGAAGGTCCACAAGCGGCGGATTCGGATCTCTTCTCCTAGGGATGATTATTGATCCTCCTCTCCAGTTAATGGTTCGAGGTGTTGGTTTGAGTTCAGTTAGTTCTCACATGTACATAGTTGACTTTGTTAGTCAGGGCTTCTCCTTAAGTTATAGCTTGTCAAAAGAATACTGAGTAGGACCCCCTAGGGGTACACCTATACCACCCAGAGCCTAGCCAATCACAGCTCTGGCGTTTTTTCTCTGTCTCCAACATCTGCTGACAGGGGAGCATAACCCACTTGTCTGGACTGGTCTAGCAGTATTCCAGGAAAGGAAATTAACGGTAAGTGAAATTTCTCCATAAAAATCTGTCTAAATAAATAAAAAAATAAATAGATGTACTACCTGTGGATGTTAACCTAGGTGCCCAGTTATAAAATTAAGTGAACAGGAAGGTGCTAATATTGGCACTATTTTTTAAAGATACAGTGGTGTCTATATGGCTATACTAGCACAAATCCAGCAGAAATGGCACCTGTATTCAAGGTGTGGACATTACGCCTGCTTGAGATCAAGTGTAAATGTTAGTGCATACTTTTGTGCACATATTTTATAAATACATGTGTAAATTGTAACTCTGGCTACCCTCTGCCAAACTCCTTCTTGGAGTACACCTACTATAGAAGTATTTGCTGGCTTGCACCATACATACTTTTAGGAGTGGGACCTAATTTTTTAAGAACCCTTTTATATCTATAAAATTACATTGTGTATGTGCCAAAATGGTTTATAGAATTACCCTCTAATTGTCCAGTCTGCCTATCACCTGCAATTTGCTAAATTCTTCCAGTATTCTTAAATCTTCTGGATAAAAAATCTACTGTGTTGCATTTTCTCTGCACTTTCCAAGATGCTTGCTGCTTATGCAAAAGGAAGTTCAGCTTTTGTGACATGGCTTCTAACATAGCACAGGCACAGATTTTGTTGAACCTGCTAGAGCAACTATGTCATCTCATGTCATATCTACTAATAATAAATTCTCCTCCGAGATCTCCTCCGCATCCAGTACAACAACAAACAAGACTAAAACCAGACACACCTCCACAAAAGCCAGATGGTTCACCCCCACCCTCAGGAAACTAAAAACCAAACTCAGAAGAGCGGAAAGAAGATGGAGAAAAGCCAAAACAGAGGACAACAAAACAAACTACATGTACGAACTAGAAGCATACCATGCAGAAACAGACAAAGCAAAAAAGGCCTATCATTCGAAGATCATAAACACATCAATAAACAGACCGCGAGAACTCTTCGAGATTGTCAAAAAACTGACAAAAACGCCCAGCCATTCCGACCAACTGCCAAACATCCCACCGGAATTACTAGCACGACAATACAAACGGCTTCAGCCACCACAAAATCCGCAATTAAACACAGAGACAACAGCAACAAACCCCACCACCATTAACAGAGACTGGAGCACTTTTGAAACGATCACAAAAGAAGAAATATCATCCACCATCTCCCGCCTGAATACCACCACCTCTCTGCTAGACCCCTGCCCTACAGAATGGATAAAGAAAACCAAAGAAGACCTGAGCACACCATTAACCCGCATTGTTAATGAATCCCTCAGCCAAGGACGGATGCCAGACCTCCTCAAAACTTCAATCATCCGACCAACCCTAAAAAAACACAACCTGGATCCCCTCGACCCCGCCTCCTACAGACCTATAGCAAGCCTCCCGTTCACCGCCAAAATCATTGAGAAGATAGTCCAGCAACAGCTCCAAGAACATTTGGATACCAACAACATACTGGACCCACAGCAACATGGCTTCCATCCACTCCACGGAGTTGAGACCCTCATGACAACATTAATGAAGACCCTCATCATAGGAACTCAAACCAAACACTCTGGATATGCCATGATCTTCCTAGACATATCAGCAGCTTTCGGCACCATCTCCCACGACATCCTCATACACAGACTACAAGCAATTGGCATCACAGATACCGTACTTCAATGGTTCCACTCCTACCTAACCAACAGACAACAACTGATCCGCACAAACATATCAACCTCACCCCCCTTCCAGCAACACCAAGGAGTACCCCAAGGATCCACACTATCTGCCATGCTCTTCAACATCTATCTACAACCACTCTGCACAATCATACGCACCCACAACATCAACTATCACATCTATGCAGATGACATAATGCTCTATGCACCAATCACAACCTCTAACCCAACAAATGAACACCTAACAGAATGCTTCACAGAAGTATCCAGCTGGCTGCAAAAGAACAACATATCCATCAACATAAAGAAAACAGAAGCCCTTATAGTAACAAAGGACCCAGACTTCACACCACCTTCACACCTCAACATTGGAACCACACAAATACAAATACAACCGCATATAAAGTATCTAGGAATCATCATAGATCAAGCACTCACACTCAAGCAACAAATCAAAAAGACCACTGGAACAATATTCCTCAAAGCCAAAACAGTACAACGCCTCAGACCTCTCCTTGAACCACAGGGCTTCAGAACAGTGATGCAAGCCATGACACTCCCCCACCTGGACTACTGCAATATAATCTACCACGGACTACAAGCCACCCACACCAACCCACTCCGAACTGCCTTAAATACCACAGCAAGGATTATCCAGAAAGCAAAAAAACGAGACCACATCACCCCTGTCCTAAGGGAGCTACACATACTCCCCCTCAAAGCAAGAACCAAATACAAAGCCGCCCTACTTACCCATAAAGCTCTCTACCAGACTCAGACCTCCCAGCTCCGCACACTACTACCCCGACCAACCCACAACAGAACAACCAGACAAACCTCCAACAACTCCCTCACCATCCCCCATAAACAAACCAAATGCAATCAACGGACCTGCAACAGAGCCTTCGAACTGTATGCACCAACCCTCTGGAACTCTCTACCAAGTCACATCAGATGCAATAGAGACCCGTCATCGTTCAGGAAACAGCTAAAAACCGCCCTATTCCAGGAATACCTCGGACCAGAAACAAGCACCCACCTCTGACCACCCCCCAACCCCCCCCCCCCCAGTTCACCTCCATGAACATATGCTCTAAGAGACTGTAACACAACATTTATGTATATATCCCAAGTATTTGTTAAAATCATTAATGTTGGACTCCTGGTGATAGCCCCCACCCCCAGAAGCTGATTATTGTCCACCCCCCCCCCCACTCAATGTTGCACCGCTTTGACCCGGAGAAAGGCGGGATATAAATACAGTTAAATAAATAAATAAATAATATTGATCCTATATTCTGGGGTTGAAAATCTGAATATCCATAAATACAATAGAGCCCACTAAAATTATGTATTTTATTTATAAATTGTTTTATTGCTGTCCAAGACATTGCAATATATTGGATGATGCACAGTGGTTCCTTCAGCACTGGAACACCCATAGAAAGCAAAAGTCAATAGATTCATATTTTTTAGAAAGAGTTTTTTCTCCTTACAGATCCTCTTTCCTCAAATCCCTATCTTCCTACCTCTCACCTCAGACCCAGCAATCAAATGAAATGGAGGGGCAAAAAACACTGATGGAGGCCATGATTTTGCTATCCCATGAAATAGTTAGATAACAGTGAAAAGCCGAACAAGATACCACAAGAACATAAAAGAGGATACTGATATAGGGCCTACTGGCTAAGCACCAGACTGCACAGTCTGTGTTGGAGAGAATCCCAGTAGGGTCCCAAACAAATTGAAAAACATGCCGGTGTATCGGACAGGTTTAATTTGCCATTTGTCACCATATTTTGAAAAGAATATAGCAGAAGTAGAAAAGGTACAGAGAAGAGCAACCAAAATGGTAAAGGGGATGGACAGATACCCCAAGGAGGAAAGGCTTAAAAGATTGGGCTCTTCAACTTGGAAAAGAAATAGCTGAGAGGACATATGATAGAGGTCTATAAAATAATGAATCAAGTAGAACGGGTAAATATAGATTGGTTGTTTACTCCTTCGAAAAGTAGAAAAACTAGGGAACAAGCAATGAAGCTACAATGTAGCACAATTAAAACTAATTGTAATTTTTTTTTTCACTCAACATGTAATCAAACTCTGGAATTTGTTATCAGACGATGTAGTAAAGCTGTTTGTGTAGCTGGATTTAAAAAAGGTTTGGATAAATTCCTGGAAGAAAAGTCCATACACCATTATTAAAGAGGACTGGGGAAATCCACTGCTTACCCATGGGACAAGCAGCATGGCATCTGCATACCTTTTGGGAACCTGACAGGTACTTGTGATCTGGATTGGCCACTGTTGCAAACAGGATACTAGGCTTGACAGACTCTTGGTCTGACCCCATACGGCATATCTTTGTTTTTATGATCTAAGAAAAGAGCTTTCCACTGTGTCAAATCCAGAAGCTCAGCAACACACCAGTGGGCCAAGAATAGTTTTATGAGCCAAAAAGAGAGGAAGCTTAGAAAAATCTGCAAATAGTGGCTTTTGTGCCACAGGTAATTGAATATTTAGAAAAAAGGCCAACATGTCAGATACATGCTCCCAAATCCTTGAATCATCGGCAATGCCAGGAACATGTGACCTAAATGAGTTATCATTTTGTCATATTTGGGCAAGCACAAGTTGGTGCAAATCCAGTTTTAAAGGTATGCCAAAAGGAATTATAGGCTCATAGTAAGAATTTGTAGTGGGACTTTTTCATTTGCACCCCTGCGGACAGGTCAGGGAGGCACTTAAAATATTCCTGCAACAGTTCCATGTTCAAGTCAAATTGAAGATCTTGCATCCACTGTACAGAGAGTTTCACAAAATCTAAACTACCATGAAGAATCTATGAAGAACTGTAAGCTAAACGCATGTCTCTGCAGACAAACATAAAGCCTCAAAAAAACTCATTCATTAAGTTTTCCATCCCCGACTATAGTGATGCAATTACAGGTATGCAAAAAAATCTGTACTGGAAAGAACAAATTTGGTGATAAAATTTTGAAAAAATTTAAGAACCCTTCTTCTGAAGGGAGATCAACCAGACAGTACACTCTTCTGGGTCACCATCTGTCAAACAATATCCCTACCATACCTACAGAGAAGCCCAAATTCCCACAGAGGAGAAGCATAAATGTTATCGCAAATTACAAAACAATGCTTTACAAAACCAGCATCAAATATAATGCATGTACAGAACTACATTATGTCAACACAAACCTGCAGGCAATTTCTCCACAGACAAGTGCAGCACATAACTTGCAGCCAAAGGCTAAAACAGCCTCCACTCCATCACTGTAGGTTTATCGTATCCCCAGTCTCCCTTCCAGTCCACTATGTGGCAGAGACCTACAAACCAAGTAGTACTACTAAACATGGGGCAGCTTCACACTTCCTTGCTCCAAGAACTGATGTAAAGTGATCAAACTACTCTAGGTTTCTGCCCTTCACCACAGAAAACAAGTTACAGCCCTATTAAGGGTCCCCAGAGCTCTCCTAGGGAAAATAACCAGCAACATCAGAAACACATACAGTCAAACCTCGGTTTTCATGATTAATCCGTTCAAAAAAGTCTGACTATAACCGAAACGGACTAAAACCGAAGCAAGATTTCCCATAAAAAATAATGTAAATTCAATTAATCCGTTCCAGACACCCAAAAATATTGACAAAAAATACATTTTATAGAGAATAACTATCTTTTTACATACAGAAAATAATGAGAAATACATATAAATGACTAATGAAATGGATAAATGAGCATGTAACATCACTTTTACCTTTATTGAAGACTTTTGTTGGCATATGGGACGCACTCCAGCCAGCTCCAGCTGCTCTCCCCTCTGGGGATCGAGCAATCACCACCAGCAGCGGAGGTGGGAACAGCCATCTTGGCCGTCTGCACAATCGGGGCTCCAGCCTGCCTTTTAACTTAGCAGCCATCACACCCAGTTACCAAGCTCACAGTGTCAGGAGAGGTAGTGCCAATGTCAGCAAAAGTAAGGGCACCAGAAAGAGGACAGTGCCCGAAGTCACACCAGCCTGTAGGGCAGCCACTCCTACACAGTGTCGGGAGAGGTGGAGAGGCAGTGTCAGCCAAGCAGCAGGCAGTTGAGAAACAGTGGGACAGAGAGTCTTAGGCTGCCTCCGGCCCCCCTAAGGTAGCAGCCTGACACAGGTGAGAGTCAGAGAACAGCGTGGGGCTGTGCCAGCAGGAGCCTGCAGCTGCAGACTGCAAGGTTTCAAGGAGAGGCCGCGTGTGCAGGCCTGCAGGACACCCAGAATCCAATCGGGAGGGCAGGGGCCCCGGCGGGAGACTGGGCCGCCAAGGAGAAGCAGATTCGGTCACCAGCTCCTGTCCCGGTTCAAGGGATGTGCAGGGGAAGAGGCAGCAGGCAGACGTCAATCGGGGGAGAGTCCGGGGCAGAAAGCAGTTTCGGGCAGGCCACGCTGGAGCGTTGAACTCCTCGGCTCCCCAGAGGTCCCGCAGAATCGCTGGCTCAAGCTCCGTGGGAGATCGCTGGCTCACGCTAATCCATGGCAGGTACGGGGGGGGGGGGGGGGGTAAAATGCTGTACGAAAACCGAGACAACGTACGAAAACCGAAACAAAATCTTGAAGAAAAAAGTCAACGAAAACCGAATCGTACGAAAACCAGGGCATACGAAAACCGAGGTTTGACTGTATAGCCATTTAGGAAGAATTCATACTGAAAAGAAAAATTTTCCCATACAAATCTAGCAGCAGATTCTCCCAACTATGTAAGGGCCATTGGCTGAAGGGAGAGGATGTAGAATGACCATTATGGTTGATTTTGGAGGAACAATTGGTTCATTCTGTGCCTTTAGAACTACTTCCAGGCATGACTGTTGTTCCCAGTTAAACAATTTGGCCTACAATTGAGGCTCACAGGCTGCTTTTTGCAAATTGGAAGCTTGGGTGGTAATTAATAAACAACCAATTTTTTGGAAGGTATGGTCAAGGAAGAATATTTGGACTGTCAGACAATTGATGACAGAGGGGAAATTTAAAAAATTTGGAGGTGCTCCCATCAGGAATTTGGAGTACCTCTCTTGCAGTTTCTTGGCTGACAATTGCAGCATTCGTTGAGAACCAGTGGTGTAGATCTTGGGCTACTGAAGAAGATTCATCTTTGGCCAATTACACTGGTCAACAAATTTTTACAAAAGTCATGTTACTGAAATAAAAATAGTCATTTCTTATCAATTTTTATATGCTGAACACGAATATGACAGTGAAATTGCAAAGTTGGCTCTAGTTTTTTTGTAATCTACTAGAATTAATGTTTACATCACGAAATGCATGTCAATAGTAAATATAATAGGCCTTTGGTTAATACCTGTAAAAAACCAAGTCATAGACTACTTCTTAGATTTTTTCGCCTGTCTCTTGTACAGCTGTTCGGGAGCTTCTCTGGGGAGTGTCCAGCAGTAGTCAGCCAGCATTGTAGTGGACCATTTTCCTTGGTATCTTTGCTCCATCGTTGCGATATCCTGGTGAAAACGTTCTCCCTGTTCATCACTAACCATACAACAGTTGTCAGGAAAGAAATCGAGATGGGAATCAAGGAAATGGATCTTTAGAGACATATTGCAGCCAAGTTTCTGATACTGCATCAGCATGTCTTCTACTAGTTCCTTGTAGTTTTCTGCCCTAACATTCCCGAGAAAGTTTGTTGACACTAGGCGAAAAGCATTCCATGCTTGTTTCACATCACCCTGCAGCAAGTTGTTGAACCGGTCATCTTTGAAGAGCTCTCGAATCTGAGGACCCACAAAAACTCCCTCTTTAATCTTTGCTTTACTGAGTCAAGGGAATTTTTCATGCAGGTATCGGAAAGCTGGCGAAGTGCGGTCCATGGCTTTCACGAAGTTTTTCATCAAACCTAGTTTGATGTGAAGGGGTGGTAGCAGTATTTTGTGAGCCTCAACCAGAGCTGGGTGCTGGATATTCTTCTCTCCAACTGTTACATTTTGTCTGCGATTCCATTCCTTCCGCAAGTAGTGCCAATCCCTTGCTCGGCTATCCCACTCACATAAGAAACACATGTATTTTATTTATCCCTGCTGCAGTCGCATTAAAAGGGCAACTACCTTCAAGTCACCACAGATGTGCCAGCTGTACTTGTTATAGTTAATGGAAGTCAGTAGATGCTATAAGTTATCGTATGTCTCTTTCATGTGGACGGCATGCGCTACTGGAATAGATGGAAGACGGTTTCCATTGTTCAAAAGCACAGCCTTCAGACTCAGTTTCGAAGAGTCTATAAATAGTCTCCAGTCTTGTAGGTCATGAGTGATTTTTAAGGCATTCATGAGGCTTTCAATATCGGAACAGAATACCAGATTACTTTCCTTTCCGACTGCGTATAGTACACTGCTGACGTCAGATGGCTTCAGCAGCCATCTGGCAGTAGTATTGCATTGCATCAGAAAAAGATGCAAGCAACTCTGGATGATGTGTGCATGCTGGTATTATGCAATGTGATGCAATATTACATCATTCAAGGCTTATTTGGGATGTTGTTGATGTCGTACTGGATAAATTTACATGGTGAAACATCAAAAATGAACTGCATGCAATATCTTCAAAACGAGAGCAAATAAAATTGTTTTAATGTTATATTCGTGTTTAGCTCACCAAGATACTACAGATTAGGGTCTTTTAAAGTCAGTAACGATTTCAATGTTGACCAGTGTTATGTAAGGCCATGGTCACATGTTCAGTTACAGGGTCAAGGTTCTATAAGATTTTGGGTATTAAACAGAAGGTTAACACCGTGGTCCAGAAGTCTGGGAGTATGATTTGTAATAAGAGAAGACTTTGAAGCAATAGGAGATTATATGGTCTAAGCAGATTAGAGTATCCTAGTCTGTATCAGTAGTGCAAGCTATGTTTTTCTTAATGCATCGAGCTTACTGGATCCTGGTGAAGGTGGCAATATTTTCTAAGGATAAGTGCAATAGGTGCTGAAATTGCAAAGAAAAGATTGAGACATTATCTCACTTGATTTATTACTGTAAAAATATCTGATTATATTGGACTAAAGTTTGGGACTGTTTCTTTTGTATTCTATATGTATTCTGCTGAGCTAAAATTGTTTGGAAGCCCTTTGGGTGTGGTTACAATACAGAAGGATGAATTTTTTTTATTGGATTTCATGTTAACTATAACCTTGACAGTAATTATAAAAAACCTGTAAGACACCAGACTCAGCTGCGATGATATGGTGGAATACCTTATGTTTGTATAGTAGATATGAACATTTGGCAGCAGAAAGGTAGAAAGGAGGCTAGCAGCTGTTGCAATGATGGAGTAGGTTAGATGACTATTTAAATATTCATATGAATAATTTTATGTCATTTCACACTAGCTATACAATAAATTAATTAGTCAAGCACCCAGGCAATCTCAAACAGCAATACATTATATTGAAAAATGTTATAAAAAATGTGAAACCATCAACATCAGGATTAGTTTATATTTACTCCATGGACAATGTTGTATATCCCATTAAGTTTCATCATGTTTTTGATTTGTTTCCCCATCCGTGCTGTACTTTAACTTGACTTATGTTCAATGTTCCCTCTAATTTTCTGTAGGCTGTGTGCACATAAAATATCAGCTGTGTGCAGCTTTTGAAGGAAGGTTAAATTTTTGTGCGCCACATAACGACACTCGGAGTTATATACTTTAAAATTTGATTACACGTCAGAATACAGTATGTACACCACATTGATTTTAATCAAATTAAATGAAAATAGACGATTACTAAATGAAGCGGGAAATTTCTAGTAATTATAATCACAACTTTTACATTTTAAGACATCTGTGTTTTCTATCAGAATCAGAGCCGTAATTTTTGTGCGCTCTGTTGTAAAGTATGTGCGCTCGCTCGGCAAGGTGTGTGTACGCGCACACGCGCACAGCTTAGAGGGAACAGTGCTTATGTTTCATTCCCATTGTTTTTAATTTGGTCTTAATCACTCATTGATTTTGTTGTTATGTCAGATTAGTTGGTTTTATTAATTATATTCATTTACAATTTTATATTCTATTCATTTACACATTTACTTTGAGTATGGTTCTTCAGTTTTTTTAATATAATACTTAATAAATAAATTAAAACTTATTATTGTTTTTTATCATTTTAATGGTTCTTATCAAATGTTTTGTCTATTTGTTACTTATGTATTTATATTCGTCCTTTGAGGTCACTGCCCCTGAAGGCTTGTGTTGAAACATATGTTGGGCTGATCTGAGACACAATATAATAAAAGTTCTTGTTTCTACCAGTGACATGCTGCCTCCTTTTCTTGTGTCCCTCCAGTCCAGTTAGGATCCTCCCAGTATGTCTTTTGCAGTGTCTTCTGTCTTGCGTTGGCTCTTGCAGAAGTGGATCTGAGCAAGCACGTTTGAGACAGTGTGTATTCTGTTTTTCGGGGAGCCTTTGCTCATTTTCCTCAGTATTGTGGGTCTTTGCTTTTTCTGCTTCATTTTTTGCTAGTTTTCCCCCCAAAAAAATACTAATTAATAGGGCCAGCAAGCATGCATGCATCTTTCTGAGGGCCTGGAGGGTTGGGAAAACGGATCCCTCTTGTTTGGTTGTAAGAGCATGTCTGTCGAAGAATTGGGGTCTGATGCTCCATTTTTTCTCTGCTTGGTGAATTTGATATTGGCTATTGTCAGTTAGCACAGGCTACTTATAGCACACTTTGAGTTGTGTTTGCAGTCTCCTCCTGCTGGTAGATGAGCTTAACTTACTCCTCTGGACTGGATTGGAGGGACTCCAGGAAAGAAAATTAGTAGGTAAGGTCTAATTTCACCTTAATTTAAAATGGTATTTTATACTGCTTATCCCCAGTTCAAGGCAGTTTATAAATGTGAAATAAGAATAGAGTAGCACAATTAAAATACACTTTAATGGAATTTTAGAACACCCAATATAAATTGGAAAGGGGATAATACTTATGCTAATCAAATGACCACTGCGAGATAATACATGATGTTGCCTCTCTTGACCTAATCCCATCCCCTTGAGCTCCTCTACACAGTGTGGGTAGAACATCGCACATGGTTTTATCCATATGGAGGGTGAGCTGCAGGAGCTGTTTTCACACAGCCAATTTCCCTTCATACTGTAAATTGCTATTTCGCCAGGTGGACAACTTTGAAAAATTGCCCTCTATATTTTATGTTTGTAATTTGTATTCTATTGAAATTTATTGTGAGCTACTTTGAGCAGCTTTGTTCTGGAAAAGTGGAACTGGAATTAAAAATTTTAATTTTTCCCTGTACTTTTGCACCTAGTTTTTCTGTATTCTTATTCACTTAAAGAAAGATGCTCAGATTCCAAAGACATCCTTGCTCTGTGGCTCGGAGTCCTCTGTGCCTGGTTTCCTGGCTGCTGTACGCAGAGTGGTGGGGTGAAAATCTGTCTAACTGTTCCTTGTCAATCTCTAGTACTGCTGATCGGATTGTTCCGCTCCAGTTGTGTTTTTATGACATCATCAAACAATGGACTGTCTGATTGTTCCACTCAGATTATGTTCTCCAAATAATCTATTGCCATTGAGCAGCAACTGAGTTAATAGAAATTTGATAATTAAACCACTTTGACCATAAGATAAAGTGGCATAAAAATAACTGTTAAATAAATAAAATAAAAAGCTGTACATCTGACTTTCTGTTCTCAGACTACATAAACGCCAAGTAGTGGAACTTGTGTCCCGTTTATGCAAAGTCACTTTCAGTTGTGTACAGACACAAAGTCTGGATAACCACATGAACTTGATTGTCTTGCTTGGCTAGCATATCTTTCCAGAGCTTATTTAAGAACTAAGACTTGGGAGGGTATGTGTTATGCTGTAGGTGTGGTCCATATACATTCCAAAAACGCACTTCTTAAGCATCTATTAACATTCCATCACGTCGGTAAGTTGTAGTAAAAAAGGGGCCGCAGTAGAGTGCCCTGCTACAGCTGTACAGTTTCACTGTATGTGCGCACTTCAATTTCAATCACTAGCCCCACAAATCTTGTTTGTGAAATGTATTATCCAACTCTGCAAGTAAAAGTTATTGCAATAAAGTTGGACACTTATCTGCACAAAGTCACCGGTATGCTGCCGGTTCAAATAGCATTCCACAGACTCATCCAGTCCTGACTCTAGTTTCATCAGTCCCAACCAGTTGCTTCAGGGAAAAAGAGTAGCTTCACAGGCTTGTAACGTTTTACTAAAAGCAACATGCCAAACCACCAGTGTGTCAATAGGTTCCCTAAGTTTACTTGGCTAATAGCTTTTATTGGATTTATCCTAATCTTTCAGAAACTTGCCCAAACCTTTTTTATACACAGCTATACAATTAACCATAACTATATCAGCTGATGACAAATTTCACAACTTAATTGTGTATTGACTAAAAAAACAACTTCCTTAAATTTATTTTAAATCTACTACCAGTTAGTTTATGGAGTGTCCCTTAATCCTAGTGTAGAGGCCCTGAAGGTTTTACCCAGGGCTATAACAAGTGAGAACCACACCCTGTGTGACTTAACAAATCTGGAGCCCCTGCACCTACTCAGCAATGTGCAGCAACTCCCTCTTGTTGAACTTCCTGGAAGCCCAGTGATGATATCGGCGCCCCTTCTGTACTTGCGTCCTGTGCGCCTGCACTACTCACACGACCTTTGATGCAGCAATGGTTCAACTTTTCTTGAATGGCAGAGAACTCTAGCAGCTCTACAATAAAATATTGTATTGCGACTTTTTATGCCACCTAGTGTTGGAGGCTTACCAAAGGTGATGCAGGGTCATGTTCAGCGACTCAGTGCAGGGCTTCATTTTCATAAAACTTTGCATACCAGATTGATTTGGCCAGTGCTATAACCACGTTAATGATGGGGAGGGAAGACTATTGTGTGTCTCCCTGCATCTTGTGAAGCCCTGCTGACCGGCAATACAGTGTCCAGTTACATCTTGTAACCGGACACATTGCAGGCCACCCTAGCTGTCGGCCTGCGCTACTGCTCCCCCCTCCACCCAGGTGCAGTCGGGAGGCTGCTTCTCAAGTGAAGGGGGGAGGGGGGTAAAGAAGAGGCGGTATGCAACTAGCTAAGTAAGCAAGCCTCCAGGCAAGGAAAGATGGCCTTTATTACCATGCTGGAACTGTTTGCTTGTGTTTGTGGGGAAGGGGTGGGATGTCTAGTGGTCTAAGTTGGCTTTTTTATTTGTTTGTAGTGGCTGGGAGGAGTTGCAATCTAAGAGGAACAGTCAGGAAAAACTTACCAGGCAGGAGCACTGAATATCAGAAGTAGGCAGTTAAAAGGCTGTCTCTGAGCCACATGGATTTTAAAATCACACTGCCAGCCCCACACCAGCTAATGCTTTCATCAGCTCCCATTGGTTGGTTCCCTCTTGTTTACTGCGTGAGGGAGTGGGGCTTCTGTCAGAGCGGGGCCAAGTTCAAGAAACCCTTCCGAACATGCGTTTCCAGAACATGGGAGGGCTGTCCTGACCAGTGACATAATGGTGGGAGGAGACCTTACTTGGAGGGAAACCTGACTGTTATAAAACCAACTGCAAAGGCAAATTCCTATCTGTGGCTGGATAAGTCATTGTACCGCTAAGCATTAACATCATAAGGAGCAGTGGGCTGTTAAATGTTGAACAGGGGCAGCTTAGGCTGTCTACACGTTCAAACATTTAGTGTTCTGATTAATTATGCCTGCTCTAAGGGAGTGGAGGAAAGGCAGGAAAGAGGGAGCTTTGGAAGTGAGCAGCAGGGAGCCTTTTTGCTGGAAAGCAAGAAGAGGCTAGAAAGGATATCCCCGGGAATTGTGTCGAGGGACCAGCATCTGCAGCATTGAGACCAGCACCTTACAAGGTGCTCTGAGGAAGAAGCTACAGAGGAGATGTTTCTCATTTGCTAGGGGGAATCCCAGGTTAAAATTGTCTAGCTCTTTTTATTCTGCCATTATATTTTCATTATTATTTTTTTCAGTAAAACCTTGGTTCAGAACAGCCTAATTCTGGCCTGGACTGATTGATAGGCCGTATGGTCTTTTTCTGCCATCATGTTTCTGTTTCTATCTAGTCTGCCCTTCCATACCAACTACTACAGAACTTCTGTGTTTGTCCCATGCTTCCTTGAATTCAGTTATTGTCTTCTTCTCTACGACCTCCACTACAAGACTATTCCACACATCTACCACTCTTTCCATAAAGAAATATTTCTGCATATTACACCTAAGTTTATCCCCTTTCACTCTCATCCTATGCTCCTTCATTGCAGATCTTTCTTTCAATTGAAAAAGACTATCTCCGTGTGTATTTATGCCATGGAGGTATTTAAACATATCTATCATAACTCCCCTCTCACCTTTCCTTCAGAGTATACATATTGAGATTTTTGAGTCTGTCCCTGTATCACTTGGTTTGCAGCTTGTTGTGCTGTGAGGGCTTGTGTGCATCAGTGATGCTGAGAGCTAAACTATCGGTAGTTTAACTACTGGCAGGGTCTCCCAAGATGGACAGGTCTCAGCTAAGGTGCCAGACCAAGACAAACCACCCATCTGGGCAGCAGCAGAATGGGATAGTGTTGATGGCAGAGGATCACATTTCTGTGACAACAGCAACAACACCAAACTTAAACTGCGCGGAAGAAAGGCCCAGCAATCTACTTCTGTATCTTGCCATGAAAACCCAATGGATAGTGCTATAGTGCTGGAAGATGAGACCCCCAGGTCGGAAGGCACTCAACTAGCTACTGGGGAAGAGCTGAAGACTTTTCAGAGTAAAGCCAGCATTTATGATGTGGTTGGATCAAAGCCCTCGGGACGTCTGACTGCTGATGTAGCTGCACATGAAATGAGAGTCAGAAGCTGTAAAGATGTCTTTCACATTGGAACATCGAACATGGAATGTACGAAGCATGAACCAAGGGAAGTTGGAGGTGGTCAAGAATGAAATGGAACGTGTACAACTTAATCTGTTGTGTGTCAGCAAACTGACATGGACTGGAATCGGGCACTTTGCATCAGTTGTTCAGATGGTCTACTATGCTGGAAATGAAAGACAAAGAAGAAATGGTGTTGCATTTATAATAAAGAAGAAACTTTCAAGAACTTTAATGAAATACAATGCAGTCAGCGAATGCTTAATCTCTATTCGTCTACGAGGAATGCCTATCAACACAACTATAATTCAAGTATATGGAGTGGAGGAATGGCCTAGTGGTTGGGGCAAGGTACTTCAGGCCGGAAGGTCGGGGATTCAAATCCCACTAGAGGACAGCAACCTTGGGCTGGAAGGACTGGGGTTTCTAGTCCCACAGGTGCTCCTTGTGGTCTTGGGCAAGCCACTTAACCCTCCATAGCCCATGTTCCCTGTAAAATAGTTATCTCCAAGTTATAATGCCCTGTTCAATGTAATTTCAGTTTGTTCAATGTAAACTGCACTGATGCAGAATAGCGCGGTATATAAGAGAATGTAAATAAATAAATAAAATAAAAATGCCCCAACAACAGCTGCAGAAGAGAATGAAATTGAAGAGTTCTATGAACAAGTGCAAGCTGCAATTGACAGAACATGCAAACAGGATATCCTGATAGTCATGGGTGACTGGAACGCAAAAGTTGGCAAAAAAGAAGACGACAAAGTAGTTGGAAAACATGGACTTGGCAACAGAAATGAAGCTGGAGAAAGCCTGATTGAATTCTGCAAGACCAATGATCTATTCATCTCAAACACCTTCTTCCATCAACACAAGCAGCGACTGTACACATGGACTTCACCCAATGGATTGTATAAAAATCAAATTGACTACATCTGTGGAAGTCAACGATGAAAAAGCTCTGTAACATCAACAAAGACAAAACCTGGAGCTGACTGTGGTACAGATCATCAACTACAAACTCAAGCTAAAGTTGAAAAAGAGCAAACCACTCGTGAATGCAGCAAAATATGACCTTGAGAATATACCACTGGAATTTAAAGACTGCCTGCAAAATCGATTTGCTGCTTTAGATACAAATGACAGAGCTCCAGAAGAGTTATGGAATGACATCAAGAAGGTTGTGTTGGAAGAAAGCGAGAAGTCTCTACAAAAGGTGAAAAAGCAAAAACGGCCAAAATGGATGACGGAAGAAACTCTGAAAATTGCCCAGAAACGCAGAGAAGCTAAAGCCAGAGGACCAAGAAAGATAATCGCAGAACTCAATAGAGATTTCCAACGTGCAGCAGGACAGGACAAGGAAAAGTACTACAATGATGCAGGCAAGGAAATAGAAGCAGAAACTATTAAAGGAAGAACAAGATTGGCTTTCCTAAAGCTGCAAGAGTTAAAGAAAAAGTTCCAGCCTCGAATTGGAATGTTACAAGATGCTCAAGGTTCTATGTTGAATGATGCTGAGAAGATCGAGAAAAGGTGGAAGGACTATACAGAGTTTTTATATGATAAAGATCAAGTGGACCAACAGCCATTTCAACCTGTACCTTATGATCGGGAACCATTGGTGATGAAAGAAGAAGTTGAAGCAGCATTGAAAGCCTTATCAAAGAACAAAGCACCAGGCATTGATAGCATTCCCATAGACATATTACAGCAATCTGATGCAGCTGTTACCGTACTTACGAGGCTCTGCCAAGAAATATGGAAGACAACATCATGGCCAATTGACTGGAAAAGAACTGTGTTTATACCACTACTAAAGACAGGTGATCCAACTGACTGTGGCAATTATCGCACAATCGCTCTGATCCCACATGCCAGCAAGATTCTACTGAAGATTATTCAAAAGAGACTACAACCATACCTGGAACAAGAACTACCTGAAGTGCAAGCAGGCTTCAGGAAAGGGCGAGGAACGAGAGACATCATTGCGGATGTGAGATGGATCCTTGAAAAGACTAAAGAATACCAAAAGGATATCTATTTGTGCTTTATCGACTATAGCAAGGCTTTTGACTGTGTAAACCATGAGAAACTCTGGGCCACTTTAAGAAGCATGGGTATACCAGAATACCTGATCGTTCTCTTGCACAATCTGTACATTGATCAAGAAGCAACAGTTTGAACGGAACAAGGAGAAACAGAATGGTTTAAAATAAGCAAAGGTGTAAGACAAGGCTGCATACTTTCCCCTTACCTGTTTAATTTTTATGCAGAACAAATCATCAGAGAAGCAGGATTGTATGAAGACAACAGAGGTGTGAAGATTGGTGGAAGACTCATATAACAACCTTCACTATGCTGATGATACCACATTACTGGCTGAAAGTGAAGATGATCTGAAACATTTGCTTCTCACAATCAAAGAACATAGTCTCAAAATGGGCCTGCACCTTAATGTAAAGAAGACAAAGATCATGACAACTGGCATAATCAACAGGTTCGTTGCTGAAGGAGAAGAAATTGAAATCGTGAACAATAACCTACTTGGATCAACTATCAATAAAGAAGCAACAAGCAGTCAAGAAATCAGACGATGCATTGCTCTTGGCAGAATGGCTAGACAGGAAGAAAATTGATACCTTTGAATTATGGTGCTGGTGGCGAATACTGTGTATACCATGGACTGCCCGAAGAACAAACCAGTCCGGTACTAGAGGAGCTCAAACCTAAGCTTTCTTTAGAAGCTCAGATGACAAGACTTTGACTTTCATACTTTGGGCACATCATGCGAAGAGAGAGATCATTAGAGAAATACATCATGCTTGGTAAGATAGAAGGTCAACGCAAAAGAGGAAGGCCAGCAATGAGATGGATCGATACAATAACAGCAGCAACGGGTACCAGTCTGTCAACAATTAGCCGCCTGACTGAAGACCGAACACAATTTAGGATAGCTATCCAGAGGATCGCCATGAGTCGACTCTGACTCGATGGCACTTAACAACAACAACCCCGTATGCCTTATGACAAAGACCACTGACCATTTTGGTAACCACTCTGCACCAACTCCATCCTGTTTATATCCTTTTGAAGAATGGGTGAAATGAGGCGCGAGTGGCTTCCCGGTTTTACTGGCCCCAACCTGGAACTCTGAAAATTACCAGAGTTTAACCTGCAAAACCAGTGTTACTGCCCAGAAGTTGTGATCCAGTCTGCTGATTGGCAGAAAACAGCCACTTTGAGGGCCACCAGACCAGCAGGAGTTACTCTAGTGTTAGTTGAAAAGGAAATATACCGCTTTCTATTAACAAAGAGGTTTATCAAGAAACTAATAAACCATAAACCGTAAATGATCATAACAACCTGTCAGTAGATGACAGCAGATAAAGGGTGAAATGGCGCATCTAGTCTGCTGTTTCACAGCATTTGTAATTTTATCAACGTCTATTGTGTCCCCCTCTCAGTTGTCTTCCAAATGAAGAACCCAAACCTGGGAGCCGTTCTGTTCTCTATCATTTTCGTTTCCTTGTCTTTATTTTTCTAGTTCTCGTATATCTTTTTTTTTTTTTTAAATCGGATGCCCAGAACTGCAAACAATACTCAGTGTGGTTACACCATGGATTTATGCAGAGGCATTATGATATTCTCCATTTTATTCTCTGTTTCCAAAGCAAGAGTGTGCCAAGTTCAAGGACTTCCTTTACTGCTTTATGGACTAAACGTCTCCCTAGCTGAGGAAGAAGGAGATGTAGTTAGGCAGAAGTAAAATAGATCTGGTATACCATTTGGTGCCTTTAACAATGCCACCTAGAACCGAACAGTATAACAAGATGCAAGCAGAGTTCTGCTTGAATGAATTCTGAGCCCATTCACAGGCTGCCTTCAGTAACCTGAGACATGATTTCACATATGCACTGCTTTGCAGTGTGTAATTGGAAACGTACTTGTAGGTGATCCAGATATCCTGTGGACATGAGAGAACAGAAACCCCACAGCTCTGTGGCTAAACCTTTTATTTACACCTGGGAGCCAGAAGGAGTCTTCCTTGAAATTAAAAAATCTACAACAATGGTCCATCCCCCACACAAAGCCAAAATACACGAGCTTCATGATGGGCCTGGATCTTATGGGCCCTGATGCCATCTTGTCACAGGGCTTGCTCAGATCATGCAGTGTGATTCCATATGACTATACCAGATATTGCTGCATATTTTAAAATGATCATTCAGGAATAAGAATTTTGAACAAGCATTCTTAAGCTGATTTGAAAAACAAAGATAAAAAGGAATGATGAAATATGATGTAGAGAAAAGTACTTGTCCAGGAGCTGAAGGTAAACTGCAAATTTGAGAGAGAGGATTTTTTTTCACCGTACTGCAGAATCTGTCCCAGATGCACAATATTTTACTAACTTCTGGATTACCACTTAAAGGCAATCAGAGGAGGGCTGAATTTATTGACTTTGGGAACTTCTTTCAACTTAACCAATTTATGTAATGGTGCACATTGTGGATTTCATAATGCACACAATGAGAGATCATATTTTGGTTTAATAAAGAAAATATCATTCTCTTCTTCTCGCTTTCACTCATTCTCCTCATCCTCCCAAGGAGAAACCCATAGCTAGTCTTCTTAAAATGTTAAAACTATTGGCATGTGAGCACGATTTTTTTAAAAGTTTTTATTTATAGAATTTTCAAATTACTTGCAAGAGTATATTAATGCATTAGAAACACGGAGTTTTAAGAGAGAAAATAGTTACAGCATCAAAGTATTAACAAAAAACTACATATTCTTATGTCTCCTATTTAGACCACTTAGTATGATATGGGGGGAGAAAACACAGGTGGCCATTCAAAAAAAAAAAACCACACAGGAAAGTCATAAAAGGAAGCATAAGCATTAAGCAGTCAAATCCAGCTTTTTAAATGTCTGTTTTATACCCCTTGTACCTGCGAAGGCATAGATGAACTTGTAAACTTCTTAACTTCTAAGAAAGGCTTAAAATGTTCCAGGTTAAAGAACATATAGCTAATATTCAAATATTTAACCACACATTTACATGGATAACAAAGTTGGAATATCGCCCTGAGGCTAATGCCTCCGATCACAAAGCCAGGAATAACTTTCTTTTCTCCTGAGTAGTATAAGCCACATCAGGATAGAGATGAACCACTTGACCATAAAAGGGCACATTAATCTTCCTAAAATACAGTCATATACTGAAACAAATCTGTTTCAAATACAGAGCTTACTAACAAAGTAGTAAGGTCTTGTATATCATTTACAGAGACCTCTAACAAATTGGAGATATCAAGAGAGCTGAATTCTCAGTGCTCCTAAGAGGCAGAAAATATGCCTTATTAATAGGGGGAATAGTTCCTTCAGTAATCTCCAATACATATTTTTAAAGGCCTCCAATGGTGACAAAACAGGTATTTTAGGAAAACTGAATATACACAAGTTCAAATAGCTCATATGATTTTCAACTTTTTCAGCTTCTGGTGGATCAAAGTCTTTTTCTTGAACCGGTGCTTCAATAATGGATTTAGAGCCGTTAATATCTTCTTCCAAGGCCCTCTTGACTTTTCCCTTTCTTGAGAAGGACTTGTGCTTCTGAGACACCAATTATTTGAAGTAACGTGTTAATTTCAGAGGTTTTCAAAAACACTAGCATCCAGCTTATTGAGCATTCCCCATATTGTTTGCAGTGACACTTCAGAGAGGCCCTGACTAGGAACAGAAACAACCTGATTGTCCTTGCCGCCACCAAGCAGAGCAGAAGGCGACTCCCCAACACTCTCTTCAGCAAGCCCGTCCTCTGTTGCTGAAGAACAAGTTTCAGCTGCCACTTCGGTTACGCTAGTGACCATCAGCAGACTCTCATGGCATGGAGTAGAAGATGTAAATGCCCCAGATGGAGAAGCTGTAACCAACTGCCTCACTCCTGTCTTGGACTGCTGCAAAGGGGGGCAAATCCGGACCAGAACGTGGCAATTTTAAAAGTTCTCTTCTAGCCAAGGGAATGCTGCCACTGGCATCCTTCGCAACAGAGCACTGAGCCCTCGTTCCATCCTGAATAGGATTTGAAGTGAGATGGCTAGCTAGGCATTGCTGCTTTGGGTCAGGTACCACAGCTCTGCAGGAACTTAGCTGAGCCTTTACTTTTTTGTTTTATTAGCATTGTAACAAGGAAATATTTGAGCAAGCCTGAGTTAAGCTTTCACGCCATGACCATCTTGACTCCAACTTGTCCCATGAGGGCACATTTTACAAATAATGTCAAAGTGTAATATGGGACATCCAAGCCAGAATCTCTGGGGGGAAAAAAAGAAAGCTCATCCAAGTTTAGGCACAATTTCACAAACATAAACATGTCCGATATGGATGTCTGTGGGTTGTCTACATAGACATTCCCAGAATAGCATTCAACGAATTCCAGAGTTTGATTATGCATTGAGTGAAAAAATATTTTCTTTTATTAGTCTTAAATGGATTACATTGTAGCTTCATTGTTTGTCCTCCTCATCTGCCTACTTACTCCATCAAAATTGAAACTGCAGTGTAACCCATTTAAGACTAATAAGAGAAAATATTTTTTCACTCAACGCGGAATCAAATTCGAACTTGTTACCAGTGGTTATGGTAAAAACTGTTAGTGTAGCTGGGTTTAAAAAAGGTTTGGGCAAGTTCCTGGAGGAAAAGTCTATAAACTATTATTAAGGAGGACCAGGGAAATCCACTTCTTACCCTGGGATAAGCATTGTGGAATCTGTACCTTTTTGGGAACCTGACAGGTACTTGTGACCTGGATTGGCCACTGTTGGAAACAGGATACTGGGCTTGATGGACCTTGGTATGGCATTTCCTTGGACCCAGTATGGCATTTCTTATGTTCAAGATGAGAGATGTCTAGGCGTATCCTAATGGTTAGAGCAGTGAGCTAAGACCGGGGAAGCCAAGGTTTGAATCTCACTGCTGTTATATTATCATTGTGATTGTGCAGAGTCCTGGGAATGGTGGCGTGCCATCTTCTCTACACCCTCTGGATGTTTTATGGCTAAAATGAGCACTTTCCCGATGCCCATTTGTGCCTGGAACAGGTTTAAATTTGGATGGGGTTTCAGATATCCCTGATGTTTCTGAAATCAACCAGGGATGTCTGAATCCATTGTACCAGCCCAGACGCACCTCTGCCACACCCAAGATGTCTTTAAAAGCTATTTGTAAAGTGGCTCTGGGATGTCTCCATGATTTGGACATCTGCATGCACATTTTCGGATGTCCAAATTGCAATTAAGGCTTTTAAAAATTACTCTCATAGTATTTATATTGTTACCCCCCCCCCTCTAATTAAGCCATACTTTGTCCTACTGACTTTTTATTCAGTGGCCATTGAACATGCCATTGACAAATCAGATTTTTAGGTTTCAAAGGCTCATTCAAGCCCTTTGTAGGCTTTCTCTCTCTCCAAGTCATGAGGCATCCCTAATTGCGGGGGTGGCTCCAACATATGTTGGACTTTAACCAGATGAACTAAAGTCTTCCCCTAGTCACGCTGTGCAGGACAGAGGCTTAGCTTAGCACCTCTGGCTTGAGACTCCAGAAATATTGAAATGAAATAAATACCTTAGAGGAAGTTTTTACCACGCACTTCATAAGTCTGCCCAGACTAGTCACACTAGAAAGTATGCTTAAAGAAATATTTACAAATCTTAATCTCACTTTTGTACGCCCAGCGTGGCTAGAAGCAGTACCCAGTGCATACATGCTTTTAATAATGTGGTGTAATCCAGAGAACCAGATGTGGCATTAAGTGGTTTGGGTTTATTTTGAAACTGCAGTCCAGTGACTTGATTTATTATTGCATTTTTTAGGTTTGGATTTCTGTGTTAAGACCTACAGGCAGTTCCACTGAGCCTCCCATCAGCTAACGAGGAGAGCATCTCCTTACCCCCTCCTCCACATGCACAGCTATCAGAGACTCATTCGACAAAGTAACACTGTTAGTGTGGCTGGGTTTAAAAAAGGTTTGGACAAGTTCCTGGAGGAAAAGTCCATAAATCATTATTAAAAGGGACCCAGGATATCACTGCTTGACCCAGTACAAGCATTGTGGAACCTGTGTGTCTTTTTGGGAAACTGCTAGGTATTCTTGTGACCTGGATTGGCCACTGTTGGAAACAAGATACTGGGCTTGATGGACCTTGGTCTGACCCAGTATGGCATATCTTATGAAAGGCCTATAGCCGATATCATGCCTCCTTGACTCCTGCCCATCAAAACTAGTACTGCAGGCAAGCAGATGCCTCATTTGAAGGGGGCCACAAAAATTGTGAGCTCCTCCCTTCTGGAAAGGCAGCTGCCAATATCACTAAAAAAGGGCTGTGGTGCATGCCATTAACTGCAAAAAAAAAAAAAGCGCCCTTCGTCAGGGCAAGCTGGAAAACTATTGCCCAGTATGTACTTCCCTTTTCTGGGAAAACTTATACAACAGACAGTCTGCATTCAACTCATTGATTGGCTGGATATGGAACGGAATCAGTTCTTCTATCTCTGCTAGACAGTCTTTGCAGGAACTATGACAGGGGGTTCTGCCCCAAAACTAGTGCTGTCTTCTCAGCAGATAGTGTGCACTAGATCATGCTTGCATGTCTGGCAGAAACGAGTATTGCTGGCACAGTATTTGTGTGGTTCAATCCTATCTTTCAGACAGGCAACAATCAATTTGCTTCAGCAGCACCATATCATCGCCTTGGTCACTGAATTGTGGGGTATCACAGGGCTCTCTACTGTCATCTATTTTATTTAATATTAACCTCAGACCACTAGCTGAGCTGTTTTGGTGGACACAAAAGTCTATGGGGGATGTTTACTAAACAGCGGTAGCGGACTCCGTGCGATATTAGAGCCACGGCCCCATTAAAATCAATGGGGCCGTGGCTCCACTATCTCAATGAGTCCGCTACCGCCATTTAGTAAACATCCCCCTATATCTATGCCAATGATGCACAGCTTCTTGTATCCGATGAAGCAGCTTTAAGTAAATTGACTGCCTGTTAAACAGCAACTGAAAATGGGGAAAAAAACCTTACAAACTGTCTGACCCCCGGTAAAACAGAGGATCTGTGGATTCCAAACTCAAGCAGACAGGTACCTGACATCAAAAATCCTTTTTGGGAACTGTGAACTCCCCCTAAAAATAATAGGTCAGGAATCTTGGAATATTACTGGACTCGTCACTTAATTTGATCCCGCAAATTCAGGCAACATTTAAAAAACGCTTCTATAATCTGCGGCAACTATGAAATCTCTCTCAGTATATCAAGGAGGCAAGTCTGATCACAATAATGTTATGTACATTGGTCTGACCACAGAAAAATTGCATCAGCTCTAATTAATTCAGAATGCTACAGCACAACTGATAGGTTGCAAGCGGTGTAAACACATCGCATCCTTCTTGCAAAAACTGTGCAGGACCCTACAGGGCCATATTTAAAGCTCCATCTCTGATCAAAACCCTTAGATGAAATGGGCCAAAGTACCAAAATAATAGGTTAACCCTCTAGATGCCTTTGAAGTCTCTAAGGTCCTTCCAAAGGTCATTTCTAACTGTACCATCACCAAAGGAAATGACAAGATATACTGTCTAGTGAACCTTCTCAGTAACCACCTCCCACACTTGGAACTTACTCCCAGAGAGGCAATGCATAAGTCCAGACAAATTCTATTTCAGGAAGTAGGTAAAAACCTGGCTTTTCTCAAGCCTTTAATGACTGTGGTGACTATCCAGTCACTGATACTGCGTCAGGACTAATTTGCCACACGCCCTCTGAAACCAGCTCCACATACCTTATTCAGCTGTACATATAATTACTCTCAATCAAACCACTCTTATTTATTCCAATGCCTTTGTCTTACCCATCTGGTCCATCTATATGTCCCAATTGCACATGCCCTCTCTCTGCTGTCTATTAAAGTATTTCATTGTATTGTGCTGACATCGTGAATATTATATCTACGCTATATGAATGTTCTACTGAGCTGCTCATTAAAGTGTTTCATTTGTATTCTGCTGCCATTGTATCATATTTCTGTTTTATAAATGTCCTTTTGTGCTGTTTCAATGCATAGTTGCATGGAATAGTCTCCCAGTAGAGTTAGCAGAGAGAAGGACTGTATCTGAATTCAAGAAAGCATGGGACAAATACAGAAGATCTCTAAAGGAAAAAAAGGGACAGTAGTAGTTGGTATGGAAGGGAAGACTGGATAGGCCGTATGGTCTTTTTTTATGTAAAACAAACCAAAAAGCCCACCAATGGCACAGGAAACTAAACAAAATGAAAATGTTTGGACTGCATATCCCTACTAAACACTCTAAACCAGCCTTAAGGGGATGAGTTAGACTGCAGTTTTTCCTTCCGACCTGCCGCATTACAAGTGTCAGGACCTAGGGGCCAACTTGAAGTCTGCGGCATTTGAGGAACTGGTCAGTAAAATTGGAGCATGGGTCCTGTGGGCCAGTGACTATTGACACACTTGGGGGTATGTTTACTAAACTGCGTTAGTGAGATTCACGTTAGGAGCCGCGGTAGAGACAGAAACCCCAAATAAGGACATGGGCGGTACATCGTTTCCGAGAACGCGCCAAGAACGCGCGTTACAAGGTGCCATAAATGAACGAGCGCTACAGGGCACGTTACCGCGCGTTAATCTTAAGGCGCGCAGGCATACAAGCACAGCAAAAGAGCTGTAGCACAATGGTTACAACACTGACTGTTGGTACAGGGGTCATGGGTTCGATTCCCCAGTGGGCCTAATGTATAAGGCTGGCTGAGGCAGCACCCTTTACATTTAAGTAGCGATTGTTGAGGCATGTGACGTGTATTTTAATTAGTGCTGCCAGCAAACACACCCTCACGGTGGCATAACCTAAGGTGCCGCATAAGGCACCCCATAACGCACTCCATAGGGCACATTATAAAGTGTACTGTCCGCCAAGGCACCCTATAATGTCCCCTATAGGACACCTTATAAGGATGTGAACAAAGCCCAGGCTGGCTGCAGGACTGCACGTCACCACACAAACTGTATGCTGTGGTTACCAGGATAGGGGTAACCCACCCGTACCCATGATGCACTGCACATGCAAATCAGCAGTCGAGAGATGGGCACAAGATCGGGTATGCACCCCCACAGCACCTCGGCCTTGTAGGGGGAACAGACCATGTGTGGCACTGCCACAGAGTAGCCACAGACAGTCACATTGTGCGGGTACAGTGCCCACCCTGAGGTTGAGGTGGGGCACCCAGCACCAGGTCCACAGCACCTTTCATGGCTGAAATACGCCATGCTGCAGGTCTCCATCAGTGTGTGATAGGTAGTTCAGTTAGACACACCTAGGATACATCTGTGTCCTGCTGTATGTCTCGGTCATGTCTAGTCCCTATGGGCGATGCTGCACCCAGAATAGTGCATATCCTCTGTTGGTGCCATCGTTACCTGCTGTAGGTGAAGGGGGGGTGTATGGACCCATAGGCAGATCATGTACCACCACACAACCCACCCTCTGGGGCTCAGGGTGGGAAACAGGATCACCCACCAATAGATCCACAGTCTACTCCCTGCAATGGCAGCAGTAAAGGGGACCAGCAACCCCAGTCCTGCTGGGGAACAGACAGAGCATGGGTCCATAACGCAATAGCAGACAGACGGCAGGCCTGGAAATGCTCAGCTTTCCCCCACCATTATCTGACATTCTCCAGCAGCAAGCCTCCAGCCGCTGCACCCTGCAAGGTGTTCCAACAAGACACATACTAGCTGCAGACAGTCTGCCAGCTAGTCCATAGTGCATGGTCCTGGAGGAGATGCATGTACCCAGAATGGGGATGTCAGCATACACACCAAGCAGATAAGTCAGTGATTGGGCCCTAAAAGGAAACCCATAAATATCACATGAGAGAAATGCTATATAGCACTATGGGGGAACCTAGCCATGCCATGGTCACTGCTCAGTCAGGGTGAGAGTGACCTCCCAGCAGGACATGCTATGGCCACCCTGTCCATGCAGGTGGTGGCCAGGCACTACAATGTCCGAGCCATTGCCCTATGCTGTGTGCAGATGCATCCAGGCCAGGCCACCCTATCCAGGCTATTCCCACGGTACCTTGCTCCTCATTATGCACATTGGCAGGCCAATACTGGCAACAGTGCTAGCAGTGTGGGCTGTGGAGGGTGTTGACAGCCACCACACACTGGATAGACAGACACACACTCCCCACACCTATGCCAGCATTGTGCAACTATAGAGGTGTTTGGCAGCCCAGGCCACCACACAAGTCCTGGGCACAGTGCAGGCATGGCTATGGTACGCAATACTGTGGGAGTCACTCCCCAGGTTGGTAAACACTGTCAGACACAAGACCTGTAGCACACTCCACAGACATCAGAAAGGTTGCTATGATGCAGCTCACTCAGAAAAGTGTACTTAACCTAGGAATTGCTATCTGCCAGTACTCATAGCAACCTTTTGATAGATGTGTACCATATTCCCCGGTTTAGGGTGGCATTACTAAGGTATGCAAGTGCTAGTATTGGGAGATGCACGCAGAGCCCAATGTCCTGCCTCCCCAGGAGGCTTTGGATAATGGGGCCTGTGGGTGCGGGTGTGTCTGCCCCTGTTTGCTGCTGCTTTACGGCAGAGGTTCCCAACTCCAGTCCTGCGGTGCAAAACACTGTTCGGGTTTTCATGCTGTCCCTCATGAATATGCATGAGATACATCTGCATACCATGGGGGTGGCGCATAGAAATGCAGCACAGGCATCTTTATCAGAGGCAGCATGGAACCGGAATGGTGTTTGGCCCTCCAGGACTGCATTTGGGAGGCTCTGCTCTAGGTAATGTGCATGTTTATGGTGTCTGTGCTCTGTAGGGTAAAATGTAGGTGTCTTGGGCATGTTTACATCATCTGCAATAAAGGTGCTGTCTGTATTAGCACGTTGTAGTAGTGGGTAAAATATGGGGACTGGGTTGGCGGGAACCACAGCTGGGACTTGAACCTGTGACCCTCTGCTTCTGAATACACTGGTTTTGTGCACTGCACCACCTTGTTGTCACAGAGTCAGTACATTCCTGGGTGATACCATGACTGTTCGTCAGACAGGGGCCATCTGTTGCAGTACACGGCACCCACCTACACAGGGCTAGGCCACGGTCTGCTCTGGGCAGTTGCCACTGCCCCCTCCACCACCAGTATCCTCAGCCACCATGCTGACATGCCCTTCTGCTGGTGGTGCGCAGTCTCAGGCCATCCAGTGTGCAGGTAGGCGGCTGCCTATGGTGCGGGTTCTGGTGTAGGGGTGCCTGCATAGGTGTCCACGCTTCCCCCCAGCACCGCCTGCCAATCTTCCGTGCCCTTAGGGGTAGCTGCTGGGTACTATCCCCTGTGACACTGTGGGAAACACAGTCGTGCCCATGTTGGGCCTTCAGCAGTTGCTGTCTGGCTGCTCTGCTGCTTCAGCATTCGTATGGGCCACCTAGGCATCGCCCTAGTCCGCACTGTGGCCCAGCTGCACCACAGCATGTGCCGCCTGCGGCCCTCTGTATTCCCTTCTCCGGCATCTATCCAGTTGCCGTTCCGACATGCCCGCCCTGATGTTGCGTGACATGTGCACGCCATAGGAACCCTGTCCGATGGTGGGGAAAACCCTGAGCAGCGCTATTTCACTGTGGGCTTATTCACCTTGTATGGGGATGGATTAGACCCTTCCACGATTTATATCTGTTCTGTGGAGCTTACTCGGGGGGGGGGAGGGGTTGATGTTTCTCATTGATACCACTATTGGCCAGCTTGGTTATGTTTTTTTTCCAGTTTGTTGTGGTCATTTTCAGTGTTTATGTGCCCCTTTGTTCTGTGCACATGTATCACACTTATCACTTTTTTTAGGTTTCCCTGCCTGGGCTGTACATTGCTGACACTGAAATGGTTTCTCTCCCCTGTAATGTGCATTTAACGGCAGGTTTTCATTCGCGTTGGAATTGAGCTCTTCAGATCAGCGCGTTAGTGTGAAGGGAGCCTCTCCCCGCCCACTCTCCACCCATTGATCCCTTCTCTCCGCCCTCTTTCCACCTTCTGCGGTGTTTTACCGCGCTGCGGGAGTTTACGATCGTTAACTACGATTAACGCGCGTTATGTAACGTTAATGAACGTGCGTCATGCGCTTACGATCGTTAACGTTACATAACACGCGTTATGTACGATTACCGCAGTTTAGTAAACATATCCCTTGGTCTCACGCACTCGTTATTTCTTATACTGTTAGTGTCCTTACCACTTAATCTAGGAGGCTGTTCTATGCATTCAAATTTCTTTCTGACTGAGAAAAATATTTTACTCTAGAATGGTAAATAAATCCCAGTCTTCTGTCTTGTGGAGATGCTCACCACTGTCTTAATGAAGAAGGTCGTATTGACTCTGTAAATCAACAGAACTGTCAATAAGGGAGAAATTAGTAAAATGACAGGGAAGAGGTATTTTGCTGAAAGACATAACATAGCAGACACTTTTTTCTTCTAAGTAGCATTTCAGCAACTCTTAAGTCAATACAAGAAAATGAAGTTCACACTACTGGTATTGCTTTCCACCCTGTGAAGCACAAAAAGTGCAGGAGTTCAGGGAGCTCTCAACTACTCAACTTCCTTATCCCAAACCAAAAGGCTGTATTCCTTTCACCTCACCCTCATTCCTGGTGTCCCCTGTGAAACATAGGTAGACAGGGAGTTTTATGCATTTCGCATTATCTTTGATTTTTACTTTTAAAAGCTGCAGTGTAACCTGTTTAAGACATAAGAGAAAATATATTTTTACTCAACGCATAATCAAATATGGAATTCGTTACAGGAGGACGTAGTAAAAACTGTTAGTGTAGCTGGGTCTATAAAAAGGTTTTGACAATATAGAAGTAAAGAAGATAATGGCAGGAAAAACCCATCTGGCCAATGTGGTCTGCTTATTTTCCTTCCTGCTGCACTAATGCAGAGCCCAGTCTACTTTTGGCTTTAACTTCACATCTTTGTAACTAGAGATCCTTGGTGTATGTTTATCCTGTGCTGCTTGAAACTCTGATACCAGTTATGTCCCCACGACCTCTCCTGGGAGCTGGTCCATGCATCCACTGCCCTTTGCTATGAAGGAAGATTTTGGCATGATACTCCTGAGTCCAACCCCTTGGAGCCTCATATGATGATCTCTTGTTTTAGAATATCCTCTGCACTGAACAAAATGGCTTCCATGTGCATTATTTATATTTCTGAGCTACATCAATGTCTTCAGGGCTGGTGCTACCATTAGGCAAATGAGGCAGTTATCTAGAGCACCAGTGGTCCAAGGGTGGCCTGCCTCCTCTCTCCAGGACCTGCAGCATATAGTAACATAGTAACATAGTAATATAGTATATGATGGCAGATAAAAACCAGTATGGTCCATCTTGTCTGCCCAGAAAGGCGGCAAGAATAGGTTCACTTGCCGCTCCATGCAGGTCACCCCACCCCGTGCCTTTGTTTAGGGGTGTACCCACCGCTCCGTGTAGGTCATCCCTATTTGTTCAGATATAAGTTAAAGGCAGCAGTGCCTTTAAACAGCACCGCAGCACTTTAACCTCCAGTGCTGCGGTGCTTCTGTGCTTTTTCACTCTCCAGTGCAGACTTCCTGTTTGCATGGGGGTGGAAGTGGCTGGACTGCTTCCACCGCCATGCAAAAGAGAAAGGGGGCGGAAGCAGGAACAGCACTGCAGCGATGGAAGTTATGTAAGCACGGCAATGCCACAGCTGCCGATCCTGGAGAGGGATGGCAGCGGCGGCAGTGTGGGTGGAGGATGGTACAGGGGCTGCCAGAAATGAGGTTCATCTACAGAGCCTCATATACTTTGTGCAGTTTATATGCATGTTTTGTAGTTTTATTTTTGTCATTTTATAATTTATTTTTTGTTATTTTTAGACCCTTGACACAAGCATGTTTTCTGAAACGTGGCCAAGTTTGGTTTTGAGTAAAGCTTTTTGAGAGATTTACTTGGTATAGCTATGATCCCTCTCCACTCTTCTTTTGCGACCACACCTTGAATATTGTGTGCAATTCTGGTCGCCATATCTTAAAAAGGATATAGCAGAATTAGAAAAGGTGTAGAGAAGGACAACAAAAATGGTAAAGGGGATGGAAGGAGACCCCTATGAGGAGAGGTTTAAAAGGTTAGGGCTCTTCAAACTGGAAAAGAGTTGGCTGAGGGGAGATATCATAGAGGTCTATAGATTAATGAATGGAGTGGAACGGGTAAATGTAGATCGATTGTTTACGTCATCAGAATATAGAAAGACTAGGGGACATGCAATGAAGCTACAGCGTAACCCATTTAAGACTAATAAGAGAAAATATTTTTTTTCCTCAACATGTAATTAAACTCTGGAATTCGTTACCGGAGGATGTAGTAAAAGCTGTTAGTGTAACTGGGTTTAAAAAAGGTTTGGACAAGTTCCTGGAGAAAAGGTCCATAAACCATTATTAAAGACCCAGGAAATGATTATAGTTATGGTTTTGTTTGTTTTGTCACTTTTGCGGTATATCAAATAATCTATGCGGTTTATAAGGTTAAAAATAACAATAAATAATAGAAAATGAGCTCCATTAAATGAAGGAAAAGAATACAGTATATAGTATAAAAATAACTAAACAAGGGAAAAGGAACAGCTAAAAGGAAGATGGCAAGATAAAGGCAGACTCAAACAAAAAAGTCTTAAGAAGTTTCATAAACCTTTTATAATTTCTCAGCATGCACCGAAGTGGGTAAACAATTCCAGAGAGGAAGGGGCAGCTACAAAAAAATGCTGACTTGCATGTAGAATATTGTTTTATAATTCAAGGGGGAAGGTATATACAACCGAAAGCCATATATGGAGTGAAGAGCTCTAGATGAAGCGTGTAGAGAAACCAAAGAAGCAAGATAATCTTGAGCTACATCCATGAATAATTGTATGTACAAAAGATAGAACCTTAAAGTGAACATGAAAAGAGACTGGCAACCAATGATACCTCATGAGCAAGGGTGAGGCAGCGTCAAAAATCGATGGGCACGTGAAATGATGAGCACCGCCATATTTTGCAAAGTCTGTAGCCAACTTTAACGGGTATTGGGGTATACCCAGGTAAACTATTTTACAATAGTCTAACCTGGCTAATACTGTATGTACCAAGAGCGTAATTTGTGCCGAAGCATTCAGAAAAAGGTTGAATTGCACAAAAGCTTTGAAGAGCCAAGAAAAAAAAGAGAGCCTTCGATTTTTTGCTAAACTTTAAGCATTCTTGTTCCTGTAACAGTTTTACTGGGAAGGAATTCTACACCTTGATGCCTACCACTGAAAAATATTCATGCCCTTATCCTTGCCTTCCCCACCTTTCTAAATGAGAACATCTGTACCAAGCACTGCTGACTCATCTTAAATTCCGCTTTGGTTGATACCACTCGGTTTTCCCCTGAAGGTAACCAGGCCTCTCAGGACAAAGAATACCAAACAGTATTAAATAGGGACCACTGTTTTTATGCAAAACCAATGGAAAACCAATGCAAAACCCATAACAAAAGGGTACATGGCATCCATCTGGAAAAAAACCAGGGTACATCTTGCCATGGTATTTTGAAGCACTTGCAGCCTGTGTATGAATCTTTGATGCAGTCTGACCCATAGAACATTACTGTAGTCCAACTGGGAGAGATTACTAGAGAATGCACCACTGTTTTAAATGGGCATGACATTCAGGGGCAGCAGCTAACACTGCCATCGCAGCTAGCCAATGACACTGAAGACTAATCCCGGATATTCAATGCTGGGGCCATATCCAGCCACCGGCATCGAATATCTAGAGTAGCCGCAGAACCCGGAAGCTAACCGGTTAGCGGCAATATTGAACCACTGCCCAGTTAGCTTCTGTGGGTAGAGATAGGCCAGCCCTGGAATGTCCACGACACACCCCAATGCTAACGGGATAGTATTGGGGTGTGTAGCGGTAGCACCCATGGATATTCAGTGGCACTAACTGGCAATTATCCTTTGAATATCCCCCCCCCCCCAATGATTTTATATTCTTAAAAGCACGCAACTTCCTAAATAATCTTATCTTATAACAAGTTGAAAAATGCACATTATATAGTGTGACAATGGCACATTTCCCCTTTCTCCATTCACAAACTCATACATATCTATGTCTGGGACCATGTGGGAAGAGACATGGTAAAGTGTATTTTGGTAGGGTGGCAGTGTGGGGGGTTATATGGGAGGTGTGAATGAGTGTATCATGTATGTATTTGTGTCTGATTTGAGAGTGTAGATGCGTATCTGTGAGGATGTCGTCGTGAAGTGTGGGCGGTGGGGATGGAAATTTGGGATGTATATACTGGGAGATGTGGTGATGTATGGTGGCTGTGTGTGTGGGGACATTAAAAAAAAGTCTCCATACTGCCAGTCACTAACCCCCAGAAAAGAGGTGACGTGATCAAGAATTTAATTTCTTATTGACTTTATTACATATTATATTACACCTTGACCCCTGAAGAAGACATATTAGCCAAAACATAGCCATTTAGGGCCTTTTTATGTGTTCCCTGTATTGTGTTTTTTATAAGGGATTTTACATCTTGATTACATGCCTTTTTTCTGGTAGTGTGGGGGAGGGGACAAATTGAGAGGGTAGAATATGTGGGGGGAGGGGGGGAAGGTGTCTGAGAAACATGACTATCTAGACTCTAATTATCAGATTTACCTACAAATTCTTCACCATAACCAAGTTTGGGGTCAATACTCTGAAGCATTTATCCAGAAAGCAGCACCTGCTATCTGAATAAGATCTTGCATCTGGCCTGGGCTATTCAGTGATTTTCAGTGGCAATATCCAGATAGTGCCACTGAAAATCTTTTTGACTGCCTCTTTACTATCCAGATAGTGACAGGGCGGTCTTTAGGTAGAGCGAGGATGGAGCTGGTAGTTTTCCTGTTAGCAGCGCTAATCATTCTGATTTATCAACAATATTCAGCAAAAAGGCTAGTCTAACTTTATCCAAATAAAGGCGCATTTTACAAAGGATGTACAACATCTGGGGGAAAAAAAAGCAGGTGCGTCTAAGTTCAGGCATGATTTCACAAACTTGAGCATTTCAGAATAGGGATGTCTAATAACCTAATGGTTCAAGTAGTGGACTAGGACCAGGGTGGCTAGTGTTCAGATCCCACTGCAGCATCTTGTGATCTTGGGCAAGTCACTTAACTCTCCATTTATGCTACGCCGTCTGGATGCTTTATGGCCAAAACAAGCACTTTCCTGATGCCTGTTTGTACCTGGAGCAGGTCTAAACTAGGACAGGATCGCAGCTGTCCATGATGTTTCTTAAATAGAGCGGGAAAAGTCCATTACACCTCCCAAGAAATCCGCCCGCCACCCCCTGCCTACTTGGATGTCCCCCCGCACTGGAGACGTCTTTAAAAAGCCATTTGTAAAATAGCTCTGGGGAAATCTCTATGATTTGGATGTCCACATGCACATTTTCAGATGCCCAAATCGCTCTAAGGCTTTTAAAATGACCCCTATAGCATACTAAATAGTGCCACTAACTGGATGGCAGTGCTGGTCTACCTGAGTATTCAGTGCTGGCCACTCTCCATATATTGGGGCTGAATATCGGGACTTTTTTGACTGCTGCTGTCAATATTTAAAAAAAAAAGGCAAAATGATGGAAACCATTCTAAAGACCAAAATTACTGAACACATGGATAGACATGGTTTAATGGGACAAAATCAATATGGATTTAGTCAAAGAAAGTCTTGCCTCGCCAATCGGCTCCATTTTTCTGAAGGCATAAATAAACATGTGGATAAAGGTAAGCCAGTTGATACAGTATATTTAGACTTTCAGAAAATGTTTGCTTTCTGTGCCATGACCTTTTTAATTTCCTCAGGAGTCTCTTAGGTGGAATGTTGTCAATTTCCTATTGTGAATTGGAAACTAGTTGAGAGATAGAAAACAGGGAGTAGGGATAAAGGATCAATTTTCTCAGTGGAGGTAGGTGAATAATGAAGTACCCCAAGGACTTGTACTTTAAATATTTATAAATGATATGAATTGGGACTAACAAGCGAGGTGATTAAATTTGCAGATGACACCAATTCAAAGCTGTTAAATCGCATGCGAATTGTGAGAAATTGCAGGAAAATCTTGTGAGACTGAGCACAGATAAAATTTAATGTGGATAAGTTCAAGGTGATGCATATAGGGAAAAATAACCACAGTGTTGCAAATTTTCGTGTCATCTGCAAAAAGACAGACTTCCATTCAGTTTTTCAGCAATATCACTCACACATACATTGAAAAGTACCGGTCCCAGGACCAATCCCTGGGGTATGCCACTAATCACGTTCCTTTCATCCAAGTGAGTTCCATTTACCATCTCCTTCTGTTGTCTGTCAGTCAACCAATTTCTGATCTGTTTCACCACCTTGGGTCTCATCCCCAGGCTGTTCAGTTTATTGATAACCTCCCACGAGGAACAGTATCAAAGGCTTTCCTAAAATCTTGGTAGATCACATCTATCGCATGCCTGTAATCTAGTTCTCTGGTCACTCAGTCAAAGAACTCAATCAGATTTTTTGGCATGATCGTCCTTTGGTAAAACCATGTTGCCTCTGATCATGCAACCTATTGGTTTTGAGAAAGCCCACTATTCTCACTTTCAGGAGTGCCTCCATTACTTTTCCTGCCACCGAGGTAAGGCTTACTGGCCTGTAGTTTGCCACTGCTTCCCTATTACCATTTTTGTGAAGAGATACCACATCAGCCCTTCTCCAGTCCTGTGGAACTTCTCCTGTCTCCATGGATCGCCAAAGAATATCATAATGCCTCTGTATAGCTCCATGGTGTAACCGCATCTTGAGTATTGTGTGCAATTCTGGTCTCCATGTCTCCAAAAAGGTGTAACAGCGTTATTTATTTATTCATTTAATTAACGTTTCTATACCGTGGTTTCCAGTAGATCAATCGCGGTTTACAGGTAACAACAACATGAGTAATACAAACAGTTATGTACTCATTTACAATGAACGATGTAGAACAGTTTACAATGATATAATATGCAATAACTATATACATAAACCAGGTAGTGAGGGGTCAAGGGAGGGGTTGGTTGGAAAGTATCTGAAAACATTCTAGAGAGTCTGGGATAAAGGATACTAGATTAAGTTTGGGGAGGGGGGATCTTAAGTTCAATGTATTATGAGGGTCTTGGTTTCCAAAGTGGAGTGTAAATAAGTGGGTTTTAAGGTGCTTTCGGAAAGTTTGGAGATCAGTCAATTCTCTAATATTGTCAGGGAGAGCGTTCCAGAGGCAAGGGGCAGAGTGGGGGAAGCAGAAAAGGGTACAGAGAGAGGCAACCAAAACAATAAAGGGGATGGAATGACTCTCCTATGAGGAAAGGCTAAAGAGGTTAGGGCTCTTCAACTTGGAGATGAGTGGATCAATTGTTTACTCTTTCAAAAAGTACAAGGATTAGAGGACACACCATGAGGGACATGCCATGACGCTACAAAGTAGTATATTTTAAAAAAATAAGAGAAAATATTTTTTTCTCTCAATAAATTAAGCTTTGGAACTCATTCCCAGAGGATGTAGTAAAAGCAGGTAGTGTAGCTAGGTTTAAAAAGGAACTGGACAAATTCCTGGAGGAAAAGTCCATAAACTGTTAAGGTAGACTGAGAGAAATCCACTGCTTATCCTTGGGGATAAATATCATAGAACTGGCTACTTTCGGGATTTGCCAGGCACTAATGACTTGGATTAGCCACTGTTGTTGACAGGACACTGAGCTTGATGGACCATTGGTTGAACCCTATGTGGCATATCTTGTGATCTTATGAATGTTGACCCGTTTGTTCCCCACTTGTCAAACCTTAGCTGTATCAGTTCCTGTGGTCCCTGTCAGCAATAGTGAGGGCCCTGCACTATTTGGTAGCTCTTCTCTGAACTAGCTGCTCTTCTCTGTCTATATTCTTTTAGAGATACAGTCTCCAGAACTGAGCCTGCTACGAGTCTCCAGATGAGATCTCATCACTTCCTACATTTCTTCTGGTACCATTTCTTCCTATAAACCCTATCATTCTTTTGGTTCACATACCTTAAATTGCAAAAATAATCACAATTACCTTTCTATATTTTGAGACAAATAAAAAACATATTCACTTAAAAGGTATTCTCTTGGAGGTGGGCTTTATTTACTGAGCCATATTGTGGATTTGTATCTGATTTTCCTCCTGTTCCGGGCAAGACTCTCATATGAGGTGTGTGGTAACTTGAAACAAACATGAGAGAATAATTACCAGTTCTCTCTAAACTTGCAGTTCTCCTGCAGACACACCTTTGTTAACAAATGCAGGTATAGCACAACCACACCATCAGTAAATATCACACATTCATATCAAAAATAGAATTTGCTGAATATATTGTTTTAGCAAAAGAGCCATTGTTGTCCTGCCTGTGTCTTATCAGGGAACCCACACCCATTTTGCTCCAAAGATAGGACATTCTTTTCCTTGGATTATTCTACTGGATTATTTCATTTAACTACCTGCAAGATTTTTTTTCTACTCAATTTTTGATCTGTATTGAAGATACTTTAAGCTATTTATTTTGATAAAATAGTTTCTCAAGTGAAGTTGGGCGTCAGTTAAGTGGTGAACTTATTATAAACTTTTAGGAGGTCATTCTGTAAAGGACTTTTCACACATGAAGAGCTTTTATTAATGAAAAAGTGCTTGTATTTATTTATTTAGACAGTTTTGTATACCACCTTATCCTTCAATCAAAGTGGTCACAACACAATTGGGGGATACATTTAACACAAGGGATATGAGACACATACACTAATACTTACAGGGAACATGGGCAATGGAGGGCTGAGTGGCTTGCCCAAGACCACAAGGTTACCCTGGGGTTATGCACGTGCCATACCAAGATGATGATGTGAACTTTTATGCAAGTTATATGTAGGCGTGTTCAGGGGTGGAGTTTGAGCAGAGCATGGGTGGAGTCGTGATTTACAGCAGTTATAAAATACATATGCAGTATGTGTGTACTTTATGTATGAACATTTAGGCCTGCCCCTGAGCAGGTGTAAATGTCTGCAGCTTCAATCTAGCCATTATTTCTGACACTTTTGCCTCTATACTATATAAAGACAGATAGAGCCCAATTCCAGAAGCGGGACGTCTGGCCCGCACGGACGTCCCAGCTGAAGACTGGGCCGCTAGGACCTGATTCCGGTCTGTGGGAAAGTCGGGAACAAAATGTTCCCACTGGGCAAAAAGTGGTGGTTTAAACTGCACGGCCTGGCAGGATCGGCAGCACATATAGGGCCGTGACCAGAATCGGCCCTGTGCGTGCTGCCGGATGGCCTGCCCCCAATCCTGCCCCCTCCCGCCGGCTCTCCCCGTCCTGAAGCACAGGATGAATAGGGAGAGCCGGTGCCGGAATAGGGTTAACACAGATGCAGGGCTGCATGTCCCAGCGGGACGTACAGACCCGCAACCCACGTTTTAGAATGAGAGCCATAGGCTTGAAATAGACTAAGAAAGATTTTTGAGTAAGTATGTAGCCATCTGCCTTTTTTCATTTACCTGCGGTGATATCAGGGACCCAATAAAATACCAAACATAAAAATAAAACATAAAATAATAAATAACCATACAATTCTTTGTATAAAACAAAACCACCCATATAAGTCCTTATAAAAAGCCCATATTTTTTTGACCAAAGTCTGCGTCAATGGCAAATGTAAAATGATGTCGGATGCTTCTTGTGCACTTGTGCAAACAAAACCTATGAAACCCAATTGGACAAAAAGGATAAAAAGAGGCACAGTCTTAAAATATAAAATACATGAAAATGATATCAAATAAAAAGAGAATCAAGAACCAAATTAAATACAAATAAATACAATCAGAAATATAACATTAAAGCATGAAAACTTATAAAAACATAAAACAAACCTTGGTCTGAGACATTCTATCCTTGGATAAGAAAAGCTACCAGGGTTCAACAAAACACACCTATGAAATTAACTAAAAACCCTAAAAACCTTATGCCACAAAATTAAAAAACACACAGAGCGGGCACGTAGATAAAAAACACTTAGGCATTGCAGCTCCACTCCCAAAAACCTTTAGCCCTAGCTGCATACTGGAGGAACCATACAGCAGCAGGACCCAAATAGCAAAAACACCATATGTTCAGTTCTATGCAAACAGCTGAAACACACTGTCACCCTATGTTCTCTGTAAACCGTCCTGAATCAAAGGACGGTATATAAAAACTGTTAATTAAATAAATAAATAAATATAAATAAGCCAGTCACAAGCGCGGTCAAAAAAGGGGAACGATTTCCAAGGGTGGTCCTGGGAGTTTATTTTATAAAAGCACATAGGTGCCTACTGGCACTCCTTGTGACCTGGGCAAGTCACTTTACTCTCCATTGCCTCGGAAGAAAAGGCCTGTCGATCCTCCTTCCAGTGATACCTTGCCAGGAAAACCCAGGGGCTGCTGGGTTGCCAGGAGTCAGCAATGACTTGATGACACTTTTTTTTTTTTTTTTTTTTTTTAAGGTGCCTATGTTGACTTTATCAGATAGGCTTAAAATAGGCTCCTTTTTGGACTTCTCACATAGGTGCCCTTTTATATAATCAGGCCATTAATGTTTACCCGCTGTTTGAAGAGATGTATGTTCCCAAGAGCGGTATTGAGACGGGGTTGAGTTTACTTATACACTTTTGAAAGTGTGCACATCTACGCATAATTTTTCCCAGAAATCTTGTTCATCTAAATACGCAGGTCTAAATATAAGAACATAGTTTCCATGGGGTAATTTTCTTTTGGCTTTGAAAATCCATCAAAGTCTGCACAGAGAAATGTCTTTGGTCATTAGGGGGGCTACATTTACAACTGCGCACATAGTTAGAAAATACAGACTCTGGCTCCATGCTCACTGCATTTCATAGGAATCACTAGTCTGTGGACTCTGGAAAAGGACTCGCTGCAATGAGTGCGCTTTTCTGGACACACAACAATGGGGGAAATACTTTTCCTTTGGTTACTTGTGAATGACAGCTTATGGTTTCATAACCCATTAAGGGCCGGAACATCCAGACCAAAATGTTTACAACTGTCTTAATAGCTTTACAAGTTTTAGCTGATATTAGTCTGAATGTATATTAATTCCAAAAATTAAATGAAAATGTCCAAAAATCAGAGTGTGGAAATATTTAATTACCCCAAAACAGTGTTTTGAATATATTAATATTTATTTATTTATTTTATTTATTTACATTCTCTTATATACCGCAGTATTCTGCATCAGTGCGGTTTACATTGAACAACCTGAAATTACATTGAACAGGGCATTATAACTTGGACATAACTATTTTACAGGGAACATGGGCTATGGAGGGTTAAGTGGCTTGCCCAAGACCACAAGCAGCACCTGTGGGACTAGAAACCCCAGTCCTTCTGGCCCAAGGTTGCTGTCCTCTAGTGGGATTTCAACCCCTGACCTTCTGGTCTGAAGTACCTTGCCCCAACCACTAGGCCACTCCTCCACTCCATGTTATAATATATAATATTATAATATATAATATAATATGTTATTATAATGTCCAAACTTCAAAATGAGATACATATTAGAGAGGAGGAGTAGCCTGATGGTTAGAGCACTGGCTTGGGAACCAAGAGACCAGGGTTCAGTTCCCACTACCACTCCTTGTGGCCTTGGGCAAGTTACTTAACCCTCCATTACCTCAGAAGAATCCAAGTTATCAATGATCTCCAGGAACAAGCAGGAATGAGTCTTCACATATGGGTACGTCGGTACCGACAGAGCCTGCGCAGGAACGCTCCCCAGCTTCCCAAAAAGGAAAGCTTTTGGGAGCATCCCACAGCGCCTGCGCGCTGCCTTCCCGCCTTTCCTAACCGCCTCTCCCCAGTTCTTCTTTTCCGCGGAGCCCGCAGGTAGTGTTCCTGTCACCGCTGAAGAAGTTCTTTGTTTTATTTTATTTCTGCCTTCCCCGACGTCAGACCGGTACCGCCGGTCTTTCTTTCTTTTCTTATAAAAAAAAAAAAAAAGAACATATTTTTCCCCTCACTTAGTGTGTTTTTCCTCTTTGGGCCTTAGGCCTCACGAGAAACTTTCCTCATGGAAAAAACAGCCTCCGGGTTTAAAAAATGCACTAAGTGCAGCGGTACTATTTCTGTCACCGACACCCATGAATGGTGTCTTAAATGTTTGGGTCCTGACCACTCCATTTTGGATTGTCCGTCCTCCTTGATGTCTAAACGAGGTTTACAGAACCGAGCAGCTAAGCTGCATGTGCTGTTTCCCTCTGATGCAGCTTCAGTGGCATCGACGTCTTCCAGGGCCTCTACTTCCTCTCATGGATCTCAGGTAACCAAACATAAATCCAGCCGGTCCTCGAAGGGTAGATCTCCTTCCAAGTATCGAGATGCCTCCGGGCTTGCCCTCGAGGATTCCGCACCTGCAAAACAACCCCGGCGGGAAGCTCCGGCTTCCAAAGCTCCTCCTATGGGGTTACAGGTTGACATCGATGGCACGGCCTCGACCGATCACCTGTTAGAATGTTCTGGGGTACCGGCGCAACCTTCCGGTACCGAATTCCAGGCATTCATGGCGTCGATGGATCAGAATGTTCTATCCATGCAGCAGGCTATCACGGCCTTCATTCAAGCTACGACGCCGCTGATACCACAACAAACTCCGTTGTCGGTATCGGCTCCGGTACCGGCACCGACTGCATCGACATCGACCAGGATGCCGACTGCAGCGGTTCCCTGTCCAGGGATGCCCATCGGTACCGTACCGGTCCCGATGACGCCCGATGTCGATACCGCTCGGTACGCGTATCGAGCTTTAGAAGAGCACCCTGACAGTCGATACTTTGATTCCTCCGAAGACTCTGATGCATCGGAGGAGTCTGCTGAAGTGTCTATAGCTCTTCCTGAAGAGCCTTCTTCTCCAAAAAGAAGAATGTCTCCTCCAGAGGATTTGTCCTTTCAAGACTTCATCAAAGAAGTGGCTAAAGGGCTTTCTATTTCAGTATCCTCTGAATCAGAGCCTAGAGCTAAAACATTCGATATTTTAGGTTATTCTAAGGCTCCTAAGGAGGCAGTCACCTTGCCAATTCATGAGATTCTTTATGATCACATGATTGACTTATGGGAGACTCCTCTCACCATCTCTCCTCATTCTCGTAGGTTGGACACTATGTACTGTGTCCCTCCTTGTCCTGGGTTTCATAAAACACAGCTTCCTCACCATTCTATTGTGGTACAGTCAGCTATGAAAAAGATAAAGAGTGCAAAAAGACACTCCTCTGCTCCGCCAGGAAGAGAATGCAGGACCTTGGATGCTTTTGGTAAGAAAATCTTCCAAGCCAGTATGCTCATTGCCAGAATCAACTCCTATAGTCTTTATATGGGTATGTTTCTGAAAGAAGTTGCAGATAAGCTGCACACTTTCCTCCCTTTCCTTCCAGAGGATAAAAGGGAAGAATTTCTTATTTAGATTAAGCATACTCAAGATGTTTCAAAGTTTTCCAACCGTGCAGCTTTTGATTCCTTTGAGGGTGCCAGCAGAGCTTCGGCCATTGCCATAGCTGCACGCAGAATTGCTTGGCTCCAAGCTTCTGATCTGGAATCTTGGGTCCAAGATGGCTTGGGAAATCTTCCCTGTACAGGAGAAAACTTGTTTGGCAAAGATTGGCAAATAAAAGCCACTCAAATAGATGCAGAAAATTCTGCTTTGGATAGACTTTCCAAGTCAACCTCCATCCCTGCCAAGAAAAAACCTTTCAAAAAGTCTTTTTTCAAGAAAGGCAGATTCCATCCTACTTCTGGCCAACAATCATCTACAGGTCGTTTTGCTGCTAAGCGTCAGCAACCTAAACAGGCCAGGCCTAAGCCTACATGGGCTGCTGCAACTCAGCAGACCTAGCCTCCTCAGGGTTTTTGACTTGATGCTAGAGAACTTAGCCTTTCTGGCTCTGAAACAGCCAGAGCCTCTCACCATTCCAGGAAGGTTAGCTCATTTTGCTCCCAGATGGGAGCAAATTACAACAGAGCAGTGGACCCTCTCCATCATAAGGGAGGGCTACAAGCTTCATTTCTCAAACCTTCCCCCTCACACCATGGTGAGACATTTCAATTCTCCAGCATCTCTCCTCGACCTTCTAGGTCAGGAGGTAGCTGCCCTTCTTGTCCAAGGGGCAATAGAAGAAGTGCCTCTTCTTCAACAAGGGTCAGGGTTTTACTCCCCCTACTTTCTGATCCCAAAGAAAACAGGGGGCTACATACCCATATTAGATCTCAGAGAATTGAACGAATTTCTATGCAAGGAGAAATTCAAGATGCTTTCTCTAGGCACTCTCCTTCCATACCTTCAGAGTCAGGATTGGCTTTGTTCTCTAGATCTCAAGGATGCATACACACATGTCCTCATTCATCCATCTCACAGAAGGTTCCTCCGTTTTCTTTTCCAAGGAAAGCATTACCAATACAGGGTGCTTCCTTTCGGTCTGGCCTCTGCTCCAAGAGTGTTCACCAAATGCATGGTAGTAGTAGCTGCATTTCTTCGCATTCTGGGAATATTTGTATTCCCATACCTGGACGACTGGCTCATCCGAGCTCCATCTCAGTCAGAGGCCCAGACTTCCCTGGACGGCACAAGGCACATTCTGCAGTATCTGGGACTTGTGGTAAACCTCCCAAAGTCCCAGCTCACCCCTACTCAGTCCCTAGAGTTCATAGGGGCCTGGCTGGATACTATCACTGCAAGGGCCTATCTTCCTCAGGCCCGTTGCCTACGCCTAGTGCACTTAGCCTCCCAAATTCAGTCAAAGAGCCATTTAACTGCCCTGGAGATGCTACAACTGCTAGGCCACATGGCATCCACAGTGCATGTGGTACCCTATGCTCGCCTTCACATGAGAGCAGCTCAATGGACTTTGTCCACCCAGTGGACTCAAGCATCAGGAGCTCTCTCAGACCAAATAGCAACCTCCAAACGCCTTTTTTGGTCTCTCCAGTGGTGGATGTCCACCCAAAATCTGTTGCTGGGGTCCCCCTTCCAACAGTTGTTGCCCCAGGTAACCCTCACAACAGATGCCTCCCAAACAGGTTGGGGAGCTCATCTACAAGACCTCTCCACTCAGGGCATTTGGTCTCCACAGGAGACCTCTCTACATATCAACCACTTGGAGCTTCGAGCAGTTTTTCTAGCTCTCAAGGTCTTTCATACCCTGCTCAGCTACAAGACAGTCTTCATTCATACGGACAATCAGGTAGCCATGTTTTACATAAACAAGCAAGGAGGAACTGGCTCTGTCGCTTTGCAACAAAGCTTTAAGATTGTGGGCCTTCGCCAGAGAGCATCAAATCCATCTCCTGGCCGTATACCTCCCAGGAATCCAAAACTCTTGGGCAGACAGACTCAGTCGAGTTCTGCTTCCATACGAATTGTCCCTGCACATGGACCAAGTACTCAGAATCTTTCAAGAGTGGGGCACCCCGGACATAGACCTCTTTGCAAGTCCGTGGAATGCCAAACTTCCCCGGTTCTGTTCCAGAATTCCGTGTCAGGGAGTTCAGGCCAAGGATGCCTTCCTCCTTCACTGGGGTCAAGACTTCCTGTTTGCCTTTCCACCCATTCCTTTAATTCCCAAGACTCTGTTCAAGCTCCAGAGGGATCAAGGATCCATGATCCTCATAGCTCCACGCTGGCCATGCCAAGTGTGGTACCCTCTACTTCTGCATCTCTCCCAAGCTCCCTCCCTAGACTTGGGAGCTGCTCCAGACCTCCTGTCCCAGGAGGAGGGGACTTTGTGGCACCCAAACCCCAAGTCCCTTCACCTCAGAGCTTGGTTGCTGAAGGCCTAGACCTTCAATGTTGGAATCTTTCTCAGCAGGTGAAGGATATTCTCCATGCTTCCAGAAAACCTTGTATTAGACGTTCCTATGCTTTTAAATGGAAACGATTTTCCATTTGGTGTGCTGAGAAGGGTCTTGACCCTCTAGCACTACCTTTGAATTCTCTATTGGAATATCTCCTGCATCTCTCCAATGCAGGCCTTGGCAAATTCAGTAAGGGTCCATTTGAGTGCTATTGCAGCATCCCTTAAGCCTATTAATGGACAGCCTATTTCCTCTCATCCTCTTATTGCAAGATTCATGAGAGGCCTAACTTTAACTAAACCTCCCATTAGGCCTCCTCCGGTGGCATGGGATTTAAATCTGGTTCTTGGTCAGCTTATGAAGCCACCTTTTGAACTCTTAGCCACTACCTTCTTGAAATTTCTTTCCTGGAAGGTTATTTTCCTCATTGCAGTCACCTCAGCTCGCCGCATCAGTGAACTGCAGGCCTTAGTGGCTAATCCGCCTTATACAAGGTTCCATCATGGTAAGGTAGTCCTTAGGACCAATCCACACTTTATGCCTAAAGTGGTTTCACCTTTTCATCTTAATCAAGAGGTGTATTTACCTGTCTTTTTTCCAGGTCCTCATGCATCAAGTGCAGAGAGGAATCTTCATACCCTGGATTGTAAGAGGGCTCTCGCCTTTTACTTACAAAGGACACAGCAACATAGAAAGTCTTCTCAACTCTTTGTTGCCTTTGATCCCTCTCATTTGGGACTTCCAGTCTCTAAGAGGACACTGTCCAATTGGATTGCTCAGTGTATTTCTTTCGCCTACCAGAGTAAGAACCTTTCTCTGGAAGGCCATGTCACAGCTCATAATGTGAGGGCCATGGCCACCTCTATGGCTCATCTAAATTCTGTGTCCATTGACCAGATTTGTCGAGCAGCCACCTGGGCCTTGGTTCATACCTTCACAGCCCATTACTGTTTGGACAAGGACTTCCGCCGGGATGCCTTGTTTGGTCAGGCTGTTCTCAAACACCTGTTCCATGCTTAATCAACTCCTGCCCTCCTTCCCTGAATGGATGCCTGAGATCCATAGGAGGAGATAGAGCCCTTCACAGGGTCTCATAACCTTGGGGATCTCCCAGGCATCTCTAGCTAGGGAGTCCCCATATGTGAAGACTCATTCCTGCTTGTTCCTGGAGATAGCACAGTTACTTACCTGTAACAGGTGATCTCTGGGAACAGCAGGAATAAGTCTTCACAACCCACCCACCTCCCCTAGGAGTTGTATCTCTCTATCTATTTTTTTCCTTTCTTCTCTCTCTTTGTCTCAGCTTTAAAACTCGAACTGGGGAGAGGCGGTTAGGAAAGGCGGGAAGGCAGCGCACAGGCGCTGTGGGATGCTCCCAAAAGCTTTCCTTTTTGGGAAGCTGGGGAGCGTTCCCGCGCAGGCTCCGTCGGTACCGACGTACCCATATGTGAAGACTTATTCCTGCTGTTCCCAGAGATCACCTGTTACAGGTAACTGTGCTTCCCTGTTTAATGTACATTCCCAAATTTAAGTTACAATGTTAACCACTTTGGAAGGCACTGAATGCAAATATGTCTCATGAATATTCATTAGGGACATCCTGCAAACCAGACTGGATTGTGGCACTCCAGGACTGGAGTTTGCCATCCCTGCTTCAAATTGCATGGTATCCAATTAATTACCATTCCAGATTTTCTTAATTACAGGAAATGCAAACTGGATAATTGTACATTTCCTGCAATATGTGTGGTTCCTGAAAACTAGCCAACAAATGTATCAATTTAGTCCAGTAAAAAGATATCACTTCATATTTGTCTTTTTTATTTGTTAACCTCCTTTTCCATGCATTTAACCAACCAGGGTTCAATTCCCGCCAGCACTCCTTGTGACCTTGGGCAAGTCACTTAACCCTCCATTGCCTCGGAAGAAAGGCCTGGCAATCTACTTCCAGTGACACTGTCAAGAAAACCCAGGAGCTTCTGGATCGCCAGGAGTCAGAACTGACTCGAAGGCATACATTGCATTTGCAAGTGGACCAGCATGGAAGTCACGTTATTTTATCTGCGACATGGGCAGAGTATTGCAGATTATTGGCTTTAAGTTTATGAGGGATGAAGGTATAGGATTTAATGTGCACTTTTAAAAGAACTGGAATATAAGTACCCAGGATATTTTAAACAATGAGGGCAATAAACTAAGCCCTTTCCATAGGTAAAATGGGATTTTAACCACAGATGTTAAGGCTTTGATTGTATTGTTCAACCTGTAGGTAGTAAAATTATGCAGAGATGCCAAGTCTCACTCAGGAGTATGCCAGTCTGTAAAGCCTCGCGCACACTCGCAGTCTTCCAGCTCCTCCTCTCTCTCATTAGAACCTGCCAGTGCACTGATCCTATCACTGCTTTCAAGAGAGGCAACTATAAATGGAAAAAAGCCAGGTAGCCACACCAGCAGAAAGAAATCTGAGCACATCTTTCTGCATACTTTGCCTCTCCCTGCTCCATCCCTTTCATTGCATCTAAAAGGAACCTGCTGTGAAACCTATCTGCATACTGTTAGTCACTGAGTGAAAGCCAGTTTTCAGCTCGGAGAATTTCTCAGGTAATTGTTTAAATACTTGGGCAAATTCCTTTCGAATCTGCCCTTTTATTGCCTCCAGTCTGTCTATAGCCTTTCAGAGGCATCAAAGAAAGGTAAATGTCATTCGATGTTACTTCTTTCATTTGCAAAGTAATACATCTTTCTAGAACTAGGTCAGACAGTGCGTCTGGGGAATATCTTATCTTTTGGCCTTTAATCTCACTCTATGGGATGGTCCAACCTTGGATTCTCTGAGTCTTCATATTGCTGGACAATATTTTATTTATTTATTTGGACACATTTTTATACCGCTCCTTCCAGTGATCAGCAGCGGTTTACATTTAACAATTAAACTCTGCACAGTTAGCAGTTACATATAACAGTACTCATTGAGTGAAGTGGTGTTGCCACGGATGGAGATTGGAGATATGTGCATAGTATTTGCCAGTCAAAGCTATGTGCGTATTTTCCAGTGAGAACGTTACATGCTGGAAAGCAGGTACAGTTTTTGCATGCAGTTTTTCTGGGGGCAATAGTAAAAGCAAAAGCCCCTGTTGACTTTTGCTTTCATTATTGATACAAACCATGCAGGGGAACGTGCTTGCAGAGTTTGCATCAATGAAGCTGGTTATGACTATTGCCCCTATAGTGCCAGCCCCTTATACACATAGCCCTTCTTGGACTTCCTTCTACCAGTCTTTCCGGTTATTTCTACTCCCTCGCTCTTCTGTCTTTTTTTTCTCAGCCCTTAATCTCGCCACAGCTGATGACAGCTCTTTCCAAGTTGCTCCTTTTTCAATTTTTTTCCACTGCAAGCATTTTTGTCATGGGCATTCTCCCTTTCTCATCTTAAGTCTCCTCTCCCTTTTCATGAGTGCTAGTTCTAATCCTGATCATTAAAGTACAAAGAAGCATTATGCTGCATATCATATGTAGTGTATGTAAAGCAGTTTTAGATTTGAAAGATGCCATCTAGAAAAATAAGGGCCTGTTTACTGTCGTACGGTAACTTCTTATACTTTGTATTTATTTTTTCTCCTAACATGTATTAAGTGCAAAGGCTGTGTGGTGTTGGGAGAATGGTAAATAAATGCCTAGCACAGGGCCAGCCCATCCACCAGATGAACAAGGTGGCTGCCTAGGGCAGCAGACTCTGGTGGGTAGCACAGCATGAGTTTTTGAAATAGCAGCTTTGTGCCATCACCTTGGTACCTGTGACAGGCCAATGCTCTTCAGCAGCCTTGGCATGAAAACCGTGGCCTGAACGCAACTTCCTGTTGGAGGGGGCAGGAGCGGCAGGCCATGAGTGTGTGTGCAGGCGCCGACTTGCATGGCCTGCCAGGGCACAGAAGTGATGGCACAAAGCCACTACTTTTAAATCGGGGAAAGCGTTGTCCTGTTGCTGCCGTCCCCCCTACCCTCTCCCCGGCAATGAGAAGATTGATTGATTGATTGGGCGGAGGAGACAGTTTGGCAGGAGGAGAGGGGCGGTGGGGTGGCTGAAACCCTTGGGTCATTCCTGGCCCTGCAGCTAGCAGAGAGTCACACACTTAACAGCATGGACCCACATTACATGCATTGGCATAGTGTGAATGCACCCATGCTGTCTACCAATGCATGCAATGCGGCACCTCAGTGCTAACCACTACAAAAACCCACTCTTTGCATCCCTGATCAATCCCCACCAGCCAGTCACAAGTGTCCTCCCCAAGAGTGAGTCCCCGAGTAGTGACTCCATGACCTATCTCACCCATAACCCACACTAAGTGGTTAGCATGGGATTTTTATTGCATGCTGTTTATAGCATGCTACAGCCATTAGCAAAATCCTTTTTGATTAAAATAGGCATGAATGTTCTCAAGCTGGAACATATAATAAAAATACAACCTAAGAATTCACAAAATTTGGCAATGAAAGGTTAACCCAGAGTCAACTGCTCCACCCAAACTCCGTATCTTATCTTTCACCACAATTGTAATTCCTTCCCAGTTTAAATTGGTCAGGTGGTTGAGCAACAATCCCTATTCACTCATAAAAGCTTTGGTTTTTTTCTTAGAATTCAGCTGAAACTTATTCTCCTCCATCCATCCCTTTATCATTGCTAAACAGCAGTGTTTGAGCACCAAAGGGATGTACAGCTGGATGCTTGCAAAAAGCTGGATATGGACCACACATTTGGATAGAGTACTAACAAAGGTGCTAAAAAGATCTTAAAAAAGTAAGGGATTGCCAAATTTTAAGGGCCATTGCTGACACATCTCCAAACAAAAGTTTCTGTACTGAAATCTATCATCTAGAAATGATTCAGAACATCTCAGAAGAGTACGTGCCACAGACACAGATAGTTGTCAAATGTCTGAAAAGAATAGAGCAGTTTCAAACTTAAATCCAATAGCACCAGTTTTCCTGTATCCCAGTTAACCCCATAGGTTATCAACCATACTCAACAAAACTGTTTGAGAACTGTGGTACCACCGAAACTGGACTAATGTATGTCACATAGATCCTGATCATCCATAAGTTTCTGCAACTGATTAAGAACTACAGAAATGGAGGATTAGGTATTAGTCAAAAATGTTCAAATTTTCTAGGATCTAATATAGATTTTTGCAAAAACGGCCATACCACAGTTACTTTAAACCATCACTGACCTGATGAACTATTTATAATCGGTTGTATCACACTTGTCATTGCTCCCCCAGTTAAAAAGAGCATACTTGATGGGCACAGATCAAGACATACTATACAAATCTAAGTTTCTCTTTTTTTTTCTACAGTAAACTATAAAAATCAAAAACAGTGGTTCGGACATTGACTTCACATACCCTCATCCAAACTTAATCTCTTTGCCTCCCCAACCTGATGACCTTACATATCAAAGGCATAGATTTGATTATTTTATTTATTATTTATTTATTTGTTTTTATATACCGCACTTTTTCAGATCAGTGCGGTTTATATATAACAAGAACAATAACTGGTTTACATAGAACAGGTTTGCATCAAACAGGTAACAGGTAGGCTACATGGAACAAATTTACATCAAATTGGTATTAACATGAACCGTTAACAGTAAACAATAAACATTACAAGGGTTTGTGTAGGACAGTTTGGGTAGGAACCATAGGAGAACAGATATATCCTAGTATTGAGGGGGGAAGTTAAATATTAAGTGATAGCTATAAGTTACACTTAGGACTTGTTTAGGGTAGCTGGCTGTGGGCTAGTTGGAAAAGGTATGTTTTTAGTGCCTTCCTAATTACATTGTCCAACAATGCACTCTCCATATGCCTTTTATACAGAGCACCTCAGTCAGATACCCTAGACCTTTCCTTACTGCTTGAGTCAGCTTGCACCCCCCAAACCACAACACACCCACTCATCATCCTAGGTGACTTTAACTTGTCCTCAACTACACAAAAACAGGCCGCTACCTTTCTAGAAGCCATGGATACCTTACACTTCACCCAGATTCTCAACTCACCTACCCACTACAAGGGTAATACCCTGGACCTAATCTTCGTACCACACAATATTATGACTACCTCTCATATTCCACACGTCATCTACCCTGTCCCATGGTCAGACCACTCACTGATACTCTTCTCCTTTCCCTTCCATCACCAGAAAAGCACATACCCCCCCCCCCCCACCTTCACAGACTCGCAAATTTAAACAATTCAACATCGGCCTATTCCTTAAACAAGTAAACACCCCAACTAGAATTGATCCCTAACAATGAATCCAATTTATACTCTCAAATTAACAGATGGAACACGATCATGACCACAGCCCTGCAGCACCCACTAAACCACTTCCACGGAATCTCCACACCTTGGTATTCTAAATCATTACACAATTTAAAAACAGAACTCCAATGACTTGAATGCCGCTGGTGTCGCCTATGTGACCCCCTCTAGTCACACCTCCTACTCTGAACAGCTCCGCAACTACTGCCTTGAAACTCTTAAGCAGAAATGAGAATATAATGAAAATATAATCCTGCGCTTCATAAATAAACCAAGGGAATTATTCTCCATTACTAAAGCCCTTTTAAAAGAAACACCAAACCAAGAGACGGAAGATAAAGTTTCCCCATAAACCATAGCAGACCACCTCTGCTCCAAATATTCCTCACCCCCATCTGGAATCAGCATTCATAGAGAGGTTCACACATCTAATGTAACCCCCACAACAACTTGGAACCAGTTCTACCCCCCCATCCCTTGAAAACATAATAACTGTTATTAAAAACCTTAACACCACTACCTCTGCTCTTGACCCATGCCCAATCACTTGGATTAAAAGTACGAAGGAAATATTCAGCCCCTTCATCTGATCCATGATTACAACCTCCCTTAGAAATGGACTCATGCCAGCGCCCCTCAAAATGAGCTCCATTCGACCCATCCTAAAAGGGAACAAACTGGACCCCACATCACCAGCTTCCTACAGACCGATATCAAGTATCCCTCTCTTAGCAAAAATAACTGAAAAAATTGTACAAAATTAGCTTCAAAATCACATTGACCGCTCCCCCCCCCGACCCATTCCAACATGGCTTCAAAAAGAATCATGGTGTAGAAACCTTGATCACGCCTCTTCTAGACTCTGTACTATCATGCACCCAATCCCCCAACCAAGGTTGCCTACTAATTTTCCTTGACATCTCAACTTTTGACTCCCTCCCCATAAACATCTCCTCTACAGACTTCATGGCATTGGCCTTAGAGACACCACCCTAAAGTGGTTCCACTCATATCTCGAAAACAGAACACAACAGGTACGAATTGCAATAAAATCTCCCTACCTTTCACACAATCCCAGAGTCCCCCAAGGCTCCAGGCTATCTGCCCTCCTCTTTAACATCTTCCTCCAACCCATATGCAAAATATTTCAAGAATATCACATGCAATATCAGCTATACGCGAACGATATAATGTTCTTCACCCCCTTAAACATCTCCATGACAAACTTCACCAATATCATCAACTGCTTCACCAAGTTAACACAATGGCTCAATCAACATAACCTCATAATTAATCAAACCAAAACGGAAGCTATACACATCTTTTCCAATCCATCCTTCGTTCCCCCCAACCTCTATTATCCATCACAGTAAAGACCGAAGTCAAATATCTAGGCCTAATAATAGACCAAAATCTCACCTTTCAAGAGCAGATAAAAAGGACAACTAATGTTATCTACAGGAAACTACAAACCCTGAGGAATCTCCTCCCCTTGCTAAATCCAGACTCCTTCTGAACTGTCTGCCAGGCCTTAACAACTTCGACCACTGACTATTGCAACATCATATACCACGGTCTCCCAAAATATACCCTACACCCCCTCCAGATAGCGCAGAACACAATTGCGTGCCTAATAACCAACACACACAGACAGGTCCTTAAGGACCTCTACTGGCTCCCTATATAGGCAAGGATAAAATTTAAAACTATCACCTTAATACACAAAGTACTACACCATGAATCTGCCCCCTGCCTACACTCGCTCCTTTCAAAACTACACTCCACCAGATCATGTAGATCAAACACAGCAAACATCTTAAACATACCTTTACAGAAGAAAAAGTGCACACAATCCACATGCAACTGATCTTCTCCATCTATGCTCCCTCTGTATGGAATGCCCTCCCTCCTAGGCTAAGAGGATGTGCCAACCATTCGGAATTCCGCAAAAAGCTTAAAACCTTCCTCTTCAGCGAATACTTCAACCTGCCCCATAATTATTAGATCCCCCCTCCTTACGCCTATCCCCACCTCCCACCCCCCACTGGAAATATGTAAATAGTTATGCGAAAAAGGTTCCTTTGTTCAAACTGTTATTGTTACTTGTAAAACAGTTGTGAAAACACTGTTACCTTATGTTTATTGTAAACCGTTTTGAATTGCAGAAATATGGTATATAAAAAAATGTTAAATAAATAAATTTATCTGTATCCCTACTATTTTATCATGGAAAAACCTGGCCAACATTTCACAGCTATGCTGTGGTTCTTTTTTTTTTTATTTGATTTTCAGTCAATTACAATAACCAAAAAAGAAGAAAGGTAAATCCAGAATAACTATACAGGAAAAAAAATACAGAATAGAAATAAAACAATGATAAAGCCCACATTAAGAAATACCGGCTGAGAATAATACAAAAAAACATGAACAAAATTAAGCAAACAAGGCAATAAAGCCTACAATTTAAGAGGTTTTAATGCTCTCACTTGGTTTGCAGCTTGTCGTGCTGTGAGGTCTTGCGTGCATCAGTGATGCTGAGAGCTAAACTATCGGTAGTTTAACTACTGGCAGGGTCTCCCAAGATGGACAGGTCTCAGCTGAGGTTCCAGACCAAGACAAACCACCCATCTGGGCAGCAGCAGAATGGGATAGTGTTGACGGCGGAGGATCACATTTCTGTGACAACGGCAACAACACCAAACTTAAACTGCGCGGAAGAAAGGCCCGGCAATCTACTTCTGTATCTTGCCATGAAAACCCAATAGATAATTACAACAAAACAAATTGTGCTATGCTGCTGGAAGATGAGACCCCCAGGTCGGAAGGCACTCAACTAGCTACTGGGGAAGAGCTGAAGACTTTTCAGAGTAAAGCCAGCATTTATGATGTGGTTGGATCAAAGCCCTCGGGAAGTCTGACTGCTGATGTAGCTGCGCATGAAATGAAAGTCAGAAGCTGTAAAGATGTCTTACGCATTGGAACATGGAACGTACGAGGCATGAACCAAGGGAAGTTGGAGGTGGTCAAGAATGAAATGGAACGTGTACAACTTGATCTGTTGGGTGTCAGCGAACTGAAATGGACTGGCATCGGGCACCTTGCATCAGTTGATCACATGGTCTGCTATGCTGGAAATGAAAGACAAAGAAGAAATGGTGTTGCATTTATAATAAAGAAGAAACTTGCAAGAACTGTAATGAAATACAATGCAGTCAGCGAACGCTTAATCTCTATTCGTCTACGAGGAATGCCTATCAACACAACTATAATTCAAGTATATGCCCCAACAACAGCTGCAGAAGAGAATGAAATTGAAGAGTTCTATGAACAAGTACAAGCTGAAATTGACAGAACATGCAAACAGGATATCCTGATAGTCATGGGTGACTGGAATGCAAAAGTTGGCAACAAAGAAGAAGGCAAAGTATTTGGAAAATATGGACTTTGCAACAGAAATGAAGCTGGAGAAAGACTGATAGAATTCTGCAAGACCAACGATCTATTCATCTCAAACACCTTCTTCCAGCAACACAAGCGGCGACTGTACACATGGACTTCACCCAGTGGATTGTATAAAAATCAAATTGACTACATCTGTGGAAGTCAACGATGGAAAAGCTCTGTAACATCAACAAAGACAAAACCTGGAGCTGACTGTGGTACAGATCATCAACTACTAGTATGCAAACTCAAGCTAAAGTTTTAAAAAGAGCAAACCACTCATGAATGCAGCAAAATATGACCTTGAGAATATACCACTGGAACTTAAAGACTGCCTGCAAAATCGATTTGTTGCTTTAGATACAAATGACAGAGCTCCGGAAGAGTTATGGAATGACATCAAGAAGGTTGTGTTGGAAGAAAGCGAGAAGTCTCTACAAAAGGTGAAAAAGCAAAAACGGCCAAAATGGATGACGGAAGAAACTCTGAAAATTGCCCAGAAACAGAGAAGCTAAAGCCAGAGGAGAAAGAACGACAATCGCAGATCTCAACAGAGATTTCCAACGTGCAGCAAGACACGACAAGGAAAAGTACTACAATGACACTTGCAAGGAAATAGAAGCAGAAACTATTAGAGGAAGAACAAGATCGGCTTTCCTAAAGCTACAAGAGTTAAAGAAAAAGTTCCAGCCTCGAATTGGAATGTTACAAGATGCTCAAGGTTCTATGTTGAATGATGATGAGAAGATCAAGAAAAGGTGGAAGGAATATACAGAGTTTTTATATGATAAAGATCAAGTGGACCAGCAGCCGTTGCAACCTGTACCTTATGATCGGGAACCATTGGTGATGAAAGAAGAAGTTGAAGCAGCATTGAAAGCCTTATCAAAGAACAAAGCACCAGGCATTGATAGCATTCCCATAAACGTATTGCAGCAATCTGATGCAGCTGTTACCATACTTACAAGGCTCTGCCAAGAAATATGGAAGACAACATTATGGCCAACTGACTGGAAAATATCTGTGTTTATACCAATACTAAAGAAAGGTGATCCAACTGACTGTGGAAATTATCGCACAGTCGCTCTGATCCCACATGCCAGCAAAATTCTACTGAAGATTATTCAAAAGAGACTACAACCATACCTGGAACAAGAACTACCTGAAGTGCAAGCAGGGTTCAGGAAAGGGCGAGGAACGAGAGACATCATTGCAGATGTGAGATGGATCCTTGAAAAGACTAAAGAATACCAAAAGAATATCTATTTGTGCTTTATCGACTATAGCAAGGCTTTTGACTGTATAAACCATGAGAAACTCTGGGCCACATTAAGAAGCATGGGTATACCAGAACACCTGATCGTTCTCTTACACAATCTGTAGATTGATTAAGAAGCAACAGTTCGAACGGAACAAGGAGAAACAGAATGGTTTAAAATAAGCAAAGGTGTAAGACAAGGCTGCATACTTTCCCCCCTACCTGTTTAATTTATATGCAGAACAAATCATCAGAGAAGCAGGATTGTATGAAGACAACAGAGGTGTGAAGATTGGTGGAAGACTCATCAACAACCTTCGCTATGCTGATGATACCACATTACTGGCTGAAAGTGAAGATGATCTGAAACATTTGCTTCTCACAATCAAAGAACATAGTCTCAAAATGGGCCTGCACCTTAATGTAAAAAAGACAAAGATCATGACAACTGGCATAATCAACAGGTTCATCGTTGAAGGAGAAGAAATTGAAATTGTGAACAACTTTAACCTACTTGGATCAACTATCAAAAAAGAAGCAACAAGCAGTCAAGAAATCAGACAACGCATTGCTCTTGGCAGAATGGCTATGAAAGACCTAGATAAGATTCTCAAGAGCATAAATGTCTCTCTCCATACAAAGATTCGATTTGTTCAAGCCATGCTAATTTCAATAACATCATATGGATGTGAAAGCTGGACAGTGAAAAAGACAGACTGGAAGAAAATTGATGCCTTTGAATTATGGTGCTGGCGGCGAATACTGTGTATACCATGGACTGCCCGAAGAACAAACCAGTCGGTACTAGAGATCAAACCTAAGCTTTCTTTAGAAGCTCAGATGACAAGACTTCGACTTTCATACTTTGGACACATCATGCGAAGAGAGAGATCATTAGAGAAAGACATCATGCTTGGCAAGATTGAAGGTCAACGCAAAAGAGGAAGGCCAGCAATGAGATGGATCGATACAATAACAGCAGCTACGGGTACCAGTCTGTCAACAATGAGACGCCTGACTGAAGACCGAACACAATTTAGGATAGCTATCCAGAGGGTCGCCATGAGTCGACTCCGACTCGACGGCACTTAACAACAAACTCATCCATTATTATCCCCCAGTGAATTGCCCTGACGTTCAATCAGAAATTTTTCTAAATGAGAGACATCAGCGAAAACAAAGGAAGCCCCTTCAAAATTAATAATACATTTACAAGGGAAACGTAAGAAAAACGTGGCTCCTAAAGTGAGGACCTGAGGCTTCAATCGCAAAAATTGCCTTTGTCTAAGTTGAGTCTCGTGAGAGACATCAGGGAAAATGTTTAGAGTTTGACCACAGAATTTAGCAGATTTAACTTTAAAGAAAGCACGCAAAGTACGCTGCTTCACTTCAATAGAAGAAAAGGTAGCCAATAATGTGGAACACAAACTAATGGTATCCAAAGAGTCTTCTAAAAAAAGCGGTCAAATTGGAAATGACAGGAACAGTCTCATCCAGCCCCCCTTCAACAGGATTGGTATTCTTAATACTAGACGGAAGGTAATAAATTTGAGAAACTTCAATAGGTTCCTGAATAGCTAATATTTCTTTAAAATATTTATCCGAAAGAATTCTAGACAATAACAGCGAAGACTGAGGAAAATTCAAGAAACGTAGGTTGCAGGAACGAAAGGAATTCTCAAGGGCCTCCAGCCTAGAATGCAGTATCAAAGAATCTTTTATCCTGGCAACATTGGCGGCACAAAGCGGGAGCACCTGAGAACCCATTTTAGCAACTGCCCTATCCACCAGACCAACCTTCTCATCAAGTTGCTGGAGAGATACAACAGCTTCTTGAGAGAAGGTACATAATGAGTTTAACGTGGAGGACATTTTCTTATCTATAGAGAGCAAAATGCCCCAAACATCCTGTAACGTAATCTCAGCATCTGAAAGCTTGGCCGGTAGTTCAGTAACACTGCTCAAGGCAGCAAATTGAACTGGAGAAGGCAAGGTAATAGAAGCTTTAATATTGCTTACCAACTCAGAAGACTCTCTGGATAAAACAGGGAACTGTGAGGGCACAGGCACAGGAGGAGGAGACCTCACACCAGAACTTAGGGAGGCTCCATCTGGAGAGGACTGCGCAAGTGGAACAGGTGCAAAATGTTTGTCCAGGGGGCCGGCCGATTTAACTCTGGCATCGGCCGCCGGACTCTTAGTCGCAACTTTAGCCTTCCGTTTCCCCATAGTAATATACAAACAGGGAAAGGAGACTGCACCACACTAGCACCGCTGTGTCACTGAAGGGGTGCCAAAGGGGCAGATCCAGGCCCTTTGACCACGCCCCGCGGACACGCTCTGCGGTCACAAAAAGAACAGAAAATATAACAAGGAAGAGGACCCTGGGCGCGCCTGCCCGATCTTCCAGAGCACACAGCAATGCAGAGCACAGTGTCCACTCAGCAGCAGTCCCAGAGCTGATGATCTGCCCAATACACCTCCAGCGTCTCTCAGCCAAATCCAAGGAACCAGGCTACAGAGGTAAGATTTTAAAGGACCAAAAGTCCCCGCTGGGTGGGGGGTGCCCCAGGTGCACCGCTCTGCGGTCACAAAAAGAACAGAAAATATAACAAGGAAGAGGACCCTGGGCGCGCCTGCCCGATCTTCCAGAGCACACAGCAATGCAGAGCACATGTCCGCTCAGCAGCAGTCCCAGAGCTGATGTTCTGCTCAATACACCTCCAGCGTCTCTCAACCGAATCCCGCTATGCCGTGGTTCTGACTCACTCAATGGATCTCTGGATTCAGTAAGTAATCTTTTGTGATCTTTGATCCATCCAACAGATTCTGAAGCAATTTAGAATAATAAATCCTTTTCACGTCGAGGATTGCTCTGTGCTTGTTTCCTCCAAGAATCCGTATCATTAGTGTTCCCTAACTTGCATCACAACTCTGGCCTTGTTTCCTGAGTGCATCTGATCTTGTCCGACCACCTTGGAATATCAGATGTTACAGCCTGGAAGAAAGGTCTGGCAATTGCCTTCAGTCACACCTTGTCAAGAAAACCCAGGCAATAGTCATAACATGGACACGATCCATAGGGTCACTAGGAGTCGGTAATAATTTACATCACACTCTTTCTGCTCAATGCACTTGCTTTTATCTCCCAGAGAGCCTCCATAAACTTTGGAGCAAATTTCCTAGGTCCTAGACATACTTTCATTTTTGAAGTTGGACTTTTAAATAAGAAACTTGCCTCTGAGTCCCAAACCTGTACTTACGAGGTGTGACAAAAAAGAAACAAGATTGTCCCATAAATGTTTTATTACAAAATCTACAGAGAAATTATGCATTGTCCCTGTCAAAGTAATCCCCCCAGAGTTAATGCACTTCTGCATTCACTTCTGCCATGTATGAAAGCACTCTGTAAAATCCTTCTCCTTGAGGTCCCTCAGCTCCCTCGTCACAGTGGCCTTGATCTCTTCTACAGAGGCAAAATGAGTTCCTTTGAGCACAGTCTACAACCTGGGGAAGAGCCAGAAGTCGCACGGTGCGAGATCTGGGGAATAAGGAGGGTGGTCGAGAGCTGTGATGTTTGTTGGCCAAGGACTGCCTCACACTGAGCGCGGTGTGTGCGGGCACATTGTCGTGGTGGAGCAGCCACGACTTGTCTCTCCACAGAGCCGAACCCGATCATGGAGGTGATTGAGAACCTGCTGGTAGAAGTGATGATTAACTGTCTGAACCTCAGGCACAAACTCATGATGGACCATGTGATCATCTTGACCTTGATCCTTGATTTGGACATGCGCGCCTTCTTGGGTCTGGGTGACAGTCAGGTCTTCCACTGCAGGCTCTGTCTCTTGCTTTCAGGGTTGTACTGGAAGACCCAAGTCTCGTCTCCTGTGATGACTCGGACAACGAACTCTGGATCTTCTCCAATCTTCTTTAGCAAGTCTTGACAAACATTGACCCGGTGCTCCTTCTGGTCGTCTTATAAAAGCTTGGCCACCATCTTGGCGCACACCTTCTGCATCCCCAGCTCCTGCACCAAGATGGTCCGCGCTGACTCCCTGTTCAGGCTGAGCTCCTCAGCTATCATCCGCACCGTCAATCTGCGATCACTCCGCACCAGCTGGTTCACTCTGTCAGTGTTCTCTGCCGTCTTTGTCGTGGAAGGCCATCTTGGGGTCATTCTCTACCTCTTTGCGGCCAGTCTTGAAGCATTTGTGCCACTCGAAGACTCACAGCCTTGACATTTGCATCTTCTCCATAAGCCTTTTGGAGAAGTTGGAGACACTCAGTTGGGCCCTTCTCCAACTTAACCAGAAATTTCAAGTTGATTCTTTGCTCCATATTTCTGCCACCTCCGGTTGCGTGACAAAGTGATGGAGCAGTGTGCTACAAAGAAACCAGAAAAAAAACCAGAGTGAAAGAGATGAAAAATATTATAGCAGAATAGTGGCGAGATGTTGCACAGCACAGTGACATAAGTGGTTAGCCAATTGGCATTGAGTCATGGGCATGGCTGCCACAGTTTCGTTTGTTTTTGGCACACCTTGTATGCTTCCTTCTTTATTTTTGGAAGTATAACTGATATCTTATGCAAACCCTCATAAATTTGTCCAAATCCACAGAACTCTCATCATAAATTTCCTTCACAACCAAGTGGGACAGAGTACAAGTCAGAACCTTCTATCAACACTCAAAAGGAATTAAAAATTGTCTGATTAGGCCACAGTATATTACAAGTCTATTTTCTGTTCTCTGATTGCAGAACGAGTTCTGCCAAAATAAGTCAAATCTAAAATATTTCATATAAGTACCCTGTTATAAAATTGCCCACTGATATACTTGCAGAATTATCCATTGTTCTCATGGATATTTGGGTACATGGTTGTGTATATTTTCATGTGTTGTGTTTGAGTATGTGCATCTGTGTTTGCAGGTATGTATGGTTGTGTCTGCCAGGAATTAGAGGAGATTTATTTATTTAGACAGATTTGTATACCACCTTATCCTTCATTCAAAGTGGTCACATCACAATTGGAGGGTTACATTTAACATGAGGGTACTTAACAACATTATACAATGAACTCGTATGTCTAGTTGGGATGAGTGGATATCGAGTTGGCGGAGGTAGTTGCATTACCTTTCGGGTGGAGACTGTTGTCTGTCTGCTCATAGGCTTCTGTAAAGAGCAGGGTTTTAAGGGCCTTGCGGAAGTCTATGATGTCATTTAATGCCCTCAGGCTCGTTGGGAGGGAGTTCCAAAGTGTGGACGCCAGTAGTGAAGGAGCTCTTCTTGAAGTCGTTTATTTAGTCTTGTGATACCTGAAGGTTTGCCGATCATGTTGTCATTATTGGTCCTTCTTGGTCTATTGCTGATATCCCTTGTTATGATATCTTGGAGTGCATCTGCCGAGAGATGGTGAATGATTTTAAAGATGATCAGGATTGTTTTAAATTTTGCTCTGGCCATCATTGGGAGCCAGTGCAGTTGCTGTAAGATGGGGGTGATGTGCTCAGTTCTTGGAGTGTCTGTAATGATGCGTGCTGCAGTATTTTGCACCATTTGGAGTGGGTGTAAAGTCTGCTGAGGGAGGCCTTGATATAACGAGTTTCTGTAATCAAGCAGAGGTGTGATGAGTGCTTGGCACACTGTGCGGACGTGGTCCTGGCGGATTATTGGCTTGATCTTTCTGATGATTCTCAAACGTTGATAGGCCTTGTTTGCGGTTTTGGTGATGTGAGATTTCAGGTTCAGAGCTCTGTCCATTGTGATGCCCAGGTACTTAACTTTGATTTCTATGAGTTTGTCTAGAATGCTGATGGTTTGTGGTGGAATGAAGGTGGGGTTCCTGGTGACGAACATTGCCTCAGTTTTATCGTAGTTGACCGTCAGGTTATTGGTTTTGAGCCAGACATTCATGTCTTCAAGGCATCTGGTTATTGTTGTGGTGTTAAGTGCTAGTAGGTTAATTGGAGCATATACCATGATGTTGTCAGCATAGATGTGATGGTGGAGTTTGTGGCGTTTGATGTTGCATATGGGTTGGATGTAAATATTAAAGAGCATTGATGACAGGGCTGAACCTTGTGGTATTCCCTGCGTGACGGGGAACTGCAATGATTTCTTTTGGGCGCATTTGATTTGTTGCGTTCGATCTTCCAAGTAGGAAGTAAACCACTTCAGAGTATTCTTGCATACTGCTATCTGCTGTAGGTGTTGCAGTAACCTGGCATGGGACACAGTGTCAAAGGCTGCTGAGATGTCCATGAACACTAGCAGGAATCCGTTCTTTATGTTATCCATGCCTCTTAGGAGATTGTCAAAGAGGGATGTGAGTAGTGTTTCCACACCGTGCTGGGGTTTAAAGCCGTGCTGATGGATGTCCATTGGGGCATTCATGTCAATATGGTCCTGAAGTTGCCTTTGCACTGTCTTTTCAACAATTTTCACCAGGAATGGTAGGCTGGAGATGGGATGGTATGATTTTGGTTCATAGGGGCTTAGGTTGTTTCTTTTAAGTATTGGTCGTATCATGGCATGTTTCAGAGATTGCGGCATGTATCCTTGTTGGAGTGAATCTTTGACGATTTTGGAATGTGATGGGAGAGCTGGCTTCTTGTGGCTTTGAGCCAAGACATTGGGCATGGGTCTGACGGTGAGGTTGTTGTGTTGAGTCCATTTATTATGTCCTCTACTTGATGTGTCGATGGTATGCTTAAGTCTTCCCAGGTTTGATGCTACTCTTTCATTTCTTGGTCATCTGTCTGTGGTGTGATGGAGCATGTCTGGATGGTGTTTTTCGATTTCATGTAGTCCGCAAATTCCTGTGGGTCAAGATGATTGATACAGTGCTGCGTGGTGTCCTTAGTGAGCTTTTGGACAATGCTAAAGAGTTCTCTCGGTCTGTTGACAGATTTCATGATTAGGTTGGTATAGTGCTGCTGTTTACGCTCATTTATCAGATTGTTATATTCCAGCTGCTTGGCTCTGTATTGAGTCAGAGTTATGCGACTTGTTCCGCCTCCATTTTCTCTCCAGTCTTTGGAGAGTGCACTTTGCATCTCTGATATTTATTATTTATTTATTATTTATTTATATTCTCTTATATACCGCACTATTCAGCATCAGCGCTTGAGTACCAGGGGTCATTGGACCTCCTGCGTGCTTGTGGTTCTGTACTCTTAGGGGCTGATGCTGCATGAGATATTATGGAGTTCCATTTCTCTATACTTAGGTCAAGGGTGTCGCATTCTCGCTGGAGTTGTGGAATGATTTTGTTTATGAATGAGTCTTTGTTGAAGGTTCTAAAATGCCTGGCTTTGCTCTCATCTTCCATGTGTTGGGTGGGGTTATTCAGGGTCAAGGTGAAGTCAATCACATGATGATCTGACCAAGGGACCGGCGTGATTGTTGGTGTTGTGGCCTTGCCCTGTTCCACCAAGTGCATTGGAATAAAGACCAGATCCGGAGTTATACCATGCTGGTGCGTTGTTGGGGCGTTGATTGTCTGACAATATTTTAGTGACTCCATGGCTTTTAGGAATGTTGTGGCTTCCTTGGTGGGTGTGGAGGTTAGGTTGTAGTCTCCTAGTGCAATGAGGGGTTTGTGTTTTCTGCTGTGTGCACATATTGCTTCAAGTACCGTGGAGAGATGTTCAGTTGTGGCTCTAGGAGGCCTGTAGGTGAGGGAGACGCTTAGGTACTTGTTAGCTATGGTGATTGTGTTGGATTTGATCGTATTAGTGGTAGAGATTGTTTTAAATCTGTATTCATTTCTGGTCAGTATTAGCACACCTCCTCCTCTCTTGTGCTCTGATGCAATTGAATGCTGAGTAGCCTGTTGGGGTTACTTGATTTAATATGACCTGGTCTGAGTCATCTAGCCAGGTCTCTGTGATGCAGATTATATCCAGTTTTTTGTCGAGGATGAGGTCGAGGATAGTATTCGGTTTGTTCCTGATTGATCTGGCGTTTATTAAAGCACATCTAATGTTGGCCGTTATGATTGGGTTGGGCCACCTGGAGCATATACCAGGGTTCTGACTGGTGTTAAAATGTAATATTAGCCACCATACTCGCCCAGCTGGTATCTCATGACCAGTCGGTGTGAGTAGCCGTCCACTGCTCATGTTGATTGGTTGGCAAGACTATATGACATAAACTCTGTCCAGTCAGGAACTCAGCCAGCCATGCAGGCAACCACACAAAACCCTCTATTATACAGTATATACAGAGAAATGCAATTTATTTAAAATCACTATCTTTCATACTAGTGGCTCTAGTTAATAGGCTGGAATAGCTGTTAATATCACAATTAATGTATGCTAACTGTTAATGCCGCACCTTAGCAGTTAAAGTAGAATTTATTTTGCTTTTAACTGCTAACGAAATGGGAACGAGAATAAGTGAGGACTGCACCTATGGCTAGCGCTACCATTAGTTAAACTAGGCGATCGCCTAGAGCACCAGCCCTCCAGGGGCTCCCATTGCCACTGCTGTCGCCCCTCTCTAGGGCCCGCAGCAGTGGCAATGGCTCCCAAACCGCAATGCAGTACTTACTGATTACATTGACGCTGTGTTGGAGTTCCATCAGTAAGTGCTGTGTCACAGTTTTGGAGCCATTGCCACTGCTACGGGCCACAGAGAGGGGTAGCAGCCAGGACCAGCCCATCCACTAGGCGGTTGCCTAGGGCAGCAGGCCTCAGTGGGCAGCATCGGTCCCTCCTCCTCCCAGCGACGTGGCAATTCATCACAGCCCAGTCCCCCATGCCGCCCCCCCCCTTCCAGCATCCATCTTTTCATCCTGGGAAAGGGAGGCAACATGGTGATGCTTCTGCTGCAGCAGGCTTTAAATTGCCCAAACTAGCGTGCTCATGGCCTGTCGCTCCTGCCCCCACCCCCTTCGATGCAACTTCCTGCCGCTCCTGCCCCCTCCAACAGGAAGTTGCATCAGAGGGGTTAGGAGCGGCAGGCCGTGAGCAAGCTAGTGCGGCCACTTTAAAGCTCGAGGCAGCGGAGGCATCGCCATGCAACCCCCCCCCCCCCCTTCACAAGGTGACAAGATGAGGGGCGGGCTGGGCAGCACCTTAATCTTTGGGGGGCGGCATGGGGTAACAGAAATCCTCAAGCCAGCCCTGGCAACAGTAATAGCAATGGAGGCAAGGGGGCCACAGGGGGATGGCAGGATGGAGGTCCCGCTTAGGATGTCCCCAATCCCCGGCCCTGACTGCATCAGATAACATGGATGTAGCTAACTGCAAACTTTATCTGCCATTCAGTAAATATGCAATAAAAAACCCTATTCTCTGTATTAACTGAATAGCAAAATAGGAGGGAGGAGTGGTCTAGTGGTTAGGACAAGGTACCTCAGGCCGGAGGTCCAATTCCCACCTGGGGACAGCAATCTCAGGCCGGAGGGACTGGGGTTTCTAGTCCTATAGGCACTCCTTGTGGCCTTGGGCAAGCCACGTGAACCCTCTGTTGCCTTAGGTACACATAGATTGTGAGCCCTTTGGGGACAAGGGAATGTATCCAGTACCTGCTTGTAGTGATTGTAAACTGCTCTGATGCCCTTCAGCCTGGGCGTTATATCAAAAAACTGCATAAACATAAATGTTAGGAACACCCCCAACAGTTAACACAGAGGCTTTGCCATTACTACGCTTTACCTTTGGTTATTAACCTGCATTAACTGCAGATCCTATTACACTTTAGCAAATAGGCCCTTTTGGTGTTTAATTACATACTGCACATTAGCCAGAGTGATACATGAAATATAGGTAGCTGAAAGGTTAAAATACAGTGGCTGTTGTATACCTGTCAGTCATTTGCCTCCCTGCTTACAAAGAATCACAACCTGCTTTGGATGCAAGAACCCTAAAGGCGTCTCCCTCTAACACTTGGATAAAGTAGTGTGATGGCCATGTTACTCCATTCTAATGGTAGTTAAATAAAACGACAAAAAACGGAAAATAAGGTGATAATGTTTTTATTGGACTAACTTAGTACATTTTTGTCCTGACCTGAAGAAGGTTTTAACCTCTGAAAGCTAGTCCAAAAATGTATTATGTTAGTCCCAATAAAAATGTATCGCCTTATTTTCCTTTTTTGCAGGGCCAGCCCTAGAGTTGGTTTAAGGTGTTGGTATCTTAGGCAGACCTTAAGCCTTATCACGCCCCTTCCCACCCCTTGGCTGTCAAAATCAATTGTTTTGTTTTGAATGCCCTGCTCGTTGTTGCTCCCAAGAAGTTGCCGTGCTAGGTGACCACCTGGTTTGCCTGATGTTTTGATCAGCCCCACTTTGCGGTCTTTTTATTTAACTACCCTCTAATACTGTCAGCGGCAGTGTTATGCTTTACAGAGTCAGGGAAGGTATTAGCTAGCATATTGTAGGACAGCAGTTATATTAAGTCAAAGATAAAAACAAAACAGAAAACATGCTCTCATTTCTTTCCATTCCAGCAAACTTCAAAGTGCAAAACGAGACAATAAGTGGCTTCACGGAGTGACTGGTGAGTGGTTTGAAGAGATACAGAGGAAAAAATTTCGAAATGACCCAGATGTAAGCAGCATGTTAAAGCAACCCCTAGCCTACAAGCTGAGGAAGGCAGCACGAAACGGTGAGTCAGAGAGAGAGAGAATTACTAACTAGTTTTTCCCATTACGCTGGGTGGAGAGGGGTGGGGTGACAGATATTAAAAACAGCACTTGCAAGTAAATATCTCTCAGACAGTGGTTTATATAACAGCATGTTTGCTGGAACTTAGCATCTCTCTTATTCTATATTTGCAAGAGCTGCCACAATTTTTCTTAATAAATAGGTGAGTAAAACCATCAGGGGAGCAGAGGGGGCTATTCAGTGGCAGCGGCTAGCCGTCATCACTTACCTTTAAACCTGAATACTGAATGCCAGAGCCATATCCGGCCACCAGCATTGAGTGTCTGGGTAGGCCAGATAGTGCCGAAGCTAACCAGGCTGTAGCAGTATTGAGCTGCTTCCCAGCTACCTTCAGCGGCAAAGTTAGTTGAGCCTTATAGGTGCCTAATGTTTGCTGCTGAGGGATAACTGGCTAGCGATTGAATCTTGCCACTAGCTGGTTAACCCCTCATGCTGCCTCCGATCTGCTCCAGAACGTCCTGACGCTAGTTGCCTAATGTCGGAGTGCTCAGTGGCAGTGCGTGGGGATATTTAGTGGCAGTAACCTTCTTAGTGCTGTTGAATATCCCATTCTCATGATTGATGTGGTTATCAGGTCCGCTAACCGCCTTAATTGCTTTGAAAATGGCCCCATCATTTTTTTTGTATTGAACAAATATAGAGCAGAAAGCGCAGGGCCCAATATTCAGTGGCACTTGTCGTTAGCAGCGCCAGTGCCACGGACTAGGGTATTCGGCTGCACTATACGCACAGTGCCACTGTATATGCGCCAGTCCATGGGCGGAACTGGAGATTCTCCATATAGCGGCGATATTCAGTGCCACTACAGAAACAGCCTATCTGGATAGCGGTGCTGAATATGGCTATTACACGGATTGCAGTGGTTCTGGTTGCAGTATCCGGATATTCAGCGCTGGCCACAATCTGGATACTGGCTCTGAATATGAAGGCTTTTTTGTAGTTGTGGGGGTTACCATTTATTTAAAAAAACAAAACAACCCCCCCCCCCCCCACAACTGATTGTCCTGGCTCATTATTGACCTAGTAGTCTAGCCAATATCCATTCCCTTGACTATACTATAGCTGGCATCAGTGACTGTATCCAGCCAACATTTGACCTCCTTGGAAATACCGTGTTCGCATTCTCAAAATCTGCAAGCAGCGTGCTTACAAGAAGCACACAACAGGTTCCTATTTCTGTAAGGAACGTAGAATTATTAGTTACATAACATAAGAACATAGGACAAGCCGTGCTGAGTCAGACCAAGGTCAATCAAGTCCAGCACGCTGTCTGTGACAAGTCCCAAGTAGCCAGCATATCCCAAAAGGTAGATCTGTTTTTCATAGAGGTGAGCAATATGCCACATCTACCTGGCTAACCTTTTCTTATGGACGTTTTCTCCAGGACCTTGTCCAAGCCTCTTTTGAACCCTGTCATCTTAGTTGCCTTGAAGACATCTTCTGGCTACAAATTCCACAGCCTAATCCTGCACTGCATGAAGAAGCCCTTTCTACAGTTTCTTTTCAGTCTGCTGGTCCTTAGTTCATGGAGCATCCTCTTGTTAGAAGGGTTAAACAACTGTTCCCTATCTATAATTGTTCCATCCCACTCATGATTTTATAAACTTCTTTTTTTCTGTTTAAGAAACTTAACAATTTTCATTACAAATGTAAGTTCAAAAAGAAAAAAAAGTCATAACCATACTACTACAAAACCCCAAAGAAAAAAACTGAAATTAAGCAAAATAAACTTGCAATTTAGCCCACCTTAAGGGGAGAGCTTAGTCAAAATATAGCTCAACAAACCAAGGAAACCAGTGCAAATGGAGCATTTACGACCTTCTTGTGCTTTACTCCATCTACCAACTAAGGATAGAAAACCAAAGAACAATCAAATAGTGAATATTCCTAGAAGACATTTCCCTTAATGCATTGGTTCCATGAAGGTGTACATATTCCCAGCATAGGACACCCAGCGCTTACACGGAAATCTTAAACAGAAAGCGGCACCCAGAGCCATTACTTGAGGTTTTAATAGTAGGAAAGCTTTCCTAACAATTTGGGAAGCCTTAGCCACATCTGGAAAAATGTCAGTGTCAATGACATTGAACATTTTAAAAAATACATTCTTAATATGGATTGTTTTCTAATTTTAAATGAAGAGTAACCAGTAGAGTTGAACAAGTAGAAATATTGGCTTTGAGAAGTTTCCAAAAACTCAGAAAGCTCCAAACTATCCAAAGTTATAGTGTGAACCAAGTCACCCTCTTGCTCTGCATCCCAACCAGTTCATTTAGGCAAATAATATAAACTGGCAGCACTAAAGAGGTTATTTTAGAAGCCCTGTTTGTGATTTGGATGTCTGAAAATGGGTAGGCAGATGCCCTGGTCCCTGGAACCATTTTAGAATCCCGATAGATAAGATGTCCCTAATGCGAGGATATCCAAGTAGAACGAGGGCTTGGCCTGACTGGAGCAAGGGAGACGACAACACAGTGTGATTTCAGAATGGTACAAGCATGTCTGGTCCTGGTTGGTGAGGCGTCCATGCCTATACCTGCTCCTGACCATGAATAAAAAAGCAAAAAAGAGCTCGTTTTATGGTGGGGAAGAGCACAATGCGCTGTGATTGTCACTGTCGGCATATTCTGGGCAACAAAACCTGTATATAAATAAAAAATCCCAAATAGATTATTAACCTGCCACCCCACATCTCATTGTCTGCAGTGTCACTGAAGGTGGATGCCCCCCTTTTACCGGCTGGGACGTCCAAGAAGCCAATTCGGTGGCCATCCATTTGGGGACACCCATATTTGTAATATCCGGCTGAAATGTAAATGTCCCCAGTGTTTTTTTTAAGATGTTTAACCCTGGACGTCCTTTCTAAAAATCCACTTCACAGGTTTCTAAATGGGGCCCCAAGCACCTCTTGCAAATGCTCCTTCAAGAGCTTGGCAGGAAAAAGCAGGCAAGTCAGGGGGAAGTTTAAGAATCCAGTGATTTGTACAGTCAAACTGGCTGCTGACTTCTAACTCGGGACCCAGCATTTTGTACTTGTAGTTGGAATTATTTTCCCCTGTGTGCATCGCTTCGCACCAGTCCACATTAAATTCACCTGCCATTTAAATGCCTAATCTGCTAATCTCACAAGGTCCTTCTGAAACTCTCACATCCTCTCCCATTTTAACAATTTTGAATAATGTTATGTCATCCACAGATTTTATCACCTAACTTGTCATGTCTGTCTGCATGTTATTTATGAATATGTTAAAGAACAGAGGTCCCCAATACAGACCCTTCAGAAATTTCACTACTGATCCCCGCTCTCTCTCTCTCTCCCTTGCCATGAGGCTCTGACCCACATGTTCTGGCCTATCTCTCTCTCACACTTCACACATGCACATGCACATGCACACACAGATTCATTGATGCACACTGAAACAGCTCTGTAACAATCACTATATGCCTCTGTTCAATACCTATGTATTAAGCCTATTTCTACATAAAAACCTTTCTCCAAGCCACACCTGTTTGGTTGTTTCATTACAAACCCTACTGCCTCTGTGAAGTGAAATGAACCCAGGACCTACAGGAGAGTAAACCTGACCAAATCTTACACTGACCCTTTTCCATGTGATTAAATAATAATTTATCCTTTAATCTCTGTTTCCTGTCTTTCAGCCAGTTTGCATTCAACAAAAGGGCTTTGCCTCCAATCCCATGACACTAATTTCCTAAGAAGCCTCTGAGGGAGGGACTGTTAAATGCCTTTTGAAAATCCAAATACATTATGGAGGTTATTTTAGCAGCATTTACATACGTAGATTGGCATAAACGGATAAATGGCATTTTAAAAAGGTGTCTGTTTAAATGTGTTGATGTTCCCCACATTTATTTTTGTCAGGAAGCATGATAGGTACAAGCTTAACCATATCAATTTATTTATTTATTATTTATTTATTTACCGCGCTATTCTGCATCAGTGCGGTTTACATTGAACAAACTGAAATTACATTGAACAGGGCATTATAACTTGGAGATAACTATTTTACAGGGAACATGGGCTATGGAGGGTTAAGTGGCTTGCCCAAGACCACAAGGAGCACCTGTGGGACTAGAAACCCCAGTCCTTCCGGCCCAAGGTTGCTGTCCTCTAGTGGGATTTGAACCCCTGACCTTCCGGCCTGAAGTAACTTGCCCCAACCACTAGGCCACTCCTCCACTCCAATGTGAATTCTCCATCTGACGAGGGGAATCTGTTGATGCAAAGAAATCTAGAAATTGGCATTTACATCTGCCCCCAGGCCCAAATGCTTCTCCTGAAGGGGGCAGTTATCAAGACTGAGATCTGGCCCTCCCTATATTTTATGGTTTATTAAAAGCTCGTTTTACTGCCCTTCACTGTGGTACCAGTATTGAAAGTATTGTATAATATACTAGAATATAAAAAGGAAAAGAAAGAATAGTGACAGAAGAGAGTCATGGAGAGGAAGGACTATAGTTTTTGGTAGTAGTGCTTTCCCTTAGGTGGGACCCACCTAGTATTTGGCAAAGGCCAATTTGAAGAGATAAGTCTTGAATTCCTTATTAAATTTTTTTAGGGAAGATTTGGTCCTTATACTTAAGGGAAAGGAATTCTAGAGGACAGGGCCAGAAAAAAAATGTGGATTGACTTGTTGATTCATGGCAAGCTAGGAAGTTAGGCGGAATTACCAAATAATGGTATTCCTGGGATCTAAGAACAAACCCCCTGTAACCTGACCCCTAACAATAATACTGTGAGATTACAATTCTGAAACTGGCACCACGGAGAGCAGCAATGACTGGGGATTGATCTTGCTTATGCTAGACACTGGTAAGGCCAAGGCTTGGATGGAGAGTTGGGATGGGATATTGGGGGGGGGGGGTTGATGGGATGGTTGTGTTGGGCGGGATTAGACATTGGACAGACAGCGGGATTGTGGGGAGAATTGGATGGATAGGAGAGGGGGTAATTTAAGATCTACTGTGATGTCATTTGAGGGTCGGGGGAAACAATATCAGGGGTAACTGGGCTGCAGGATCAGGGTGTGAGGGCAGACAAGGAGCAAGAATTTTAAAAAGCTGTTCCTACATACTTATGGGGGGGGGAGTGAGTTATTTGATTTTGCCCATGAAGCTTTTTAAAATTGCTGCTTCCTCTGGATGTGAGGAGTCCTGCACTGATTTTACAAGAGGCTCTACATTTAGAAGAACCTCTTGGAAAATACGCTGGGCCTGATACTCAAAGGCATTTACAGTTTGCAGACCTGCAAACCATGCAAAGGCTAATAAGCCGGATATTCAGTGGCACTAACATGGTTAATGCCGCTGAGCACCCCAATGCTAGCCAGTTAGTATTGGGGTGTTCCAGCTGCGTTCCGTTGGTGGCACCCAGGGATAACAGGTCTGTGGCGATATTCTGCCACTGCTCTGCTATCCCTCAGCGGCGAAAGGCACAGAAAAGACTGTCCTATCTTTCACCCCTGAAGCTAACTGGGCAGCAGTTGAATATTGCTGTTGCCCAGTTAGCTTCCTGCTTTGCCGGCCAACCTGGATATTCAGTGGAATTAGCATAAGGTGCCTTTTTCTGTCATTCCCCATAGGCACCTTTTAAGAGAATTACCCCATTGGTATTAATTTGCCAGTACATGCATAATATTCATGCAAATAAAGTTATCTGAGCAGCGCTGAGATAGAAGCTCCTGTATGGAGAGAGGCAAGAGGTGAGACAGCTTTTCTCCCGAAGGGGCTGTTGTAATAAATTGTGCTAAGCTTAGCGCAGTGGTTTACTTGTGGTTTAGGGACTTTTACCTTCGGTGCTGAGCTCCCTTTTAGACAGGCCTGCTCCTCGCTACTAAAAGCGTGATATCTCAGCACCTCCCTTTAGCAGCAGCAGCAGCACAGCTGATGGGAATATTGCTCTTAGACCAGCCAGTTCATGCCATAAGACTAACCGTCGTCTCTGGTGCTCTTCTTCACACTAGTAACTAATCAAATGCATCTGCATGTGTACGTATTTTTAGATTCAACAGATTTGAAAATGTCAAGATCGAAATCCCTGCAGCCACAAAAGAATGCCGCTGCCGCCTCCTCACCTTCCATTCTTAGATTTCGATCTCCATTTTCTTCACTGTTCAGGAAAATGGAGAAGCCAAGCACAAAGCCACAGGCACAGCAGAAGAGGTGAGTTAGACATTGAGCGAGATTTAACGATGCAGATTATGCGAACCACTAACTTTAAATAAAACTACTTAGATTCCCCAGCACCTTCTGAGGTTCATTAATCGGTGTGGATGGGGTTCCAAGTGCAGGTGTGGGGTGGGAGGTGACAGTGTGTCTGGAGGGGTATGTGGATGGGGAAGAGGCAGTGGGGGGCCGAGGTTATGGGAGCTGGAGCTGCCAGGAATCTACGGTGGTGCCAGGGCATGGCAATGATGCAGGCGGTGATGCGGTGGAGGTGCCTGTGGCCCAGTGCATGTGGGAGTGGGGTGCCCATGTTGATGGGCCACAAAGCTTATCCCTATCTGATGTGGGGCCTGATGAGGGGGGTCCAAAAGGCAGGTGGCGGCCCTAAAGACACACCAGCCACGCCTTGCATAACTGTGCAGGCCCCTCTCCCACCTGATATCAAACACACAGTTGGTCCATCCTGGCTGTGACGTCCGAAATGATATCACACCCACACATGCGCTGTATAACCAAATCAGAAACCAGCGTGTGAGTAGTGCAATGGCAGTTTTACACTCTGTATAAAGTAGTGTGGTGGTTTAGTCCACTGTAAAGGTTAATAAATAAGAACAAAACAAAAAACATCTAAGTGATACATTTTTTTATTGGACCTAATAATACATTTTTGACTAGCTTTCAGGAGGAAGCAGTCTAGTAACAGTCTAAAGGAGGAAAGGTGGAGGGATGGAGGAGAGCGATATGGTTTTATAAGGATTGAGATCATTATTTCCTATTGCATTATTATCCTTAGTCACCTTGTGATCACCCATGCCTCTCTCCCCACCCCCACTTTTTTCCCTACAGACTATTATTGGAATGCTTTTCTGATTGATTTATGTTCGTGTATTGCCCTCTTTTGCTCATTCTATCGTGACCTGAGGAAGAGGGTTGTTTAGCCCCCAAAACTAGTCAAATTATGTATTAAGGTAATCCAATAAAAAGGCATCACCTTGTATTTATTTTTTGTTTTGTTTGTTTCTTTTTACTAATACTCCCGTGTACAAAGCTATGCCCAGACATGCAGGGAAATTACATCGGACCTCCTTACAGACACTGAAATATTATGATTTAATACAAATACTTTGAACCAATGCTTCTTTTCCATCAGGACTCAGATGATGGAAAATGCTCATATGTATGAATCACATATATGGCCCTCGTAAACCTTTGGTCTGACTGCAGTATAGCAGTTCTTTTGAGTTAAATGTAAACATACTCTGCATCCACAAAATATATACCCCCCCCCACACACACACACACAACAACGGGTGCAGAGCAGAACTAGGACATTTTTCTATGGAAGTCACCAAACAAACAATATTCAGATTCTCATGTCATCTGAGTAACAGCAACATAAATATCTCCACTACCACGCACATTCTGAAATAATACAAAACCTGGAAAAATTCCCCATGGAATGCACATGTAGCAAACCTGCCACAGGCACTAATTCCTATGCTTCAAACAGCCAAAACCCTATCTATGAATACGCAGCTCCACAAACATTATATTCGGCCCTAGAACATCAGTACACCTACTATTGGTAAAGTAGAAAAAGTGGCTGTTCCTAATCGTCCCTCCAAGCTAGTTCAGTTGCACTTGGATAGTCAACACCTACCAGCAGTTGAGAACTGAGCATTTCAGAATTTGGAGATCCCAATAGAAGAGCTCCCCCTTGAGTCTTAGCCTCCAGTCTCTCAGTTCTCAGCAGCCGTGTGAAGAGCTCTCTCCTGGGCTTTCTGTAGGGACAAGTTTTTTTAGTGCCGTCAAGTCAGTGCTGACTCCTGGCGACCCAGCTGCCTCTGGGTTTTCTTGCCAATGTATCACCGTAAGTAGATTGCCAGGCCTTTTCTTCTGAGGCAATAGAGGGTAAAGTGACTTACCCAAGGTCACAAGGAGTGAATTCATAGCTATATGTACATAAGTCACCAAAATGGTAAAGGGGATGGTAGGATACCCCTATGAGGAGAGGCTAAAAAGGTTAGGACTCTTCAATCTGGAAAAGAGACAGCTGAGGGGAGATATGATAGAGATCTATAAATTAATGAATGGAGTGGAATGGTTAAACGTCGATCAATTGTTTTATACTATCAAAATATAGAAAGACTAGAGGACATGCATGAAGCTATAGTGTAACCAATTTAAGACTAATAAGAGAAAATATTTTTTCACTCAACGTGCAATCAAACTCTGGAATTCATTGCCGGAGGATGTAGTAAAAGCTGTTAGTGTAGCTGGCTTTAAAAAAGGTTTGGACAAGTTCCTGGAGGAAAGATCCATAAACCATTATTAAAAGGGACCCAGAAAATCCACTGCTTGCCCCAATACAAGCATTGTGGAACCTGTGTCTTTTTTGGAAACTGCTGCGTACTTGTGACCTAGATTGGCCACTGTTGGAAACAGGATATTGGGCTTGATGGACCTTGGTCTGACCCAGTATGGCATATCTTATGTTCTTATGGTCGCCTCCACTGCAGCATCCAGAAATGGCACTTTAGCGCCTCAAGAGTGCGTTGCACGTCATAGTCACTCTAAGCGAGGGAGGGAGAGGACACACATGGGATTAGTTGTGTGTTTCCATGTCAACTATTGCACATACCTGTATCCTTTCTCTGCATGGGGGACCGCTCAGTGTGGGTACAGGTTCAGATCCATGGGTAGCTGGTGTGGGGGGCATGTGACGGTACACCGCTGCCAGATGGGATGGACATGTGCCCCGTGCCTCCACCAACAGTGCCAGCTACCCCACTGCTGCACCTGTGTCGCCCCTCTGGTTCCATTTGCAACCTCAACAGCCTTCAGCCCTACCCGGTCCCGCCATCTGTTGCACGCATCTCTGCCTCGGCACCATGGTATCTGGTTGGGGAACATGAGTGGGCACGGCTGTGGGGAGGGAGTGGTGGGCAGCGGTGTCTGGTACACATGCAGGCCACCACTCCCTCCTGGGCCTGCATGTGTACCAGACACCGCTGCCCACCACTCCCTCCCCACAGCCGGGCCCACTCATGTTCCCCAACCAGATACCATGGTGCCGAGGCAGAGATGCGTGCAACAGATGGCGGGACCGGGTAGGGCTGAAGGCTGTTGAGGTTGCAAATGGAACCAGAGGGGCGACACAGGTGCAGCAGTGGCGTAGCTGGCACACCGACAGCACATATGCAGGTGTAGACACTGGCCCCCCACAAGCCATGGCCAGGGGTCACAGGGACTAGGGGTACGGGCATATGTCCGGGACATCCCCGCAGCCCACAGATTCCCTTGGGGCAGGCATCCCGACTCCCAGCTCCTCATGGACAGGACAGGCCTTTGCAATACCAGCTCTGTAGTGTGGCTGCCATCTGCTATCAGGGGGTACAGCAGCTTCCCTGCCTGCTGTGTCTGGACATTCCTTCCACTGTGAACAGCCAGGGATGGCAGCTATAGCATGCATGACCCGTCACCCCACTGTCAACTGTTCAGTTACGATTGGTGCAGCCATCAGCGCATGTCTTGGCCCAACAGCCCTTTCTCCCGGGCCAGATAACACACCTGGGCCATTTAAGGTGCATCTGGGCTGTCATGTTGCTCAGCCACCCCCCCCCCCCCCCTTTCTATGCATGTGCAGTTCTCCTTACCTATGCAGGTGGAGCTGGATGGCCCTTCAAATCACCATTGCGAGATGTAGGTTGGGATGATGGCCCCCCCCCCTATAGTATAGGACCCCCCTCGTTCCAAAGTACGACACAGGCAAGGGATTGGGGGAGAGGTTTGCAGTTTGTCTTGCCGCCATTCTGCTGTTGTCGACCCTCCAAGTCACATGGAGCTCCTGTACAGGTACCTCACAGGGCCTGCATGATAGTGTCGTTCATGCACGGGTACGACGGTGGGGGATACTTCATGTCATGGATACTTCATGTCTACTTGCTGTTCCACCTGCTTGCCCGCTGGTGAGGAGGCCTACACGGGTAAGGTAGCCTAACTTGTCTTGTGCGCCGAACCCGTTTTCAAGCCCCTGCGCGTATACAACTAGGCCGTGCTAGGTACCTGCCGCTATGCTTGCTTTATGCTGCATTTTCGTGGCCTGCCTGTGTCACGATTCAGACACTTTTACTGAACGGATATCTTTCTGCGAGTATGGCCAGCCTCAGTGCCTTGTTGAAAATCTGGCCCGTAGTTACTTAAATGTAACAGGTGTTCTCCAGGGACAGCAGGAGTCAGTCCTCACAACCCTCCCTTTTCCCCGTGAAGTTGTTTTTTTCTTTTTTTATTCTTGATTGAGCTATGTCATCATACTGAGGTAAGATGGCACCTTTGGGCAGGAAGGTGACCGCACATGCGTGGCCTAACTCCCAAAGGCTTTCTTTGAAAGCTGGAGAGTGATTCCGCATGGGCTCCGTTGATGCCGACATAACCCATATGTGAGGACTGATTCCTGCTGTCCTTGGAAAACACCTGTTACAGGTAAGTAACTATGCTTTATGTACTATTTTGTTGCAAATTGAAATATAGTTTTCTAGGAATTATTTTGAGGGCTGTTTCCCAGAAATTCTGAAAACTTAGAATCATTCCACTTTTCTTTTCTCTTCCCCTCCTGCTTCCATCCTCAGCTCTCCCCAGCCCGGGGATAGAGCCTCCGAACAGCAGGAGGGCAGCGGCAGCAAACCACCCTATCGGGGCTCACCTGAAGGCCTTAAAAGGCCGCGCCAGTCGGGCGCGTGGTCTCTTCCCCTCCTGCTTCCATCCTCAGCTCTCCCCAGCCCGGGGATAGAGCCTCCGAACAGCAGGAGGGCAGCGGCAGCAAACCACCCTATCGGGGCTCACCTGAAGGCCTTAAAAGGCCGCGCCAGTCGGGCGCGTGGTCTCTTCCCCTCCTGCTTCCATCCTCAGCTCTCCCCAGCCCGGGGATAGAGCCTCCGAACAGCAGGAGGGCAGCGGCAGCAAACCACCCTATCGGGGCTCACCTGAAGGCCTTAAAAGGCCGCGCCAGTCGGGCGCGTGGTCTCTTCCCCTCCTGCTTCCATCCTCAGCTCTCCCCAGCCCGGGGATAGAGCCTCCGAACAGCAGGAGGGCAGCGGCAGCAAACCACCCTATCGGGGCTCACCTGAAGGCCTTAAAAGGCCGCGCCAGTCGGGCGCGTGGTCTCTTCCCCTCCTGCTTCCATCCTCAGCTCTCCCCAGCCCGGGGATAGAGCCTCCGAACAGCAGGAGGGCAGCGGCAGCAAACCACCCTATCGGGGCTCACCTGAAGGCCTTAAAAGGCCGCGCCAGTCGGGCGCGTGGTCTCTTCCCCTCCTGCTTCCATCCTCAGCTCTCCCCAGCCCGGGGATAGAGCCTCCGAACAGCAGGAGGGCAGCGGCAGCAAACCACCCTATCGGGGCTCACCTGAAGGCCTTAAAAGGCCGCGCCAGTCGGGCGCGTGGTCGCTTCCCTCCTGCTTCCATCCTCAGCTCTCCCCAGCCCGGGGATAGAGCCTCCGAACAGCAGGAGGGCAGCGGCAGCAAACCACCCTATCGGGGCTCACCTGAAGGCCTTAAAAGGCCGCGCCAGTCGGGCGCGTGGTCTCTTCCCCTCCTGCTTCCATCCTCAGCTCTCCCCAGCCCGGGGATAGAGCCTCCGAACAGCAGGAGGGCAGCGGCAGCAAACCACCCTATCGGGGCTCACCTGAAGGCCTTAAAAGGCCGCGCCAGTCGGGCGCGTGGTCTCTTCCCCTCCTGCTTCCATCCTCAGCTCTCCCCAGCCCGGGGATAGAGCCTCCGAACAGCAGGAGGGCAGCGGCAGCAAACCACCCTATCGGGGCTCACCTGAAGGCCTTAAAAGGCCGCGCCAGTCGGGCGCGCCCGCGCCTTGCGGGCCCGCGCCTGAGGGCCTCGCCAGAGGGCCCTTTGGCGTGGCCCTTAGGCGGGGCACTTTATAAAACCAGCAGTATAGATCATACGTCTACCCCCACTGAGTTCACAGTTCCACATCTTTGTTGTAACAAATCTTAAGAACAACTCAAGAGATCATTTAATCTACCCAGTCACTAAGCCACTACAATCAGCTTTCTCAGGTGAACATATATGTTTTCATTATGTAACCAGTTGTAATTGTCCAGTTTGTTAATGTGCAACTGCAGATATTAACTTAAATGTTCAACGCTAAATGTCATGCAATAGAATTTGATTTGAATCTATATTTTACCTCTCAGTAACTAAATGTTTGTAACATTCATCTGTACTTTACTAAACTCCAGTAAATGCTCTCTGCTTAGTCAGATATTATTCACTCCATCACAGAATAGTACACCCTTTCTTGAAGCAAAGTTAGTTAATAGTTACTCAGGTCTCACTAAATAATTGACCTCCCTTACAATCCTCTACCAATCATTTAACAATTAATTCTATTCTCTCCCGCACTAAAATCTCCCTCTCAAGCAATTTTCGTCACATTTAGACAAGTTGAGAATGGCCCAACACATCAGGATAACATTAGGCCTATACCTCCTCATCATAGGTCTGATACCAGATATTCTAGCTTTAATTTCTCCAGGCAATTCCATATCTATATTACATAACAATTGGAGAAAATGGTCAGGCACCAGTCACCACAATGGAAACTGGGCCCATCGTTCTCATCACCATTATCTATTACACATACCTCTTCATCATACTACAAACTTAAATATTGGAAATTATAATCAACCCTGCTCTCTCAAATGTGCCCTTATTAATGCTCGCTCTCTTCGTAAAAAATGGCCAGTCGTCACAGACATAATAACATCTCACAACCTCGATATCCTTATGGTCACCGAAACATGGCTGTCTCCCGAAGATAATATAATTCTTAACCAGCTCCTCCCCAACAACTTTGTGGTCTTTAACAGCAGCAGACAAAGTAAAAGAGGAGGAGGGGTACTTATCCTCGCCAAGACAGATCTCCAGTTCAAAATGGTTGACTCTTCTAGCAACAACCACCTGGAAACCGTCTCTATCTCTAATAACCTATGTTCTATAAACTTAGTATACAGAGCGCCATCATCCTCACCAGATGACCTATCAACCATTATAAACCTCGCCTCCAACTCACAGAACCCAAATAGACCTAACTGGATCTTAGGAGACATTAACTTACCATCTCTACAAGACAACCAATCTGACGCCTTTATAGATGCTCTAGAAACTTTAGGTTACAAGCAAGTTGTACAACAATCCACACACAAAAAAGGCAACATCCTTGACCTTATATTTGCCCCACAATCCACACACAATCAACTTCAAAATATTCTACTTGCAATTACAGCTGTTCCATGGTCAGACCATAATCTCATTATATTCCAGATTCCCAGTCAAAAGAAACAATACTCAAACGACAAGGACCTAGATAAATACTCAAATTCCACATCCAGATCCTTCCAACCTTTTAACAGAGATCAGATCCTCGTTGAAACTGATCCGCTCCTCAAAGACTCTACAGTAAACCTGGAAGAAATTATCACCTCTTGGAATAACCGACTCAACCGTATTTCATCTCGTCCACCCAGAAACAAGTCCTCAAGAAAAAGACTACGGCACCTTGGTTTACATCAGACCTGAAAGAATCCCTAAAACTTTTGCGAAAACTCGAGAAGAAATGGAGGAGGTCACGCACCAATACCAATCAGACTACATATTTGCAACATCTTGACGCCCACCGTAAAGCCATTTCAGATAAAATGAAATTATATCATACAGACACCCTGAGACGTGCTCTAAATAAACCCCACGACCTATTTACTCTTGTCAAGAAACTAGCCAAGGAACCATCACCGGAACACCAGTGTGAAATCAACCCACAAGAATACGCTCTTTACATACAATCTAAGATCTGCTGTACAAATAAAATTACAATACCCCCTGTCTCGAGCATTCAGGGTTTCCCAGCTCCTTTAGTGTCATTCTCCACTCCTTCTTTGAAGCTGATTGAAGATATGATCTCATCTCTCAACTTATCTACAGCTCATACTGATCCTTGCCCAGCCTTCTGGATAAAGGATCTTCGCAAAGAGCTTGCTCCAATAATATCCAAGATCATAAAGTTATCATTCGACACTGGCTCATTCCCTACTGCCCTCAAACAGACATCTATCAGACCCCTACTGAAAAACCTCAAGTTAGATCCACAAAAAACAGACTCTTATCGACCCATTTCCAGCATACCCACGCTTGCAAAAATAATTGAAAAAATAGCCTACAGACAACTACAAGACCATATCGACACTGAAGCACCTTTGGATACCTGTCAACACGGTTTCAGAGAATCGCATGGGGTCGAGACGCTCCTCACTTCACTCCTCAACAGCTTAAACTCTGGCATCGATAACATCAAACAGGGTTTTGTTCTCATATTCTTAGATATTGCGGCTGCCTTTGATTCAGTCTGTCACGATCTTCTCATTTTCCGCCTGAGAGAGAAGGGTCTTTGTGGAAATGCCCTCGAATGGTGCATCTCATATCTCTCAGATAGATGGCAACATGTTCGCTCAAATGGTGAAACATCAGATCCGTTCCACCAAGAACAAGGAGTCCCGCAAGGTTCTTCTCTATCATCACTATTATTCAACATATACATGCAACCCTTATGTAACATTATCAGGTCCTTCAATGTCAACTTTATGATCTACGCTGATGACGTATTACTTTATATGCCATTCTGCATAGATAATATGAACATCACCCCCATAACCAACTGTTTTAACGCCATCTCAACCTGGCTATTGACTCAAAATCTTAGAATTCAGCACAAAAAAACAGAAGTTCTCTTTATCTCAAGGAACTCTAAGTTCACCCCACCTACATTCCTTGACGTGCAAGATGCTAAGTTGCAAGTAAAATCCCACATTCGATATCTTGGAGTGACGCTGGATCAGAATCTGGATTTGAAGTCCCACATTGCCAACACAGTAAGGGCAGTGTATTTCAAAATTCGATCCCTCAGACACCTCCGCCAACTGATTGATCCAGATGATTTCCGTACAGTCTACCAGGCTCTAATTATTCCCCATTTTGACTTCGCAAACTCTATATTACAAGGACTCCCTCAATCTACTCTAAACCCGCTTCAACTAGCCTTAAACAGTGCAGCAAGAGTGCTGCTTTTCGGGGTACCTAGAAGAGAACACGTAACCCCTCTCCTGAAACAACTACATTGGCTCCCCATCCAAGCGAGAATCACCTTTAAGACTCTGCTCCTGGCCTTTAAAGCTCAAAAAGGACTCTCTTCCTCATCATTATCTGAGATGATACAACCAACCCCTACCAACAGGCTAAGAAGAACTACTGAATTAAACTTGCTAATGATACCAAAAGAGTCCTTAAGATACAACTCTTCAACAGTAAATCGAGCCTTCAGTTTATGCGCTCCGAAACTTTGGAACACCCTCCCACCACACATTAGGTCCATCTCTGATCTCCTCCAGTTCAAAAAGGCCTTGAAACATCACCTTTTCACCAAATACTTTCCAGAGAACATAGTAACACAGGCACACTCCATTCACAACTTATCACACCCAAATAGCAACAATCCCATTCTTTCCATGTAACCTCTGCTATCCCAACAACTCTTCACACCTCTCTCTCTCCCTTACCAATACTGCCCCTTTATATACAATGTATCTTCCAAATGTAAATAGTTACACTGATTACTATTTGTTCTAAACAAATTACTATTTGTTTTAATTAATTACCCCGGTTTACCCAAGTTATTGTGCCTGTTATATGTATAATACTCAGATATTGTATTCTGTCTGATGTTTTCTTGTTCTATGTAAACCGCGCTGATTATAAATAGTGCGGTATATAAAAGATGTTAAATAAATAAATAAATAAATAAATATTTAATTGTATCCTGATTATCTGTATTTCAACAAAAGGCTTTCTGCTTTTTAGGCTATATTTTGTTTTATTTATACCATTTTGGTTTTTAGCATTTATGTAATTTTATTTTTAATTTTATCATTGTGATCCACCTTGTGCGTTCTTGCGTTCATAAAGGAAGACTATAAGTATCATTATAAAAGATCAAATGGACCAACAACCATTTCAACCTGTAGCTAGTGCTTTGTTCTTTGATAATGCTTTCAGTGCTGCTTTGCTGCCGCCGCCTTTCATCACCAACGGTTCCAGATCGTAAAGTACAGATTGAAATGGCCGTTGATCTAATTGATCTTTATGGTATAATCGCTCTGTGTATTCTTTCCACCGTTTCTTGATCTTCTCAGCATCATTCATCATGGATCCTTGAGCATCTTGTAGCATTCCAATTTGATTCGGAAATTTTCTCTTTAACTCTCGTAGCTTTAGGAAAGCTGATCTTGTTCTTCTTCTAACAGTTTCAGATTGAACAATTTGCTTATATATAATGTAAGCAAAGATAAACATGGGAAGGGCAGTTTTCAAAGCCATTTACTGAGTTCCATGGGCTTTACTGAATATTGCCCTTCTCATTGCAGAACACATAGGCTTGTATAGCAGGCACACATTTAGCTAGATTAAAATGAGGCATTCCAGGATGTGTGTTCTAGGTTGGGGTAAAATCAATAGTGTACATGAGGTTTTCAAACGTATGCCTGAAATTTTACCACTCTTGGCCACCCACTAAAATAGCGGGCATAAAGTACTTGGGCACATTGAGGATGTCTTACCACAAGGCCGTAGCCTAAAATGGCCCTTTGTCATAATGCATATTCCCAGCATTATCATGCATTGAAGGAGCCTTTTGCTAAAGCCCAGTAACTGGTTAACATGCAGTTTAATACATGGCAACTGGCAGTCAAAAACGCTAATGTGGGGGCTTGCCAGCAACTGTGCATTAAAGCACACGGTAATGGGATATGACATGATAGGGCAGAGAATGAGCAGAGTGTGGATGGAGAGACTCCATTGCCACTACCACAAGGGCAATTGCATGAATGCACTAACACTTCTATGGGTGTTGTCAGGCGCACCCGCATTATGAGTGCTGCACATGAAGGTACTTGGTCACAAGTTAGCTGCCAAGAACATATCGGTAACATCCCCAACAGCTAATGTGGAAGCTTTGCACTTAATATGTGTTTGCAATGCACGTTAAGTGCAAAACCTTAGCGGACTTTGAAAATTAGCTGAAGACAGGGCCAGTGTTAGACATGGTGAGGGGGCCCAAAGGTTTGCCTGCAGGCTATGCCTCCGTCAGTTTGAGGCAGACTTGGAGCCCCTGTAGCATGGAGTCCCAGGGCAATTGCCCTTTTTGCCATTCCCTAATGCTGGCCCTGGCTGCAGAGGATGTATAGGAAAAGTACCCTTGTTCTTTGCAGCTATATGGACTAGCCAAAATTGGTCCCTAAAGGCATTTCCTTTGAATGTTTATTGTGCTGATGCATATAGAGGCAACAAAAGTTTCCACTGTGTTTTTCAGACATGGCATCTTTTCTTTGAATGGGCATTCAGCTTCTGAAACAGAAGGAAAGACAAAGGTACGAATTCCACTAATGTTAACCCAGAAAATATAAAATACCAGTAAACTGAACTTGGTACCCATTCTCACAGGAGCCAGGGCTTATCTGATATACACTTATATCATGCTAAGTAGACACCTGTTCAAACAGGAAATGCACTGTGGGATGAAGTAACCCATTTTGACTCTGAAAAAGAAGCTGAAGAGCTTTTACAGAAGGTCAAGTAATTTAAAAAAAAACATGGGATTCAGCCTTCAGCAGAAGCTGCACAGCAGACTGAATAGCGATGAATTAGGCAATAATGAATGTGTTATGAGGCATTTTGGACCTGCCTAAATTCAGGCCATAGAATGCATTATCATCCTTATTACAATATGCATGACGCTCATGTCTTTTGAGAACTACATCAAGCCCCAACGGAAAAAGACATGATCATATACAGGCCATGACTTCAGCACAAATTAAGGACAAAAAGCCAAAATGCATGCCTTTGTTTAAATCTCCATACCATCTCACTTGAATTGTCTGCAACACTTATTCACTCCAGCTCCATAGGATTCAGTGGGGAAAACCCCATCATTTGCACTTAAACCAAATATTACAATGCAGATATTACTACTGGTATCTCAGGAATGTACCAAGCATGATGGACAACAGTGTCTACAATAAAACATGTATGCAAGTCCAGTCTCTGCCATCACTATATTTGTTGAAAAGTTGCTTTGAATGTAAAGGGCAACACACTCTCCTCAAATGGAAAATACTATTTTACTTTCCTGTGCTAGAGTGGACTAACAGTTCAGATACACTTAAACCAAAATAGCCTAGAAAAGTAAGGGCAGGGTGAAAAGGTATTCTATCTGCCCATTTTTGCTATGACATGAGGCATCTTCAACAGAGAAGCTCCTGAGAAACAACACAATGCTATCACAACAGGTGAGCAGCACACACATTTTCACATCAGCTGTGTCAGAAAAAGACTTAAGCACCTATCAGAGAGCTCTTAAGGGAAGTATTGTCATGTTAAACAAGCTTCCTAGGATACTGCACCTATCTTGAATCATCCTTCATTCTTTGCTTCCTCCTCTATATCAATTTCTTCTGCTTCCATATTTACCTCCTATGCTTAAAAGTGATGCTGTTGGATGAAGTTGTGCAACATGTAGCACCCAATGAACATCTTGCTGACGTTTTACTGCTGTGGGGAGAAGGCAGCCTTCCATTTGGTCTACTAAGCAAAGTTAACTTTTTATGAACCCAAAAGTATGCTTGTTCCTGAGACCTGGTGAAACAGCGAGCATCGTTATGCTATTTTTCATAAGCAGAGAAAGATAGAAAAAGGACATTAACAGCCAGACCAACAGGGGATTGCTGTTATCTCTTACAAGCAGAGACAGAAAGTAGCACATCCATAACAAGATAGGAGTTATGAGCACATCACTGGTATCACTAAAGATTACCCCAGTTTGGCTGGGCTGGGCTGGTGGCTCAAGCTGCCATGCAAAAGGTCCCTGGTTTAATTCCAGGATCAGGTCAGCTGGTGCTGAGGATGCAGCAGAGAGAGTACTTGCCCTTGTAGGAGAAGGGAGTTATTGTCATCATTAAGAGCAACAATTGATTTTCCGATTTAGAACCCATGATACAGAGTTCCAGACAGAGCCTGCTCCAGGCCTCAGAATCATTGCAGCCATGACCAGACAAGGAATAGTGGGGAAATACTCAGATAGTAGCAAATAAAGGCCTATGGTATCAGAATCTCCTCAATGGTTCCAACTAAACTGGAAGAAAAATGAGGAATGAGAAACTAGAGTACTGAATCCCCTTGCAATATCTGTTGTTCTCTCCCCCCCCCCCCCCCCAACAACAAATGATGATTCCTGCATTTAGTCAATGAAACTTTATCTTCTGGATCTATAAACACATAGAGGGGGCTGTACATAAATGTATGGGTATCAAGGTAGGGACCAGGAAATTTTCTACCATATGTGATAGGTGGCTTCATCGATCTTTGCATGAACCAAGCCTACCTGAGTATAATCAATAGCATTGATAAGCTTAGCGAATGGAGGTATCACAAAGTCCCTGTTCACCTCCATTCTCTCTGACGTAGTAAACAGTATATACACAGAACTAGTGACCCAACACAGTTGCCATTGCTGTCATCTCAACAGACTTTCTGTAAACGTGACCCTATATGGAATGCCAGCTACTTATTCAACTGCTCACAGAGCTCGGCAATGAGACTTTGGTCAGTCTGAATTCCTTCTATCAGCTCTTCTGAGTTTGCCCTCACTGCAGTATTTTGCAGCAGAAAGCATGGAATCTCTTGCAGTGTGCATAAAACAATAGATGCTTTTTCTTAGAGCCACTGAAGTGTAGCTCGGTTACAGAGTCACTGCAGTAACTCATGTGGAAAGGAATGCATTCCTTTCTTTGTAGCCTTTTACTTCAGTCTGCTGTTAATTGTGAGAAGTGAGCATTGCTCAGGTACAACTTAGATAGTAAATTCTCTCGAGCAGGAACTCACCAGATGTACCTGTATATGTCACTCCCTTTGAGCTTGGATTTGAAAAAGGTGAATAATTAAATCTAAAAATGTCAGCTTTTATCTCAATCCCTACTTTATTTGCACTTTTTGCCACATTTCTGTCTCAGTCTTATCTATTCTCTACTTCATACCATAGTACTCTTATACTCTTCTTATCTCCATATTCATTTCTTGCTTACCTTCTTCAAACAATAAATATGCACTGATGACTAAGAAGGGGGAGAAGGGACAATACTGGGGGAGAAAAGCTTCTGTGGAAAACACAAAGTTAAATATATATATATTTCCATGATATGTAGAAATTAGAATGTAATGTAATATTTTGCACACCGTGGACTTGGCAGTTTCCTTTTTAACCTCTGGGCTTCTCGGGGGGCGGAAGGGCGTTTTTGTCGTTTGGGTGGGAGGGAGAGGTTTCTTGCATCTGTTAGAGGCCAGGGATGTGCATGTCTGCTGAGTGTGCAGAGGGGGGTTTGGGGGGTATGGACCCGTTACCAACAGGAGGTGTCCGACCAGGGTCAGACTGGCCGGGCGATGTAGGGTTGGAGGGCTGGGGGGAGTGGATGGGGGTGGGGGTGGGGGTGGGGGGAGGGGCCCAATGGGGGGAAGTGGTTTGAGTGCTTGGTTGGAGGGGGGTAGGTTAGGGGTGTGGGGGGTAGGGGAGGGTGGGGGTGTGGCGTGGTCTTTGGAGGAATAGGGGGTTGTTTGATTCGGGGGGATGGGGGGGGGACTGAGACAAGACATGTGACTGATACTGTGGATTTGCGTGGGGCGTGCTACTGTAGTGAGTGTGTCTGGACAGGATTGCTTGTACGGGATGCTGGTTTGGGGGGGGGGCCCCGGGCTGGGGGGGTTCTCGCCACCGTAAGAGGTTGACTGATCATACCGAGAGCTATTTCCTTGAGTGGTATAATGACTAGTGGCTTGAAGATTGCCTCCTGGAATGTCTGCGGTATAGGCTCCCCAATAAAGAGACATAAATTAGTGCAACAACTTAAACGAAGGAAGATTGGAATTGCTATGTTGCAGGAGACCCATTAGACCGCGGGTGAGCACGCGAAGTTAGGCTCCCGCTATAGGGCTCGGGTGTATGGCGTCCCAGCCGTCGGCAAGAAGCAGGGGGTGGTTATCTTAATAGCCCAGCAGGTGGGGTGGGTTGAGGAGTCGGTTGATATTGATCCGGACGGCCGGTATGTTCTGGTACGGGGACTGCTTGAGGGGATTAAGGTTGTTTTGGGATCTGTGTATGCTCCCAATGTGTATGAGACTGGCTTTTATCATACTTTAGAACGATTAGTGGCGGAGGCTGCTGGTTACCAGGTACTACTGGGTGGGGACTTTAATACAGTCCTGACTGATAGCATGGACAGGTCGCGGCAGGTTGGGGGTAGGGACCGCAGGAGTCAGAGGCGGCTGTTGGGGATTTGCGAAGCGTATCACCTTTTAGATATTTGGAGAGTGTTACATCGAGGAGAAAGGGAGTATACTCACCTGTCTCGAGCCCACAATACTTGGTCGCGCATTGACTACTTTTTGATTTCGGAATCTTTGTTCAACCGAGTGGTAGATGCGGAGGTTGGCCCTTCTATTATTTCTGATCATGCGATGATTACGCTGGAACTCCGCAACTGCGCTCCTCTTGGACACCAATTTTGGAGCTATCCTTTGGAACTCAGTGGGGATGCTACCTTTGTGGGATATCTTAAGGATCGGTGGAGAGACTATGAAGTACTCAATGACACCCCAGAGACATCTCCAGTTCTTCTCTGGGAGGCGGGTAAGGCGGTCATGCGAGGGGAGATTATTAGTTATTATGGCTCCCTGCGGAAGCGTCGAAATCAAAGAATTCTCTTGTTGGAGCGAGAACTGGGCAGAGCGTGGCGGAGGTTGATGGCGGACAGAACTGCTACGCATGGTCGCCAATTAAAAGAGACCCAGCGAGAGTTGGAGATGCTTCTCCATCAAAGGGCCCAAAAATCCATGATGTACTACAGATATCAACTGTACCAGCATGGGAATCGGGCAGGGAGGTTACTGTCTGATTTGGTGAGACCGGCGGGAGGGGCCCGACATATAGGGGCGATTCGCCATCCGGATGGGTCCATCCGCAAAGATACTGCGGCGATCCAACGGATCTTTTCCGACTATTATCGGCAGCTCTATGCCCGGGATGGAGGGGGCGTGGAGGAAGGCCGGGACTTCTTGGCGGGCTGTACCCTATCAAAATTGTCTGAAGACCAAGTGCAGGCCTTGAACATACCTATTTCATTGAAGGAAGTATTAGATGGGATTCGGAATTTGAAAAATGGAAGAGCTCCCAGTTTGGATGGTTTGAGGGGGGAGTTTTACAAGTCCTTGGGGGAGGTTGTGGCGGCTCCTCTCGCGGGTTACTTTGCGGATCTGGTTGAGAGGGGCGGTTTCCCGTATGAAGCGAACAAGGCGTTGGTTACGGTTATACCGAAGCCGGGGAGAGACCCGTTGACACCGGGCTCCTATCGGCCCATCTCTCTCCTTAATGTCGACCTTAAGATCTTAGCTAAGATTATGGCAGACAGATTAGCGGCCATCTTGCCGGACTTGATTCATAAAGACCAAGTGGGTTTCGTGCGGGGCCGCCATGCGGCTTATAGTCTGCAGCGACTCTTACTTTCTATGTGTGCAGGACGGACGGCTAAGTTGAGGTCCATGCTCATTAGTTTCGATGCTGAAAAAGCATTTGATCGGGTTAATTGGGACTTCATGTACCAAGTACTGGATACCATGGGGTTTAGGTGTTTTTACGTCAAAGTGGTGAAACTTCTATATGCAAACCCGATCGGGGCCATTTTGGTCAATGGAACCATGTCCAATGAGTTTCCCATCCAGAAGGGGACCCGACAGGGTTGCCCCCTGTCCCCCCTTTTATTCATCTTAACTTTGGAACCTTTACTGCAGCGGATTCGAGCCCATCCTCAAGTTCAAGGGGTTCAGGTGGGGGGCTCTGAATTTCGCGTTGCAGCTTTTGCAGACAATCTTCTTGTACACCTGGCGGATCCTCCGACGGGGCTCCCACACCTTTTACAGCTTTTTGGTGACTATGGGGTGCCTTCCGGGTTTCGCCTGAACCTGGACAAATCGGTGGCGATGCTCTTAGGTGCGGGTGACCCGACGGGCTGGCAGGGGGCTTTCCCTTTAAAGTGGGAGACCGGCCACTTTAAATACCTGGGGGTGGTCATCCCGGCCGTCTTAGACGACTTATATCAGCTTAATGTGGACAAAGTGTTGGCTGCAGTGGCCGCTAGCGTTGATAAGTGGCGGGATCTACCATTATCTCTTGGTGGCCGTGTTGCCCTATATAAGATGACACTGTTCCCTAAGGTTTTGTATCTGTTGCAGACACTCCCGTTACAGCTGAAGCGGTCGGACCGGAAGAAATTGGAGGGTTTGGTGAATCGCTTGTTATGGCGGGGGCGGCGGCCTAGGGTTCGGGCGGCGGTTCTCTGTCAGCCTTGGTCTTTGGGAGGTATGGGGTTACCAGACTTACGTAAGTATAATGTGGCCTGCCTGTTGCGGTACGCCCGGGATTGGCTGTGGGACCTAGAGGAGTATACCCCCTTGGGGATGCTACAGGCGGCGGTGAAGCCCTTTCACCTGCGCTATCTTCTGCATGCGCGGAAGTCCCTAGGACTGGCCCGTGAGCTCCGTGTTTTCATTGTGGACCCGATCCGGGCAGGGTGGCGTTCCTTCTGTAGTAGTCGGAAGCTTTCAGCCTCTCACTCGCCCTATCTCCCCATTAGGGGTAATGGTGATTTTTGCCTGGGCTGGAGGGTGGCTCTTTCACGCGTTGGGCGCGGCTGGGGATCGTCAATTTGGAGCATGTGATTTCTCCTGAGGGTTCTATGATGACGTTCCCTGAGCTATGCCGGCACTATTCTCTCGAGGGGCAAGATGCTTTTCTGTATGTGCAGCTTCGGAGTTACGTTCGCGCGGTACCTATCGCGGCACTAGGGGAGGGGAGGTTAGCTCTCAGATTGAGGTGTCTCTATTGGGTGGGGAGCAAGGAACGCGGGTAGCCTGGTTGCAGAAATTGCTTTGGGAATCGGCATCGCCGCTAGCCTTGGATGAATTGGCGGTAGCCTGGACTCGGGAGCTGGGGGGTCAGGTGACGAGTGAAATGTTGTTGGAAGCTTTGTCTGCCATCCCCAAGCTCTCGGTGTTGGTGTCTTTCCGGGACATGCAATACAAGCTGTTGCATCGGCTATATTACGCCCCTTTGCGGGCGTGGAAGGCTGGGATTGCGGGGTCTCATAGCTGCCCTCGTTGTGGTGAAGGGCGGGCGACCCTGGGGCATATGATGTGGGAGTGTACCCGAGTTAGCGCCTTTTGGCAGAAAGTGCAGGCATATCTAACTGGCTGTGTGGGCAATCCAATATCCTTTACGGCTGAGAATTTAGTTCTGGATGTGTGGGAGTGTGAATGGGAAGAACAGTTGGGGCGAGTGGTTTGGTCCTGGGTACGTTTGGTGCTGGTGGTAGCGCGGATGACTATTTTGCTCCGATGGATGGATGCCAGGGGACCGACGTATGGGTTGTGGAGGGGACGACTGCATGAGGTGTTGCTTATGGAGCGGCTCCGTGCTAGAGGCCATCCTGTACGATGGCAGAGGTTTTGCTGGCGTGGGGGCCCCACTTGAATTCTCTACCCCGTACTACTCGTAGTCGGATTCTTGGTGGCCATTGACTGATCCACTTCGGGTGGGTAGTCGGACCACTGGATAGGTGCGCCCTTTTCTTTTCTTTTTTTTTTTTTTTTTTGTCGGACCTCTCAGTCCGGGGGGGGGAGGGTGCAGGGGGGGGTGGGGAGAACCGGGAGGGACTTTTAGGGGAGGCGGGGGGGTGTAGAAGAGGTATGGGGAGGGGTGGGGTGGGGTGGAGGTTAGTTCCTTTTCTTGCCTTCCTCTCTTTATCATCTTGGAGTTCAGGGTGGGGCTCGGGTGAAGAACATACCCCGAGCCTGCCCGAGCGGGGCGTGCTGGTGTTTGTGTTTTTTTTTGGCTGCGTAGGAAGCTGGGGGCGGGCGGGTGCTCGCTAACTCCCGGTGGGGGGTGTGGATGGTCGCTCCTGCGCTTGGGGGTCTCCTATACTCATACTTGATGGGGAGGGAGTATGACCATTAAGGTTTTTATTCTTTCTTTTCCTCTTGGGTTTCGTTGGGGGTCTCGGGGGGGGGGGGGGAACCTAGCTTCTGTTTTCGCTTCTATGTGTACCTTCGGGGCTAGTAGTCCCTGATGGGGGGGGGTTGTAAAAGCAAAAATGATACTTGTTCTGGTTTCCTGTTTGTACAACATGCTTGTGTACTGTTTCTGATTTGTATTGGTACTGGTGTTGTTCTTTTAATAAACAAATTTGACCTAACCTCTGGGCTTCTAGCTCAGTTGGAACCAGAGTTGGGATATGGTGCCATGAACTAGTGTTCACAATTATGGGGAATTTTCCCTCTATTTCATATTTTCTCTCAGCTTACTTTAGTGCAGTTTTTGCAGCAACAGTCCTCAGCTCGGGGCCTTGCACCAGAGCTTCTTTTGAAATCCACTTTGATGTTAATTGCACTTAGTAGAATACCAGGAAACAATTCAAATAAAGATATCAAATCTAGGTTTCTCATCCTCCTATTTCTAGCTTGTCATCTCAGTTTATCTAGTCTTTGCAGGGTAAATCATCCCTGATCTTAACCCATTGCAGTTATGGACTTGTTAATTCGATTTCTCAAAGTAAAGCAGAAGTACAAGTCCCGGCACATCATAGTATAACTCCAGGCTACTTATAACATGCAGCTTATCTGTGGTAACCCAGCCACATCCCTTTCACACTCTATCTTCCTTTTATTACATCGCCATTAACCTCCCCCTCGCCTCCTCTCTTTTTCCCACGTTATCAATTCACCCTTCAATTCCACAGCTCCACTATCTCTTTACTCTTCAGTTCCATATTTCAGCAGAGTCTCATTCTCACCTTCATTTTCCCATTTCTCCTTATACATCACGTGCATTTTCATGCCTTACTGCTCCATTTCTCTATGTACCATCACTCACGTCCTTTCTCTTTTGTTATTTCTTCTCTCTGCCATATTTCTGTCACACCTGCACCACCAGGGAAATCTGACTTCTGTGGTTTCAAAATTCATGGCCCATTAAGATTAAGGTGAACAAGTAGACAGCGAGAGGATTCATTGAAAAGAACAGGGCAGCTGCAAAAGGTATTTGCAAATCTCACCATGTGGCTGCGCCATTCCTTCAGGGGATGCATTCTCCTTCCAGCTTTACTGCTCCCATGGAGAGAGGACAGCGCTTATAAGTGGCAGATCCAGAAGGCGCATGCATCCCCTGCAGAAAAGAAGCAGCTGTGCTGAATTTTCTTTGCAGATGCCTCCCACTCTTCAGTGAGTCCTCTGCCCCTAGTAAAAATCCATTTTTGGGTGCAGAAGGTGAATTGTGCCACAAGCATGAGTAGCAATAGTGTGTCCTAGTCTGGACCTGGGCCTGTATTCTTCTTCCCAAGGCCTAGTGCTCTTCAGTAATCACCAGAAGACAGCTGGGAATTTGCCAAAGACCTGGAATGAGGTCACAAAATTTGGAAGCTTTGGATTGTAGCCAGCAAGTTTCTAGCTATGTTAAGACCAAGTCAGTTTCCTGACTTTCTGCTAGTGAGTTACAATGTCTTTAACTAAGGTGAAAGAGCTCTTAAAAGGGCAAGAGTCCTAATGTGACAATGCAAGGGGTTTTACAGTGAGGATACTACTATTCACCCTTGCATCAGAATGAACTCAACACACCTCCATTCCACAGAAAGAACGTGCTGTTCCCCAAGAAATTAGCTCTCCTCATTCCTAATACCATGGTGGTAAATTATTTTTCTGAACCAGAGAATAAGCTTTCTCCAGGACCAAGCAGGAAGTCAGTCCTCACATATGGGTGACAGAGCCCCCGTGCGGAGCATTTCCCCAGCTTTCAAAGAAAGCCTTTGGGAATGCAGCACGCCTGCGCGGTCCCCTTCCCGCCCAAGGGTGCCATCTTGCTTGGTCTTTCTTTTTCCGCGGAGCCCGACGGAGTGAGTTTGTGTCACCCGGGAAAAGTTGGGTTTTTTCGGCGATTTTCGTGTTATTTTCTCCAGTTCGATGCCGGTTCCCCTTTCCGCCTCGACTTGGTTCACCGGTATCGAGTCTGGAGTTGTGATTTTCGTTTTTTGTCCTTCGTGACTAGCGTTCGCACTCTTTTTGTGTTTTCACTGGCAGCTCGGTTGTTTGACCTTGCAGAGACCCTTTTTCCCCCGATGGCTGCCAGCGGGTTCAAAAGGTGTGATCGGTGTCTCTCACCGACACACATGACTGCTGCCTCCGATGCCGTCAGCATCAGCGTGAGAGAATATTCTCTGATTCCGTGTCTGGCCTTCGTCAGAGGCCTCGACATCTCAGGAGTCCGATCCCGAGCACCATCGAGGGTCCTCTGAAAGGGAGTCTCCCTCACGGGAGCACCGCAGGAAGAAAAAGCTTGTGAGGGTGGCATCGGTGGAGGCTCCTGGTTCCTTGAGGGCCAGGTCGCGTAGCCCTGACCGCAGCCCCAGGCTCTCGGAGTCGGAGAGGCCTTCCAAGCTACCTCATGTGAAGCCAGAGTCCCCGAGTCACGTAAGTGCAGTTGTCCTCGTGGACTCTCCTCCGGGGGAGCTGCCGTCGGGGCCCGATTTGGGGGCTGCTGAGTCTCCTGAGCTTGGACTCAGGTTGATGGCCTTGGAGAGCAGCTTGGCTGCCTTCATGGAACAGCAGTGGGTGCTGATCGCCGGTCTGACTGGTGCATCTGCCCCGACCACCGGGACCTCGACATCTAAGTCGACCCCGGAGACCGAGCTGATCCTCAAGTCGATGAAGTCTCGAGATGATCCTCAGTCAAGGTCCCCCTCGACCTCCCGTGCGGGGCGAAGGTCGTCGACGCCGATACCCTCGGCATCAGGGCAGATGGCACCGAGGCCCACACGGCCGGAGCCGCTCAACTCCTCCTCAGAGGAGTCGGAGTGGAAGATGGAGGACGAGGAGTCCCCGGACACCTTCCGGACCCAGTGTGTCCCTTCGGACTCACCGGAGCCAGAGCCTCAGAGAAGGTCCCCTCCGGAGGATACCCGGTTCTCTGACTTCGTGAGGGACATAGCCAAGGCCCTGGCCTTCCCTGCAGATGCCGAGGAGGAGCCTTGAGCCGAGGAGCTCGATGCCCTCCAGTATGACTTTCCTCTGAAGGAAGCCTTTACTGTACCGGTTCCTCCGATGCTGGAACGGCTGCTCTTCCATATGTGGGAGGCACCGGCCTCGGCGCCGGTTCTTAGCAAATGGATTGATTCCATTTATCGAGTCCGTAAGAGCCCTGGGTTCCAAAAGACGTAGCTACCGCACCACTCCATGGTTATGGAATCGGCCATGCACCGTCTGAAGAGTCAGAAGATGCACTCCTTGGTGCCCCCTGGCCAGGAGGCCCAGAACCTGGATGCCCTCGGTAGAAAGTGCTTCCAGGGCTCTATGCCATCTTGCCGTGTCCAGACCTACCAGCTGTACATGGGCATGTACTTAAGAGACCTGGCAAAGGAGATTGCCGGGTTCTCAGCTGGCCTCTCCGAGGAACCTTTGCAGAGGTTCAAGGCTTTGTCAACAGGGATCCGAGAGTGCTCAAAGTTTATCTCTCAAGCAGCCTATGATGGCTTTGAGGCTTCGGCCCGGGTAGCCACGGCCGGCATCAGTGCACGCCGTCAGGCCTGGCTACAGTCATCGGACCTGGAGCCATGGGTGCAGGACAAGTTGGTCGATGTCCCCTGCCGAGGTGAAAACCTTTTTGGTAAGCCCATGGCTGAAAAGGCTGTGGAAATCGAGACTGAGACTCTCACCAGGACAAGGCTGTCCAGAAAAACTTCTGCTCCTTCTCAGAAAAAGAAGGGCTCGGGGAAAAAGCCCTTTTTCCCGAGGAAGGGTGCTGCCTACAAATCCTACCCTCACTATCAGGCCTCTCCAGCTCCCCAACAGGGACAGCAGGCCAAGGGGCAGGGGCTTGGGCCCCGTAGGCAGAAGACCCCCAAGCCGCCAGCTCCGGCTCCTGCACAGCAGGGAGCGGGGTTTTGACTCCCACAGCATAGCCTCTTCTCCACAGCTGGCTCCACTCAGCACAGGAGGTCGGCTGACCCTGTATGCCTACAGGTGGCCAGCCATCACAGGGGATACCTGGGTCCTCAGCATAGTCCAACAAGGCTATATGCTCCACTTCCACCAGATACCCCCCTCCTACTTTCCAGGGGAGCCTCCAAGACTCCCTCTGCACAGAGACCTCCTCCTGCAGGAGTTGACAAGTCTTATAAAGGATCAGGCGGTGGAACCGGTGCCTCACCACCTGAAAGGGCAAGGCTTCTATTCCAGGTACTTTCTGGTACCAAAAAGACAGGAGGCCTCCGGCCTATCCTAGACTTGTGAAACCTAAACAAGTTTCTGGAGAGGGAAAAGTTCAAGATGCTTACCCTTGGAATATTGCTGCCCTACCTCCAGTAGGGAGACTGGCTATGCTCCTTAGACCTAAAGGATGCTTATACGCACATCCTCATTCATCCAGACCACAGACAATATCTCAGATTTGTGGTGGTAGGAAACCATTTACAGTACAGAGTACTTCCCTTCGGCCTAACTTCCGCCCCCAGGGTCTTCACCAAATGCCTGGCGGTGGTGGCGGCCTACCTCAGAAATCAGGGAATTTTTGTCTTCCCATACCTGGACGACTGGCTCATCAGAGGTTAGTCTCTCCAAGAGGCCAGACAAGCCACTCTTCGCACTGTCTCTCTTCAGCATCTGGGCTTTGTCATAAACTACACAAAGTCCACTTTGCTCCCCTCACAGAACCTAGAGTTTATAGGGGCGAGATTGGACACCCTGCAGGCAAGAGCTTACTTGTCCGAGGACAGGGCCCACAGGCTGATGGACTTGGCCAACCAGTTCCGAAGCAATTCTCAGGTCTCTGCCAGACAATTCCTGCGGCTCCTGGGCCACATGGCATCCACGGTACATGTGACCCCCGAATGCCCATCTGCACATGCGGGCGGCTCAGTAGTGCCTCAGAGCTCAGTGGGTGCAAGCCACAGGCGACCTCCGAGACAGAGTAAAGGTGTCCAAACCACTCTTGGACTCCTTGCAGTGGTGGCTACATCTCCCAAATCTCCATTCCCTCTGGGGTTGCAACCCGATCTCCTGTCTCAGGATCAGGGTTCCCTTCTGCACCCCAATCTCAGATCCCTCAATCTGATGGCCTGGCTGCTGAAAGGATAGTGCTCATTCCCTTACTTCTACCTAGGGAAGTTGAGGAGGTGGTCTTGGCCTCGAGGAGGCAATCCACCAGAAAGTCCTATGCCCTCAAGTGGCGCAGGTTCTCAGTGTGGTGTGCTCAGCACAATGAAGATCCTTTCTCCTGCCTGGTGCCAGTAGTGCTACAATACCTGCTTCACCTGTCGGGTCTAGGCCTTAAGTCCAACTCTGTTCGGGTCCACCTCAGTGCTCTTTCGGCACACCACTCACCGGTGGAGGGACAGGCGCTGTTGGCTCACCCCTTGGTGTCCCGCTTCCTCAGAGGCCTGCTTTTGCTCAAGCCTCCGATTCGTCCCCCTGCCACTGAGTGGGACTTGAATGTGGTCTTGCAACAACTTACTCGCCCACCATTTGAGCCGATGGCTACTTGCCATTTACACTTCCTTTCTTGGAAGGCACTGTTCCTGGTAGCTCTTACCTCGGCCAGACGTGTGAGTGAACTACAAGCTCTGGTTTCTGATAGACTGTACACAAGGTTCTACAGGAACAGGGTGGTCCTTCGGACTCATCCGAAGTTCCTTCCGAAAGTTGTCTCCTCTTTCCACCTCAATCAGGAGGTGGTTCTTCCGACATTCTTTCCCAGGCTGCATACCAGCCGGGCTGAGACAGTCTTGCATACCCTGGACTGTAAGAGGGCGTTGTCCTTTTACAAAGAACGTACGAAGGGGCATCGAAGGGCTACTCAACTCTTCGTCTCTTTTGACCATAATAAATTGGGGTTACCTGTCTCCAAGCGTACATTGTCCACTTGGGTAGCAGATTGTATCGCCTGGGCGTACATGGCAGCCAGCCTTTCCTTGAAGGGTCGAGTCACAGCCCACCATGTCAGGGCGAAGGCCGCATCAGTAGCTCATCTCTGCTCTGTTCCGTTGGCAGACATCTGCCAGGCCACTACTTGGTCTTCAAGACAGACTTTTGCAGCCCACTACTGCCTCGAGAGAGAGTCCCGACGGGATAGTGCTTTCGGACAGGCGGTACTCCGTAATCTCTTTGAGGTTTAGGCAACTCCTACCCTCCGGCCCTTGTGTTGGGCTACCGTACGGGGGCGTTCTCAGAGAATATTCTTATCATGGATGCTGAGGCTCTGCAGAGGGAGCCATTTTTTCAGCTTTGGGTTCCAGGTAGCCTATTGCTGGGGAGTCCCATATGTGAGCTGACTTCCTGCTTGGTCCTGGAGAAAGAGTAGTTACTCACCTGTAACAGGTGTTCTCCAGGAGCAGCAGGAAACAGTCCTCACGACCCTCCCTCCTCCCCTGGAGTTGCAGTCATATACTTTATTTTGTTTTTTGCTGTCTTTTAGCTATGTCATCAGATTGAGCACCCTTGGGCGGGAAGGGGACCGCACAGGCGTGCTGCATTCCCAAAGGCTTTCTTTGAAAGCTGGGGAAAAGCTCCGCACGGGGGCTCTGTCGGCGCTGACGTCATCCATATGTGAGGACTGATTCCTGCTGCTCCTGGAGAACACCTGTTACAGGTGAGTAACTACTCTTTATGTTCTCCCTACGAGGATAAGCTCAGTCCCTTCCAAAAAATCTGCTTGATCATCTCACAATAATGAGCTCTACGAACTTCCAAAAAGAAAATACTAATACTACTATTAATCATTTATATAGCGCTACAACACGTACATAGTGCTGTACAAACATATAAAGAAGACAGTCCTACTCGTAGAGCTTACAATCTAATCAAGACAGAACAATACAATACAATTTATCTCCATTTTGCTGTCAATAGAACGAGCTCTTCACCTTGGTAATGAGTTATGTGTCCATTCCACACACTCTGCTGCTTGAGAGAATGAGCTGTCTGATCCACCTACAAGAATGTGCACTTCCGTTCATTCTGTTGGACTCTCCTTATCCACCCATCCTTCCCCCAGCAGTCTCTCATTTCCCTCAAAGAGGCTTTGCCTTTCAGTGAACAGGATTTATACATTTTCCTCCCACCCAGCCACAAAATATAAATAACGCTATGTCTCTGGCTACTGCTTTTTCACCATCCCTACCCACTTTTAAGCACCATGGGAACTGCAGTATCTGTTTAGAAATTGCCCTTATAGGAGAGCACTGGCTCGCAGACCCATCATAAGCACATGGAAATACTGGCATTTACACGTGTACATCGCAGACACTTGTAAATAGCAGTTTCAGAATGCCACTGTTTACACATGGAGATTAACAAGGCAAAGATTTTAAGGAGATGTGGTGGGGGCATGGCTTGAGTGGGCGAAAAATCTACACATGTATTTCCAGTTTTGCAAAGGGAATCCATGTATATGAGAAAACATTTCCTCATTGGGTTTTACATCAGCCCAGAGGCACATATTAATTTTAAAGAAGTGCTCATTTCAGCTGGGGATTTATAGGAGGGATTATGGGAGAAATTTAACCGTAAGCATCGGAACGGGGTGGGCCACACAGGCTCTGGCCACAGCAAACGTTTGGCCGGCCAGTTGCCAGCAAACTGCATGGAGGCTGCCATCACGGTCTTCCCCCTCCTGCTTTGCCCACAGGCAGAAGAGAAGAGAGCAGCCGCAATTGAGGTAAAGATTCCTTCTGTCTGCCCACCAGATATTGGATCCCCGCGGGCAGAACAGGAGGGTAAGGCCCCAATGTCTGCTCCCAGGGATTCGATCTCCTGCGGGCAGAAGAGAAGGGAATGACTCCTTCTGTCTGCCTGTGGGAAATTGGGGCAGACAGGAGTTGTCTCTGCTGTGATCCTCCTCCTCTTCTGCCTGCGAGGGATCGGGAAATCGGATCCCCGCGGGAAGAACAGGAGGGGAAGGTGCAGGGGCCTTGGGGCAGAGCTTGGGCCCACCCCCCAATTATTTGGCTGTTCCATCATCCCTGAATTTAACATAAGCCTCCATTGTTTATTTCTGCCTCCAAAAAGAAAAAAACATAATCTAAATTGCTGCTACAGTACTTAACTGATTGCACTGATATGTTCAGATTTGCAAAATGGCTTATATAAACCTGGAAGTGCTGACACTTAAACGTGGAAACTGTAAAAATCGTCACTTCCACATGAAATTTGCCAAGTTGGTGATCATTTTTTTTTCACATGTAGATCTGTAAAATGACTCTTCACACTGTGCACTCTGCAACTCTGTATACTCCTGGACGCCCTTATGCGTATTTTACCAAACGTTCCCTGTTCAGTAGAGCCTTTTGTAAAATACTGCCAGAATTGAGCATGTCCCAACCTGGACATATCAATTTCAGTATCAATATTCTATGTAAAATTGGTCTTTACATATATTTACTATTTAATTTTCTAACAGATTGGGATGCCTGACTTGCCGCAAATTAAACACACTGGTAATCTATTTGGAACTAAACTAGGCAGAATGAGGGAACGAAACATATCTCCCACAGACATGGAAATAAAAAATGAGGCTTTTCAGGGTAAGTGTGTATGAATGAAAGTTATACTTGCTGTCAATATCAAGGAAAAAGGTTGGGCCTTTGTGTGCTTGCATCTAGACCAGCGGTTCTCAAACTGTGGGCTGCAATTCCAAGTAGGGTCACAACATCCACTTTTGGAGTTGTGACTGTAAGTAGCATAAAAAAGAAAGAAAGCAACATTAGCTTACACAGGCTGACAGGATGGTATAACTCAGCTTGTGTGGGTTCACTAGGAGGCAGGGCAGGAAGGAAGGAAGCCCGGTGCCAGAACAGTGGTAGGGGTTGGAGTTGTGAGAAATGTGTTAAATCTAAAATAGGATTACACTGTAAAGAATAGTTTGCAAACATTGCCTTAGACCTCTTGGCTGCTAGACCCATGGGCCTTCAACTCATGGGAATTTGGGTCTCTGTTTGTTAAGCTGCATTAGCTCACAAAGAAAATGTATGTTAACAGTGTGGGCCCATGCTAACAGTTAACACAGTGCCTTAACAGTTCGCATTTCTGCATTGACCATCTAATGTGGAAGGGGGGCCTGGAGTGGGAGGGTAATGTACCTTACAATTAACATGGAAATAGTTACTGCGCGTTAACATGGAACAGTTAAGGTCACCTCAAGAGGTGTAGCTAATTGCATCATATCATCTGCCATGCAGTTAATGTATATTAAAATATTTTTCTCTACATTAACTGAATGGGAAAATGCTGAGGACATGCCAACAGTTAATACAGATGTTTTGTAGTTCTGTGCATTAATTTTGGCAATTACCGAATGGTAACTGCAAAACGTATTGCACTTTAACTTCTTTCTCTTGGCCTAGCCATTGCATGGACAGTCCTCTGACTGAGGGATCTCCAGGAATAAAAAGGAATACAGTCGTCGTATATGGGTGATGTCGGCACTGATGGAGCCCGCATGGGAATGCTCCCCAGCATCCTATAGGAAAGCCTTTGGGAACACTCCACTGCGCCTGCCTTCCCGCCTTCCCAACTCTGCTCCTCAGTTCTTCGTTTTCCGCAGAGCCAGCATGACGTTCATTCCTGTCACTGCTGAAAACGTTTCTTTTTTTGGTGAAACTGTGTTTTCTGCCTTCCCGTTGTTTCCGGTTTCGTTGAGTTCGACATCGGCCCAGATATTTATTTTTTATTTTATAAATTTTCATTTTTCTTTTTTCACATGGTTTTCACAGCTTTCATTGCCTTATCTTCAATTTGAAGACCCTTTTTTGAGGCATGGAAAAACCAACTAGTGGTCTTAAAAAATGCACCAAGTGTGCCGGTACCATCTCAGACACTGATAAACATGACTGTCCTTTGTGCCAACAAATTTATTTATTTTATTTATTTATTTATTTAAACTTATTTCTATACCGCCTTCTACAATTCAAAGCGGTTTACAATTAACAAATTAGTAACAGGGCCTGGTTTTACATGAAACAGGAACAGCAGAAAACTGTACAACAATACTTTAACAGTTTAACATCTATTTACAGTTATGGTTCTACTGGTTAGTTTGATCAACTTATGCACATATACCAGGGTATTTGTCATTTGTGTACTTAGTGTGCATTTTAAGGTGGTTGAGTTCCTGAGGTCAGGTCCACACTGTACTCGTTCTGAAACAGGTATTTTTTAAGTTTCTTTCTGAAATCTGACAAGTCTGTGCTCTCTTAGTATTGTTGGAAGGGAGTTCAATAATGTGGGAGCAAATAGTGAAAAGGCCCAATTGTAAATGAACTGTTTGCTCTTAATTTTCTGGGTTGGGATCTTTAGGAGGTTAAGAAGTTCTTCAGGACTGTTCAGCTGTGGATTTGAAGATGAGAGGCAGGTGACAGACTGCAGATTCATTGTGTAGGATTTTAAATGTTATGGTAAGGGCTTTGAATTTGATTCTTGCAGTCATGGGGAAGCCAGTGGAGCTGTATAAGTAATGGGGTGATGTGATCTCGATGAGGTGCTCCTGTGATTATTTGTACGGCCATGTTCTGGACCATCTGCAATGTGTGGAGGGTGTGTTTGGGGAGGCCTTGATAAATGATGTTGCAATACTCCAGATTAGGTGTAACTATGACTTGGTAGATGGTATGGAATAGGTTAACAGAGAGAAGGGGGCAAAGATTCTTTAGGGTTTTTAGTTTTTGGTAAACCGTGGATGATGATCCCTTTATATGTAGTTGGAAAGTTAAGTGCTTGTCGAGTGTTATGCCCAGATATTTTATTTCTGATTTGACTTTGATTTCTGTGTCAACAAATCTCAATGTTAGTGGTGAGCAGAAGGTTGGGTCAATGGTTATGAATAAGGCTTAGGTCTTTTCATTGTTGATATGTAGATTGTGTCGGGTGAGACATTCCTTTGTATCCCTGAAACAGCTTCGGAGGTTAGTGAGTTCTGGAGCAAGGAGATTAACGGGTGTGAAGATCATTATTCATCTGCATAAATTTGATATTGAATTTTGTATTTGTGGAAGACCTAGCAAACTAGCTGTAAGAAAATATTAAAGAGGAGGGCTGAGAGGCTTGAGCCCTGAGGAACTCCTATTTGTTGAGTGAAAGGGGTTGATGTCTGTCTTTCTGTTTCTGACTTGCTGCATTCGAGAATCTAGGTAAGAGTGGAACCAAGCGAGTGTTATCCCCTGGAGTCCAATTTCCGAGAGTCTCTGAAGAAGTAATTGGTGGGAAATGGAGTCAAAGGCAGAGGTAATGTCAAAGAATAGTAGGATGAAGTCATTTTTATAATTTTGTAACCCTGTTAGGAGCGTATTTAGCAGAGAGTTGATAAGAGTTTCTACTCCATGATGCTGCCTGAATCCCTGTTGAAATGGATCAAGTGGGGCATTTTCTATAAGGTGGTCCTGAAGTTGTGTAAGTACGATTTTCTCCAGAATCTTTGCAACATGTGGGATGCTTGATATAGGTCTGTCAAGCAAATGACAGAGAGGCCTAAAAAACCGAGCCAGACAGTATAGATCATTGTTCGCCTCGGACTTGATTTTCAGTGGCTTTCACTTCGAGAACATTGATTTCCTCTCACGGGTCTCAGGTTTCTTCGTAGTCCAAACATAAAAGTAAGTCAAGGTCTCTAGCCGCTCCTAAGTCATCAGCATTGAAGACTGATACCAAGACCGAGACCAGGGAAAAGCCCCAGCATAAGCATTGCGACTCCCCTAGAGGTGCTCCCGATGCAGACCGGCCAGCCAAATAGCCCTGTGGGATGACCTATCCTCCAAAGCACAAGAATTGACCTCTGGAGAGCTACTGGTTCCATGTTCTGGGATGGTGGCTCAAAGCCCCATGGGTATCTCCACCCAGACATCGGCCATCTTCCTCGAAAGGAGTTTGGCCCGCTCTTGGCAGCCTTGATACCAATAGTATTGAGAACTCCAAGAGTGCAGGCTTCAGCGTCAAGCCTACAGCCAGGTGTATCAGCCCAAATGCCGGCCCTCGAACCGACATTGTCAGAGCCCCCAAGGCCGATGTCTTTGTTAGAACCATCCAATATCACCGGAACCCTCGACATTGTCAGAGCCCCCAAGGCCGATGTCTTTGTTAGAACCATCCAATATCACCGGAACCCAACAGTTCAACCTGACATGGTTCTCGATTCCGATGCTTCTAAGCATCAGTATCGGCATCGAACCTTGACATCCATGAAGCATCGAGGTCACATACAGCACCAGACTCTGATTTCAGTTCTTTAGAATCTTTCTTTAGAATCTGATGCAGCAGGGCTTGCCATCATAGTAACCTCGGAAAAAGAACCAAGGGCAGAGGAACTGGAGATACTCCATTACCCTCCCATGCCCAAGAAAGCGGCCATCTTACCGATGTGTCGAATCCTACAGGATCTTATGCTCCATATGTGGGAAGCCCCTGCTCATGGTTCCGCCTGTCAGCAAGAGGCTTGATACCATGTACCGAGTACCAGAGTGCCCAGGCTTTTCAGAAACCTCAGCTTCCCCACCATTCAATGGTGGTGGAATCGGTGATGTGCTGAATAAAGAGTTAAAAAAAAAATCATTCATCAATGCCTCCTGGTAGAGACTCGAGGATGCTGGATGCTTTTGGGCATCAATACTTCCAGGCATGTATGTTAGCCTCCAGAATAAACTTATACATGCTGTACATAGGCATGTTTCTGAAGGATGTCACCAGGGAGCTGGAGACTTTTGCTCCCATGCTTCCTGGAGATAAGGGGAGTACATTCCAGACACTCAACAAGAAAGGCAAAAATACTTCTAAGTTTATTACCAGGGCCTCTTTTGATGCCTTTGAATCAACCAGCAGAGCTTCAGCAGTCTGCATTGGGGCTCGCAGAATGGTCTGGTTGCAAGCATCAGATCTCGATCAATGGGTCCAGGACAAACTGGCTAATATCCCATGCACAGGAGAAAACCTCTTTGGAAAGGATTGGAGGGAGAAGGCCAAGGAGATTGAGATTGATGATCTCACCCTAAAACGCCTTTTCAGGAAAACAGCTGACCCAGCCAAGAGAGAGGCTCTTCCCAAGAAACCTTTCTATTCTTAAAAAAAGAGATACTACCCTTCTTATCCACCATCTGCTGCCTATCAGCCTCAGCAGAAACAGCAGGGCCCTCACCAGCCCAAGAAGCCCAAAGCTGCTAAACCTCAACCAACTTTGCAGGCACAACCTGTGCATGGTTTTTGACTCCCTCCTGGAGAGCATTGCCACTCTGTCCCGGAGAGTCCTCTGCCCTTTCTCATAGCTGGCAGACTATCACTATGTCCACTGCTTTGACGGCACCTCATAACATCAGAGCAGTGGACACTCCACATTGTTCACAGGGGTTATTGGCTTCACTTTGAAACCTTACCCCCAAACAGCTTTACAAGGGATTATCCCACTCAATCCCTGCAAAGCACTTTTGCAAGAAGAGGTGACCACCCTGTTCTCCCAGGGTGCCATAGAAAGAGTTCCTCCTCCTCAAGAAGGGATGGGCTTCTACTCTCCATATTTTCTCATTCCAAAGAAAACAAGAGGATTCAGGTCCATCTTGGATCTCAGAGACCTAAACAAATTCATTGTCCGAGAAGAAAAATTCAAAATGATTTCTCTTGGAACTCTTCTATCATACCTTCAGAGACAGGATTGGCTATGTTCTCTAGACCTTAAGGTGGCGTACACGCATTTACTGATCCATCCCTTGCACAGACATTATCTGCGCTTCATGTTTCAGGGAGACCATTGTCAATACCAGGTTCTCCACTTCGGGCTAGCCTCTGCCCCAAGAGTCTTCACAAAATGCATGGCAGTAGTCGCTGCCTACTTATATACCTTGGGAGTATTCGTCTTCCCTTATTTAGATGAGTGGCTGATCAGGAGAGACTCCCTTCAAGAGTTAAGGCTCTCACTTCATCGCACCATCACGGTGCTCCAACACCTGAGCTTTGTCATAAAACTTCCCATAGTCCCACCTCATTCTAACCCAACATCTGTTGTTCATCGGAGCGTTCTTAGACACTCAGCAGGCCTGAGCTTTCCTTTCACAGGATCGCTGTGCCCACCTGATTGAGCTGGCAAAGAGCATGCAAAAGCAGAGTCGGGGAACAGCTCGAGAAATGCTACAACTTGTAGGACATAAGACCTCCACGGTCCATATCGTCCCCTATGCTCGATTACACATGTGACAAGCACAATGGACTCTTGTCTTCTCAATGGATGCAAGTAAAGGGGTGTCTCAGAGACAGGATCCACATATCCCCTCAACCAATGTTCCCTCTAATTTTCTGTAGGCTGTGTGCGCATAAAATATCAGCTGTGTGCAGCTTTTGAAGGAAGGTTAAATTTTTGTGCACCACATAACGACACTCGGAGTTATATACTTTAAAATTTGACTACACGTCAGAATACAGTATGTACACCACATTGATTTTAATCAAATTAAATGAAAATAGACGATGAAGCGGGAAATTTCTAGTAATTACAATCATAACTTTTAAATTTTAAGACGTCTGTGTTGTTTTCTATCAGAATCAGAGCTGTAATTTTTGTGCGCTCTGTTGTAAAGTATGTGCGCTCACTCGGCAAGGTGTGTGTGCGCGCGCACACGCACAGCTTAGAGGGAACAGTGCCCTCAACTGATCAAATCCCTTCAGTGGTGGTGGTCTCCACAGAACCTTTCTCATCGGATCACCTTTTCACCTCGATGTACCGTGGCAACAGATGCTTCCAAGCTGAACAACCTAACCACACAGGGACTGTGGACACAACAGGAATCTGCCTTGCAGATCAACCTCCTAGAACTATGGGCATTGACAAATGCTGTTCAGGTTTTTCAACCCCAACTTTTGGGGCAATCTGTTCTAGTCAGGATGGACAACCGAGTTGCCATGTTCTATGTGGAGTGGAGGAGTGGCCTAGTGGTTGGGGCAAGGTACTTCGGGCCGGAAGGTCGGGGGTTCAAATCCCACTAGAGGACAGCAACCTTGGGCCGGAAGGACTGGGGTTTCTAGTCCCACAGGTGCTCCTTGTGGTCTTGGGCAAGCCACTTAACCCTCCATAGCCCATGTTCCCTGTAAAATAGTTATCTCCAAGTTATAATGCCCTGTTCAATGTAATGTCAATTCGTTCAATGTAAACCACACTGATGCAGAATAGCGCGGTATATAAGAGAATGTAAAATAAATAAATAAAATAAATGTGAACAAACGGGGGATGAGGTCCCGTCCTCTCTGTGAAGAAGCTCTTCATCTGTGGTCCTTTGCCATCTCATACCACATTCACCTTGGAGTGGTGTATTTCCCAAGTGAAATCAATGTCCTTCTGGACAGGCTAAGCTGTATCCTTCATCCAATGGACTTTGCATTGGGTGATGGCTGCTTGGATCTTCCACACATGGGGAACCCCAAGCATAGATCTTTTTGCCACTCTGCAAAACACACATCTTCCACTCTTCTGCTCCAGGCTCCCATTACTGTAACGATAGGCCCAGGATGCCTTCCTTCTACATTGGGGACAAGGACTGCTCCATGCATTCCCACCCATTCCCTTGATACCCAAGACACTTTTCAAACTACAGGGTGACAGGGACTCCATGATCCTGATAGTTCCCCTTTTGGCCTCATCAACCATGGTTTCCTCTGCTGCTTCAACTTGCGCAGTCTCAACACCTCAGTCTGGAATTTGTGCCCAAACTCCTCTCAGGACAAGAGGATGCTCCTCCATCCCAATCTTCACTCCCTATGGCTGCTGAAGGGATAGTGCTCGCTGACCTCGACCTATCACAGGTGGTCAAAGATGTCTCTTGCATCACACAAAAATTCCACAAGTCGATCTTATGCCTTCAAATGGCATAGATTTGCCCTCTGGTGCTCCCCAAAGGACATTGACCCCTTTTCTTGCCCAGTGGAGTCCCTTCTACAATATCTCTTCCACTTTTCCTTAGCTGGTCTTAAGACTAACTCAGTGAAGGTTCACCTTAGTACCATTGCGGCCTCTCACAGACTACTGAATGGACAACCTATCTCCTCACACCCCTTAGTAGCATGCTTCATATGAGGTCTGCTGCTGTCCAAGCCACCCATTAAGTTGCCTCTGGTGGCCTGGGATCTTAATGTAGTTCTCTCTCAACTTCTAAAGCCTCCTTTTGAGCCTTTAGTCACCACTCCACTGAAGTTTCTATCTCGGAAGGTAACCTTCCTCATTGCCCTCGCCTCAGTTCGCCGCATCAGTGAACTGCATGCTCTGGTGGCAGATCTGCCCTATACCAGATTCCACCATGACAAGATGGTTCTGCCCATCCGCATTTCCATCCAAGGGTAGTCTCCTCCTTCCATCTAAACCAGTAGGTCATCCTACCAGTTTTCTTCACGAGATCACATGCGTCTCAGGCTGAAATAGAGCTACACACCTTAGACTGCAAGCGAGCACTGGCTTAATTCTTGAATAGAACAAAGGATCACAGAAGATCATCTCAGTTATTCATCACCTTTGATCCTAGTCATCTAGGTCTACCAATGACGAAACGTGTTCTATCCAGATGGATAGCAGATTGCATTTCATTTGCTTATGCATAGGCAGGACTCTTTCGAAAGTCATGTCACTGCTCATAATGTGTGGGCTATGGCAACCTCCGTAGCCAATCTCCATTCAGTATCTATTCATGAAATCTGTAGGTCAACCACCTAGTCCTCCATTCATACTTTTGTTGCGCACTATTGTCTGGACGGAGACTCCCATCGGGACGCTGTCTTTGGTCAAGCTGTTCTCCAGCACCTCTTTAAGTGTTAAACTCAATTCCTGCCCTCTGTCTTGGACTTCTACTAGAGACCATAATATCACTGGGGGAGTATCGCCTCCTGGAATTGAGTCCATTGGCCCACACCTCTTCCAGACTCTTCAGCTTCAAACCTTTGGCCTCAGGGACCACTGCTCTCCCCCTCCATATCAGTCTGGTACCTGGAAGCTAGTGAGTCTCATATGTGAAGACTGCATTTCCTGCTTGTTCCTGGAGATAGCATAGTTACTCACCTGTAACAGGTGATCTCCGGGAACAGCAGGAATCAGTCTTCACAACCTGTCCTCCTCCCCTAGGAGTTGTAGGGTTCCTTTATTTTTTCTCTTCCTCTCAGCTACAAACTCAGCTGAGAAGAGGAGTTGGGAAGGCAGGCATGCAGGTGCAGTGGTGTGCTCCCAAAGGCTTTCCTATTGGACACTGGGGAGCGTTCCCACACAGGCTCCATCGGTGCCGACATCACCCATATGTGAAGACTGATTCCTGCTGTTCCTGGAGATCACCTGTTACAGGTGAGCAACTACACTATATAGATCGTGATTATACCTGTTACAAGTATGCCATTAAGCCAGCTAGTAAGAGTAGATAACAATGTTGAACAGTGACTGAGATTTCTTCCCTTCTAGCAGTTGAGATGTCGCCGCTTTTTTGACCTAAGGAGCAGGCGTTAAGCTGAGGAACCAGAGCTTGGTTCCTGCACTGCTGTTGGGTCAATGGGCTGAGCCCCCCAAAAAAGATATTTGTTGATAACATGTATGAATCCTCTTTGAACATAATATCATACTATAGTCTAGATACTTAGTTCTTTTGGAAAACATCTTGAGAATTCTCTAACACTGCAACTTCAATCTGTGATATTTTGACACACAGAAGTAGTTAGAATGGAGGACAACAACCTAATTATCCTAAATAAAGTGTACTGTGTTCTTTGTGGACAAGCAGGAATGAAGTCCTTATGTATGGGTGACGTCATCCGATGGAGCCCACGCGGAAACACTCCCCAGCTACTACTGGAAGATTTGGGGAGGTAACAGCAAACCCCACCTGCTTTCGTGGTGCCATCTTGAACTAGTCTGTTTTTTCACGGAGCTCAATGGATACATTCCAACATTCTCCACTTAGTAAATTGGTTTTTCCCCACTCCGGGAATCCTGCACCTTCCAGTTTCTTCAGTAGTCACCTGCTGTTACGGTTTCTTCTTTTTCCCCTTTTATTTTTGCCCCTTTCAGTCATTTTATCTATCTTTTCTTTTCTGCGGCATCTCTGCCCCCTTAGGCGCTAGTGCACCAGCCAGGCCCTTCTCCTTAAAAAATTGAGCTGTTTCATTTTGCCATGGTTATTTTTCTGGGCAAAATGTCCCAGAAATTGGCCAGAAGGTTCAAGTGGTGTTCCTGGTGCACAAGGACCATATCTGCCACGGACACCCATAATTGGTGCCTTCAGTGCCTGGGACCCAATCATCAACCTTCTTATAATTTGTGTTTACAGATGACAAAATGAAGACTGAAGGGTTGAGAGAAGCAGCACAAATCACTTTTTGGTGCTCACAAGTCTGAATCATTGATATTGGTGGCACCGATCTTAATGGCTTCAAAGGCTTATCAGACGCTGATAGTGCATTGGCATCGAGGAGTTCTCAAGCCCACATGAATCAAGCACCCGTAGTGTCCTGTAGCATCGGCCATTGATCGATGTTCACCCGAAGATGAGGATGGGTTCGGCTTCATCTTCATTGACGTTGAAGGGTGATCGCACCAAGTGAAGACTCTGGGGTTTTGGCATCGGACCCCCTTGAGGCATGGCATCAAGAGCGATGAGGATCCACGAAAGTGCTCCTTGAAGATGCCGCGATAGGAGAAGAGCTCATCCTCCAGAACATTGGAGGGACAGGGACAACTTGCCAAGACCAAACCGCCGATAACCCTGTCCAGATCCCGGGTATATCGGTCGAAGTTGCTGAGGTCCTGCAGCTTTCGCAGTTGGCAGCTATGGAGAAACGCCTTCTGCAGGCTCTTGAGGAATGGATTGCAGTGCTCTTGGCTGTGAAGCAGGCTGGGGCCCCAACGTCATCTGCATCTACATCTGCTACTATGCAACTGATCCTCAAGATGCATGCCTTGCCTGCAGGAGATGCATCAAAATTGAGGCATCAAAGGTCCTCGACACCGGTGCCTGCCTGGCTGATATCACACTCTAGCATTTCAGGGTCCGATGCACCCTTGAAATCCAGATTAGCATTGGTGCATCATCGTTCCCAAAAGAGCTCCTTATCCCCCAGGTCAGGAGACAGATCCAGGAAGAGACTCAGAAGTACTTTGACTTCCTCTCTGAGTAAGATTCAGAAAGCTCAGAAACTGACATTAAGTCAGAAGACTTGTCAGAGCACAAGTCCTCTGAGCTTACGTTAGACCAGTCTCCACGTCATGAGCGGTGCAAGTCGTCGTCCGTCCCCGCCCCTCCCCCCCCCCCTCCCGAGGATATGACCTTTCAAGATTTTGTCAGGGACATGGCCATGGCCAAACCATTTTTTTTTGGAGACTGAAGATGAACCCACGGCAAAAGAGTTGGAGATTGTTCAGTACTCCTCCAACCCTAAGGAAGTGGTGACAGTGCCTGTACACCACCTCCTACAGAGAAAACAGATGAAAATGTGGGAGAACCCCCTCACTGTACCTCCTTTTTTTGTTATTTATATATTAAAGTTTTCACATTACACATCCAAGTATTTACACGAATGAAAAGATAATGGAATATATATAACCTCCTGTCAGTAGAAGGATTGAGTCCACGTATAGAGTTCAGAAGGCTTCCGCACCATTCCTTGGCGGTCGAATCTGCACTTAAGAGGTCCAAACTTTCCAAGACTCATTCCTTGGTGCCCCAGGGAGGGAGACTCTGATATTGGACTCTTTAGGGAGAAGATATTTTCAGAGTTCCATGCTTATAGCCCGCATGGCCTCTTAGCAGCTCTACATGGGCATGTTCTTAAAGAACATCATGTGTGATTTCGCTGATCTGTCCCAGTATTATTCCCTAGTGGCTCACGGCAAGAACTGCTTGAAGTTCATGATCCGTGCAACCTAAGATGTCCCCAGGGGTCTGTTCTGGGCCCTCTCCTTTTCTCTCTCTTTATACCTAGTCAATTGGTGCTCTCATCTCCTCCCATGGCTTTCAGTATCATTTTTATGCTGATGACTCTCAGATCTATCTATCTTTATCTGATATTTCTCTGCCACTCCAGGCCCACATCTCTGCCTGCCTATCTGACATTGCTTCCTGGATGTCTCATCACCATTTGAAATTGAACATGTCCAAAACTGAACTCCTTATTTTTCCTCCTAAACCCTCCTCCCCCCTTCCTCCATCTCTGTAGATAACACTCTTCTTCATCCTGTTTTTTCGGCCTGCAACCTTTGGGTCATCTTTGATTCCTCCATCTCCTTTTCCGCACATATCCAACAGATAGCTAAAACTTGTCTTTTTTTTTTCTATCGCATTAACAAAATTCGCCCCTTCCCTTCTGAACACACTACTAAAACGCTTATCCACTCTTTAATCATATCCCATCTTAACTATTGTAACTTTCTCCTTTCTGGTCTCCCCTTCAATCTGTTCAAAACTCTGCTGTGCGGTTAATCTTTCGCCAGCCCAATATACACATATAACTCCTCTCCACAAGTCACTTCATTGGCTCATCTTCGGTTTCCATATCCAATTCAGACTTCTCCTTCTGACCTATAATTATATTCATTCTGTTGTTGCTCGCTACCTTTCCTCTCTCCCTACACCACTTCTTGTGAACTCCGCTTTCCTGATTCTCTATGCCCTTTTCTTCTACTGCCAACTCCAGACTTTGATCCTTTCACCTTGCTGCTCCTTATGCCTGGAACAAACTACCCGAGTCTGTACATCAGGTTTCATCTCTCCCCCTTTTCAAATCCATGCTGAAGGCTCACCTCTTTGAGGCTGCTTTTGGATCCTGATCCCTTGTTTTCCTTGTGTCTCCTTGTCTTTTCCCTATTTTTAACCGTTATTCTCATCTATTTTATTGTCTGTCTTAGATTGTAAGCTCTGACAAGCAGGGACTGTCTCTTATATGTATATGTAAGTGCTGTGTATACCTTGTAGCACTATATAAATGATTAATAGTAATAGAAGTAGCAGTATGATATCTTCAAAACAGCATAGAGAGCTTCTACCTTGGGTATTGACACCTGGAGACTCGCCTGGCTCTGGTGCTCTGACTGGAACAATCAGTGCAGGACAAGCTTGCTGATGTGCCATGCCGTGCTGTGGAGAGAATCTCTTCGGAGAACAGGTCAAAGAGAAGGCCGGCTTCATAGAAATGCAGCATGTTACCCTTCGAAATCTCTCAAAGCGCATATCTGAGCCGGCCTCCTATCACAGGAGGAGCCAAGGAGGAGGCCAGAAAAAGACCTATTACTCTCATAGGCGTAAGTATTTTCCTGGATCCCAAACCTCCTAACTCAAAAGGCTCCTCGCCCACAACCATGACGAGAAAAGTCTCAGAAAGCCCAGCCTGCTCCTCAGCCAAAACCAGAGGTGGCATTTTGACTGGTTTCTTCAAAGCATAGCCACTCTACCAGTAACTGCAGTGGGGGACCCTCCGGTCAGGGGAAGGCTTACACTTTCTGTCCAAAGGTAGCCCCTCATAACCTCAGCACATAGATTCTGCAAATCATCCAAAACGGTTACAAATTACATTTATTTGGACTAGCTCCAAATTGCCCCTGAGGATGCATTACATCTACCCTCTGCATCAGGAACTGCTTCGGAGAGAAATCACTGCCCTCTTTGATCGAGCTTGTGCCACCGGAGCAGAGTTGGCGAGGATTTTATTCAAAGTACTTCCTGATCCCCAAGAAAACATGGGAATACCATCCTATCTTAGACCTAAGAGATATGAACACATACTTGGTAAGAAAAGTTCTGAATGATTTCCCACGGTACCTTGCTCCCTTTTCTTTAAAAAAGAGATTGGCTATGCTCCCTGGATCTGAAGGATGTATTGTGGTGCTGTACCCTATCTAGGCGGTTGCCTATGAAAGAGCACTGCGTGCCAACTGTTCTTGTTAACCTCTTTGGCAAACCCATAACTGAGAAGGCTGCTGAGCTCGAGTCTGAGTACTTGACCCAGACAAGACTCTCAAAGAAGACTTCTGCCCCTTCTAAGAAGAAGGGCTTGGGTAAAAAGCCCTTTTTCCCGAGGAAGGATACTGCTTACCGCAACTACCCCACTTACCAGGCTACCCCAGCTCCCCAACAGGGGCAGCAGGCCAAGGGACAGGGGTATGGCCCGCGTAAACAGAAGACCCCCAAGCTCCAGGCCCCGGCTCCTACACAGCCGGGAGGGGGTTTTTTACTCCCAAAGCATAGTCTCTCTTCCGCCAGTGGTAAGGCCATGCACAGGAGGCAGGCTAACCTTGTACGCCCACAGGTGGCCAGCCATCACCTCGGATATGTGGGTCCTGCAAATAGTACACAGGGCTATTTGCTTCACTTCAGCCGAATACCACCCTCCTTCTTTCCAGGAGAGCCTCTCAGACCCCCTCTTCACAGGGACCTCCTCTTGCAGGAGTTGGCAGGTCTTCTAGAGGATCAGGCAGTGGAACCGGGGCCCCACCACCTGTAGGGCAAGGGCTTCTACTCCAGGTATTTCCTCATACCAAAGAGAACAGGAGGCCTCAGACCCATCCTCGACCTAAGAAACTTAAACAAGTTCCTGGTGAGGGAAAAGTTCAAGATGCTTTCCCTTGGAATGTTGCTGCCTTACCTCCACCAGGGAGATTGGCTATGCTTCTTAGACCTGAAGGATGCCTATACACACATCCTCATACATCCAGACCACAGACAATATCTAAGATTTGTAGTGGGAGGAAAACGTTTCCAATACAGAGTTCTACCCTTTGGCCTAGCCTCTGCTCCCAGAGTGTTTACAAAATGCCTGGCTGTAGTGGCGGCCTTCCTCAGAAGTCAAGGAATTTTTGTCTTCCCTTACCTGGACAACTGGCTCATCAGGGGCCAGTCGCCTCAGGAGGCCCAACAGGCCACTTCTCGCACTATCAACCTGTTGCAACGTCAAGGCTTTGTCATAAACCACGCAAAGTCTACTTTGCTCCCCACTCAAAACTTAGAGTTCATAGGAGCAAGACTGGACATCCTTCAGACGAAGGCTTACCTGCTAGAGGACAGGGCACAGAGGCTGCTAGCACTGGCACAACAGTTCAGGCGCAGGTCTCAGGTCTCAGCGAGACACTTCTTACGCCTCCTGGGCCACATGGCCTCCACTGTGCATGTGACCCCAAATGCCTGTCTTCACATGAGAACAGCTCAGTGGTGCCTCAGAGATCAGTGGACACAAGCCACCGGCAGCCTCAGAGACAGGATAACAGTATCCAGGTGACTGGTGAAATCATTGCAGTGGTGGCGTCAGCCACCCAACCTGCTCGAGGGAGTGTCTTTTCAGACTCCCTCGCACACAAGAGTGCTAATGACAGATGCCTCCTTGCTGGGCAGGGGAGCCCATTGCCAAGGATCATGCACTCAGGGGTTATGGTCTCTTCAGGAGTCTGCACACCAAATCAACCTCTTAGAGCTGCGGGTGATTCACCTAGCTCTTCAAGCCTTTTGTCATGTCCTCTCACATCAGTCTGTATTGATACAGACGGACAACCAGGTAGCAATGTTCTACGTGAACAAGCAGGGAGGTACGGGGTCTCATATCCTATGTCAGGAGACACTGGGCCTCTGCTCCTTTGCCATCAGGCAGGTATGTCTCTCAAAGCAGTGTACCTGCCTGGTTAGGAGAACTGCCTAGCAGACAAACTAAGCAGGATTCTCCAACCTCACGAATGGCAACTGGATCCGGTGGTGGCCCAGCGGACTTTCCACCACTGGGGACATCCGTCCATAGATCTATTTGCCAGTCCGCAAAATCACCAGCTGCCCAGATTTTGCTCCAGACAGCCACATCCTCTGAGGGTGGCTGCAGATGCTTTCCTGATCTCCTGGTCAGGGGGCCTCATGTATGCGTTTCCTCCCACGCCTCTGGTGGCCCAGACTCTGTTCAAAATCCTTCGGGACAAGGCCTCTGTCATTCTGGTAGCCCCCAGATGGCCAAGACAGCCTTGGTTTCCGCTTCTCCTCCAGCTGGCAGTGGAAACCCCACTCCCACTGGGGACGCAGCCCAACCTCCTGTCCCAGGAGCAGGGCTCTCTCTTGCACACCAACCTCAGGTCCCTCAACCTGATGGATGGCTACTGAAAGGGTAATGCTGGCTCCTCTCCTCCTACCTCGGAATGTAGAAGTGGTGTTACTGGCCTCAAGGAGGCAGTCCTCTAGGAAATCCTATGCTTTCAAGTGGCATAGGTTTGAGGTGTGGTGTAACCAGCAAAATGAAGACCCTTTCTCTTGATTTGTACCAGTGGTGCTGCAATACCTGCTTCACCTCTCAGAATTAGGTCTCAAGTCTAACTCTGTCAGGGTCCACCTGAGTGCTTTGTCAGCAAACCACTCGCCAGTAGAGGGGCAACCTCTTTCGGCTCACCCCCTGGTGTCCAGATTCCTCAGAGGTCTGCTTCTGCTGAAACCCCCAGTTCGTCCTCCGGCAATTGAGTGGGATTTAAATGTGGTCTTGCAGCAACTTACTCGCCCACCTTTTGAGCCGATGTCCTCTTGCCACTTGCGCTTCCTCTCCTGGAAGGTGCTCTTCCTGGTGGCACTCAAATCAGCCAGACGTGTGAGTGAGCTGCAAGCCCTCGTAACTGATAAACCATACACACGGTTTTATAGGAATAGGGTGTTCCTCCACACTCACCCTAAGTTCCTTCCAAAAGTGGTCTCTTCTTTCCACCTCAACCAAGAGGTGATTCTTCCAACCTTCTTTCCCAGGCCACATTCCAGCCGGGCAGAGGCAGTTCTGCATATTTATTATTTATTTATTACAGTTTCTTATATACCGCGCTATTTAGAATCAGCGCGGTTTACATCATAACATAACGACCATAACGACAAGCTGTCAGGTTTTACATCGAACAGGAGTACAAACTTGGATAACAGGGTTAACTATATACATAAGCTATTTACACTGCAGATAATACATGTAAGGGCCATTCTGGATTGGGTCATTTCTTGGGAGGGATATCTAGGTTCAATTGCTGTCTGGGAAGTATTGGAGGAAAAGGTGGGTTTTGAGAGCCTTCCTGAACTGATATAGATTGGTAATGGCCCTGATGTCAGGGGGAAGAGCGTTCCAGCATTTGGGGACATAAAAACTGAATGCCCTGTTTGTGGTTGTCGTGTTGGACTTTGTCGAAGCCTTTGGTGTTGCTAGCAAGTTTACAGCTGTTGTTCTTCTGGATCTGTTGGGGGGGACAGTGTGGATAAGATGCGTGAGTGAGGAGGATGAAATACCTTTTATTGCCTTGAATGCTAATAGAAGGGATTTGAAGGTGATCCTCCCATGGATCGGTAGCCAGTGCAGCTGTTTGAGAATAGGGGTCACGTGGTCGTTTCTGGATGCTCCGTAAAGGACCCTAGCTGCGGCATTCATGGCCAACTGTAAGGGGGTCAGTGTGGATTGGGGGAGACCTTGTAAGATGGCATTAGCAAAGTCAAAATGCGGCAGGATCAGTGCTTGATATATGGTTCGGAAATCGTCTGGGTCCAGCAGGGAGCGTAGGTGCTTGAGTGAACGGATTTTGAAATAGACGGCTTTGACTATGTTGCTTATGTGGCGTTTCATATCTAGACGTTGGTCCAGAGTAACTCCCAGGTATTTTATTGCATCTTTAGTTTGCAAATCAGCTTCCTTGACACTGACGTGGGACGGGGGAGTAAAGTTGGAGTCTCTGGTGATGAATAGGACCTCTGTTTTTTTATGTTTATACCCTGGATTGTAAGAGGGCGTTGTCCTTCTACCTGGAGCATACAAGGGAACATCGAAGGGCTACTCGGCTCTTCGTCTCTTATGACCCCAGTAAACTGGGGTTACCTGTCTCCAAGTGCACACTGTCTACCTGGGTGGCAGACTGCATTGCCTGGGCGTACAGGGCGGCCGACCTCCCGTTGCAGGGTCGCGTCACGGCCCACAATGTCAGAGCTAAGGCCACATCAGTGGCTCACTTCCACTCTGTTCCGCTGGCAGACATCTGCCGGGCCGCAACTTGGTCTTCAAGCCAGACTTTTGCGGCCCATTACTGCCTGGATAGGGAGTCCCGACGGGACAGTGCTTTCGGCCATGCGGTACTCCATAACCTATTTGAGGTTTAGGCAACTTCAACCCTTTGGTGTCAGGCTACCGGGGGGTGTTGCGTTCTCAGCTGAATTCCTATTGCAGCTGCTGCGGCTCTTCTAGAGGGAGCCATTTTTCAGCTATGGGTTCTCGGTATCCTATAGCTAGGGAGTCCCATATGTGAGGACTGACTTCCTGCTTGTTCCTGGAGAAAGCATAGTTACTCACCTGTAACAGGTGTTCTCCAGGGACAGCAGGAATCAGTCCTCACAACCCTTCCTCCTCCCCTCGAGTTGCAGTCCTGTTATTAATTTTTCCTATTCTTGCCGTCTTTTTAGCTATGTCATTTGACTGAGCAAGATGGCACCCTTGGGCAGGAAGGGGACCGCGCATGCGCGATGCAATCCCAAAGGCTTTCTTTGAAAGCTGAGTAATTACTCCGCACGCGGGCTCCGTTGGCGCCGACGTCACCCATATGTGAGGACTGATTCCTGTTGTCCCTGGAGAACACCTGTTACAGGTGAGTAACTACGCTTTGTGGAACTTGTGTCTTTTGGGGAAACTACTAGGTACGCTTGACCAAGATTGGCCACTGTTGGAAACAGGATACTGGGCTTGATGGACCTTGGTCTGACCCAGTATGGCATATCTTATGTTCTAATGTTCTTATCACTCAGGAAGGGCTTCAAGAATCAATATAGTTGACCATTTGGGTGTTGGAACTACTAGGGTTCGTTATAAATTACCCAAAATTCTACCTTCAACCCATCCAGCAGTTGGAATTTATAGGAGCCCTGCTCGATATGATTCAAGCAAAAGCCTTCCTCCCATATAACGGACCACAAATTGACAGCACTAGTGCAGGAAACTCAATTGAGTCAGCAGGTAACAGCTCACAGGATGTTGACTGTACTAGGCCACATGCCCTCCACTATGCACATCACACCTTTGGCATGCTTTCATATGAGGCAAACTCAATGGACTGATGACTCAGTGGATCCAAGCCACGGGTCAACTCGGGAATCGTCTGTGTGCCACCAATCCTCTTGTTCACTCACTGCAATGGTGAACAGTCCACCATTATTTGGTCAGAGGTCTCCCCTTCCAAATTGCTCCTCCTCAGAAAGTTTTGACTACAGATTCATCCAAGCTGGGTTGGGGAGTTCATCTTGATGGGTTTCACACTCAGGGCGATTGGTTCATCCAAGAAAGTCTCCACTAGGTCAACTTCTTGGAATTAAGAGCCATAGCATACACTCTAAAGGCTTCTGAGATTGGCTAGCTAACCAAATTGTTCTGGTTCAGACAGACAATCAGGTCACAATGTTTTACATCAACAAGCAGGGAGGAACCGGCTTGTATCTCCTCTTTTTGGAAGCAGTCAGATTGTGGAAGTTCACCATCGCACATGGAATGGACTTGAGAGCCACATACTTGCCAGGCAATAAGAACACTCTGACAGAGTCAAGTCCTCCAACTATACAAATGGACACTGGACAGAGGTGGCAGCCTGTATCTTTCGTGAGTGGAGCACCCCCTCGATAGATATTTTCGCCATTCCATAGAATGCCCAGGTGGACCAGTTCATTCCAAGGTAATATCACACAGCAGTCTAGCCTCAGATGCTTTCCTCCTGCAATGGGGGAGGGTCTTCTATATGCATATCCTCCAGTACCTCTCATTGCAAAGGTTCTCCTGAAGCTCAAAACAGATGAGGCATGATAATTCTCATCACTCCCTACTGGCCCAGACAGCCTTGGTTTCCTCTCCTGCTATAGCTCTCCAGTCAGGAGCTGCTCTGGCTGGGCCATGTGTCAGTTCTGATTTTGCAGGAGGACAGGATGAAGCTGCACCTCAGAATCCAGTCCTTGGCCCTCACGGCATGGATGTTGAGAGGCTAATGTTGTCCGAGCTCAACCTGCCCGCCAGCATAACTGATGTCCTTTTGGCATCAATGAGAGAATCTTATTCCTTGAAGTGGAAGAGGTTTGCTGTCTGATGTGAGGGCCAGGTCCTAGATACGTTCATCTGCCCCACATAAAAACTGCTTGAGTATCTTCTACACCTCTCCGAGTCTGGAATTAAGTCCAACTCTGTTAGGGTCCACCTCAGTGCAATTGGAGCTTGTCATTGAGGCGTCGAAGGGAAGTTCTCAGTACAGCCTTTAATTGCTCGTTTCATGTGAGGGTTGCTTCTCTTGAAGCCTCGCTACAAACCTCCCTCAGTGTCTTGGGACCTCAACATGGTTCTTGCGCAACTCATGAAAGCTGCCTTTGAGCCACTTAATTCCTGCCCTCTGTAGTATTTGACTTGGAAAGTACTGTTTTTGGTGGCCATCACTTCACGCAGAGTGAGTGAGCTTCAGGCTGACATAGTTCATCAACATGCAACTTCGGCTAATCTGCACTTTGGAATCTTTTTGGGGATTAGAATCCAACTCCATCCCCCCTAAGCCCATTCTATTCTGTTCAGGCTACTGAAATAAAAGGGAAGAGAACCATTTCTGTTCTACATAGTTCTGTATCTTGAGTGCTAAGACCTATTGCTATTAAGCAGACAAATTGTTGCCCCGATTGGGCTTGTCTCTCGGCTTTTGGTAGTCTCTAGCTAGGGAGTCCCATACGTGAGAACTTCACTCCTGCTTGTCCACAAAGGAAAGGTAGTTACTCGCCTGTAGCAGGTGTTCTCTGTAGACAACAGGAATAACTCCTCAGAACCGTCCCACCTCCCTTGGGAGTTGTATTCTACTGTAGCAATAGTAACAGACAAGTTCAAGATGGTGCTACGGCAGCAGATGGAAAGAGGACATGCAGGCATGGTGGATCCTCCGAAAAGCTTCCAGTGGTAGCTGGGGAGCATTCCCGCGTGGACTCTATTGGATGACATCACCAATAAATAAGGACTTATTACTGTTGTCCACAGAGAACACCTGCTACAGGTAAGTAACTACCTTCTGTGTGCAGTCTTGTAGTGAGAAGGCTGGAGCAGTTAGATGACTGATTAAACAAATTTATTTGTTTATTTATCCATTCATTCAAATTTATATAATCGTAGATCTAAATCCACTCCCGGTGGTATACAGTAGGTAAAACATACTAAGTAGTTATAATAAAATCACAATCTAACAAATGCTTCAGCTAATCCTCTTCCCCACCCCAAGACCCACATAAACAAGCAGTATGGAATTTAACTTTACTGTCAATTATAAATTGCTCTGGGATACAATCATTATTAAACTAAATACAAAGATAATTTAAAACCTAGAAAAATGTTGGATTTACCTGAAGAACAGAGTTCAATTTCTAAAAGTGGCTTGGGCTCCCAGCCTTTAATTTAAACATAAGCAACATATGGCATCAGATTCTAAAGGCACAAAATGTTAGGTTTGAAGAAGAGTCTTCTTGCGCTGGCCTGAGAGCCATGCTCTCTGATCTCTGGGAGAGGACAGATCCATTTCATTTTGCCTGGGGTGCGATAATCTTAAATCGGGCTTTGTGCTTGAAGGCAGCATTTTCTGCTGCTGAAGGAGCCACAATCTGTAGCCAAGGAAAAATGGAATGGAATGAAAGGGAGTAGGGGCTTTATTAGAAAAAAAAGTTAAAATGGGAAAACTTCGAGTGCAAATGAAGGCACATGGAGTCATACAGCAACACAAGTTAGAGGCTATGTTTTACTGCTCTAGAAAAATCAACCCTTAAAATGTTTTAACCAGGTAATATGCACACAAACAAATATATTTCATTTCCCATCACAGAATAAAACAGCTATGTGTGCTTTGGGCAGTAACATTTGTATGTACGAAAAATAGTTCCGGCAATGCTATTAAATAACTTCATTTTAAAACTGGAATCCAGGGAGATCACCACTTAAAGTAATTGGTTAACCTTTGTGCTTAGGAGCCACAAAAAACTTAGAAGAATAAAAGTACCAGCAATTATTTATTTTCCATTCTTAGAAAAATATATAAATTGGCTGATCTCCAGGAATAAGCAGAAATGCAGTTTTCACATATGAGTGACGTCCACCAACGGAGCCTGCGCAGGAACACTCCCCAGCATTGAATAGGAAGCATTTGGGAGCATCCCTCTGCGCATGTATGCCTGCCTTCCTGCCTTTCCAGTGATTCTCCTGTCTTCATTTTTCCGCAGAGCCCTATGGACACTTGTTCTGTCACCGCAGTAAAAATGTTTTTTACATGCCTTTCGGAATGCTTAATTTTTTTCTTTTTTTGCCTTCCTGTCTACATTGATACCATTGCTCATCAACGCAGGTGCCTTTTCTTGGCACTTCCCTTACTTTTATTTTCTCTTCTTTACCTTGCGGTTCCCATGGGGTTTTTTTTGGTCTGTCCAGGCTACCATTGAGTCTTTTGACTTGGCAAAGGCTATGTTTCCTGACATGGAGAAGCCAGTCAGCGATTTTACAAAGTGTACTAACTACAACCACACTATTTCAGCCACCAACAAGCACAATTGGTGCTTTCAGTGCTTGGGCCTTGACCATAACCCAGACTCTTGTAATTTGTGTCAGCAAATGACAAAAGGAAAGGGTTAAAACAGGAAAAGCAATGCAAGAGTCTTTTTGGATCTGACTCGGCAGCTTCAGCACACTCTTCTTCGACGTCAATATCTTCTCGGAGCTCTTCTTCTTCGCGTGGTTCCAGAGCTCCCTTGGAACCAAAAGGTCATGGTAAGAAACAGCCAGCCACTGAAGCCACATCGGCGTCTCAGCCTTTGATGTTGAGGACTGATGCCGATTCCCGGGATAGTTCCCTCGGACATCGACACTGGACCTTCCCTCGGCAGAATTCCGATGCTGAAAGCCGAGGTCGGCCAGCTAAACAACCCTGGGGGGAGGAATCCACTTTCAGAGCACAAGAGGGGCTCTGGAGTGCTACCCATGCTTCGACCTCAGGAGAGGCTCTGGTTCCGTTGTCAGAGTCCTGAACCGAAGTTCACTCAGACTTCCAGCATCTCCCTCATGCAGTGTATGCTGACCATTGAGAGGGGTTTGGCTGCACTCCTGGCAGCATCTGTGCCCGTGGTCTCAAGGCCCTTGGGAGCCTAGGTCTCAGTACCAGGCCTGGAATCGGGCATTTCAAAGCCCTCTGTGACCCAGGTCTCAATGATGAGCCTGGAACCACTGCCATTGAGACCCTCAGGGTCCATGCCGAGTCTGGAACCGGCCGAATCCCATCGGCTGCAGGAGGATCAGACATTGAGCTTCTATGGTTCTGATGCCGCCAGACATCGGCATTGAGATCGTCCATCGACACTGGATCGTTAGCGGACATGCGATGATGACGGTCACTATTTTGACTTCCTTTCCGATTCTGATGTCTGGAAATCAGAGGTAGAGTCACCTGTTTCACAAAGGCACTATGATGTGCCATCGGACCTTTTGCTGCCTCACGAGTGCCGTCAGTCCCCGCCAGAGGACATGTCCTTCCAGGACTTCATTGGGGTATGGCCAAAGCTCTTTTAGTCTCCGTGAGTACCAAGTTGGAACCGAGAGCCAAGGAACTTGAGATATTCCAGTATCCCTCAACTCCTAAGGAGGCTGCCACTTTTCCAGTCCATTGTATTCTACAGGACCTCATGTTTCAGATGTGGGAGACCCCTCTGTTCCCTCGGTCAGTAAGAGACTGGACACTATGTACAGGGTTTCCAATTCCCCGGACTTCCAGAAACCTCAGCTCCCTCACCATTCTATGGTGGTCGAGTCGGCCATGCGCTGTTTCAAGAGTACTAAAAACCACTCTTCGGTTCCTCCTGGGAGGGAATCACATACCCTCGATGCTTCCTATATGCTTTATATGGGCATGTTCCTCAGAGACATTGTAAAGGATCTTGATGAGTTCTCTGTTGTGATCCCTTCAGAGGAGCAAAAGTTACTGCTTGGGTTAGAAATTGGTTGGGTGGGAGGCGACAAAGAGTACAGGTGAATGGAGTTCACTCTGAGGAGAAGGATGTTACCAGTGTTGTGCCCCAGGGATCTGTCCTTGGTCCAATTCTTTTTAATATCTTTGTTAGTGATATAGCGGAAGGGCTGTCGGGTAAGGTTTGCCTCTTTGCGGATGATACCAAAATCTGCAATAGAGTAGACACCCAGGAAGGTGTAGATAACATGAGGAGGGATCTAGCTAAGCTTGAAGAATGGTCTAGAATTTGGCAGCTGGGATTTAATGTTAAAAAATGTAAGGTCATGCATTTGGGCTGCAGCAATCCAAAGGAGCAATATAGTATAGGGGGTGAAGTACTTTTGTCCACTAAAGAAAAGCGGGACCTAGGCGTGGTTGTGTCTGATGATCTTAAAATAGCTAAACAGGTAGAAAAGGCAACGGCAAAAGCTAGAAGGATGCTTGGGTGCATACGGAGAGGAATGGCTAGCAGAAAAAAGGAGGTGATAGTGCCTGTGTATAAGTCTTTGGTGCGACCTCATTTGGAGTATGGTGTGCAATTCTGGAGACCGCACCTTCAAAAGGATGTGAACAGGATGAAGTCGGTGCAGAGGGTGGCTACTAAGATGATTAGTGGTCTTCATTATAAAGCATATGAGGACAGACTTAGGGATCTTAATATGTACACCTTAGAGGAAAGGTGGGATAGAGGTGATATGATTGAGATGTTTAAATACCTCCGTGGCATAAATGTTCAGGGAGAGAGCCTCTTTCAGTTGAAAGCAAGTTCTGCTATGAGGGGACATGGGATGAGGGTGAAGGGGAATAGATTCAGGAGTGATATGCAGAAATATTTCTTTACGGAAAGAGTGGTGGATCCGTGGAATAGTCTCCCATTGGCGGTGGTAGAGATGAAGACAGTAACTGAATTCAAAAAAGCATGGGACAAACACAGAGGATCTCTAAAGGTAAAAAGGGGACTGTTGTAGTTGATATGGAAGGACAGACTAGATAGGCCATGTGGTCTTTTTCTGTCGTCATGTTTCTATGTTTCTAAAAGGCCTACCAAGTTGCAGTTGAGCATGATCAGGACTGTTATAAATTAATCACTAAAGCAGCTTTTGACTCCTTTGAGTCTACCTGCAGAGCTGCAGCAGTGGGCATTGGAGCCAGAAGAGTGGCTTGGTTGCAGTCTTTCAACCTGGAACAGTGGGTCCAAAACAAGCTAGCAGACATTCCTTGTAGAGGTGAAAACCTCTTTGGTAAGGGCTGGAGGGAGAAAGCTGGTGAAATCGACACAGATGACCTTACCATGAAGCGTCTCTTGTAAAACAGCAGATCCTTCTAGGATGAAACCCTCTATAAAGAAACCCTTCTATCCTAAGAAGAAGTATTACCCCTCTTATCCAGCTTATAATACCCTATCATGCTCACCAAGGTCAACAGAAGCCTCAAGCTCCTCGCCAACCAAAAGGCCTAAACCTCCTAAGCCACAACCAGCTCTGCAGCCCCAGCCTGGGGTTAGGGTTTGACTGATTCCTAGAGAACATTGCCCCTCTTCCCCTGAAGGACCCCCAGCCTTCTCATATTGCAGGCAGGCTGGTCTAATTTTCCCACAGATGGCCCCTCATAACGTCAGAACCCTGGGCTCTACAGGTTGTCCTCAAGGGCTTCCTGTTCCACTTTGCCCAGCTACTTACTCTCTTCTTTCCAGGAAAGTACCCTCTAGAACCTCTCCATCAGGCTCTGTTGTGGCAGGAAGTCACCACCTTTCTAAGAGAGGGTGCAATAGAACTTGTTCCCTGTACACAAGAAAGATTAGGATTTTACTCCCGGTATATTCTTATTCCCAAAAGGTCAGGGGGGTTCCATCCCATTCTAGATCTCTGGAACCTCAACAAGTTCCTAGTCTGAGAGAAGTTCAAGATGGTTTCCCTAGTAACCCTACTGCCCTAGGAATGATTGACTCTGTTCTCTAGATCTGAAGAATGTGTACACGCACATCCTCATCCACCCGTCTCACAGGCAGTACCTTTGCTTAATGTTCGATGGCGGATATTACCAACGCAGAGTCCTGCCCTTTGGGCTAGCATTCACCCCAAGGGTCTTCTGGAAATGTCTAGCAGTAGTCGCGGCCTATCTCCACACACTAGGCATCTTCATCTTCTCCTGCTTAGACAGCTGGCTCATCAGGAGCGAGTCACCACAAATGGTGCATCTGTCCATTCAACACACTGTCATGGTGCTTGAGCATCTCTGCTTTGTCATAAACTTTCCAGTCATACCTTTCTCCCACTCAGAAACTAAAATTCATAGGTGCCTTCTCGACATGACTCAGGCTCGAGCCTTCCTGCCCGAGGACCGTCTCAAATGCCTCACAGAGTTGGCAGGCATCGTTCAGTGCAGTCATCACACTATGGTGTGCGGTATGCTTTGTCTCCTCAGTCACATGGCCTCCATGGTCTGTTTTAGTCCCCTATGCTTATCTCCACATGCGCTAAGCACAGTGGATTCTCTCCTCCTAATGAAAATAAGCGACGGGCCATCTGCAAGACAGAGTGGTAGTCACTCCACTTCTGGCAGATTCCCTTCAGTGGTGGCTCTCTTCTCAAAACATTCTCGTAGGGTTACCTTTTCAGATGCCTCCGCCTCAATGGATCCTTGCCACCGATGCATCCAAACAGGGCTAGGGAGCTTATCTATATGGCCTGGGCACGCAGGGCCTCTGGTCTCAACAGGAAGCCTCTCATCAAATCAATTTCCTGGAGTTGAGAGCGATAGCCAACACCCTTCGGGTGTTTTGCCATCAGTTATCACATCAATCAATCCTGGTTCAGAAGGACAACCAGGTTGCCATGTTTTATGACAACAAACAGGGTCACGGGCTCTCACCTCCTCTGCGAGGAAGCGTTTCGCCTGCAAACTTTTGCCATGGCTCATGGAATGGTTCTCCAAGCCATTTACCTGCCGGGAGAGTAGAATGTTCTCACAGATAGTCTCAGTCTCCAACCTCCCAAGTAGACTCTTCATCAGAGAGTAGTCATTTGCATCTTCCAGCTCTGGGAAATACCACAGATCAATCTGTTTGCCACTCCACTCAACACGCAGGTGCCTCGTTTTTGCTCCAGGGTGCTGTCTCCACAACGTCAAGCCCTGGATACTTTCCTCCTTCACTGGAGAATGGGTCTGTTCTCCAGGAATAAACAGGAAGTCAGTCCACATATGGGTGATATCGGCGCCGACAGAGTCCCACGCGGATGCATCTCCCCAGCTTTCAGAGAAAGTCCTTGGGAGATGCACCACACATGCCTGATCTCCTTCCTGCCCGAGGGTGCCATCTTGCTCAGTCTTCTTTTTTCCATGGAGCCTACTGGAAGTGTGTCTGATTTCCCTGGAAAAAGCAATTAATGTTCATCCTATAGTGTTTTGTTTTTCCTCTGGCTATGACTGGTTCCTTTCCTGCCTCTGAGTTTGCTTCCCTTGGCATCGCGTCCCAGGCCAGCCTTTTTTCCCTAGTTAAGTTTTTTCCCCAGAGCGGCTTCGTGCCTTTTTCCATTGGCTGGCAGTTCCAAGAAATCATTGGCCCCCGGCAGTCGGCCTCAGACCCCCTGAGGCCATCCTCGAAGACTCTCCCTCCTCGCCGGTGCAGGACCTGGCTATCCTGGAGTCCGCGACAAAGGCTGCAGTACTATCTGGACCAGAGTCCAGGATGGAGTCCCTGGAGCGCAGCCTGACTGTCTTCCTGGAAAAACATCAGACACAGGTGTCCGGCTCAGCTGGTTCATCCACCCAGACCACTGGGACTTTGACTTTGAGGACTTCCCCGGTTGTCGAGCCAATCCTCGTGAGCTTACAGCCTCGAGTCGATCCTTGACAGCGGTCTTGATCATGGTCCCGTTCCTCAGGCTGTCGATCACCTTTCAGCCACACAGACTCAAAGTCCCATAGACCACTGGCCCCAGCCCATCGCTGGCACGGTCCACCATAGAGTCCTCCACAAAGCACCCTGGCTAGGAGTCCGAGAACAAGACATCCCTGGACACTCGCAGGCACCACAACATGCCATTGGCCCCATCTCCACCCGAGGCCAGGCACTGGTCACCGCCCGAGGACACAGTCTTCCTTGAATTTGTATGGGACATGTCAAAGACATTGGCATTCCCTACTGACTCTGAGGAGGATCCTCGCATGGAGGAGCTCGAGATCCTCCAAAATGAGTCCTCGCCAAAGGAATCATTCATGATGCCCATCCCAGCTTTTCTGGAATGGCTACTCCTCTGAAAAGTCAGCTGTCAACTCAACTCCATGTACCGAGTCCGCCGGGGCCCAGGCTTCAGGAAGGCTCAGCTCCCACACAACTCCATGGTGGTAGAGTCCGCTATGTGTCGACTTAAAAGCCAGAAGATGCATTCGTCAGTGCCCCTGGGCAGGGAGGCCAGGACCCTCGATGTTCTTGGCAGAAAGTACTACCAGGGCTCAATGCTAGCCTGTTGGATCCAGGCATACTATCAATATATGGGTATGTACCTGAGGGACCTGAGGAAGGAGCTTGCCGGGTTCTCTGCTGGCCTCCCCAAGGAACCCCTCCAATGGCTCCAGAACCTGGTCAAAGGCATCTCTGACTGCTCTAAGTTTGTCTCAAGCAGCCTACAATGGCTTAAAGTCCACAGCCCGGATGGCCGAAGTGGGCATCTGTGCCTGACGCCAGGCCTGGCTCCAGTGCTCTGACCTGGAGCAATGGGTCCAAGTCAAACTTGTCGATGTCCCATGCCAAGGAGAAAACCTCTTTGGTAAGCCCATGTCAGACAAGGCTGCAGAGCTCGACTCTGAGTCTGAGTCTGAGACTAGAGCTTGACTTTCTAAGAAGACCACCACTTTGCCCAAGTGGAAGGCCTCGGGGGGGGGGGGGGGGAAGCCGCCCTACCCAAGGAAGGGACCGGCCTACCAAGGTTATCAGCAGTACCAGCCTTTCCAAGTTCCACAGCAGGGGCAGCATGCCAAGGGGGGCACACAGGACCCCTGTAAGCAGAGGATTCTTGACACCAGCTCTAGTCCTGACCCTGTCTGAGGGGAGTTTTTGACTCCTTGGGCATAGCCCCTCTACCCTCAGGAGGCCAGCTGTCATCAGGGGAACACCTGGTCCTCTTAACCCACTGGTGGCCAAACATCACCATCGATGCCTGTGCCCTCCAGTAGGTCAAGGAGGGTTCCCTTCTCTATCTGGACCATACACCCCCTCTTTCTTTCCAGGAGAACATTCCAGGACTCCCCTTTACCAGACCCTGCTCCAGCAGGAGCTCACAGGTCTACTCAAGGACAGGGCCGTGGAACCGGTGTCCCACTACCAAAAGGGCAAAGGGTCACTCCTGGCACTTCTTCGTACTGAAAAGAACCAGAGGCTTCAGGCCCATCCTAGACCTGCAGAACCTGAACAAGTTCCTGGTGCGGGAAAAATTCAGGATGCTCTACCTCCAGCAGGGAGACTGGTTATGCTCCTTGTATCTAAAGGATGCTTAGACCCACATCCTTATCCATCCCAGTCGCAGACAGTACCTGAGATTCATGGTTGAGGGCGACCACTACCAGTATAGGGTGCTACCTTTCGGGCTGGCCTCTGTACCCAGGCTCTTCACCTGTTCAATGTAATTTCAGTTTGTTCAATGTAAACCACCTTGATATCATGAAAGGCGGTATATAAGAAATGTTAAATAAATAAATGCCTGGCAGTGGCGACTGCCTATCTCCTCCTCAAAGGGGCCTATCTGGACGACTGGCTCATAAAAGGGGAAAGAGCCACTGAGGTACGGCAGGCCACAGGCCGCACCATCAGTGTCCTGGAACACCTGGCCTTCATAATAAATCACCCCAATTCTCATCTCATTCCTATGCAAAGCTTGGAGTTCAGAGGGGTGCAGTTGGATACCTGTCAGGCCAAGGCCTTCCTCCCCCTAATCAGGGCGAGTCCCTTCGAGGCTCTGGCCACAGAGGTACAGCACCAATGCTTAGTGCAATCTCGCTCCATGCAACGCTTGCTTGGCCGCATGATATCCACGGTGCATGTTACAGCAGACACCCGCCTCCACATGAGGGTGACCCAGTGGTGCCTCTGATCCCAGTGGATATAGGCCACTGACCGCCTCACGGACAAAGTTTGTATGACCCACCCGCTGGCATAGTCACTCAACTGGTGGCAAGTGACACAGCACGTATGGGCAGGCATGTCCTTCCAGACCCCTGTCCTCCATCGGGTCCTCACCGTGGACACCTCTCGGTTGGGGTGGGGAGCTCATTGCGGAGGCCTCCACATGCAGGGCATTTGGTCCAGGGCAGAAAGCCAACAGCAGATCAACTTCTTGGAGCTCAGGGCCATGTTTCTGATCCTCCAAGCCCCCCGCCATTGCCTACAGTACCAGCCGGTACTGATCCAGACAGACAACCAGGTTGCCATGTTCTATCTGAACAAGCAGGGGGCACAGGGTCATACACCCTCTGCCAGGAAGCAGTAGCCCTCTGCTCATGTGCAATCAGCCAGGGAATGCTCCTGAGAGCGGTTTACCTGTCGGGTCAGGACAATACTCTTGTGGACAGGTTGAGCAGGGTCCTCAAGACACACTAATGGTGGCTAGTCCCCAGAGTAGCCCAACGGCTGTTATGGCTCTGGGGGACTCCTCAGATGGGCCTCTTTGCCAGTCCGGCCAACACTTAGTTAACACGATTCTGTTCCCACTAGCCTCACCCTTCCTGTGAGGCAGTGGATGCCTTCCTCATCCTGTGGTCGGTGGGCCACCTATACGCCTTCCCACCCATGCCATTGGTCACCAAGACCTTTTTGAAGATCATCCGGGACAAGTTGTTGCTAATTCTGGTGGCCGCCCAGTGGCCCGGGCAGCCGTGGTTTCCACGGCTGCTCCGCTTAGCAACAGAGCCCCCATCCCTCTTGGGAACTCTCCGGGGCTACTGACTCCGGAGGACAGCACTCTCCTCCACCCCAATCTGGGGTCTCTGGCGCTAACAGCTTGGCTGCTGAACAGGTAGACTTAGTGCCTTTCAACCTCTCGGGGGAAGTAGAGGAGGTCCTCCTGGCCTCCTGCAAGGCCTCCACGAGGCATGCCTACGCCTTCAAGTTGTGCAGATTTTCCATGTGGTGCTCGGAGAGACAGGCCAACCTGTTCTGCATAGTGCAGGTGGTGCTGCACTACCTGCTTCATCTTTCACAGGCTGGACTCAAGTCCAACTCCATCAGGGTGCACCTGAGTGCTCTCTCCACGCACCACCACCCTATCGATGGCAAACCTCTTTTAGTGCAGCCCCCTCATCACTTGTGTCCTACGGAGCCTGCTACTTTCCAAGTCCCCTTTCCACCCATCCCTGGTGGAGTGGGATCTCAACGTGGTGCTAGTGTGACTCACTCTGCTGCCATACGAGCCCCTGGCTACCTACCATCTCTGGTACCTCTCCTGGAAGGTCGTCTACTTGCCTGCAGAGTCAGCGAGCTTCAGGCTCTGATGGCAGAGCTGCCGTATACCAGGTTCTACAAGAACAGGGTCTTGTTATGCACGCACCCCAAATTTCTTCCGAAGGTGGTGTTTTCGTTTCACCTCAGTCAGGAGGTGGTGCTCCCCATCTTCTTTCCACGGCCTCATGCTAACAGGACGGAGACGTCCTTCATACTCTAGACAGTAAGAGGGCCCAGTCCTTTTACCTACAACATACTCAGGGCCACCGCAAAGCCTTCCCAGCTTTTCATCTTCTATGACGCCTGTTGGCGGGGGGAAGAAGTGACCAAGCAGACCCTGTCTACCTGAGTGTCAACTGCATTGTCCTTGCCTAGGAACAGGCTGGGCTCCAGCCTGGAGCACTGCATCATGGCGCATGACATTCGGGGCCATGGCAGCCTTGGTGGTGAACCTGCACTCTGTCCCGATGGCAGACGTCTGGAGAAGGGAGTCCCAATGGGACAGCGCCTTTGGCCAGGCTGTACTCCATAATCTCTTTGCAGTCTAGGCAACTCCTATCCTCCGACCTTTCTGTGTTCAGGCTACCGGAGTGAGGGTTCATCCTGGGCTCTGGGGTCCTTCCAGAGTCTGTCCTTCAGACTCATTTGCTGCTGCTCATGGCTTGCTGTGGTTTTCTACAGGTTCCCAGTAGCCTGTAGCTAATGAGTCCCATATGTGAGGACTGACTTCTGCTTGTTCCTGAAGAAAGCATAGTTATTCACCTGTAAAAGGTGTTCTCCGGGGATAGCAGGAATCAGTTCTCACAACCCTCCCTCCTCCCCATAGAGTTGCCTTAGTTGTACCATCTTTTTGCTGTCTTAGCTATGTTATTAGAATGAGGCAAGATGGCACCCTTGGGTGGGAACGGGATCATGCATGTGTGGTGCATCTCCCAAGGGCTTTCTTTGAAAGCTGGGGAAATGCTTCTGCGTGGGGCTCCATCAGCGCCAACATCACCCATATGTGAGGACTGATTCCTGCTGTCCCCGGAGAACACCTGTTATAGGTGAGTAACTACACTTTATACGTTTACCCACCCATTCCACTCATACCCAAGACACTGTTCAAGTTACAGGCCAACAGAGGCACCATGCTCCTGGAAGACCTGTTCTGGCCCTGACAGCCGTGATTTTCCCTACTTCTTCGTCTAGCTCAACATCAGCCTCTCTAACTGGGATGCACACCAGACTTGATTTCGCAGACTTGATACCATCCCAATATTCTTGCGCTCTGCCTGACAGCTTGGCTGCTGAGAGGGTAGTCCTTTCAGACCTTAATTTACCGGATGCCGTAACGGACATCCTTTTGGCGTCCCAGGAGGACTACACACAAGGCATGTATGCCTTTACATGGAGCCGGTTTGCAGTTTGGTGCACTCCGAACATCCTCAGTACCTTCAGTTGTCCAGTGGAGTCTCGCCTGCTGTATCTCCTCCACCTCTCTTCTCTGGTCTCTAAACTAATTCCATTTGTGTCCACCTCGGTGCCATTTTAGCTTCTTATCGGGGGATTGATGGAAAACCCATTTCCACACATCCATTGGTAGCCTGTTTCATGCACGGTCTCCTATTAACTAAGCCACTGATTCGGCCCCCACCTGTTGCCTGGGACCTCAATGTGGTTATTGCTCAATTGCAGAAGCCTCCATTTGAGCCTCTAGGCACTACCTCCCTCAGGCTTCTTACTTGGAAGGTTTCCTTTCTAGTTGCGCTCACCTCAGCTCACCGGGTCAGCGAACTGCAGGCTTTGGTTGCACATGCGCCCTATATATGTTTTCATCATGACAGGGTGATCCTGCGAACGCATACACAGTTCCTTCCAAAGGTTATATCTCCCTTCCATCTCAACAAGTTGGAAATTCTTCTGACCTTTTTTCCCAAGTCACATGCATCTCAGGCTTAGGCAGCGCTTCATACCCTAGATTGCAACGAGCGTTGGCATATTACCTTGTCAGAATCAAGGTACACCAACAATTTTCACAATTTGTTTCTTTTGACCATAGTCACTTTGGTCTCCCTGTGACACAACACAATCTCTTTTTGGATAGCAGACTGCATCTCCTTTGCATACTCTCAGGCAAATCTGACATTAGAGGGTCATGTAACCAATCGCAATGTCCGAGCCATGGCAACATCCGTAGCCTACTTACGCTCTGTCTCCATAGTGGAGATCTGCCATGCTACCACATGGCCCTCGATTCATACCTTTGTAGTCATTACTGTCTGGATAAGGACTCTCATAAGGACAGTGATTTTGGCCAAGCCGTACTCTGGCATCTCTTTGGGACTTAGCTCCACCTCCTTCCCTCCGGCCCTCTGTCCATCCAAGCTATTGCCACTGCCATCTCGATGGGGATGTGCTGGGGATGCCGAGTCTACTAGATCCCCTGGACTCTCCATGTTCTTCAACATTTTTCCTGTTATAACGGTCCATACACCTCGTCATTTTCTGGTAGCCTGGTGCTAGGGAGTCCCATATGTGAAGACTGCATTCCTTCTTGTTCCTGGAAATGGCATAGTTACTCACTTGTAATAGGCGATCTCCTGAACAGCAGGAATCGGTCTTCACAACCCGCCCTCTTCCCCAAGGAGTTATAGGTTTATTCCTTTTTCTTAGCTATAAACCTCACTGAGGAGAATCACTGGGAATGTGGAAATGCAGGCACACATGCGCAGAGGGATGCTCCCAAATGCTTCCTGTTGGATGCTAGGGAATGTTCTCGCATGGGCTCCATCGGTGGACGACACCATATCTGAAGACTAATTCCTGCTGTTTCTGGAGATTACCTGTGACAGGTGAGTAACTATGCTTTCGAATTTAGGAGCCAGAGTACAAAAATGCAGTAATATTGGCTGTTGATGTATATGGGTGGGGTTTATCTTGCATGTTAATGACCAGTATTAATGAGGTGCAAATGAGGCATACATTCACTATAAATGATACAGCCCTAGATATACTGAAGTTTAGTATATCAATGTGTCTGCTATACATTTTCATCTTTTAGCAGCCCTAATAGGTAACAAGCTATTTTGCATATTTTGCATCTCATTATCCACTAGCTTTTATTTTATCTTAATATTAATGCAAGCTAATTTATGTATGCTAACAGTACTGTTAACACATGTTTATCTGTTAATTGCTTGCAACTGATAACACCCATTAAATGTTTGCATTGACACTAGCATTACCATTAACAGAGTTAAGTACATTGATCCCTTAGTACATTTGAAATGTGCCTCAGTGTGGCATGAACAGAGTCCCTGTTCCATTGTGCATTCCCTACTGCTTTCTCAGACTAACCCCTTCTAACCTGGACAGATCCTGCTTTTCTTTCTCCCCTCCCCTATTTCCAAGATGATTGTTAGCCATTCTCTCTCTCTTCTCAGTCTTTACTCTTCTCTTTTTCCCCTTATATTTTACTGTATTATAAGCCGCCTAGATGGCCTTTCTGTGCTCCCAGATGGTACAGTAAATTCTGGAAATAAATAAGAGAGATTCAAAGGGATTTATGTGGTTTGCAGACCTGCATATCACATAAATCCAGCTCATTTAGTAGCACTTACCCAGTTGAAAGTCCCCTCGTAGGCCAAATGATTACCCTGTTACTAACTGGTTAGCAATAGGCCATTCCAGGGGTGCCACCTTTAGCTAGCTGGTCAGCATCGATAGTGAGCCACTAGCTGACTAATTAAAATGCCTAAAGTTAGGACAGGTGAAAGACTGTCCTAACTTTAGGAGTTTTAGCTAGCTGGTTAGCAGCTCACTATTGCCACGACCAGCTAGCTAAAGATACCGCCCCTGGAATGCCCCATTGCTAACTGGTTACTGACGAGTTATTCAGTTGGCCTACGAGGTGATATTCAGCTGGGTAAGTGCTGCTAAATATTCCGCTATGTTAGTACTGAGGTGTACACTATACAATATAATAACGGTATAGAACCCCTATATTCAAAGGCTCTTGCTAACTGGATATTTATATCCTGCTTTTCACCAGGTCAAAGCGGTTGGGGGATACATTTAACACAGGGGGATATGAGACACATACACTAATACTTACAGGGAACATGGGCAATGGAGGGTTAAGTGGCTTGCCCAAGACCACAAGGAGCACCTGTGGGGCTAGAAACCCCAGTCCTTCCGGCCCAAGGTTGCTGTCCTCTAGTGGGATTTGAACCACCAACCTTCTGGCCTGTGGTAGGCCACTCCTCCGGAGCATTATCCAAATAGTTCCACTGAATATTTCCTCTGACTGCTGCAGCACTGTCCAGATAGTGCCAGGGTGGTGTGAATGCAGTCCCCACCGTTATCTGGTTAGCGACAATTTTCAGAGCACTAATCAGATAACAAGCGGCATAAAGTTAGACCACAGAAAAGGCAGGCCTAACTTGTGGTTTGGCTATCTGGATAGACACTGCAAGTCACCACTGAAACCAGATATTCAACAGTAGCTGCTATCTGGTGCTGAAAGCGTAGTTGCTCACCTGTAACAGGTGTTCTCCGGGGACAGCAGGAATCAGTCCTCACCCATGGGTGACATCAACGCCAATGGAGCCCTGTGCAGACGTTTCTCCCCAGCTTTCAAAGAAAGCCTTTGGGAGATGCACCATGCATGCATGATTCCCTTCCCACCCAAGGGTGTCATCTTGCCTTAGTCAAATGACATGGCTAAAGACTGCAAAAATGACAAAGAAGCAACTCTATGGGGAGGAGGGAGGGTTGTGAGGACTGATTCCTGCTGTCCCTGGAGAACATCAGTTACAGGTGAGTAACTATTTTTTTTCCAGGAACAAGCAGGAAGTCAGTCCTCACATATGGGACTTCCTGCTACAGGCTATCGAAAAACCTGTAGAAAAACCGTGGGTGACTAGAAGGTGAGGCATGAACAGCAGCAATTGAGTTTTAAGGTAACAGACTCTTGAGAGACCCAAGTGTCCAGTGAGAACCAGCACTCCGGTAGCCTGAACACAAAGGTCGGAGGGCAGGAGTTAACTACACCCCAAACAGATGATGGAGTATGGCCTGGCCGAAGGCGCTATCCCATCGGGACTCCCTCTCCAAGCAGTAATGAGCTATGAAAGTGTGGACTGAATACCAGGTAGCGGCCCGGCAGAGGGATCGAATGCAGATATACCACAGATGCTGCCATGGCTCTGATGCTGTGTGCCGTGACCCGGTGTTCCAGTGAGAGCCCAGCCTGTTGATAGGTGAGGGCAATGCAGTCCACCACCCAAGTGGACAGAGTTGTCTTGGTCACCACCTTCCCCAGCTCATGAAAAGCTGAGAGGCTTTGCGGTGGCCGTGGCTATGTTGAAGGTAGAAGGACAGGGCTCTCCTACAGTCCAGGGTATGCAGTATAGTTTCTATCCGGCTGGCGTGAGGCTGCAGAAAGAAGGTGGGAAGCACCACCTCCTGCTTGAGGTAGAATAGGGAGAAATTTAGGGTGTGTGTGGAACTCCACGCTCTTCTTATAGAACCTTGAGTATGGCGGATTTGCCACTAACTCCTGAAGCTCGCTGACCCTTTGAGTGGACATCAGCGCCACTAGGAAAATGACCTTCCACGAGAAGTAGCCAGGAGCTCGAACGGGGGCCCAGTGAACTTAGATGGCACCACATTGAGGTCCCACTCCGCCACTGGAAGGAGGACGGGGGCTTGGATAACAAGAGGCCCTGCAGAAGCGGGTCACAAAGAGCTGGACAGAGAGGGGCTTGCCCTCAATAAGGTGGTGTGCTGCCAGAGCACTCAAGTGCACCCTGATCGAGTTGGACATCAGTTCCGCCTGCAACAGGTGGAACAAATATTGCAGCACAAGCTTCACAGAGTATGAGAATGGGTTAACTTGCCATTCCACGCACCACACTGAGAACCTGTGCCATTTGAAGGCATAATCCTGTCTCATAGAGACCCTATGGGAGGCCAGGAGGACCTCCACTGAGAGGTTGAATGGGGCCAAGGCTACCCTTTCAGCAGCCAAGCCTTTAGCGACAGGGATCCCAGGTTGGTGTGTAGAAGAGAACCCTCCTCCTGCGACAGTAACCCTGGGGCTCTTCCCAGAGGGACCGGGGGCACAGAGACCGAACAGTGAAAACCATGGTTGCCTGCACCACCAGGGGGCAACCAATATCAATAACACCCCATCATGCTGAGCCTTGAAAAGGGTCTTTGCAATCAGTGGCATGAGTGGGAAGGCATAGAGAAGGCCCTCTGTCCACAGGATGAGGAACACATCCGCTGCCACCCGTTGGCGAGAGCAGAAGCATGGCAGCTGAGTGTTGGTCGGACTCGTGAAGAGGTCCATCAGTGGAATTCCCCAGAGCTGGAAGAGCTGAGAGACCACTCTGGGGTCCAGCTACTACTCATGCGGCTGGAGGACCCTGCTCAGCCTGTCTGCCAGGGCATTGTCCTGGCCCGGCAGACACACCGACCACAGGAGCATCCCATTGCAGTGCACAAAGAAGCAGAAAGCCACTGCCTCCTGGCAGAGGGGATAGGACCTTGTGCCCCCCTGCTTGTTCGCGTAGAACATTGCCACCTGATTGTCCATCTGAACCAGCACTGACTGGTGCTGCAGGCAGTGGCAAAAGACTCAGAGCCAGGAATATGGCCCGGAGCTCCAACAGGTTGATCTGCAGTTGGCTTTGGGCTGTGACCAGCTGCCCTGGATGCAGAGATCTTCGCAATGAGCACCTCAACCCAGCAGGGAGGCATCCATAGTGAGGACCCTCAGGGGATTGGGGACCTGAAAGGACATCCCAGCCTGGAGGCACTGTGGAACCTGCCACCAGCCAAGGGAGTCCATGAGTTGGTGAGTCACCATCACCCTATCCCGCAGACATCTGGTTGCCTGGGTCCACTGGGAGCAGAGGCATCATTGGCCACTCTCATATGGAGGAGGGCATCCAGGGTAACGTGGACTATGGATGCGACATGGCCCAGCAGGCATAGCAGGAGGCAAGCAGACACAGTGTGTCTGCGGCCAGCGCCTTGAGACGGTTGGCCCTGTCCTGAGGATATCTAGTCAGGCTCCTGTGAACTCCAGACTCTGTCTGGAGGAGGTGAGACTTGGTGGTTTATGATGAACCCCAGATGTTGTAGGATGCTGATAGTACAGGTCATGGCCCACTGCACCTTGGTGGCCAAACCTCCTCTGATGAGCCAGTCATCCAGGTAAGGGAAGACAAAGGCCCCTTGGAGGCGGAGGTGGGCCACAACCACTACTAGGCACTTGGTAAAGTGGCAGAGGCCAGGCCAAAGGATAGGACCCTGTACTGGTAGTGGCACCCCCCACCATGAACCTGAGGTATTGCCTGTGGTCAGGATGGATGAGGATGTGTGTGTACACATCTTTAAGTCGAAGGAGCATAGCCAGTCTCCCTGCAGCAGGTATGGCAGCAGCATCCCAAGGGAAAGTATCTTGAACTTCTCCATCACCAGGAGCCTGTTCAGGTCCCACAGGTCCAGGATGGGCCTTAGGCCCCCTGTGAGGAAGTACCGGGAGTAGAACCCTCTGCTCCAGATGTGTGGGGGTACAGGTTCCACCGCCTTGTCCTCGAGAAGGCCTGTGAGCTCCTGCAGTAGCAAGGTCTGGTGGAGGGGAGTCCTTGTGGGCTCTCCCAGGAAGAATAGAGGGAGGAGTCTAGTCCAAGTGGAGGAGGTAGCCCTCCTTGACCACCTGGAGTGCCCAGGTGTTGGTGGTGATGGCTGGCCACCAGTGGGCAAACAGAATTAGATGTCCCCCTGTGGGCTGCTAGGGTTGGCCTCCTTGGAGTGGAGAGGCTATGCCCAAGGAATCAAAAACTCCTCCTAGGCTGAATCAGAGCCAGAGCTGGTGCCTGGGTTTTGGGAGTCTTCGGCTTATGATGGTCCTTCTTCCTTGGCCTGCTGACCCTGCTGGGGAGCCAGGGAGGCCTGATACTGAGGATAGTTTCCGTAAGCCCTTTCCTTCCTTGAGTAAGGCGGCATTTTACTTGGTGTCTTCCTTCGGGGAAGGGTAGCAATCTTCTTGGAGAGCCTAGCCCTTGTCAGGAACTCGGACTCCAACTCTGCAGCCATATCAATCATGGGTTTGCCAAAGAGGTTCTCTCCTTGGCAAGGGACATTGACTAATTTGTCCTGAACCCATTGCTCCAGGTCAGAAGATTGTAGCCAAACCTGGTGTCGGACACTGATGCCGGCAATGGCTACTCTAGCCGCTGACTCTAAGCAATCATAAGCTGCTTGAGTCATGAATTTGGAGCACTCTCTAACAGCAGAAGACAGAATCTGGAACCGCTGAAGGGGTTCCTTGGAGAGACCAGCCGAGAACCCGGTAAGTTCCTTCGCCAGGTCCCTCAGATACATACCCATGTACAACTGGTATGCCTGGATCCAGCCAATGAGCATTGAGCCCTAGTAGCACTTTCTGCCCAGGGTGTCCAAGATGCGGGCTTCTTTACCCAGAGGCACCGAGGAGTCCGTCTTCTGACTCTTGAACCGACACATGGTCGACTCCACCACCATGGAGTTGTGTGGCAGTTGTGCTTTCTGGAAGCCCAGGCTCCAGCAGACCTGATACATTGAGTCCAGCCGATATCTCATGATGGGCACCAATGCTGGTGATTCCCACATGTGAAGGAGCAGCCATTCCAGGATCAGGGGAATGGGTACTGTAAGTGCCTCCTTTGGGGGGGCCTTATACTAGAGAATCTTGAGCTCCTCCATGCGAGGGGCCTCCTCCAACTCTGTGTCAAACACCAATGCCTTTGACATGTCCCACATGAAATCAAGAAAGGCCATATCCTCTGGCAAGGACCGGCGCCGGGTCTCAGAGGGGTATGGGTCCGAGGGCATATCGTGATGTCGATGGCTGTCTGGAGATTCTTTTTCCTCAGTCTCCCAGTGCAACTCATATTCTGTGCAGGAGTCGAGGGCGGTCCATGCCACTCATTGGGAAGAACCTCAGTCCCGAAGATCGGGATCGAGACCGATGCCGCTCAAGGGTTGGCTCAATGTCCAGGGATGTCCTCGAGGTCGAGGCCCCAGTGGTCTGGGCAGATGATCCAGTGGAACCAGGCATCATGGCCCACTGCCTGGCCATGAAGGCAGACACACTGCACTCCAAGGCTGCCATTCTGGTCTCCAGTCCAGATGGCTCCGCAGCCTTTGGCGCAGGCACAGAGGATCTCGGGTCTGGCGGTGGCTCTGACTGAGGGGGAGTCCTCAATTAGAATGCCTCGGAGGTCTGAGGCCGATTACTGGAGACCGATGATTCTCTGCCGCTCCCACTTCAACCTCTCTGACTCACAGCATTGACTGCGGGATTTGCCGCGGGACCTCCCCGCCTTCCCCGACTCATCCACGGATGCTGCCCTCGAGGTTTTCTTCTTGTGTTCCACCTCTGGGGTGCTCTGCTCGGAGGAACGACGGCCTCTCTCTGAGACGATGAGGTCACCTCAAGGCTCCAGGGTCCCAGATGGGACCTTGGAGCATGGCGTCACTGGAGACTCCGGGACAGAATCTGACTTTTGGAAGATATTCTTATGCTGCTGCTGATGACTCTTAATGGTCTTGGAGGACATCCTTTTACAGAGGCCACAATCCAAGAGGTTGTGGTCCGGCCTGAGGCAATGGAGGCAGCAGTCATGTGTGTCTGTGAGGGACATGGTCCGCGAGCACTGATCACACTTCTTGAAGCCACTGGCAGAGGCCATGGGGAGAAAAAGGCCCCAAGCGAGGTCGAAGACCTTGGGGCTCTGCCAGTGAAAAAGGGTGCGAAACCGCACCGGCCAAAATCAAGAAAAAAAATGAAAGAAATATGAACCCGAGACGCGATGCCGAGGCAAGCGAGCTCAGGGGTGGGATAGGGAACCGGTACACGACTGAGGAAAAGCAAAATTCCAAGATAAAACAAGCACTTTTTCCAGGGAAAACAGACACATGTTTAGTGGGCTCTGCGGGGGAAAAAAAGGAGACTGAGGCAAGATGACAACCTTGGATAGGAAGGGGACTATGCATGTGTGGTGCATCTCCCAAAGGCTTTCTTTGACAGCTGGGGAGAAGCTTCCATGCAGGGCTCCATCGGTGTCGACATCACCCATATGTGAGGACTGACTTCCTGCTTGTTCCTGGAGAATATCTAGTTTTATTTTATCTGCAGCAGCTGGTGTTTATAAAACATGCTTACCACTGTGGGCTCAATATCAGCCTGATAGTAAATAAAAACATATGTAGATTTAGAAGACTCTTTACAATTTATTAATATGTTTTGTCTTTGTAGTTTTAGATGACTTGAACAATAAATTGGCACGTGAACAAAGTCACAGTTTTGCAACATATACAGCGCCCATGAGCTACAACTCAAGAGGACAATACCAAAGTCAGTATCTAAAGGAAAGTGGACACAGTGATATTTTTGAACTCCAAAAAGATTACAGCCAAACCTCAAGCATGTTTCTGCCTGATGGGAGGAGGAGAAGACTGTTATCTAATGAAGAGTACAGAAGTTGCTCTACTTACAGACCAGGGAAATTTAATGACATGTACTCTAATCGGCATCGTACAGTTGCACACCATGATCCTATGCGAAAGGAAACTTTTGGTAGAAGTCCATCATTGTGCTCCATATCCCAAAGCAGATCTCGCAGTTCTCCAGCTTCATTTACAACATTTTCAACAAGTAGCTTACATCTTCCATCACTGCAACAAAGCAATAGTGGATTTCTACAGAGGAATGGCCATCAAGAGTCAAAGAGGAAGCACATATCATCCATCATATGGAATAGTCCACATTGCAATGAACATGCTCAGAATCACGGCATACTACCTAAGACCAAGTCATTAATGGAACTTAATAACTGTGTCAACCAAGATATATACCCTCTACCTCTTCAGCAGAATAGGATGTATGAAATTTACCAGTTCAAAAACCCGCATAGAGGACCTACGTCAAAAGCCTTTCAGTTTGGCAGAAATCAAGTGACAAGTCCTATCTTTTGGGATAATTCAGAGCATAATCCATTTTATCAATCTGAAAATAACTTATTTGAATTCAATGGCAGAGGTTTCTCCCAGAAAGGCCTTATGGAGATGGAGACAGAGAGCACTTGGAAGGCAGAAAACAAAGAAAATCATTCTCATTTTCACATGTCCAACATAGATAAAGTTCTCCCTCCCTACACAAGGAGTTACTCAAACACCAATAACATATTAATTAATGTGAATGAACAGCAGCTGGCTCCAGAAATGAGCAAATCCCATCATTCAGAGCACAGCTTTGCATCCGACCTCATGCCTGTTGCTGCCAATATGACTGAAGAAATGAAGGCTGACCTAGATTTCCAATCCCTTGTCTTTGCTAGAAATAAAGAAGAAATAAGTACTCCAGAAATATGTAACAATCCAGTGGATCTCCAGAATCGGAATTCTCTCAATAGCAACTCAGTTAATTTGCACAGCTTTGTACCAAGTATTTCTACCACATCAGCATCCACTGAATCAAGAAATCAAATAAAACTCAGTGGACAGAATGAGGACTCATTTTCTAATATGCTTGCTACTGATGCTTCAGTGAGCCAGCTGCAGCTTCCTTTTACAAAAAAGAATACTGAACTGGATGTACAAACCCACTTGCTAGAAAAAGTTAACATGCTGTTAACATGTGAGATGCATGCACCTGCAATTTCTAATAAAACAGGTGACCAGCAGAATTCTTACCATGGTGCCACAGTGAGTGTTTCTAATGCAGGTGTCTCTTTTGACTCAGTCAAACAAACAAAACCTAGTGCACAGTGTTTTCACTCTGACATAGTTACTCTTGGCACAGATGCATCAAAAAATGATCCACGGTTTCCTTTTACTCAGATGAATACTGACCAAGAGGTACCAATGTGTACAGAACAACATAGCAACATAGACCCATCAAGTAAAACGAGGTACTGTACTGCTAATGTTAGTAGAGAAGACATTATCCCACAAGCAGCTTATAGTCAAGTTGTTTCAAGATCTGCCAGTGATTTCCAAAGTTCTCAGTCCAATATATCTGCTTCTGCTTTGCTTGCTGACACACCTGATGTTACTAATGTATTGGCATTAGATATCCTGGATTCAAGAAACCAATCAAAAACGGAGCTATTGCACAAAAATATAAAAACGCCAATGCCAAACTACTGTGAGACAGCTGTTTACAGGAATGAAAATGAGTTTCCATCAGCCAGTGAAAACAATCGATATAAGTCTTTTCTGTTAATTAATCAGAGCAAAAATTCACCCTCTCTTTCCAGTCTGAATCAGTGGAAAGGTTTTCAGCAGAATTCAGCAGAAGTGAATGACATGAAATTGGAAAATATGAAGCATGAAAGTACAGAGCATCCCACTGGTCCTAACTCACAATCATGGGAGCAGTCATTACTTCGCAGATACACGCAGATGAATGTAAGAAATACAGCAGCCAGGACTAATTCATCTAGCAATGCACTTGCAAACCATAAAGACGCATTACCAAAACTTTCCAAAGTTTCTTCTAAGCAATCACAAAGCCTCTTCCCAGACTCCTCACCTAGCAATAATTTTACACATTTAGACACTGAGAATATTCCCTTAAACTTCAAAAATACAGAAGCACCTGATATGGGCAGAGAACTATCTCTGAGATGTCACACTGAAGAAAATAGCACGTTTGAATTAAGTCAAAAACAAATTGGGGTAGCCAATGAAGACCACAGCGGTGAACCAATTGTGAATTATTCACAAAATACAGATGAGATAAATCACACATTCAGTTTCTCAGATGTACAAGGCCAGTCGGTCCCTCTGAGCAGACAAGTTGTTTCACAAACATTTTCACTATCCAAAAAAGATGCTTTTAGTGATCCTAACAATAATAGGCAATATACAAAATTAACGATCTCTCACAAAAAAACTAGTAGATTGGTGTTTCCAGCTGTTAAAAGTACAAGGGAAGGTAATTTAAATATTTTGGTGCCAGATGTTCTGGCCAAAACATCCAGTACCTTTGAAGACCCAATATCTAATGATATAATACCTCCTACATGCATGTTATCGCAGGATTTAACCCCGACTTCTGAAAATGAGGATGGAGAAAACAGAACACAAAATAGTCCAGATCTTAATAGATATAAACATATGGAAAGTCAAAGGTTAAATAAGAGGACTTTCTTCAGTGAGGATGTGGCAAGTTCTGATGCTACCTCTTTATCCAACGAATCGGCATATGTTGAACAAAAAAGAATTCACTCCGTTCCATCTGAGAAGCCTTTTGCTATTCTTGCTGATGTAACTGAATGCAAACTGAACAACTCATGTTCTCCTAACATCAAAAACGAGCATTTGTCTTCCACAGACAACATGAACACAAATGAAAAATTTCAAATGAATACAACAGATAGCAACACTTCTGGTTCATGTTCTCAAAATGATGCCGCATCCGTTAAGCCATTTGCATTGTATTATAGTGTAAGAAGGTCCGCAGGTGATATTAACATATTTCCAGAGAAGAAAAACACAGCCATTTCTAGTAGCAGCAGCAATCTTCCATTCCCAAGCAGAAGAATCTTGGACCAACTGCCGACACATATAGTCAATAGAATAGCTGCTCCTTTTTCTCATCATGAAAATATATCCACAGTATCCGTTACTGAGCATTCCCCTTTGACAAATAAACCTTTAGAGGTCCCCACTGATACACATGAAAATGTCACACAAGAAAAGGACTTTCCTAAAGAAGTACACAAATCTGAGTTTCCAACGTGGAACCCTAGCACCATAGACAGTGTTTCTGTTAAAGCTGATGAATCTGTCAAAACACATTCTTGCCTTTCAGATGGGTTGGATAAAGAAAGTAACCTGCAGAAAAATGAAACAAGTAGTGCAATCTTGGTGTCTTCTGATCCTGAGAACATTGCTTATCTTAAGTTACATTCAGCATCCAGCAGCTTGACAAGTAAACACTCAACAGCATTGTCTGATGTGCTGCTGAACCGCAGAAATGCAAATTTACAATTTCCTAATAGCATTGGGAACAAGAAGTATGAATTCCACATTAAGCTAGCAAAAATAACTTTTCCTGATTCGCTGAATCCCAGAAGACCAGCAACTTCTGATAAAGCACTGCCAAATTCAGCTACACAACAGCATTCAAATGTTGCTAATAAACCTAATAACAAATCGGCATCCAGTGAAGAAGACAATTCAGTGTCACCAAATATTGACCAGCCTCAACTCATATTGAGGCCAACTCAGTTTGTGATTCCTGACACAGCTGATTCAGATGTTTTGGTTCAGGCCCAAAGCTCAGATACTAAAATGGAAAAATCCTCAAATGATACTTCTAGAGTGACACATGTTGAAAATATTAGAGCATATTTTTCTATCTTTCCTGAAAGCCAAGAAAAGACAGATGATTTACACACTAGAATAGGTCTTCCTTTTCCTTCATCAATGCCTGGGAAAACACCATGTCCTGAACAAGGAGTTCTTGGGACAACTGATATCACTGATCGGCTACAAACAAGAGATTTAGCAACTTGGCAACAGTTTGAAAATGAGAGGAGAAATAATTGCAAGACCAATGTTTCAGAAGTGTACTCTCCGGAGGATACTGATGAGAATTGCCACAAAGGAAAAACACAAGCTGACATCATACTCAAAGCCACTTACTCACAGATCATTCCTGTTGAATATGAACAGAAGGGGAATTCAGAAACAAAGGAAGGAGCTGACTCTACTTTCAATGAAATTTCTCCAGATAATGATGGGAGTGGCTTAAATGTCAGAGAAACTGACCACTCTAGAAGCACCATACATAATGACATAACTTCTGACAAAACAGTACTTTCAAACACTAACAATTCTTCATGCAAGGCTGTTTCTAAAGATCTAACAACTCCTGCCCAGCAAAGATTTCAGCCCCATATGAGACATGTTAGTAGCACAAAGCTTTCATCTGGCTTACACATATATCAACAAGAGCCAAAGCCAGAGGAACAGACAATAGATGAAAAATCCGTGAAGCAGTTTGGAGATGCCCATAACATCTGCTTTGAAGATGAAGTGTTTGTCACACCTCAACTACAGCTGTTTGCAAAGGCACCAAATTATAACAATTGTATATCTGATTATAGGAATGATAATGCCAGTAGCATCAGTGAAAGGATTAATGATTCTGTGCATAAAACTGAGTGGGAATATACGTATCCAGCAGTAAACCAAAATTATTCCAATCAAAACTTACGCCAGCCTCAACCTGCAGTTAATGATGCACTACTTAACGTAGGAAATATCAGTTGCATAGATATTAGCAAACCAAAGTATACATCTCTCTTACCCATTCCTCTCCGATCAGTACATAAATCAGGAAATCATAGCCAGGTGCTAAAGCACTCCTCTGGTATTGCTACCACATCAATGCAGAGAACTAATCAAAAGAATATTTTTAATGATAGTAATAAACCTCCATCACCCACTACCCATTACAGTGAAAGGCCTAGAATGCATAGGAAGAGCCGGAAAAGTAAAACTAGTGGTGACAACCACAGTATAGCTGAGGAGATCTTTGGTTACCCATCATCGTCATCTACAAATTTGCAAAATGACTTAACAGCCACAAGAAATAAGAATACTCAAATGTTTGCTGTTGCAACTGACGTCCTTAGTGGTCACAGAAGCTCTGGTGCTTACCATGATTCTCCTTTGCTGATCAGTTCAATTGACACCAACTCTAACACAATTACAAAAAACAGTTTGCAACCGAGTATGTGTTTACAACAGGAAGATATTTCCCTTGGTGAATGCGGAAGCAAGAACATACACCAAGAAGCTTACCAGTCTAAAAGATTAAAAAATTTAAATTTGCTTGATGGAGCAGAGGTTATAGACGTGAAAAAATGCAGTCGGCGCTTTTCATCAATCACTTCTGTTGACAAAGCCTATAGCAGGCAGCCCTCCACATCCATGTTCTCCCCAGATGGGAAGAAACACAGAAACTTTAGCTCTTTTTCTGAAGTGTCCTCCAATGAAGTCAATGATAACTGGACTTTCAATTACAATCACAACCGGTCATACAGCACTAGAAAAATTAAATCTATTGATTTTGGGATTTTTGGAAAGGAACAGCAAGCGGCTTTCTTGGAGAATATAAGAAGGTCTCTTACAGAGGGGAGATTATGGAGACCATGCTTTCTTAAAAATCCCGGTTTCCTAAGAAGTGAAGCAAACATAAACTCAAACAGATTTGGGTTCCTCGGTGCAAGTTCTGCTGGCAGCAGAATGTCAATAGAGGGACTTTCTTCAGGAGAGCCGCTCAACATCTATCAAGAGGAAGAAGTCATTTACTCAGAGTCTGATAATGAAACCACCACAGATGATGAATATTACTTAGATGACAATGATAAAGAATCAGAACTGTGAGATCTAATGCCACACTAGGACCCTAAATATTTAGGGGGTTTATTGTTTATGGGGTTCTTGCTATATTGCCTTATCAGTTCCATCAAAGTGATTTACAAAAGTTTTAAATATTATAATTGATTAGAGAAAAATACAAAGAAAGAAGAATAATACAAACGGGATAATTTTATAATAGGGCATCTAGCTAAAAATCCAAAAAGGCACATATTTTATAAAGGCAACATGGATGCCTATGTGTCTTCATAAAATAAACTCAAGAATGTGCACGTTCACATGTACACCTGCTTCCAAGATGGTATAGGGAGTAAGAACAAGCCTAAGGATATTTTTAAAAATGGTGGAGGGTTTTGGTTTTAGTTTGCTCTATTGTAAAATATACTACAATAAAAACAAAGAAGACAAAATAAATAAAAATCATCACCAACAGAATGTAACTAGAACAAAACACTCCCTCTCAGCATGTAAATATATCTGATGAATATTTATTGTGGATATTCAGAAACCCAAAGCAGTTTATGGCCCTTGATAACTGGAGATAATTATCCCTGATGTAAAGTATGAGACATTCAGAAGCCTGTAAATAAGATATGGTGCTAAAACTGGGCTTTTTTTTCCAAGGAATTCTATTGTCTTATCATAGAATGATTACAATAGCTTTAATAATGATGCGGTCAATCAAAAGGGGAGGCCCTAGTACATTTTATAGGCTAGGACAGTAATCTTCACTACTCTGAGAGTACAAGGATTACACGAGAAATACAGTGAAGCCCGACTGATTCTCTGTAGTTTACACTTCGTTCTAGAAGTATGATTCAAAGGTTTATGTATTTTGCTGCATTTTTAACTAGCACCTATTTTTATTATAAAATCAGATTTTTTTGAAGCTGAGTCAGAATCTGATGTATAATATTTGACATATACATATAAACATGTAAAATTTGTAAAGTTTGCTACAATTGTAAATGCACTTATGTACCATAAAATGTTATGCTTTGTACATTTTTTGATGTTGGTTTTCTAACAAAACGTAAACATGTACAGTGTAGCCTTTAAACAGAAGTGCTTATTAACCCCATCCCACACACACTCCAAGGTGTACTAAAGCGACTAAGACCCAAAATATAGGTCACGTAGGGTATATTACATACAAAAAGAGGTTTTTTACTAAAGGACATTAGCTGTTAGCAGGTATTCTGGTGTTAATCGTTAAAGCAGGGCCATGGCAGTGTGTCTGGATTTCACTGCTAACTGTCCATGGTGCACTAAAATTGCAAGTGGGTGGGTTAGGGGTAGAGAGTGAGTGAGGTGAAAGCCCGTGACAGCTAACACTGTGGTGTTGTGCCTAAGCATTATGGTTGGAGTGTTATTGACAAGTTAAGTGCAACACCATAGCACCTTTTAGTAAAAGGGCCCCAAACTCTTCAAATCAGCCAGCCAATCTAATCAACTCATTCAGAGTTCGCCCACAGATATGACGTCTATTCTATGGCCTCAAACCACCTGAATGAAATGTTGATAAAGAGCAGCTAAGCTCTTCCTGTTTGATCAGACCATGTTATACCTGTAAATATCTTTTGCTTCTGTAGTTTTCTCCAAGTTGTGCCAAACCAATGAAGATGTTTCTCTAAGAAAGTTTACAGAACAGCTTCTTTAGCCTATGACAGTATGTTTTCCAATCTCTCATTACAGAAAATATTATGCACTTTTTATTTAATAGAATGTTTGCGTTAAAAGAAATTGTATGATAAAGATATTAGGTGATTTCCTTGGGTATGTCATAGGTATATGTAATATGTTATGGAATTTAATATTAATGTCCAATACAGTAATGTGATATTCTAAAAATACTCTTCTGTCTTAATTTTAACACAAAGCGGATCATTTTATAACAGACAGCCTAACTTCTGCGGCACTAGTTTTCAAAGAGAACGATGTGCGTGCTTTCACTTTGAAAATTACTCCCCCCCCCCCCCTCCAGAAAGCATACATACACATTTACATGTTTGTCATGCACAAATTTTATAACACATAATGACCTACATCCATTTTTGTTAGTTTAATGATACTGCACTGCTTTGGGGCTGAGGCATTCCCAGGACGGATATGGGCTTATACGTGTCGTTTATAAAATATGTACATAATCGCATACCCCCTGCAGGAACACTTCCACCCAGAGCAGGTAGACTTATGCATATACTGGGTATATGTTGTATGTGCATAAATTTAAGCATATATACTTCATTCACTTTTTTTCCTTACAGACCTTAACTACCCTTCTTCTTTCAATAGTCATTTCCAGGTTGGACTTTTGCAATCTTGCCCTTGCCGGTGTCCCCCAATACCAACGACGCAGGTTACAGTTAATACAAAACACTGCAGCCCGGCTTATAACCCATGCCTCCCATCGAGATCATATCACCCCTGTACTCTATCAACTCCACTGGCTTCCGTTGGATTTTCGGGTTCAATTCAAGATTCTCACTCTGGTACACCAAGCCATTTATACTCACAGACCTCAGTACCTTGCAGACCTTCTCGTGTTTCATACTCCCACCCGAAGTCTCCGCTCTGCTCATGTCAATTGGCTCCAGCTCCCTTCCCCTACCCATGCACACTTACAATCTACCTGGCAATCAGCTGCCTTCTACCTCAGCCCCTCTCTGTGGAATTCCCTTCCTACTGCACTCCGCCTAGAGGAATCCTACCCCAAGTGCTGCTCCCTTTTGAAGACCCACTTCTTTTCCTCTGCCTTCCACCTTCCCTCTTCTGTCCTCTAATCTCTCTTTTTTCCCATTCTACTGCTTTTGAATGTTTCTCTATGAATGCATCTTCCCTCCCTCGTTCCTATTGAAAATTGTAGTTCCTCCTTCACCTTTCCTTTGTTTTTGGAATATTGTAAACCGCCCCAATGTTATGGGGGGCGGTATATCAAATAAACGAATGAACATAAACATAGAAAAGATCATTTCTGCATGTAAAAAGATGTTTTAGCTGTGAAAATGCCTTTTAAAATTGCCCCCGTAATACCAAATATGCTTGAATTATACATATTTTTGTAAAGTAAAAAAAAGAAATTTCAAAGTGATATTAATATTAACTAGTCATTTGTCATATTACAAAGTTGATTAGAGATCACTTTTGAAAACCTGCCAGCTCATAGAGGGATATCCGAAAACAGCCCAGTTAGCTGTATAGAATATGACATTTTCACAAGTGAGGAAATGGCTCATGTAATTCTTTCCAACCTCTTTACGTGTGTGTGTGCATTTTAGCGGTGTTGCAGTGTTATGTTTAGATGTATCTTTGACAAGAAGGAGAAAGAGGAGTGAGCAGCTTGAATAATGTGGTACCCAAACATTCTGTTGGTTTGACTGGAGTAATAGAATTAAACGAGTGTGGAAGCAGTAAGAAGTGATGAACGAACATGGAAACTCTGCAAGCACAGTAGGAATAGCCTACTGCTCGAAGCAGTTCATGTGTTGGTGTGTATGTGTAGCTCTCCGTGAGTTTGATTGTAAGGGTGTGTGTGATGTGTGTTGTCATGCTGTCGCCCCAGAGGCCAAGGTTGGTATGGGCAGGTCAGATGGGCATGAGAGTTTTTTATATATTTTGAATTTGGTCCTTCTGTAAGAGGTCTTGGTAATGTTCCCAGGACCTACCGGGGGCCAAAGTTCAAGAGAACACACTAGCCAGAATGTAGGGAAAATAAGGCTTTATTTCCCTTTAAGCACAATGGTTCAAGTTATGGGAGACTACTTCAACAAACTGAAAGAAACCTTGCTTCAGGCAACAAAAAGAAAATATATTCACACTTGCTTTGTTTAACTGTTGCTTCACAGTACTTGGCATAAACAAACTTTACAGGCATTCGCTACTGTTCACTGTTTTATGTTTCATGCACAGACCTTAGGCTACCTGCCTGACAGTAGCTACAGTCCATCGGGGTTTCAGGTGGGTCTTCGTTGAATTCCACCTGCATGGGCTGAGTATCAGACAGCTGTGAATCAGTGTCAGTAAACTCTTGAGGAGTGTACTGAGGTTTCTCATATAACACATTTACTAGCTTCCAATGTTCAGCATTCAAGTCAGGGCCGCGCCCATGTGAGTGTTTGTTATGGCAGTTACTTCCCCTTGCAGGCTGCCTTATGTTATACAGTCTTTTTACCAAGGGCTTGTGCCCTGTTTCACCAACAGTTTGATAGGGAGGATATACTCCAGTATCTTGTGTTTCCTGTCTTCTTAACTTATATTGCTTATCAGAATAAAAAGGTATTTTACCTTGTTTAGTTGAGTCCCACGGCCTGGTCCTGCTGTAGTTCAGCCTGTCTTGAGCAGTAGGCTTTTCACACTCCAGCTGGCCTTCATGCAGAGTCACCACTCTCTCACATTCACACCTTTTACCATTTGAATAAGGAATATTACCATTTGCAGCAAAGACTTCATCCTGGCTCAGATAATGCTTACTGTGTCTTGCATTTACTGCTGCCGGTTCTTCACACCAAACTCTGGGGTTTATTTCTCCCCTTGTGCCTTTCTTTCCAGTACCTCTCAACCAAGGACTCCTGGAACTCTGTGGCCTCGGATTCACTATGCCCTCCTGCCAGGAACTCCTTCCTCTCTGGTGCTCTGGACACTCCTTATGGTGCTCTCCTTCTTGGTTCCTTTCCAGAAGCTCTCTATGATGTGACTCTCCGTGGTCTGCTTTTCCTTGATAAGCCTCTTCTTGGTATGCCTCCTTTTGGTAGGCCTTCCTTGGTATGCCTCCCCTTGGTCTCTCTCTCCCTGGTCTCTCTCTCCCTGGTCTGCCTTTAACTTGTCCTAGTTCCTCCTTTTCAAGTTCCCAGCCTTTCTTCAGGGGAACTCCCCCTTTTCTCCATTGGCTGTTAGGTTGCATTACCTCATCAGCTCTGAGGTGCAGTTCTCTGGGCCTTGGAAGGTCACTCCTGCTCCCTCTATTGGGCTCCTCATAACATTGCAGCTGATGAAAAAATCTTTTTTCAGGATTTAAAACCCTTTTTTCTTCATGAATAGGCTCTGCGGTACCACAGTGTGCGCTGCCTCTGTTCTTTTTCTGTGACCAGGAAAGCAGAGAAGGAGGATAGAGGCAGTTTGAAAGGAGCAATTCTCTAACTACTCCATTTCACTGTATCAAAGTTGATATGCATTGTGCCATTTTTTGGGGAGCTTATTTCTCTGGAGTACCCCGATCTGATCTGGCCCATTTTCAAACTCAATGTGTCTTTTCACCAGTTTTACCCCCTATGCCAAATTTAGTCCCGTTCTTTTAAATTTTTGGGGAGTTGATTTATCCCCAGCCAGATATTCTCGGCCCCTCTTGTATGTTTGTTTATTCACTTTGCTTAACCCCCTTCAAATAAGCAGCAGGCCGGTGTACAAAACATAACAAATTAAAATTGAAAATGGAAGAAAAAAGGTAAAAAGGAACTCCATAATTTAAAAGGAAAGTTAAAATTGGTCATACCAGGAGGGAGAGGATAGCGAGGGAAGTAAAGACTGAAAAAGGTCAGGGAACTGTACAATTCTGTCAAATAATAATTAAAGCTTTGTGTGTGTGTAGAAGTGACACTCTAGTGACCCCCAAATCACCTGTCTGATTGCAGGCTAGTCCAAGTTCATTAGCTCCCAGCATTTGAGTTTGCAGGCCTCTCTTAGAGAGAGCAGGATACCAATCCAAGCATCTTGAAACAGAAGGTAGTGTATCTGGACTTTCAGAAAGCCTTTGACAAGGTCCCTCATCAGAGACTTTTGACAAAACTAAAAAGTCTTGGGATAGGAGGCAATGTACTATTGTGAATTAGGAACTGGTTAAAAGATAGAAAGCAGAGGGTAGGATTAAATGGCCAGTTTTCCCAATGGAGAAAGGTGGAGTATCCCAGGGATCTGTGCTTGGGTCCGCTGCTTTTTAACATATTCATAAATGACCTGGAAAAGGGAATAACGAGTGAGGTTATCAAATTTGCAGATGACACAAAACCATTTAAAGTTGTTAAAACTCATGAGGATTGTGGAAAATTTCAAGAGGATATTGATATACTGGAAGACTGGGCATCCAAATGGCAGATGAAATTTAATGTGGACAAGTGCAGAGTTATGCACCTAGGAACGAACCACCCAAATTATGGTACACGATGCAAGGTTCCACATTGGGAACCACCACCCAGGAAAAAGATTTAGGCGTCATCATGGATAACATGTTAAAACCCTCCGCCCAGTGTGCAGTGGCGGCCAAGAGAGCAAATAGAATGCTAGGTATCATAAGGAAAGGAATGGAAAATAAAACAAAGGATATTATAATGCCTCTGTATCGTTCCATGGTGCGACTGCACCTTGAATATTGTGTGCCATTCTAGTCGCCGTATCTTAAAAAGGAAATAGGTTATTAGAAAAGGTACAGAGAAGAGCCACCAAAATGGTAAAAGGGATGGAAGGATACCCCTATGAACAGAGGATAAAAATGTTAGGGCTCTTCAACCTGGAAAAGAAACGGCTGAGGGGAGATATGATAGAGGTCTATACTAATGAATTGAGTGGAACGATTAAACGTAGATTGATTGTTTACGTCATCAGAATATAGAAAGACTAGGGGACATGCAATGAAGCTACAGGGTAGCCTATTTAAGACTAATAAAGAGAAAATATTTTTTCACTCAATGTGTAATCAAACTCTGGAATTTGTTACCGGAAGATGTAGTACAAGCTGTTAGTGTAGCTGGGTTTATGAAAGGTTTGGACAAGTTCCTGGAGGAAAGGTCCATAAACCATTATTAAAAGGGACCCAGGATATCACTGCTTGACCTGATACAAGCATTGAGGAACCTGTGTCTTTTGGGGAAACTGCTAGGTACTTATGACCTAGATTGGAAGCAGGATAGTGGGCTTGATTTTTTTTATTTATTTATTTTATTTAAACATTTATTATATACCGCCCCTTCCATCGATCAGGGGCAGTTTACATTGAACAATCTTCCAGGGTCCTGGTTGCAAAGAACATTTCAAACTATAATACAATAAACTATTTACAATTTACAAATATTGATAGACCTTGGTCTGACCCAGTATGGCATATCTTATGTTCTTAAGATAAACAAGTAGGGAAAGCGTAGTTACTCACCTGTAACAGGTGATCTCCGGGAACAGCAGGAATAAGTCTTCACATATGGGTATCGTCGGTACCGACGGAGCCCGCGCGGGAACGCTCCCCAGCGTCCAATAGGAACGCTTTTGGGAGCGTGCATCCACGCATGCGCGCTGCCTTCCCGCCTATCTACCTCCCTCTCTTCAGTTGAGTTTAAAGCTGAGACCAAAGGAGAGAAGTAGATAAAAATAGAGAAAGAGAGAGAGAAAGACAACTCCTAGGGGAGGCGGGTGGGTTGTGAAGACTTATTCCTGCTGTTCCCGGAGTGAGTAACTACGCTATCTCCAGGAACAAGCAGGAATGAGTCTTCACATATGGGGATTCCTGAGCTGAAAGATGCCTAGGGAAGACCCAGCATGTAGCAAATCTATGTAGATGGGCCATGCTTCCCCCAGGGGCCTCAGGCATCCAAATGGATGGAGGGCAGGAGTTGAACTATGAGTGGAAAAGGTGTTGCAGAACAGCTTGACCAAACAAGGCATCCCGGCGGGAGGCCTTGTCTAGACAATAATGGGCAGTGAAAGTATGCACTGAGGCCCAAGTTGCTGCTTTGCAGATTTCATCAATAGCCACAGAACGAAGGTTAGCTGTTGAGGCTGCCATGGCTCTGACATTATGAGCTGTGACATGGCCTTCAAGAGGTATTCCTTTACTTTGATATGTATAGGAAATACAATCTGTAATCCATTTAGAGAGGGTCCTTTTAGTGACAGGAAGTCCTAAATGGCTAGAGTCAAAAGCCACAAAAAGCTGAGAAGACTTTCTGTGAGGCTGGCTCCTTTGGAGATAAAAAACTAGAGCTCTTTTACAGTCCAAAGTATGAAGTTTCCTTTCCGCAGAGGAGGAATGAGGCCTAGGAAAGAAAACAGGAAGATAAACTGACTGGTTTAGATGAAAAGGTGAAACCACCTTTGGAAGAAAATGAGGATGGGTCCTAAGAACCACCTTATAATGATGAAATATTGTATAAGGCGGATCAGCCATTAAAGCCTGAAGTTCACTAATGTGTCTAGCAGAAGTGATGGCAATCAGGAAAACAACTTTCCATGAAAGAAACTTTAGATCTGAAGTAGCCAAAGGCTCAAAAGGTGGCTCCATGAGCACACCTAGAACAAGGTTGAGATCCCATGCCACCGGAGGTGGTTTAATGGGAGGTTTTGTTAGAAGAAGTCCTCTCATCTAGAAATAAGTGGATGAGAGGAAATTGGTTGTCCATCTAAGAGCTTATGAGATGCAGCAATAGCACTAAGATGGACTCTAACAGAATTGGTCTGAAGACCAGAAGCCGACAAATGAAGGAGATACTCTAGAAGAGAGTCTACTGGTACCAAAGAGGGATTAAGTCCTCTCTGATTACACCAGGAAGAAAACCTTTTCCACTTAAAAGCGTAAGAACGTCTTGTGGAAGGTTTCCTGGAGGCCAGAAGAATGTCCTTCACTTGTTGAGACAGGTCTAGATCTTGAAAATCTAGGCCTTGAGTAACCAGGCCTTGAGATCTGGGGACTGGGGTGCAGTAGAGATCCGTTGTCCTGGGACAGAAGATCTGGAGCACTCCCTAACTCCAGAGGGGTGGCTTGAGAGAGTTGCAAGAGAAGAGGATACCATGTTTGCCTCGGCCAGGAAGGCGCTATGAGTATCATGCGTCCCTTGTCGCTCTGGAGTTTGAATAAGGTTTTGGGGATTAGAGGGATTGGCGGAAAAGCATATAGGTAATCCTGACCCCAGTGAAGCAGGAATGCATCCCTGGCTTGACATTTCTGTGCTGGAAGTCTGGAACAAAACCAGGGAAGTTTGGCAGTCTGTGGACTTGCAAAGAGGTCTATGTCTGGTGTTCCCCAGACACGAAAAACTCGAGCAAGATGATAAGAGTGGAAATTTTGATTTATTAGAAACAAGCAACAAAATACATACAAAAAGCAAAACAGGCAACCCAAACAAGACCTACACCCCCCAAAACCCCCACCCACCCCGACATAGCACAAACACGAAACTGAGCCCCCCCCGTGACCCACCTCCCTAAACCCACCACCAAACCCAGCAACCAGCACACGTGCCCCCTCCCCCCAACAACAACCCGCAGTAGTCCATGCAATGTTCATGTCCATCCCAACCCCCCCCAACAACAACCCATAGTAGTCCACACAATGTCCATGTCCATCCCAACCCCCCCCCCCAACAGCAACCCACAGCAGTCCAAGCAATGTCCAATGTCCAGAATGTCCATTAGGACTGCCAATCCCCCCCCACGCACACCCACAAAACATATTCCCCCGTCCCCACCCCCGCCCCGAAGAAGGAGCAGCAGCTCCTCCACCCCCCACCCCAATCCCTGCCCCATCCCCACCCTCCCCACAAAGCAAACATATTAAAAGCAAAACCCCCACCCCCCCAAACAAAAACATAAAGGCGACTCTAGCCCTTCCCCAACGAAAACCCACCAAAACAAAACCAAAAATACAAACCAAAGAAGACAACATAACCCAATACTGCCCTGCAACACTAGACAGCAGAGCGGGATGCACACAAAACAAAAACAACTGTTCCATAAAACAGAAACGATTGGGAAACCATCCCCCAAGGAGAGAGGGAGAGCGGACAAGTGGTCAAACCGCCGCAGAACCACAGCACCAGCGTGCACCCCCCCACTGGGAGAAAAACAACCCCAAGTCCCTAACCAGGAATAACCCCAGGGAAACCCTCCCCCTGCTTTCTCACCCCCCCCCCCCCAGGAGACAAAGCAACCCCAAATCCCTAACAGGGCAGAACCCCAGGGAAACCCTCCCCCTCACGGGGGGCGGAGGGTGAGGTGACGCCACAGACGCTCCCAACGATGGGCCTCCACCACCCGCCTTTCGCGTTGCGCCATGCTGGACACTTCCTCCAAAATGTCCCGCACCACCTCGTCGAGGGGCAGGACCAACCCCCGGGCCGAGACATGACAGCGGGGGCGACCAGGGGGCTGGGCAGGGTCAGCTCCGCAAAAACAGAGTCAGGGATACTATCCCTTCCGGATCCCTGGGTGCCACCGAGAACCTCCGTAGCACCCCCTTCTGCCACATCTTGCTGCTGCCGCAAGGCAGCAAAGACCCCTGGAGGGCCGGTCGGGGTCTCCAAAGCCAATTGGATGGCATCACGGACCTGGTTCTCGGTAACACCCAGGGGACCAGAAAGCCCCCCCAAACCCCCATCCCGTGTTCCCGACCCAGCGCAAAGTTCCTGGGTTTCGGCCACCACTACCGGGGACGAACCCCGCTCCCCTCCATTCCCGGGATCCATGGGGACCACCCCATCCCCCAACCCCACTGATAACAGACCCTTCCCCCCATCAGGACAAAACACTACCGCCTCCCCCACTACTAGACCAGTCGTCTGCTCCCCCTCTCCTTCCGCCAGACCCTCCACCGACCCACCGTCCGCTACCCCCTGTAAGGCTACCGGCAATAAGGCAGGCTCCTCCCGAGACAGTAGGGCAGATCCCCCCAGAACTAATCCCCCCAAACCTCCGCCCCCCTGCCCCACGTCACTCCCAGGTCCTACCTTATTGCCGGTGCCAGACGTGGCACAGGGGTCCGGAACATCCTGGCTGGCAGCCAGGGCTCCAGCAGCAAGGGCGGACGCCCCCCTGCGAGCCAGGCCCCCCTCGGCCATACCAGCAGGGACCACAGACAGCTGCGCATCCTGCTTCGCCAACACAGGTTGCAGGGACAGTGGAATAGCCTTCTTCCGGCCCCCCCCAATGCCATACAGCCACTTCAGAACAATGGGACCGGTCAGTCTGCTGCCTCTGGGGATCCTGGAGAGAGTACGCAGAACCCCCCAAAGTTCCTTGCACAGCCAGAGGTTGGATAGCATCAGCAATCTTCTGGGCTGCAACAGGCAGCCGATGAGCCTCAACAGCATTCTGTGACCCCCGATGTGGGAAAGCAGCCTCTGCACATTTCTCTTTTTCTGCAACATCCCCTCTGATAGAGGGGCACGGGAACCAATCCCCTACTGCCCCCGCTGATCGCCGCCGGTACTGCCGTGGCAGGGCAGAGGGTTGAAAATGGCCATCTGTACACTTCCGGGAGAACCCGGAAGTGACCTCATCGGACTTGCGGCGGCCATCTTTGGAGTGCAAGCTGGTGGAGGGAAGCCCTACCACAGCAGCCTGCAGCGGGACAGCCTTCTCAGGATCGCGAATACCATCTGCAGGCACTCCTTGCCAATCAGGATGGCAAGATGCTTCTTCAGCTGCTGCTTTGAGGGAAGCAGAAACATCGACAGAAAATGCCCGTGGGTGGGGGGGATCGATGCCTCCAGACCCCCCCTCCAATGCAGAGCCGACATTGCTGGACACAGGGAGCAACAGACGAGGGGCCAGTACAGAAGCCCGTAAATGCTGGGAAGCTGCACCATCCTTGGAGAAAGGCCAGGCTCCAGAGTGAGAAGAGTGATCCAGTGAGCCAGGGATCACCGGCTCAATCTCCAGCAATGGGATAGCCCTCCTTCCATTGACACCTGTTGCTTGCAGGTAAGGGTCTCCGGACCACAAACATTCTTCTCACCTCACAGGGATCGGGTATGGGACAGGCAAGCTGCGGGATTGGGGATAGCCACCCACTGTACCTACCCCTGGGGGCCTCCCCTGGACTGCAGACACACCATGTTTAGCCCACCTATCATAATTATGATATATTTCAGACAGGGACCCACAACCCTGGCTCTTCAAATAGATTATCTGCTGATTCTTGGCCTTCAGGGCCCGCTTTACCCCCCTCCTATAGGTGTTATAGGCCACCCATTCCTCCCCGGGAATGGTGGCCTGCAGGCTCTCCAGGTGGGAGAGCTGAGCTTGTAGCTGGGCCGCCTCCTCCTGGAGACCCCGGAGCTGCCGTGCCGCCGCCACGATTTCATCTGGGGCCCTAGCTGGCTGCTGGAAGGACGGCAGGCCCGACCCCCCCGTCCTCATCCTCACTGGAGGAGGTAGAGGCCTCCTCCAGGACCCGAGGTGGAGGGGGGAACCCGCCTCCTCCAGCACCGTACAAGGCAGGCCTCCAAGGCCTCCCTAGGGCCTCTCCCTGCCTCCACCCAGCCTCCACACCCGCCTGGGAAGGAGAGAGGAGCCTCCTCCCTGGGGCAGCGGGCCCAAGCCTCTGGGCAAGTGGGTCCCTTTTCCCTGGTCATTTGCAGTCCTACCTGGGGAGTCCCCCTCCCGGGGTACCGGCTGCAGCCTGCTTCCAGGTTCTCCATCTGGGTCCAGCAAAGGAGGCCCACCAGGCTTGGTAGGCCTCTGGGCCTGGGCCTCTCCTGCTGGAGGTGGCCCAGGACCTGACATCCAGGCTCCAACTGTTTGCTAAGCTCCGCCCCCAGCAGGAGCTCACTCAGATAGGTCTGCACACCTCCACTGCTGAGGAGCAACTGAGTGGAAATTTGGTTTATTGATACAGGCAACAGAAAAACAGACAAAAAGCAAAAACAATCACCCCAACCAAGTCCCATACCCCCCCAAAACCCCCACCCCCCCCGACATAGTACAACAACAAATATCATAACCCCCCGTGACCCACCTCCCCAAACCCACCACCACACCCAGCAACCAACCCACGTGCCACTCCCCCAACAACCCGCAAAAGTCCAAACAATATCCCTGTCCCACCCTCCCCCCCCCTCAGTCCAATGTCCATACCTGATCCAACCCCCCCTCTGATAACAACACCCCAAAGTAGTCCAAACATTGTCCATCTTTCAATCCCTAAACCCCTCCCCCGCACAACAACCCCCACCAGTCCAATTGTTCGTTCTGTCCGCTGGTTTTTGGGGACTGCCCGACTCCCCCCCCCCCCCCAACCACCCAAAGACAGAGTCCCCTGTCCCCATCCCTTCCCCTGCAGAGGGAGCAGCGGCTCCCCCCTCCCTCCACCCCGATCCCTGCCCCCTCCCCATCCACCCCACAAAAACAAACACATCAAAAGCAAAACAACCCCGCCCCCAACCCCCAAACAAAAACATAAGGGCACCTTGAGCCCGTCCCCAACAGAATCCCACCATAACAAAACATAACCAATTACACAAAGCAAAAATGAAACAAAAGATAAACATAATCCCGTGCTGCCCTGCAATCCAGACAGCGGAGCGGGATGCCCAGGACACGAAAAGAACAGACATAAACACAAAAACAATTGGGACAGCCACCCCTAAGGAGAAAGGGAGAGCGCACAAGTGGTCTAACCCCTGCAGCAGCACCAGCTCACACCCCCCCCCTCCCGGGAGAAAAACAACCCCAAAATCCTACGCAGTAACAAAACCCCAGGGAAGGTAACCCTCCCACTCCTGTCACACCCCCCTCCCCAGGGAAACAAAACAACCCCAAAGCCCTACAGGACGAGAACCCTAGGGAACCCCTCCCCCTCACGGGGGGCGGAGGGTGAGGTGACGCCACAGACGCTCCCAACGATGAGCCTCCACCACCCGCCTTTCGCGTTGCGCCATGCTGGACACTTCCTCCAGAATGTCCCGCACCACCTCGTCGAGGGACAGGACCAAACCCCGGGTCGAGACATGACAGCGCGCTTGCCACAGGTGGTAGCACACTACGGCCGTGACGAGGTAGAGGGTCCCGGAGTCCTGCCTTAGAGGAAAGGACCAGGCCCCGTACACCCACTCCGCATACGTGAGGAGGGAAAGGTCACGCAGGTGAAGAGCAGCGGACACCAACCGGCAGGCCTCCACGTTAAAGGGGCACTGCCGGAGGAAATGGTCCATGGTCTCCGTCTGCCCTTCACACCCGGCCCTCGGACAGACCCGTTCGGCCTGTGACCTGTACTTGAGGTTGTCCCTCACGTACAAACGTCCGTGGAAAGACAACCAGGCCACATCCCGAACCTTCTTCGGCAGCCGAGGGGAGTTCAAATGCCGAAGGCCCCGCTGCATCACATCCGCCGGACAGTCCCGCAGGGCCCACCGTGGTTGAAAGTGAGAGGCGAGTACCATCCGGTACAATCCTTTCCGCCCCAAGGACTGGGCGAGCGGGTCGGTCACCCCCCACTGCCGACTGAGCCCCACCATCGCAAATACGTACGATGGGGCCTGTTCCCCGCTCCGGCGCACACGTGGGACCGAGGACGCCCCCTCCCACTGCTCCCAGAAGCGGGAGAACCATTCCCGATAGGAGGCCACCCACCAAACCCCACCCCCTTCCCGCATCCTACCTAAGTGAAACGCCATAGACAGGACTGACAGGAAAACAAGGGGGTGCAACATACCCAAACCGCCCTCTGCCCGATCCAGGCAAACGATGTTGCGCTGGACAGGGTTCAGGCGGTTACCCCACAGAAAACAGAAAAAGACGGCACTGACAGACGCCTGACGGGACGACGGAAGGACGAAGACCGTGGCCACGTGCAGAAAGAGAGGAAGCAAAAACGTCCCGAGGAGTTTGATCTTCTCCTCGTATGTACACCTCCACCCCCTCCACCGCAGCACCCGACACCGTGCAGTCTCGAGACAACGGTCCCAGTTGGACTCCGCACAGTCCTCCGACCCGAAGACGAGGCCCAAAACGCGGACCTCCCCCACGGGAGGAGGAAAGGGGGCGCAGGAAGGCGGGGAGGCCTCCGAGGGGCCCAACCACAGCGTCTGGCACTTGCTATGGTTGACAACAGAGTGGGCTATCTCAGAGTACTCCTCCACGGCCTCCCGCAGGGCCTCTACCCCTTCAGTACCGTCCACGTAAACTGAGATGTCGTCAGCGTAGGCAACGACGGTCACCGGGGGCGCACCAGGCACCTCCAGGCCCCGCAACCCACCTGAGGACAATCTCCGGAGGAAGGGGTCGAGGGAGAAGACATACAGCAGGGGGCTCAAAGGGCACCCCTGCCGCACCGCCGAGGCAACACCAAACGGCCGTCCGAGCCACCCGTTAATAAACGGGAAGCTCACCCCACCTCGGTACAGCGCTTGCACGACGAAGAGGAAACCTGCGGGGAGGCCGAAGTGCTGGAGCACCACCCACAGGTACCGATGACTGACTCTATCGAAGGCTTTGGACTGATCCAAGGAGACCAACCAGTGGTCCCGTTGGAGCGACCGGCCTCTCTCCACCACCTCCCGGACTGTGGCGACAGCATCCAGAACCCCTCTCCCCCGAACGGAACAATACTGGGAAGGTGACAGCAAAGCGCCCGACACCTCCACCAGTCGGTTGGCCAAACACTTGGCCAGAATCTTCCGGTCCGCGTTCAGAAGAGAGAGCGGCCGCCAAAAGTCCAAGGAGCTATCGTCCTTCCCCTTGGAGAGCAGCAGCAGGACAGACTCGCGAAATGACCGCGGGAGAAACCCCGTGTCCATGATCTCATGAAACAGAGAGGTCAGGAAGGGGGCCAGCTGGGCGATGAAAGTGCGATAGAACTCCACAGGGAGCCCATTGCGCCCAGGCACCTTCCCCAACGGCATGGCACGAATCGCCCTCTCCACCTCCACCTGCTGAATCGGAGCAGCGAGTGCATCAACCTGTGCCTGAACCACAGCCGAATACACCGGGGGAAGGCCCAGGTACTCTCGGATATGGGTGAGGTCCACGGGGCGATCCCCAAACAGGTCCGAGAAGTATTCCCCCACCATCCGCAAAAGGTCCTCCTGGGAGGTATGAATGGTACCGTCCTCGCCCCGCAGGGCCATGACCTCCCGACGCCGAACCCTCTCCCTGCAAGTTAGGAAGGGGTCTGGAGCAGCGACCCCACCGGCCGCCCCCTCGAAGCATAGGGAGGCATGGCGATCGTAAAGCAGGCCACGGAGCTGGACTCGCACCTCTTCCACCTCCTCCCGTGCTGCCCCTCGGGATACCAAACGATCCAGCGACCTCCGGAGGACAGTGTAAGTGAGGTAGCGGGATCGAGCCATGGAGGTACCCCGGGAACGGAAGAGTTGGCGGGCACGCGTCTTCACCTCATCCCACCAGGCGCCACGGGAAGGAAAAACACCCAACAGGGTCTCCTGGTCTGCGAGAAAGGCCAAGAACTCCTGGACCACCTCTGATGTTGCCAACAACTGCACATTCAGTCGCCACAGGCCAGGACCCCTGCTAAGCTCCTCGTGGTTAGCCAGGAAGGACACGGAGAGGACGCGGTGGTCCGAAAAGTCAACCGTCTGCAACTGCGGAGGGGAACACTCCACCCGGGCACTCACATATATCCGATCGATACGACTCCTGCAGGTCCCATGGTAATAGGTGAACCCCGGCGACCGAGGAAAGGCCCGGTGGAAAACATCCACTAGGTCAGCCGTCCGGGTCATCTCGGCCAGAAAGAGGCCCTCGTAACTGGGTGGGCAACGCTCCCCCCCTCGGTCCTGCAAAAAGGTGGTGGTGTTGAAATCCCCGGCGAGGACCACCAAACGGGAGGTGTGTAAGTAGGGGCGGATGACCCGAAAAAGGGTCTTCCGTGCCAACTTAGACTGGGGGCCGTAGACCACCACGAAACGAAACCGATGGGGCCCACAGTAGCCGTCTAAGAGCAAACACCGGCCCTGCTCCAGTTCCCACACGTACTGCACCTGAAATCGGTTAGACGTGAACAAAACCGCCACTCCTGCGTACGGCTGGGCCGCAAGTGACCAGTAGGAAGGACCCCACCTCCACTCCCGCTTCGCCCGATGAAGGCTAGCGAGCGAGGTGAGCCTGGTCTCCTGCAAGAAGATGACATCCAGCCCACTCGTGGAAAGAAAATTATAGGCCGTAGCCCGCGCCTGGTCCGTAAAAATGCTGGCCACGTTGATAGTGGCGCACGAGAACGCAGGAGTGCACGCCATGCCTAGTTTGTGTGCAGTGACCCTTTCCTCCTCTTCTCACCATACCCGGGATCCCCGGAATCCCGCTTGCAGGACAAGCCCTCGATCTGGAGCAACTCCTCACGGTCCACGTCGACCACCTCGAGGATCTCCTCCTCCTCCTGCTCGACCCTGTCACCCCACGAGGTGCTGGTGTCCCGTAGACCACCAGGCAAAGCTGTCGCAGGGGCTAACCCAGTTCCCATGGGGCGAGGGGGCACGGACAGGTCAGGGGTCGGAGGAATGATCTCCTCCGTGGGGTCCAGCACCGGTGCCTCCCCCCCTCCCTGGACAAAGACTGAGACAACGGACCAGTGCCCACCCCCGCGGGGGAGGCCGGGACGGCCGGGTCAGCAGGGGGCTCCTGCGAAGGCCCATCACCCAACTGCGGGGGCAAAGACCCGTCCTCCCTCACCCGTCGGGTGCCAGTATCCACCTTGATCGGAGGACCCTGACCGCGGCGCGCCTTCGACACTTTCGAAGGTCGCCGCTGAGGAAGAGGGGTCGCCCCCGCCGCTAACCGCTCCAAGCGCCGCACAGGAAGCCCTGCCTCCACAGGCATGCCCTCATCCGCCTCAGCCGCATCAGCAGCCAAAAAGACAAAACGGTTGATGTCCAACACGGGCTCTGCATCCGGCAATGGGGATGTCTCCCGTTTCTTCCTTTTAGACTTGCCACCCTTAGAAGGGACCGTGGTCCATTCCTGAGGTGGCACCACCCGCAACCCACTATCCTGTCGTGACACATCAACCTCCACCACATCAACCCTCTCCTCCCTCCTACCCATATCCCCTCCCCCTGGTGGCTCCCTCGGTTCGATGGACTCCTCCACCCTAGGGCCCCCGGGCTCCTCCGGAGGGAGAGGGTCCTCCACAACCTCCTCCCGCACAGGAGCCCGAGGTGGGGCGACGGCATCCCCCCCCGGTCCATTGTGTGATGCGGAGGGGCAGCGGGCAAAGGGGTGGCCCAACTCCCCGCAAAGGTTACACCGGATAAGCAAACACCCGGCCGAGGCATGACCCCGTCCACCACAACGGGTGCAGACCTGCTCAGGACAGTTCATGCTCAGATGACGAAAGGAGCCACAGCGGTGACACTCACGAGGTTGCCCGGGGTAATAGCACAAGATGCGATCCCGACCGAGGAAACCGGCCGAGGGCACGTGTTGCACCACGTTTCCCACCTCACGCAAACGGATCTTACCTTTCCACGACCCGTCCCACACCCCTAGGGGCCCAGCGCCCTTAACCAGGGGTGCGAGGAGCACCGCATGGCGCGACAACCAAAACTGGATGTCCTGCCCTGGGAGCGACTCATTCCGGGATAGGATGGTCACAGGTACCGTCCCCTGGCGAGAGATAGGCACAACACGAAAGTCAGCCCACCCTCCCTGCCCCCTCTGCTGCTGGTATCGGTCCCAGAAAATCTCCAGCCCCCGTCTCAGCATGAAACTAACATCATATTCAATGGTGGTGTTCATGTGGATAAAGGCATAGAGATCTCCCGGGAGAAACCCCAGCCCAAGGACCATCCTCAAGACCTGTTCCCTGGCTGGAGGGGGCCCCTCCCCAGCCCACCGGATCTGCGCCACGTTGCGCCGTCGGACCTCACCCCCTACCCCTCAGAACCCTCCCCCACCTCCTCCCCCTCCTACCGGACCATTCCCCTGGGAACCCCCCTCCCCCCAACCCCACCTGACGTCCCCGGAGTGGTGCCCGACCCCCTCAGAGCCTCTGCAAAGGTACGGGGGGGGGAACTGACCCCCCAGCTCCCATCCCCTGCCCTCCTTGGTCTTCCCCTGCATCCACCTGCGGGGGACCCTGCTGCTGGTCTGCAGGATCCACAACCGCCTCACAGGGGGCGACCCGGGGACTGGGCAAGGTCAGCTCCGCAAACACAGAATCAGGGATACTATCCCCTCCGGATCCCTGGGTGCCACCGAGAACCTCCGGAGCACCCCTTGCTGTCATATCTGGCTGCTGCCGAAAGGCAGCAAAGGCCCCGGGAGGGCCCGTCGGGGTCTCCAAAGCCAATTGAAGGGCGTCACGGACCTGGTTCTCGGTAACACCCAGGGGACCAGAAAGCCCCCCCAAACCTCCGTCCCGTGTTCCCGACCCAGCGCAAGGCTCCTGGGTCTCGGCCACCACTACCGGGGATGGACCCCGCTCCCCTCCATTCCCGGAAGCCATGGGGACCACCCCCTCCCCCAACCTCACTGATAACAAACTCTTCCCCCCATCCTGACCAACCACTACCTCCTTCCCCACTACTAGACCAGTCGTCTGCTCCCCCTCTCCCTCTGCCAGGCCCTCCACCGACCCACCGTCCGCTACCTCCTGTAAAGCTACCGACAATAAGGCAGGATCTCCCCGAGACAGTAGGGCAGGTCCCTTCAACAGACATCCTCCCTTTAGACCTCCACCCCCCTGCCCCCCGTCACTCCCAGATCCTACCTTATTGTCGGTGCCAGACGTGGCACTGGGGTCCGGAACATCTCGGCCGGCAGCCAAGGCTCCAGCAGGGAGGGCGGACGCCCCCTTGCGAGCCAGGCCCCCCTCGGCCACGCCACCAGACAGGACAGGTACCTGTGCATCCCGCTCAGCCGATCCAAAGTGCAAGGACAGTGGAGGAACGGTCTTCCGGTCCCCCTTAGAGGCTACAGTAAGAGCAATGCCACCCCTACCCTGCTCCGTCCCCTTTCCTGTGCCTTTCCGGCGCCAGACAGCCACCTCAGGGAAAGCTGGGCGGCCATCCCGCAGCTGTCTGGACGCCGGAAAAGCAACCACACCAGGGGGATCCTGACACCCAACCTCCCCCCCACCAAAAACCTGCCCAGGGATCTGGACAGGTACTGCCAGAGAAGGAACCAGATGCAGAGCTGACATGGAGTGCTCAGACCCCCGACGCTGCAGATCCGGACGAGAAGTGGAAAGATCAGCCACCCGCAAGGCTTCCAGTGGCACAGCAAGCTCAGAGGACTGGGGCCGGCCAGTCTTCAGTCTCCGGGACTCCTGGAGAGAGGGCACAGCCAGAGACTGTACATCACCGACGCTCCTGTTGACTAGAAGAGGCAGCCGACGAGCCGCTGCAGCATCGGCAGACCCCCGACGTGGGAGAACAGCAGGCAGACCTTTACCATCCAGCGCAGACTCCCCTCCGGCATCGGAGCGACCGAAGATCTCCCATGCCGCCTCCGCTGAGCTGTGCCGTTGCTCCGTCGGCAGGATAGAGGAGGAAGAAATGTCAGTTACACACTTCCGGGAGAACCCGGAAGTGACCTCAGGAGACTCGCGGCGGCCATCTTGGTAGTTCAGGCCGGTGGAGGGACGCCCTACAACGACATCCTGCAGCGGACACCCTTCTCGAGACCTTGGATACTGTCTGCTGGCATCCCTCGGCGATCACGATGCCAAGATTCTTCTGCAGCTGTTACTGCGAAGGGCGCAGAAAAACGGGCCGCAAATGCTCGCGAGTGGGGGGGGATGGACGTCACCGGGCCCCCCCTCGTCGTAGCTGGAAACAGTAATCACCGGACACGGGGCCAGTGTAGAAGCCCGTAGAGGTTGGACATCTGCTGAACCAGGGATCACTGGCCAAACCTCCACAAACTGGGCAGCCCTCCTTCCATCACTTCTGGTAGCGTGCAGGTAAGGGTCTCCTGACCACATACCTTCTTCTCCCCTCACAGGGGCTGGATAGGGGAAGGGCAAACTGCTAGATTGGGGGGACCTACCCATCCTACCTACCCCCGGGGGCCCCCCTGGACTGCAGACATACCATATGTAACGGTCCATCTATCATAGTGTTGGTAAAGCTCCGAGAGGGACCCACAACCCTGGCTCTTGATAGATGTAATTTGCTGATACTTGGCCTTCAGGGCCCGCTTTACCCCCTTCCGATAGGTGTTGTAGGCCACCCATTCCTCACCTGGAATGGTGGCCTGCAGGCTCTCCAGGTGGGAGAGCTGGGCTTGCAGCTGGGCCGCCTCCTCCTGCAGACCCCGGAGCTGCCGTACCGCCGCCACGATTTCATCTGGGGCCCTAGCTGGCTGCTGGAAGGACGGCAGGCCCGACCCCCCCGTCCTCATCCTCACTAGAGGAGGCCTCCACCTCCTCCAGGACCCGAGGTGGAGGGGGGAACCCACCTCTTCCAGCATCGTACGAGGCAGGCTTCCAAGGCCTCCCTAGGGCCTCTCCCTGCCTCCACCCAGCCTCCACCGATGACTGACTCTATCGAAGGCTTTGGACTGATCCAAGGAGACCAACCAATGGTCCCGTTGGAGCGACCGGCCTCTCTCCACCACCTCCCGGACTGTGGCGACAGCGTCCAGAACCCCTCTCCCCCGAACGGAACAATACTGGGAAGGTGACAGCAAAGCGCCCGACACCTCCACCAGTCGGTTGGCCAAACACTTGGCCAGAATCTTCCGGTCCGCATTCAGAAGAGAGAGCGGCCGCCAAAAGTCCAAGTCGCTATCGTCCTTCCCCTTGGAGAGCAGCAGCAGGACAGACTCGCTCAATGACCGCGGGAGAAACCCGTGTCCATGATCTCCTGAAACAGAGAGGTCAGGAAGGGGGCCAGCTGGGCGATGAAAGTGCGATAGAACTCCACAGGGAGCCCATCGCGCCCAGGCACCTTCCCCAACGGCATGGCACGAATCGCCCTCTCCACCTCCACCTGCTGAATCGGAGCAGCGAGTGCATCAACCTGTGCCTGAACCACAGCCGAATACACCGGGGGAAGGCCCAGGTACTCTCGGATATGGGTGAGGTCCACGGGGCGATCCCCAAACAGGTCCGAGAAGTATTCCCCCACCATCCGCAAAAGGTCCTCCTGGGAGGTATGAATGGTACCGTCCTCGCCCCGACGCGCCATGACCTCCCGACGCCGGACCCTCTCCTTGCAAGTCAGGAAAGGGTCTGGAGTGGCGACCCCACCGGCCGCCCCCTCGAAGCATAGGGAGGCATGGCGATCGTAAAGCAGGCCACGGAGCTGGACTCGCACCTCTTCCACCTCCTCCCGCGCTGCCCCTCGGGATACCAAACGATCCAGCGACCTCCGGAGGACAGTGTAAGTGAGGTAGCGGGATCGAGCCATGGAGGTACCCCGGGAACGGAAGAGTTGGCGGGCACGCGTCTTCACCTCGTCCCACCAGGCACCACGGGAAGGAAAAACACCCAACAGGGTCTCCTGGTCTGCGAGAAAGGCCAAGAACTCCTGGACCACCTCTGATGTTGCCAACAACTGCACATTCAGTCGCCACAGGCCAGGACCCCTGCTAAGCTCCTCGTGGTTAGCCAGGAAGGACACGGAGAGGACGCGGTGGTCCGAAAAGTCAACCGCCTGCAACTGCGGAGGGGAACACTCCACCCGGGCACTCACATATATCCGATCGATACGACTCCTGCAGGTCCCATGGTAGTAGGTGAACCCTGGCGACCGAGGAAAGGCCCGGTGGAAGACATCCACCAGGTCAGCCGTCCGGGTCATCTCGGCCAAAAAGAGGCCCTCGTAACTGGGTGGGCAAAGCTCCCCCCCTCGGTCCTGCAAAAAGGTGGTGGTGTTGAAATCCCCGGCGAGGACCACCAAACGGGAGGTGTGTAAGTAGGGGCGGATGACCCGAAAAAGGGTCTTCCGCGCCAACTTAGACTGGGGGCCGTAGACCACCACGAAACGAAACCGATGGGGCCCGCAGTAGCCGTCTAAGAGCAAACACCGGCCCTGCTCCAGTTCCCACACGTACTGCACCTGAAATCGGTTCGACGTGAACAAAACCGCCACTCCTGCGTAGGGCTGGGCCACAAGGGACCAGTACGAAGGACCCCACCTCCACTCCCGCTTAGCCTGATGAAGGCTAGCGAGCGAGGTGAGCCTGGTCTCCTGCAAGAAGATGACATCCAGCCCACTCGTGGAAAGAAAGTCATAGGCCAAAGCCCGCACCTGGTCCGTGAAAATGCTGGCCACGTTGATGGTGGCGCACGAGAACGCAGGAGTGCACGCCATGCCTATTTCGAGTGCAGTGACCCTTTCCTCCTCTTCTCACCAACCCCGGGATCCCCAGAATCCCGCTTGCAGGACAAGCCCGCGAGCTGGAGCAAATCCTCCCGGTCCACGTTGACCACCTCGAGGATCTCCCCCTCCTCCCGCTCGACCCTGTCACCCCAGAAGGTGCTGGCGCCCCCGGGACCACCAGGCAAAGCTGTCGCGAGGGCAGACCCAGCCCCCACGGGATGAGGAGGCACAAACGGGTCAGGGGTCGGAGGAATGACCTCCTCCGTGGGGTCCACCACAGGTGCTGCCCCCCCTCCCCGGACAAAGACTGCAACAATAAGACAGTGCCCACCCCCGCGGGGGAGGCCGGGTCAGCAGGGGGCTCCTGCGAAGGCCCCGAACCCAACTGCGGGGGCAAACGCCCGTCCTCCCTCACCCGTCGGGCGCCAGTATCCCCCTTGATTGGAGGACCCTGACCGCGGCGCGCCTTCTTTATTTTGGGAGGCCGCCGCTGAGGAAGAGGGGCCGCTAACCGCTCCGAGCGCCGCACAGGAAGCCCTGCCTCCACAGGCAAGCCCTCATCCGCCTCAGCCGCATCAGCAGCCAAAAAGACGAAACGGTTGATGTCCAACACGGGCTCTTCATCCGGCAATGGGGATGTCTCCCGTTTCTTCCTTTTGGACTTGTCACCCCTAGAAGGGACCGTGGTCCATTCCTGAGGTGGCTCCACCCACAACCCACTATCCTGTCGTGACACAGCAACCTTCACCACATTAACCCTCTCCTCCTTCCTACCCGAATCCCCTCCCCCTGGTGGCTCCCTCGGCTCGATGGACTCCTCCACCCTAGGGCCCTCGGTCTCCTCCTGACGGAGAGGGGCCTCCATAACCTCCTCCCGCACAGGAGCCCGAGGTGGGGCGACGGCATCCCCCCCGGTCCATTGTGTGATGCGGAGGGGCAGCGGGCAAAGGAGTGGCCCAACTCCCCGCAAAGGTTACACCGGATAAGCAAACACCCGGCCGAGGCATGACCCCGTCCACCACAACGGGTGCAGACCTGCTCGGGACAGTTCATGCTCAGATGACAAAATGAGCCACAGCGGTGACACTCACGAGGTTGCCCGGGGTAATAGCACAAGATGCGATCCCGACCGAGGAAACCGGCCGAGGGCACGTGCTGCACCACGTTTCCCACCTCACGCAAACGGATCCGACCTTTCCACGACCCGTCCCACACCCCTAGGGGCCCAGCGCCCTTAACCAGGGGTGCGAGGAGCACCGCATGGCGCGACAACCAAAACTGGATGTCCTGCCCTGGGAGCGACTCATTCCGGGATAGGATGGTCACAGGTACTGTCCCTTGGCGAGAGATAGGCACAACACGAAAGTCAGCCCACCCTCCCTGCCCCCTCTGCTGCTGGTATCGGTCCCAGAATATCTCCAGCCCCCGTCTCAGCATGAAACTAACATCATATTCAATGGTGTTGTTCATGTGGATGAAGGCGTAGAGATCTCCCGGGAGAAACCCCAGCCCAAGGACCATCCTCAAGACCTGTTCCCTGGCTGGAGGGGGCCCCTCCCCAGCCCACCAGATCTGCGCCACGTTGCGCCGTCGGACCTCACCCCCTACCCCTCGGAACCCTCCCCCACCTCCTCCCCCTCCTGCAGGACCATTCCCCTGGGAACCCCCCCTCCCCCAGCCCCACCTGACGTCCCCGGAGTGGTGCCGGACCCCCTCAGAGCCTCTGCAAAGGTACGGGGGGGGGGAACTGACCCCCGCAACTCCCATCCCCTGCTCTCCTCTTTCCTCTCCTGCATCCACCTGCGGGGGACCCTCCTGCTGATCTGCAGGATCCGCAACCGCCTCACAGGGGGCGACCAGGGGGCTGGGCAGGGTCAGCTCCGCAAAAACAGAGTCAGGGATACTATCCCTTCCGGATCCCTGGGTGCCACCGAGAACCTCCGTAGCACCCCCTTCTGCCACATCTTGCTGCTGCCGCAAGGCAGCAAAGGCCCCTGGAGGGCCGGTCGGGGTCTCCAAAGCCAATTGGATGGCATCACGGACCTGGTTCTCGGTAACACCCAGGGGACCAGAAAGCCCCCCCAAACCCCCGTCCCGTGTTCCCGACCCAGCGCAAAGTTCCTGGGTTTCGGCCACCACTACCGGGGACGAACCCCGCTCCCCTCCATTCCCGGGATCCATGGGGACCACCCCATCCCCCAACCCCACTGATAACAGACCCTTCCCCCCATCAGGACAAAACACTACCGCCTCCCCCACTACTAGACCAGTCGTCTGCTCCCCCTCTCCTTCCGCCAGACCCTCCACCGACCCACCGTCCGCTACCCCCTGTAAGGCTACCGGCAATAAGGCAGGCCCCTCCCGAGACAGTAGGGCAGATCCCCCCCCAGAACTAATCCCCCCAAACCTCCGCCCCCCTGCCCCCCGTCACTCCCAGGTCCTACCTTATTGCCGGTGCCAGACGTGGCACAGGGGTCCGTAACATCCTGGCCGGCAGCCAGGGCTCCAGCAGCAAGGGCGGACGCCCCCCTGCGAGCCAGGCCCCCCTCGGCCATACCAGCAGGGACCACAGACAGCTGCGCATCCTGCTTCGCCAACACAGGTTGCAGGGACAGTGGAATAGCCTTCTTCCGGCCCCCCCAGGGACTGCCAAAAAGGAACAGCAGCCCTTACCCTTTTTCTTCCCCTGCTCCGTCCCCCCTCCTCCGCCCCCCCAATGCCATACAGCCACTTCAGAACAATGGGACCGGTCAGTCTGCTGCCTCTGGGGATCCTGGAGAGAGGACGCAGAACCCCCCCAAAGTTCCTTGCACAGCCAGAGGTTGGATAGCATCAGCAATCTTCTGGGCTGCAACAGGCAGCCGATGAGCCTCAACAGCATTCTGTGACCCCCGATGTGGGAAAGCAGCCTCTGCACATTTCTCTTTTTCTGCAACATCCCCTCTGATAGAGGGGCACGGGAACCAATCCCCTACTGCCCCCGCTGATCGCCGCCGGTACTGCCGTGGCAGGGCAGAGGGTTGAAAATGGCCGTCTGTACACTTCCGGGAGAACCCGGAAGTGACCTCATCGGACTTGCGGCGGCCATCTTTGGAGTGCAAGCTGGTGGAGGGAAGCCCTACCACAGCAGCCTGCAGCGGGACAGCCTTCTCAGGATCGCGAATACCATCTGCAGGCACTCCTTGCCAATCAGGATGGCAAGATGCTTCTTCAGCTGCTGCTTTGAGGGAAGCAGAAACATCGGCAGAAAATGCCCGTGGGTGGGGGGGTCGATGCCTCCAGACCCCCCCTCCAATGCAGAGCCGACATTGCTGGACACAGGGAGCAACAGACGAGGGGCCAGTACAGAAGCCCGTAAATGCTGGGAAGCTGCACCATCCTTGGAGAAAGGCCAGGCTCCAGAGTGAGAAGAGTGATCCAGTGAGCCAGGGATCACCGGCTCAACCTCCAGGAATGGAATAGCCCTCCTTCCATTGACACCTGTTGCTTGCAGGTAAGGGTCTCCGGACCACAAACATTCTTCTCCCCTCACAGGGATCGGGTATGGGACAGGCAAGCTGCGGGATTGGGGATAGCCACCCACTGTACCTACCCCTGGGGGCCTCCCCTGGACTGCAGACACACCATGTTTAGCCCACCTATCATAATTATGATATATTTCAGACAGGGACCCACAACCCTGGCTCTTCAAATAGATTATCTGCTGATTCTTGGCCTTCAGGGCCCGCTTTACCCCCCTCCTATAGGTTGTATAGGCCACCCATTCCTCCCCGGGAATGGTGGCCTGCAGGCTCTCCAGGTGGGAGAGCTGAGCTTGTAGCTGGGCCGCCTCCTCCTGGAGACCCCGGAGCTGCCGTACCGCCGCCACGATTTCATCTGGGGCCCTAGCTGGCTGCTGGAAGGACGGCAGGCCCGACCCCCCCCCCCCCCCCGTCCTCATCCTCACTGGAGGAGGTAGAGGCCTCCTCCAGGACCCGAGGTGGAGGGGGGAACCCGCCTCCTCCAGCACCGTACAAGGCAGGCCTCCAAGGCCTCCCTAGGGCCTCTCCCTGCCTCCACCCAGCCTCCACACCCGCCTGGGAAGGAGAGAGGAGCCTCCTCCCTGGGGCAGCGGGCCCAAGCCTCCGGGCAAGTGGGTCCCTTTTCCCTGGTCATTTGCAGTCCTACCTGGGGAGTCCCCCTCCCGGGGTACCGGCTGCAGCCTGCTTCCAGGTTCTCCATCTGGGTCCAGCAAAGGAGGCCCACCAGGCTTCGTAGGCCTCTGGGCCTGGGCCTCTCCTGCTGGAGGTGGCCCAGGACCCGACATCCAGGCTCCAACTGTTCGCTAAGCTCCGCCCCCAGCAGGAGCTCACTCAGATAGGTCTGCACACCTCCACTGCTGAGGAGCAACTGAGTGGAGTGACCACTTGTGTGGCAGGAGTACTCGACTGAGTCTGTCTGCCCAAACGTTTTGAATGCTTGGAAGATAGTCTGCCCGCAGATGAATCTGATACTCTCTGGCAAAGGCCCATAGTTGCAGAGCTTTTTTGCATAGATGCAGAGAACCTGTTCCACCTTGTTTGTTGAGGTAAAACATGGCTACTTGATTGTCTGTTTGCACCAGAACTGTTTTGTTTACGAGCTGGGTGCAAAAGATTTTAATAGCATTGGAGATGGCTCTGAGTTCTAGGAGGTTTATATGAAGAAGAGCCTCCTGTGAAGACCAAAGGCCCTGCGTTGATAGACTGTTCAAGTGGGCTCCCCAACCCATCTTGGAGGCATCTGTTGTGAGGATAGCCTGAGGTTGTGGCTGCTGGAAAGGAGCGCCTATTAAAAGGTTTTCCAGAGATTGCCACCAACGGAGAGACAGAATCAGGCGTGTGGTAACCCTGATCTTGTCTGAAAGGCTGCCTGAGGCCTGGGACCACTGGGAAGCCAAGGTCCACTGGGTCACTCTCATGTGAAGACGAGCATAAGGTATTACATGGACGGTCGATGCCATGTGACCTAGTAGGCGAAGCATCTGTCGAGCAGTGAGGAAGGTCTGCAGCGCTGCTTGAGATGCTAGCTCGATGATTCGCAGACAGCGCGGTTGGGGCAGGAAAGCCCTTGCAAGCTGTGTGTCCAAGCGAGCACATATAAACTCGAGGGTCTGAGATGGGGCGAGCTGAGATTTTGGAAGATTTATGACCAATCCCAAATACTGGAGTATTTGTTTTGCTCGTAACAGGGCCTGATGAGCTTCTTGAGATGACTGTGTTCGGATGAGCCAATCGTCTAAGTGAAGGAAGACAAAAATCCCCAGGGTCCTCATGAACGCTGCTATTACTGACATGCATTTTGTGAAGACCCTTGGAGCCGAGGCCAACCCAAAGGGAAGGACTCTGTACTGGAAATATCTTCCCTGGACCAGGAACCGAAGGAATTTCCTCTGATCTACTTGAATAAGGATATGCATGTAGGCATCTTTTAAATCTAGAGAACATAGCCAATCTTGCCTGTGAAGGTATGGCAGAAGAGAGCCGAGGGAAAGCATTTTGAACTCTCAGACTAGAAATTTGTTCAGCTCTCTGAGATCTAGGATTGGTCTTAAACCCCCTGTTTTTTTGGAATGAGAAAATAGGGGGAATAAAACCCTGTACCTTGTTGGCATAAAGGAACCTCTTCTATAGCTCCTTGAGCTAGAAGAGTGGCGACTTCTTGTAGCAAGAGGTCTATGCCTAGAGGTTGAGAGTTGAACTGTTTTACCAGTGTGGGTGGTGGTAAGCTGAGGAAACGAAGCTTGTACCCCAGACTCACTATGGACAAAGTCCAGGCCTCTGATGTGATTTGTTGCCATCTGTTGGCAAAGTGGCAGATACGGCCCGGAATGTTTAGAGGTTCTGGGCCTAACACAGGAAGAATAAGTTCTCTGGACAAAAGTCAAAAACCCTGAGGAGGCTGAGTCTGCTGAGCCGGTTGGGGTTTGGGTTTTCTTTGTCTTGTCTGTTGCCCTTTTTGGGGAACATATGCCTGTTGGGTGGAAGATGGATAGAACTTTTTCTTCTTAGAAAAAAAAGTTTTCTTAAAGGTCTTTTTCTTAGCTGGGTTAGCAGAAATCTTTCACAATCACAAAAAATTTTGCTCCACTCACTAACCACAGCAAAAGTACCATAAAGTAATTAGGGAATGGGTCTCAGACTAGATCAGGGAAGATGCCTGGGAGGAACTAAGCCTCTATGGCTATCCAACCCCTATGTTGCATCAAGGACCCAATAAATTTCCCATATGGATATTACAAAAAATATTTTCAAACAGGCTTATCAAAAACGTTCAATATGCTTAAATCTCTATTAATTCCAAAAGATAGCTGAACGCTTATCTGTAAAGTCCGTAAGGACTGGTGTCCCATCCCAACGCAAATGAACAGCGCCAGTGCGTTTCACCGCTTCCACGGTTTCATCGGGGGATTATTAAATTGATTTTCACGCCTGATATGAACATGCGAACCACTTGTCCCAGTGGGCTCTAAAAAACAAAAGGTTCAATCAGTACATCATGCTGAAGCAAAAATCATTTCATATTTAATTCTTCTACTATACCAGTCTCACGTAGATGACATCCAACAGCAAGCAGCCATACCTCGCAATTACCCTCACTGGACTCGTCTTCCAACAAAAAGACGCCAACGCATGCGTGATTGAAAGGCACAGGCAAGCTTTTATCTCCTGACCTCCCCGTGACGTCATAGGCACACGCTGAAGGGAGTTGATGTATAATAAAGCTCACTCTCTTCCTCCCCCTTCTAACTTGAGGACTTCAGCACAATCAATAATGCTAAAAAGCTGTTAATGATGGATTCAAACGGTAAATTTTGTATGTATTAAAACAATAAAAAGACACAATGAAACAGTTCATCCTTTGATGTAATCGTTAAGTGCAAACTGACCAGTCCACTTGAGCATTCAGTCCGTCGGGATGTACAGTCCATAGAGTGTATATCCAACGCTGTTCACATATAAGAAGATTTTGATCTCTAGTTTTGCCTTGAAATCCTGTCATTACTTGATCAATGCAAAATACTCTCAGTTGATCAAATTGATGCCCGAACTCTAAACAGTGAGACACTATTGGTGCATCTGTCTTCTTACATCGGAGCCGACTATGATGTTCATTAATCCGGATTCTAAATGGACGTATAGTTTTGCCTATATACAGAAGTCGACAGGGGCATTGAATTGCATATACCACTCCACTAGAACCACATGTGGTCTGTCGCTTTAAAACATAGACTGAATCATGATAACTGAACTCTGTCAATTGCAACGAAACTGGACAGATATTACATTGGCCACAAAGCACATGGCCTTTATGTGAAACTACTTCTGTCGCCAAAGGACGCAATATTGCTGGACTTAAAAGTTCCTTCAAATTTTTGTGACGCTGCCACACACAACGAATTGATTTAGCCTCCAAACCTGGAATACTATGAAGTACATTGCTGTGGTGATTCAAAATTTTCTTAAGCTGGCCACTGAAGGGAGAAAACTTAGTTACTAAATTCACTACTGTCTCCCCAGAGCTTTCCTTCTGTACACTGGGCGCTAACAACAGGTCTCGATTATTAAACCATGCCCGGGTATAGGCCCGTTTAATAACTTGCCTCGGATATCCTCTGGCTTTAAAATCCCTTTGTAGAATTTTAGACTGCTCCTTGAAGGCGCCATCCTCAGAACAATTACGCCGATACCTGAGGAACTGCGAAAAAGGGAGACTATTCTTTAGTTGTATAGGATGAGCACTGTGGTAATGAAGCATGGCATTTCTATCAACTTCCTTCCGATAAATCGAGGTGGACCAATAATCCTCCTTTCTTGTCACCGCAACATCTAAATATGTTATTCGGTCCTTATGGTAAAAATGAGTAAATTGTATATGGGCATCCTGTCGATTCAGCCAACTAAAAAACGAGGCTAAGAGACTCTCTGGGCCAGACCATATCATAAAGATATCATCAATGTAGCGTCCCCAAAATGGAATGTGTTGCTGAAAAGGGGATGATGACAGCCATTTCTGCTCGAATTCCCCCATATAGAGGTTAGCTATCGAGGGGGCACAAGTGGCCCCCATCGCTACTCCAGAAGTTTGTTGGTAAATGGTGTTTTCAAATGTAAATAAAATTTCAAAAATCACCAATCTCGTTAGCTCTGCCAAAAAATCTAAATGGGATTCAGTCAAATCTGCCCTCCCCCTTAATGCTGACATTGTGCTCATAAAAGCAACTGATTGTGGAATGTTTGTATAAAGCGATGTCACATCTAGTGTGACCAAAAATACATCCCTATCATTAGCCAATCCAGAATGTTGTGCAAGCAGCTGTAAAAAATTAGTGGTGTCCTTTATATATGATGGAATAGATGGGAGCAATGGTCTCAAAAATGAATCAAGATAGGTAGAAAGGGGTTCCAATACGGTTCCCCTAGTCGACACAATTGGACGACCGGGTGGATTGTCTAAACGCTTGTGTACCTTAGGTACTAAATAAAACTTAGCCAACGACGGATTCAACACATTAAGATATCGCCATTCCTTCTTGGAAATCAAATGGTCATGTAATGCTTTGGCTGTTAAATCTTGAATGCGTTGCTGCAATACAACTGTGGGATCCTGTTCCAAAACCAAATAGGTATTCTGATCGGACAATTGTCTATATGCTTCCAGGAGATATTGCTCACGATCCTGCACTACAACAGCCCCTCCTTTATCAGCTCTCCTGATAACCAATTCAGGACGAGATAGGAGGGACTCTGTAGTGCTAGATGTTCACTCCTCGTCAACGTATTGTGCACTCCTCTTTCGCACTGTTCTAATGATGTCACATCTTTAAGGACCAAATTTTTAAAGAGAAGCAGAGATGGATGTACAGGTCCCGGAGGATTCCATGACGACACTAGAGGTAATGGTACCCGATCTATCGAAACTGCAGCCTGCTCAATTGGTGTCTCTAATGTAGCAAAATAAGCCTTCAAATTCAGCTTACGAATAAGTGCTTCAAGGTCAACTCGAAATTGAAACCCATCATGATATATTCTCAGTATAAAAGATAAACCACTATTCAAAAGTCTGAGTTGTTCCGATGTCAGCGTGTGTGAAGAAATGTTAATAACTAATGTGTCCGCGTCTGACATAGGAGCAGCATCTACGATTTGTGTCGTACTGTCTCTCGACCCAATGGTTTGTTTTTTTCTTTCACATCTTTGGATTTTTTCTTTTTGGAATCATCGCCCCCCTCGATTAGAAAATCCTTCTTAGGACCCTCACTAGAATCGGAAGAACACGAATCTCCTGAGGTATCTTCAAAATTTACCCGTTTCCATTGTTTATCTTTCCTCTTTTGGTTCATCCACGGGTAAACATACCCTGTAGTATAATCTGCATTATCCCGTGCTAATTTTGACAATTTTATCTTCTTAGTATCTTCTTTAACTTTTTCTAATAGTTTTTTACTCTCTTCCATCTGTTTAGCAAAAGCATCAGGGGTTATAGAGCTCTTCAGATCGCCAATGTGAACTTCTATTTCTGATTGTAAAGCGTCAATGGCAGTTTTGGTCATATCTACTATGAGGACCATCAGGTCTCTAGAACATTTATTGAGGACCTGATTCCATCTGTCCACAAACGAATTGTCAGTGTGATACATCTTTGGTTCTTTGTAAATACGAAGGCCTCAAGGAATTTGTTGCCTCTTCAGATATTCTATTAGGGAAAATCTATGTAATTCCAGCTTAGCCTGACGTTTTTGGATTTTATATACTGAATCCCAGTTAACTTGCAAACTATGATCCTCTGTCTCACCATCTGATGAAAATGGTGTGGTCGTCTTGCATATATTTGAAATATGATCTTCCGTGAAACTTAAAGTGTTTTTTCATGATCCCTCCATGATTGTAAGAAACAACCAGAAATTCGATGGGTTTGTTAGAACAATATAAATCACAATCACAAAATATTTTGCTCCACTCACTAACCACAGCAAAAGTACCATAAAGTAATTAGGGAATGGGTCTCAGACCAGATCAGGGAAGATGCCTGGGAGGAACTAAGCCTCTATGGCTATTCAACCCCTATGTTGCATCAAGGACCCAATAAATTTCCCATATGGATATTACAAAAAATATTTTCAAACAGGCTTATCAAAAACGTTCAATATGCTTAAATCTCTACTAATTCCAAAAGATACCTGAACGCTTATCTGTAAAGTCCGTAAGGACTGGTGTCCCATCCCAACGTAAATGAACAGCGCCAGTGCGTTTCACCGCTTCCACGGTTTCATCGGGGGATTATTAAATTGATTTTCACGCCTGATATGAACATGCAAACCACTTGTCCCAGTGGGCTCTAAAAAACAAAAGGTTCAATCAGTACATCATGCTGAAGCAAAAATCATTTCATATTTAATTCTTCTACTATACCTCTACTAGCCATAGAGGCTTAGTTCCTCCCAGGCATCTTCCTTGATCTAGTCTGAGACCCATTCCCTAATTACCTTATGGTACTTTTGCTGTGGTTAGTGAGTGGAGCAAAATTTTTTGTGATTGTGATTTATATTGCTCTAACAAACCCATCGAATTTCTGGTTGTTTCTTACAATAGCAGAAATCTTTGACAATCTATTCAAAGTGGCATTATCAGTGTCCGACTGATTAGCCTTAGATTGCCAATCCTTGCCAAAAAGATTTTCTCCAGTGCAAAGAATATTTCCCAGCTTTTCCTGCACCCATTCCTCCAAGTCAGAAGCTTGGAGCCAGGCAATTCGTCGTGCTCCTATAGCTATAGCAGAAGTCCTGCTAATGCATTCAAAACAGTCAAAGGTAACACGATTCATGTTTCACCAATTTTACCCATGACAAATTTCATCCTGTTCTGTTAACATTGTGTGTCAGACAGACAAAGGCATTCTCATACCCTTATGTAATTGGCTTCGAAGGAATAAAAATCCCAGACTCGCTTAACACACTCTAGTACCCTGGGTCAGATGGTAGTTATGACCTGCAAGACAAAAATAAGGGAGATTTTCAATAATCTGGCTAGCAGTGAGATATATAGGTTGTGCTTACATAAGCTTTGGAAGAGTTATAAACAGAAACTACCTGACTTTTTTTGTGGATGGATTTACACAGGTACTTGTGTAGTTTTCTCCCCTGATCTTACATGTCCATAGAAACACTTTGGAGCAGTAAGTAGTATATAATGAAATCTGTGCATACATCTTAGCTGCTATTTGTGGGTAAATTTTGAGGATTCGGTCTTGCTGCCCAACTCCTAAAGGTTAGGTGACTAGAACCTTCTGGCAATGTGGTTTGTATGTAGAGATAAAGGTCAACAAATAAGTTGTAGGTGATTTTAAGAGAATAACTTGATACATTTGTAATTAGATTTTGAGATGCTCCCATCGTTAGGTCAACACAAAATGAGCTAAGCATAGCTACAGATGGATTAAGTTAGTCAAATCCAAACTTATCACCTACAACTTGTTTGTTTATTATATTTACCCAGCCCTTTTCGGGTCCTGTTATCATTAAACTAACAGCTATCTTGGCTTCAATTTCTAGTCACAAATGCATTCCAACACACCCTCAAAGCACAGTGGCAGCCTTGGGCAGCATGCTCTTGCTTTATGATGATGAGGGCATAGGTTGGTTTAGTTATCAGCACACTAATGATAACTGAGCCATGCCACACTGTATGTTCCCTAAGTGGCTTGAACAATACAAGAAGCAGAACTACACCTCTGTTACAAATAAGAAACTCTCACAACCTCCTCATCATAACCCAAGGATGCCACTGGACAATTGCCAAGACTCTGCTTCCACAGCCCCATGCCACTATCATCAAATGGTAGAAACTATTTAACTATATTTACAGAAAGAAAAAATGTGAATTCAGTATTTATTTGAATTTCAGGTACCACAAGAAACTTCTTTTAAAAAAATATTTTTGAAATGCAGAAAAGCATCATTGCTAGTATTTAATCTGGTTGCTACACACTTTGAGAATAAATAGTGATTCTTCATGGACTAGCAGGATATAATCAGCCACAACTAATGGTGACATCAGACGTATTACTTTGAACAAGCATTTCTGATCCCTTAAGGTCGGCACAGACACCCAGGGGATGGGTGGGGGGAGGGGCTATGATTCAAAAGTAGACTGCAAGCACTTCCCCTTTTCTCTGTGGGTCACTATTCCCAACCAGAAATGTAACTTTTATTCTTTTATTATATTGTATTGTTTATTTGTTTTATGAAGTGTAAACCGCTTTGCAGTTATCTGTGAAAGGCGGTATAGCAAGTGTAAATAAACCTAAGCCCACTCTCCCAAAGCCCAGAAGAGTTTTAGAAAACTCTCTGGGCATGTGCAGTGCTCCCTCCTCCGTTGCTCCTCCCCATCAGTCTTCCTCATCTGTGGCCAAGTGCGGACATAGCTTCACCATTGTTTTGTTTTCATTTATACATTTTAAAACATTCTCTTCCCGCCTTCCCTGAGAAGATTGGTCCGTTTTATTCATAATCTGATACCGCTACCACTGCCTTTGCTTTGGAGAAGTTCCCAATGATGATGGCAGCATCTCCTCAAGATCGGCGTGCTCCATATTCCGTGCTAGCCCAGACTGCCGCACTTCTCTCCAGCAGCAGCATGAATTCAAATGCAGCCTTCTTTACGTCAGCCACATCCAGAACAAACCTCTCTGGCAGTGGTGATATCAGTGTGGAAAGAATGCATCTCTTCCTACATGTTGTTCCACTTTATGGCTCCTAGGTCACACTCATCCAGGATAATGGAGGAAATGGCGAACTAACCAAAAATCGGTGACTGCCCATTTCTAAACTTGCTTTGCTCCTCTGTACTCTTATCTTCATGCTTTGACAGACTGTAATTGTGTTTGGATCTCCTTTTAGATGCTGCTCTTCTGTGTTCCAATTCTTCACAACCTAGGAATGCCTCCCCCCCCCCCCCTTTTTTTTTTCTCAACAATCTGGCTTTTTTCTTGAAATAATAAAGTTCCTTTTCTGGGAACAAGCAGGAAGTCAGTCCTCACATAAGGGTGACATTGGTGTCAACGGAGCCCGTGTGGTAACCTCTCCCCAGCTTTCAAAGAAAGCCTCTGGGAGATGCACCATGCATGCGTGGTCCCCTTCTTGCCTAAGTGTGCCATCTGGCCTCAGACTCCTTTTTCCATGGAGCCCATTGGACATGTCTCTTCCCTCTCCCTCCCCGGAAAAAGTTGCTTATTTGTCCTTCCTTTCTCTTCAGTTCTCAAATTGATTCCTTCTCCAATTGTGTACCAGTACACTCCTCGCCTTCTGGATCTGCTTGCCTCTGGCATTGCAGCTTTTCTTGGGTTCCATTTTTTTCCCTTGGATTTTTTTCTTCATGCGTGGGTTTTCACACCCTTTCTGGCTGGGGCAAGAGAGTTTGATCTTGCGGAGGCCGTATTCCCTGCCATGGCCTCGGTCAGTGGCTTCAAGCCTGTGACCACTGTGCACATATGTTGCACATGGATCCACATGATTGTTGCCTTTGGTGCCTTGGGATGGATCATGATGCCTTGGTGTGTGGTCTCTGCCAGCAGATGACCTCCTCTGAGGCCGTAAGAAGCAGCACAAGTCGATTTTTCATAAGACTCAGCCCTGGAGTCGTCTGTGGTACCTGCAACCTCGAGGACTGCTGCAGAGGCCTCAGCCTCAGCCTCACATGACTCATTTGCTTCCTCGGAGTCTCAAGGTCACAGGACATCGAGCCAGGGCTCCCTCGAGGAGGAGCACCCCTCAAAGAGCCAGATGTTGTCAATGGCCTCGTCAGGTGAAGAGTTGGGGGCTGTGGATGAGTCCCATGGCTCCCGGCCTCTGAGCCTTCGACACGAGTCCAAGGGCAATGACTGGGTGTAGCCCTCAAAGCTGCCCCAATGGGAGAAAATACCATTGGCATCCGGGGATCGGTCTCTGTCCTCAGAGGCCATCCTCATTGAGGACCCCCTCTCGATAGTGCCGGCGCTGGGCCCGAGGTCCTCAGTGCCCTCACTGGTGACTGTGGAGCCTTCTGGCCTCGAGGCCAGGATGGCAGCCTTGGAATGCAGCTTGTCTGATTTTTATCATCCAACAACGGGTTCTGTTGCCTGGTTCCTCCAGGTCATCACTCCCAATCACTGGCCCTTCCACAGTGAGGAAGTCCTTGGAAGTGGAACTGATCTTGAGTGCCACCAGCCTCAAGAGACACCTTGGCACCAGTCCCGGTCACACTTGGAGCCGAGAACTTCCCCACACAGTGCACCTGACTCAGAGCACATGGACATCAGGGGCCCCAGGCTGTCCGGACTGGGGCAAAAGCCTAAGGTCTAGAGAACCCTCAAGATCTCCTCCAATTCTGGGTTGGAATGAGGAACAGAGGATGATGAGTCCCCAGACGGTTCCACAGAGATGTGCCTTCGGACTCTTCCCCTACCGAAGTCCGCTCTCTACTCGAGGACTTGGCCTTTCTGGACTTCATCCAGGATATGCCTTTGCCTTCATTACCGAGTCCAAGGAGGCGCCTCAGGCAAGAGGACCAAGAGATCCTCCAGTTTGAGACTCCCCCTAAGGAGGCACTCATGGTGCCCATTCCCCCCATCCTGGAATGGCTGCTCTTCTGTATATGGGAGACCTCGGCTTCGGTGCCTATTGTGAGCAGGTGGCTGTACTTGATGTACCGTGTCCGCAGGAGTCCTGGCTTCCAAAAAGCTCAGCTGCCTCACAACTCCATGGTGGTGGAGTTGGCCATGTGTAGGCTGAAAGCATACTGCTCGGTGCCCTCGGGCAGGGAGGCCCACGCCATAGATGTTCTGGGCAGAAATGCTTCCAGGGTTCAATGCTCAAAAGCCAGATCCAGGCATACCAGCTGTACATGGGCATGTACTTGCTGGACATGGTGAGGGAACTCACAGGGTTCTCGGTTGGTCACACCAAGGAACCTCTCTAGCGGTTCTGGACCCTGACCTCAAAAAATGCTCCAAATTTATGACTCAGGCGGCCTATTATGACTTTGAATCAGCAGCTAGAGTAGCTGCAGTGGGCATCAGTGCCCACCGCCAGGCCTGGCTATAGTCTTCTGCCTTGGAGTAATGGGTGCAGAACAAGTTGGTTGATGTCCCTTGCTGGGGAGAGAACCTCATGATGGACAAGGCTGCTGAGTTGGAGTCAGAGTTCATGACCAGGACCAGGCTCTCCTGGAAGGGTCAGCGGTTTTTTTGAAGGAAGGTTTTGGGTAAAAAGCCCCTATACCCAAAGAAGAGGAAGGCTTCTTTTTGGGATGTGACATCCACCCATGATTCACCTTCAAAAGTCCCAGAGCAAAATGAACATCTCCCACAAGGGAATGACCCATCTGCTCAAGGGATAACTGAGGGCTCGGAATCGCATGCACCAAATAATCCCTAACGTTCCTGTCTCTAGTATAAGCAACACTTAGAGGTTTTTGAACGCATGCATGTACACTGAGGACCTGCCAGAACTTACGTAAGATCTGTGTAACCTGAGTGGAACAATAGCTAAAAAGCAAAATACCCACAATTTTCTCAGCCGATGTAGAAGTTTTAGCTGAATGAAAATGGGGAGATAAATACCACTCTCTGTGGTTATTCAATGCCTACTTATAAGCAGCCCGAACTATAGAGTGAGGATAACCTCGTTTATAAAGCCGCTGACTTAATTCTTTAGCATGTATTTTAAAATCAACAAACCATGGAACAGATTCTTCTAATGTGCAAGAATTGACCATAGGGTAAACCCCATTTCAAACGTGCAGATGAAAACTCTGATAGCATAATAAAGTGTTTCCTTGTACAGGCTTCCTATAAAGTGTGATAAATAAATTCATCCCTTGACAAAAAATAGTAACATCCAGATATTCAGTAGAAGTGGGATGATGTTTAGCCATAAATTTAATAGTCTCTTCCCATGTTTTCAAAAACAAAATAAATATCAAGGAAACGGCACCACAGCAACAGTTTTTGAAACCAATGAGAAGAATAAATATATTTTTCTTCTATGAATGCCATAAACAAAGTAGCTATCAAAGGTGGCACCGTAGCACCCATTGCAATTCCCCAAATTTGCAAATAAAAAACATTGTCATAAAGGAAAAAATTCTTAAAACCAATTCCAATAAAAACAAAACAAAATGGGCAGTCAAGATGGTAATACCAAAGGAGTGGTCGACACCACTCTCAGAGCTTCCGTCTGGGAGATGTTGGTATATAAAGATACCACATCGAGATTCACCAAGAGCACTTCCAGTTCTGGTAAGACAAGAGATTGTAGTGACATCAAGAAATGTGTGGTATCCTTAACAAAAGATAGAACCCCCACCGCCGAAGATTATAAAAAGCGGTCACAAAATTTTGATAATAGCTCAAGAACCGACCTGTTACAAGAAACTATGAGGCAACCTAGTGGATTGTCAAAATATTTGTGAATCTTGGGTATGGTATACATAATTGGAGTTTTTGGATGTTCAGATATCAAAAAGGAATGTTCACTATGTGTGATTCATCCCGCCCCAAGAGCTTGAGCACAAAGCTGTTGAATCTGTAATTTTAATACAGGAGTTGGATCAACTAAAAGTGGTTGATAGTACTTAAAATCACTCAAATGGTCCAAAACCTGCTGATGATAGAAAGATCGTGATTGTAATACAGTAGCACCCCCCTTTATCAGCATTGCGGGTCACTAAATCAGTGTCTTTAGATAACTCCTGAAGAGCTCACCATTGGCAGTCCAAGAGAGGGTTGACTTTCCATTTTTTCCAATTCTGAAAGCACTAGTCACTGAAAGGTTGAAATAATTGGATCAAGATGACCTGGGGGAATCCATTTGGAAGGTTTAAATATCACTGAATCATCCAAAGTCCTGGAAGAGTTGGCAAAGAAAGGTTTTATCTGCAATTGGCGAAAGGTTTTGTAAAGCCACCCTCGTAGCAAAGAGTCATAGTGTGTAGTAGGAACAAAAGACAATCCAAAACTCAAAAGCTCTAACTATACTTGTGTTAATGGTCGTCTGTCCCTGCCACTGGCCAGTTTTGATACTGGGTGCAAGTTGGATAACCCTGATATTGACCTTCCTGAAAATCCTGATGGTGATCTTGATCATAATCAAAGTGAGGATCCATAGTTTGGCCCTTCGCTTGATCCCTACAAGCTATATAAGGTACTTCAGGCCGGAAAGTCAGGGGTTCAAATCCCATTAGAGGACAGCAACCTTGGGCCGGAAGGACTGGGGTTTCTAGTCCCACAGGTGCTCCTTGTGGTCTTGGGCAAGCCACTTAACCCTCCATAGCCCATGTTCCCTGTAAGATAGTTATCTCCAAGTTATAATGCCCTTTTCAATGTAATTTCAGGTTTTTCAATGTAAACCGTACTGATGCAGAATAGCGTGGTATATAAGAGAATGTAAATAAATAAATATTCTTCTGGCATGGTTTAGACCTTTTCTTACCATCATCCCTATCAGTTGAATCACCGGACGTTTCTTCAAACGCCACATGTTTCTGCTAAACAACTTCAGCCTTTTTCATCCAAGAATATACCTGATCATGTTGCTAATCAAACTGTTCATGCTTAAATTTCTTTATTTTAAGAATGGCATGCATTATACGACCCATGAAACGGACTTTGTAGTGTATTTTATTCTATACCCTTGTGGTCTGATATGTGGGTCACACCATGTGCCCCTTCAAGAAATGCTTATCGGAGCATGTGTCTCGACTCCGTAGAAAAACTTTGACTGCTCCTATGATTCACCAGTGTTCATTTGGACCATTCATATTCTCATTTTGTGTGGCGGATATTGGATTGGATTCCCACACTCAGAGGAAGCGTTTCTTCAATTACAAGGACAGAAGTGGATTTTTACTCTTAATTCTGATTCCCCACACAGTTTAAATTCAGAACTTGATTGGTATAGTCTTTTGTGAATTAAATTTATTGGTTTGGTGACTGCATGGTTGCTTTTTGCCTTCCAGTCATTCTTTGCGGTAATCAACTTGGCTGGCTGACATCTGTCGCAGGGCCCCCTCTGTAGAGGGGTAGTAGACCCGGGAGGGGCCCGGACACAAGAAAGGTTAGTGTTGAGGTTGGCCTATGCTGCAAGGGTCAAGGGTGGTTATTCCTTGTGGCTTCCTTGTAACCAACGCTCAAAGAACGAATCCACAGAGTGGAGGGAAAGTTAAAGGCTTTATTTCCCTTTCTTGCACAAAACGGTTCAAAAGGATTGGCTATGGTAACAACTGAAATGTCCTTACTTCAGGATAGGGAAAAATAAAAGCAAGCAAATAAAGTAAAGGCTGTTATCTTCACAGAACATTTGTACAAAAACAATAAACTTCCTTCACTTAGTTATCTGATACATTGGGGATATATTCAACACTCCCCCGAGGCACAATATGTACAATCCATTGCATTATCTGATTCTTCCCCCTCTGATCCTACTTGCATGGACTCAACCTCAGAAGCCTCTGAATCTATAGCATCAGGGTAAACGTAATCGGGTTTCTTATATACTTGTTGCACTATGTCCCAATGCCTAGCACTTAGCTTTGGGCGTCAGTCTCCAGGAGTTTTGCAGTACAACGGTCCCTCTCTGATTAGAGGTTCAAAAGCAGATTCATAAAAAGATTTCCCACTCAAAGTTCTCTTCTTAGACAAACTTCTTTCATAATCTTGCTTACAAGAATGTTTAGGGTAACAGTAATCCTCTTCCCACTGTCTTCCCCATACTTTAGGCTTCTGAAGGTAATTATCATTAATAAGAGTTTTACCTTTGAGGCTTCTCTTCCTTCTTTCTAGTAAGGCTTGAGGCCTACCTTGGTTGGGCTTCAGCGCAGCAGTGCTCAGGCTCTCCTGTGGTCTTTCCTTAGACTTCAGACCATAGTGGTAAGGATGTTTTCTTTCCTCCAAACAAACATTTCCCACCTCTGAAAATGGACGAACCTCTTTATTCCATGGTTGCTGTGAGGACCTTCTGCCAGGTACTCCCTTGCGGTCCCAGTACCTCTCTTGGCTTTTTCTCTGTTCCTTATTCCACTCCAACTCTTGTTGAAATTCCTGCTTTGCTTCCTGCTCAGGACTCTGCTTCTTTCTGCTCTTGCCAGTGCTTTGGCCTTCCTCTTTGCCTTCTGTACTCTGGCTCTGGCTGCTGCTTCTGCTTTGGCTTCTGCTTTGGTCCTTCTCCTCCCTCTCTAAGTCAGACCTGCCTCTGTTCAAAAAGAAGCTGTCTGGGCTTGCGTCCCGCCCAGAGGGGCGTGGTTTCTCGGTCTCTCTCTCGACTCTCCTGCTCCCCCTAGATGGATCCTCCCAATATTGCAGGTTGTGCTTGCCTTTTTCTGGCTTTAAAACTTTTTCTCTCTCTTCAAGAGGGTCCGCTGCATCACACATCAGACGCTGGTTCTTTTTAAAAAGTATGTTCCTTCCAATGTGTTCATTCATGAGTGATCTTCTTTCTGTGATCAATGGGGATTTTTTTGCCTGGCGCAGGGTCTTTGGAAGTTGGAATAGACCCGTTTTGCATCTCTATAGTTTTTAAAGATTGTCTAGCTCATCAAGTTGCAGATAAGAGTCTGTATTATTTTTTGTTTGGTGAAAACGTCTTGTTGCTTGTTGTTCTACTGCAAAAATTATGATTAAAATGGGCATAGCCTAGTGTAAGGGTTAAGTCCTTACACAGACATTGTCCAACAAAAAATGTTTTTGTGGCAGGAACTTGCTTCATTGTGATTTGGCCTCTTTTAATAAGTGTTATTTCCCTCCCTCCCTCCCTCCCCAACACCCACCAACCCCTGGGATAATTGTAGCTTTACAGGTACTTACACATCTTAAAGGAAAGGAGGTACTCTCAGGTGAAGGTCGTTATCCAAATCAGTCATACACTAAGGACTTGAGATTAATTATGCTTCAGGTGAACAAGGTATATTAAACGTATTAGGTACAGTTTTATTAGTATAAATATCCATAGCAATCCTTAGTAAGTAAAGACCTTAAAGATCTAAACACAAGCTTAAAGCTAAGATGCAGACAGCAGTCCAGCAGCGAAATGGGGGCTTTCCAGTCTTTTGCATTTAGTGTCACATGTATGATTTTCTCCCAGTTGGTGAGAGGTCTTATGTGTGCACTAGGTGCAAGGAGCTCTTTGCTCTCAGGGAACGAGTCTGTTCTCTAGAGGCTAGAGTAGCAGACTTGGAAGACATAAGAAAGACAGAGAGGTACATAGACGAGACCTACAGGGATATAGTCCTGAAGTCCCACCTCCAGTCTGGCAGCATCCCTGTTGCCATGGAGGAGAGAGGTCATGTGACAGGAGAGCATCACCCTGGTGTGGCAGGAAGTGATCCTCTAACTAGGACCTGTCCTCCAGGTGATGTAAAACCCTCTCGCACCAAGGAAGTTTCTCCAGGGCCATGTGCCCATGAGGGAAGGGTTAGGACATCCGTTATAGTTAGTGATTCGATCATTAGGCATGTAGATAGCTTGGTGGATGGTGGACGTGAGGATCGCCTGGTAACATGCCCGCCTGGTGCGAAGGTAGTGGATCTCACGCATCACCTAAATAAGGTCTTAGATAGTGCTGGGGAGGAGTCTGTTGTCTTGGTACATGTCGGTACCAATGACATAGGAAAATGTGGTAGGGAGGTTCTGAAGTCTAAATTTAGGCTTTTAGGTAAGAAGTTGAAATCCAGAACTTCCAGGGTAGCGTTCTCTGAAATGCTTCCCGTTCCACGCGCAGGACCGAAAAGGCAGGCAGAGCTCCAGAGTCTCAATGCATGGATGAGACAATGTAGCAGAGATGAGGGTTTTGGATTTGTTAGGAACTGGGGAATATTCTGGGGAAAGGAGGGGCTCTTCTGAAGGGATGGGCTTCACCTTAACCGGGATGGAACCAGGCTGCTGGCATTAACCTTTAAAAAGGAGATAGAGCAGCTTTAAACTAGATAATAGGGGAAAGCCGACAGTCCCCCAAGAGCACATGGTTCAAAAGAATGTATCGTTGAAGGAAACTACCAAAAGCAGAGAGGTTCCAAAAAAGTGTAAAGTAGCCCAAATGCCCTTAAGTATGGAGCAGACAGAGCTTAAAGATCCCAAATTACCCATGCCTACCATTAGCCAGATTAATATGAATAAAATACAGTCTCTGAAATGTTTTTATGCAAATGCTAGAAGTCTAAAAAATAAGATGGGAGAGTTAGAATATATAGCACTAAATGAGAGGATAGATATGATTGGAATATCAAAGACATGGTGGAAGGAGGACAACCAGTGGGACACTGTGATACCTGGGTACAAACTATATCGTAATGATAGAGCTGATCAAATTGGTGGAGGGATCGCGCTCTATGTTAGAGAGGGCATTGAGTCGGCAAGGATTGAAGTTTTGCAGAAAACAAAATTTGCTGTAGAATCTCTATGGATTGAAATTCCATGTAAAAAGGGGAAGGTGATGGCAGTGGGGGGTGTACTATAGACTGCCTGGTCAGAATGAACAAATGGATGATGAAATGCTCAAATCAAAAAATCAAGGAAGCTAACAAAAGTTACAGCGCAGTAATAATAATGGGTGATTTCAATTACCCCGGTATCGACTGGGTCAGTGTCATAGCAGGACATGCTAGGGAGATAAAGTTCCTAGATGAAATAAATGACTGCTTTTTGGAGCAGCTGGTTCATGAACCAACCAGGGGGGAAGCCATATTAGACCTAGTCCTTAGTGGAGCACCAGATCTAGTGCAAGAGATAAGGGTGTTGGGGGCCACTTGGCAATAGTGATCATAGCATGATCACATTTGATTTAATTCGTGGAGGAGGGATAGTAAGGAACTCCACAGTACTACCTTTTAACTTTAGAAAGGGAGACTATGATAAAATGAGGAAAATAGTTAAGAAAAAAATAAAAGGAGCAGTTGCAAAGGATAAAGACTTACATCAAGCTTGGCTGTTGTTGAAAAATGCTATCTTAGAAGCCTAGACTAGCTGTATTCCATGCTTTAAGAAAAGTGGAAGGAAGTCCAAAAAACTGCCAGCATAGTTTAAAGGTGAGAACATAAGAACATAAGATATGCCATACTGGGTCAGACCAAGGTCCATCAAGCCCAGTATTCTGTTTCCAACAGTGGCCAATCTAGGTCATATGTACCTAGCAGTTTCCCCAAGGGACACAGGTTCCACAATGCTTGTATTGGTTCAAGCATTGATATCCTGGGTCCCTTCTTAATAATGGCTTATGGACCTTTCCTCCAGGAACTTGTCCAAACCTTTTTTAAACCCAGCTACACTAACAGCCTTTACTACATCCTCCGGTAACAAATTCCAGAGTTTGATTACACGTTGAGTGAAAAATATTTTCTTTTATTAGTCTTAAATAGTTTACCCTGTAGCTTCATTGCATGTCCCTAGTCTTTCTATATTCTGATAAGGTAAACAATCGATCTACATTTACCCGTTCCACTCCGCTCATTAATTTATAGACTTCTATCATATCTCCCCTCAGCCGTCTCTTTTCCAGGTTAAAGAGCCCTAACCTTTTTAGCCTTTCTTCATAGGAGTATCCTTCCATCCCCTTTACCATTTTGGTGGCTCTTCTCTGAACCTTTTCTAATAACTCTATATCCTTTTTAAGATACGGCGACCAGAATTGCACACAATATTCAAGGTGCGGTCTCAACATGGAACAATATAGAGGCATTATAATATCCTTTGTTTTATTTTCCATTCCTTTCCTTATCATACCTAGCATTCTATTTGCTCTCTTGGCCGCCGCTGCACACTGGGCCGAGGGTTTTAACATGGTATTCACAATGACGCCTAAATCTTTTTCCTGGGTGGTGGTTCCTAATGTGGAAGCTTGCATCGTGTAACCATAGTTTGGGTTGTTCTTCCCTAGGTGCATAACCTTGCACTTGTCCACATTAAATTTCATCTGCCATTTTGATGCCCAGTCTTCCAATTTATCAAGATCCTCTTGCAATTTTCCACAATCCTCTTGGGTTTTAACAACTTTAAATAGTTTTGTGTCATCTGCAAATTTGATAACCTCACTCGTTATTCCACTTTCCAGGTCATTTATGAATATGTCAAAAAGCAGCGGACCCAGCACAGATCCCTGGGGTACACCACTATTCACCTTTCTCCATTGGGAAAATTGGCCATTTAGCCCTACCCTCTGCTTTCTATCTTTTAACCAGTTCCTGATCCACAATAGTACACTGCCTCCTATCCCATGACTCTTTAGTTTTGCCAAACGTCTCTCATGAGGGACCTTGTCAAAGGCTTTCTGAAAGTCCAGATACACAATATCAACCGACTCACCTTTGTCCACCTGATTATTCACTCCTTCAAAAAAACATAACAGATTAGTAAGACAAGATCTTCCTTGTCTAAAGCCATGTTGGCTGTCTCTCATTAGTTCATGACTATCTACATGCTGAGTAATTTTATTCTTTATGATGGTTTCTATCATTTTTCCCGGTATTGACGTCAGGCTCACCGGTCTGTAGTTTCCAGGATCACCCCTGGAACCCTTTTTAAAAATTGGTGTTACATTGGCAATCCTCCAATCTTCAGGTATTAGAGATGATTTTAATGATAGTTCACAGATTACTAATAGCAGGTCTGCAATCTCATATTTCAGTTCTTTCAATACCCTTGGATGTATACCATCCGGCCCAGGTGATTTGCTACTCTTCAGCTTATCTAATAGTTGTAATACATCTTCTCGATGTATCGATATTTCCTTCAATTCTTCTGCACCTTTAAATACCACTTCAGTCATGGGTAACATCCCTACATCTTCCTCCTTAAAGACTGAAGCAAAGAATTCGTTCAGTCTCTCCGCTATCGCCTTGTCGCCTCTTAGTGCTCCTTTAACCCCTTTATCATCTAATGGACCAACTGACTCTCTCACAGGTTTTTTGCTACGAATGTACTTGAAAAGGTCTTTACTTCGCGTTTTTGCTTCTGCAGCAAGCTTCTTCTCAAATTCTCCCTTTGCCTGCCTTATCAATGCCTTGCATTTGACTTGCCAGTGCTTGTGCTGTTTCCAGGTTTCATCATTTGGCTCTTTTTTCCATTTCCTGAAAGATGCTTTTTTGGCAACAACAGCCTCTCTGACCTCGACTTTAAACCATGCTGGCAGTTTTTTGGACTTCTTTCCACTTTTCTTAAAGCATGGAATACAGCTGGTCTGGGCTTCCAAGATAGTATTTTTCAACAACAGCCAAGCCTGATGTACGTCTTTAACCTTTGCAACTGCTCCTTTTAGTTTTTTCTTGACTGTTTTCCTCATTTTATCATAGTCTCCCTTTCGAAAGTTAAAAGGTAGTACTGTGGATTTCCTTACTATCCCTCCTCCACTAATTAAATCAAAGGCGATCATGCTATGATCACTATTGCCAAGTGGTCCCAACAACCTTATCTCTTGCACTAGATCTGGTGTTCCACTAAGGATTAGGTCTAATATGGCTTCCCCTCTGGTCGGTTCATGAACCAGCTGCTCCAAGAAGCAGTCATTTATTTCATCTTGGAACTTTATCTCCCTAGCATGTCCTGACGTCAGAGAGGCTGTTGTTGCCAAAAAAGCATCTTTCAGGAAATGGAAAAAGAGCCAAATGATGAAACCTGGAAACAGCACAAGCACTGGCAAGTCAAATGCAAGGCACTGATAAGGCAGGCAAAGGGAGAATTTGAGAAGAAGCTTGCTGCGGAAGCAAAAACGTGAAATAAAGACTTTTTCAAGTACATTCGTAGCAAAAAACCTGTGAGAGAGTCAGTTTGTCCATTAGATGATAGAGGGGCTAAAGGGGCACTAAGAGGCGACAAGGCTATAGCGGAGAGACTGAATGAATTCTTTGCTTTGGTCTTTACTGAGGAAGATGTAGGGATGTTACCCATGACTGAAGTGGTATTTAAAGCTGCGGAAGAATTGAAGGAAATATCGATACATCAGGAAAATGTATTACAACTATTAGATTAACTGAAGAGTAGCAAATCACCTGGGCCGGATGGTATACATCCAAGGGTGTTGAAAGAACTGAAATATGAGATTGCAGACCTGCTATTAGTAATCTGTGAATTTTCATTAAAATCATCTGTAATACCTGAAGATTGGAGGATCGCCAATGTAATGCCAATTTTTAGAAAGGGTTCCAGGGGTGATCCGGGAAACTACAGACCAGTGAGCCTAACGTCAGTACCGGGAAAATGGTAGAAACCATCATAAAGAACAAAATTACTCAGCATGTAGATAGTCATGGCCTAATGGGAGACAGCCAACATGGCTTTAGACAAGAAAGATCTTGTCTTACTAATCTGTTATGTTTTTTTGAAGGTGTGAATAAACAGGTAGACAAAGGTGAGTCGGTTGATATAGTGTATCTGGACTTTCAGAAAGCCTTTGACAAGGTCCTTCATCAGAGACTTTTGGCAAAACTAAAGAGTCATGGGATAGGAGGCAGTGTACTATTGTGGATCAGGAACTGGCTAAAAGATAGAAAGCAGAGGGTAGGGCTAAATGGCCAATTTTCCCAATGGAGAAAGGTGAATAGTGGTGTACCCCAGGGATCTGTGCTGGGTCCGCTGCTTTTTGACATATTCATAAATGACCTGGAAAAGGGAATAACGAGTGAGGTTATCAAAATTTGCAGATGACACAAAACTATTTATAGTTATTAAAACCCAAGAGGATTGTGGAAAATTGCAAGAGGATCTTGATAAATTGGAAGACTGGGCATCAAAATGGCAGATGAAATTTAATGTGGACAAGTGCAAAGTTATGCACCTAGGGAAGAACAACCCAAACTATGGTTACACGATGCAAGGTTCCACATTAGGAACCACCACCAAGGATAAAGATTTAGGCGTCATTGTGGATAACATGTTAAAACCCTCGACCCAGTGTGCAGCGGCGGCCAAGAGACCAAATAGAATGCTAGTTATCATAAGGAAAGGAATGGAAAATAAAACAAAAGATATTATAATGCCTCTAATATTGTTCCATGGTGAGACCGCACCTTGAATATTGTGTGCAGTTCTGGTCGCCGTATCTTAAAAAGGATATAGCGTTATTAGAAAAGGTTCAGAGAAGAGCCACCAAAATTGTAAAGGGGATGGAAGGATACTCCTATGAAGAAAGGCTAAAAAGGTTAGGGCTCTTTAACCTGGAAAAGATACGGCTGAGGGGAGATATGATAGAAGTCTATAAATTAATGAACGGAGTGGAACGGGTAAACGTAGATCGATTGTTTACATTATCGGAATATAGAAAGACTAGGAGACATGCAATGAAGCTACAGGGTAAACTATTTGAGAATAATTAAAGAAAATACTTTTTCACTCAACGTGTAATCAAAGTCTGGAATTTGTTACCGGAGTTTGTAGTAAAGGCTGTTAGTGTAGCTCGGTTTAAAAAAGGGTTGAACAAGTTCCTGGAGGAAAGGTCCATAAACCATTATTAAGAAGGGACCCAGGATATCAGTGTTTGACCCAGTACAAGCATTGTGGAACCTGTGTCTTTGGGGGAAACTGCTAGGTATGTTTGACCTAGATTGGCCACTGTTGGAAACAGGATACTGGGCTTGATGGACCTTGGTCTGACCTAGTATGGCATATCTTATGTTCTTATGTACAATGGTAAGTGCCTTTACACCCTCAGCTATGAAGTTACCATTATGTGTGGCTGATTATAACCTGTTTGTCCATGAAGAAAGTGAGGTTACTTGCCTGTGACAGGAATTCTCCATGGACAGCAGGATAAATCAGCCACATATAATGGTGAAACCATTGCTGACAGCATCTGGTCAGACCTCTCTCTCCCTGAGCTTAGACGTTTTAGAAAACACTCTAAGCAAGTGTACTGTTTCTTCCTCTGTGTCTGTTTCTCCTCCCTCTCAGTTTGTTTCAAAACGTAGGTGAGTTTATCCATGAGGGGAGGTGGGAGGGATTGTGTGGCTGATTTATCCTGCTGTTATAGGTAAGTTAAGTCAGTTTCCCATAAATAGGAGTGGCAGAGTTCAGGCAAGTTACCATTTTCCTGGCCCAGCCTCTGGGATTTGGGAAATTAATTTTTCCTCTTGTAGAGGAAAGAGATATACTAATACTGCATTATGTGTACCCCCCACCCCACCCAACCCATCCATCAGCAGCAGCTTATCTGAACATGGTAGGGGAGGGGGGAATAGCCAGAGGAAAAGGCATAACAAATCTTATGTCATAAAGCATGTATGTACACAAATCATCACAAAGATAACCTACAAGAAAATGACCTAGACATGCCAATTAATCATTGTAATGTATTCCCAATACTCCCAAATGTGGTCTTGGGCAAGTAATCAGTGTCTGTAGACTTTCAGATGAATCCTCAACTGAAGTGACATTCACCTAAGAAGTTTGTAACTAACAGAAGATCAGATAAAGCACAGTTACTTACCTGTAACAGGTGATCTCTGGGAACAGCAGGAATAAGTCTTCACATATGGGTACGTTGGTACCGACGGAGCCTGCATGGGAATGCTCCCCAGCATCCAATCAGAAAGCTTTTGGGAGCATCCCTCGTGCCTGCGCACTGCCTTCCTGCCTTTTCCACTGCCTCTCCTCAGTTGAGTTTCATAGTTGAGACAAAAGGAGAGAAAGAGGAAAGGAAGATAGAAAGATAAATACAACTCCTAGGCACTATTCCCTCTAAGCTGTGCGCGTGTGCGCGCGCACACACCTCGCCGAGAGAGCGCACATACTTTACAACAGAGCGCACAAAAATTACAGCTCTGATTCTGATAGAAAACAACACAGATGTCTTAAAATTTAAAAGTTATGATTGTAATTACTAGACATTTCCCACTTCATTTAGTAATCGTCTGTTTTCATTTAATTTGATTAAAATCAATGTGGTGTACATACTGTATTCTGACGTGTAGTCAAATTTTAAAGTATATAACTCCGAGTGTCATTATGTGGCGCACAAAAATGTAACCTTCCTTCAAAAGCTGCACACAGCTGATATTTTATGCGCACACAGCCTACAGAAAATTAGAGGGAACATTGCTCCTAGGGGAGGTGGGTGGGTTGTGAAGACTTATTCCTGCTGTTCCCAGAGATCACCTGTTACAGGTAAGTAACTGTGCTATCTCCAGGAACAAGCAGGAATGAGTCTTCACATATGGGGACTCCCAAGCTAAGATGCCTGGAGCCCTAACATGTTGAAGATTGAAAACATGCTACACCTCATATGGCCAGGCATCCTGAGGATGGAGGGCAGGAGTTGAAAAGAGAGGAGCTGCTGAAAAAAACAGCTAAGCTAAGAAAGGACTACCTGGAAGGAGTCCCTGTATGTATGATCATTATCAAAAGATATATTGAAATGAACAATCACCATATGATGCTTACCTACTGGATTGCAGGAAGTAGAGAGGCTCATGGAGTCTACTGGGGATCCAGTAGAATAATGTTCAAGGTGACCTCACTGGAGTGAAGGTGGAGGTCCACATCTGGAAGTGAGAGGTGACCCCAGGATTTAATTGGGGTAACACAAACATGGCAGGTCTTCAGTGGGAAGCTTCATGGAAAGCTGAAAACTCTTTTGGCTACAGAAGTATTCAGAGGTAGGAGCAAAAGAGGAAGACTGACCGATCTTGACAGACAGACCTAGTCCTGGAGGGAGGAAAGGGTATGAGAAGAACCCCATACTCCCAAGAAAGGACAGATGTTTGAGGAATTGAATCTGAAATCCACTGAAGATCCACCATGTCTTTCCTAACTGGTGAGAGGTAGGAAGACATTGGGGCATGGAGCTTCAGGGATACGTAAACCTAGGATACGGTAGGGGCTGTCAGTTCCACAGCAGTGGTTGTGTGCAAAATATACGAAACATACTGTGGAACAGTATGAAGCTGTGCAAGCCCACTGTCAGAAACATGCAGGAAGGTAAAAACCTTTATGAGCATAGACAGTCAGGAGAATGTATGGAAATACATATCTACCTATAATAAGTATCTGGACAGATACACACATATATGTAGAGATATGTGTGTGTGTGTATATACATACATATATATATATATATATATATATATACATACATACATACAATAAGATCTAAAGGGCATAGCATATGCACACTTAGCTGACAGACAGATACATCTACAGAGATATATATACCTGAATATATAGGTCTAAAGATAGATGCCTGCAATAAGCAGACAGAGTTATGCATATCAGGACATTCACATGGAGATGTGAAGGGAAAAGATTCATCTAAGAACAAGGAGGTGAAACCTACTTGAGAAAGTATATAGAGAATCTATTCCCCCAGGAATGATGATAAAGGAATGCTATCCAGTGAATTACCAGGATGGTTACGTGAAAAAACAGAGGATAATATTAGTCTGTAAACAGCAAGTCCGGAGTCCTGTGGAACTCCAGCATGGTAAAAGGACAGAAACGCATAGAATGAGATACCAGGTTGACCTACATGAGGGACAAAGGAGGTATCAGGCGTTTTTCAGAGTAATATGTGCTGTCCTTGAAGTATTAGGATACCATGAGGACATGCTGTAAGAAAAAAAGAGTATATTCCCTAAGGAATGGGATAACTCCTAGACTTTCACGTGGAGAAGGCTTATGTCCTTCTCCCTCTTTTTTTTTTTTTTTTTTTTTTAAAAAAAGAAGATAGCAGGGTATGAAGAACCCTCACAGTCATAGGGGATGACTGAGGAAGCATTTTTCAACCATGATGGATAGTCATTCGAGAAACTCCATGCTCTCTAGCAAGGGCCCATAGTGGAAAGCTTCTCAGTAGGATTGCAGAGAGCATTATGCAGGAGAACTGGGATGTAGAACTGGCTGATGGAGAAAACTGACAGCCACATCCATTACGTGCCAAACCCAGAGATTGGAGATGGCAAGGGTAAAGGATAGTGTAAGAAGCCTGTAGTGAAAAAGATTATCCAAGAAAGATGTAGAAAACTGTCTTGGAATCACTACTAAGGTCAGACAGGAGTGGTGGAAGACAAGACTGGGACTTGTGGAAAAGTACCAGTAGGCAAGCACTGGAACTCCTGCATGGGCAGCTACTGAAAAGGACAACAGAGAGAGTCGGTCTGTGTCAAACAGAGAGAACAGACTGAACAAAGAGAGGAAGCTGTCTCTGTCTGCAGAGCTGCCCAGATAAAGAAAGGAGTTTATTCAGGAGAAGAAACTCCACAGTGAAAAGAAAGACAAGAAAAGTCTTTCAATGGTAAGGTACCACTCGTACAGGGGAAACCCTGGCGAAGAGGGTAGAGATTGAAGCCGAAGAAGGACTTACCACATGGTAAGTTCATGGAAGGAAAAAATTCATGCTGGTACAGAGAAACTATCATGTGATAGTTGCTAAACCTCTCTTCTAGTCAGGAAGAGGTGGAAAACTCTGTAACTTATAGACATGAATAACCTGACAGTTCAGTATAGTGAAGAGTAAATGGATTTCCTGAGAATAGGAATCCCTGAGCAGAGTTTTGAATGGAAAAACAGTAAAAAAAAAACTCTGCTGAAAAGAAATCAACTGTAGTTATAAAAAGATTAACCAGAAACCTATGGTTACTGTGTTTATTCAGCCTGGCTAGAGTTTGGATTCTTCAGACCAGGGCAAGACTTTCCCTGCTTGGGAACATCCGAATGATGGGCAGGAGAAGAGGAAAACCTCTTTCTTTTAGGGAAAGAAGGTTTGGTAGGGCATTTCCTACCTGCTGAGGAAGGAGAGGGCGTAGGATGGCCCTCAGAAACAGGAAAGTCAGTGGAGCAATGAGCAACCTGACGTAAGGACTCCTTATTGAAGAGATTTTCTCCAGTACAAGGAGTATTACTCAGTCTTTGTTGTGCCCATCTGTTCAAGTCTGATGCTTGGAGCCAGGCTTTACGACGTGCTCCTATGGCTATAGCAGAAGTTCTGCTAACAGACTCAAAAGAGTCTAGGGAAGCACGAGAAAGAAACCAAGAGATATTTTGGCTATGACTAACAAGTAAGGCATAGTCTGCAGCCTTGGGCTCTGATAGAAAAGGAGTCAAAAGAGATAATTTCTTTGTGACCTCCTGAAGGGATAGACTCATATAGAAAATATATGAGAGAATCCTTGTTGCCAGCATAGATGTTTGGAAGGTTTGACGTCCAAAGGCATCCAGTGTTCTAGATGCATGCCCTGGCGGAAAAGAAGAATGTTTTTTCTTGCTTTTTACCTTCCTCATTGCTGATTCCACTACAGTGGAATGATGGGGAAGTTGAGGTTTTTGAAATCCTGGAGAGGAGGGCACCTGATACAGAAGATCAGTTGCTGTAGGAGGTGAAGAAACCCTTAAAGGTTTTTCCCATACCCTCAGAAGAAGATTCTGCAAAGAGTGATGTAAAGGAAGCATTATATTTTTCTTTCCTGCAGAAAAACCCTGAGAAGACTCATAGCCAGGGATAGGAATATTAAGGAAGGTTGCTATGTCAAGGAGAAATTTCTGAAAAGAAGGATCTCCGATGGGAACCATCCCTGGACAGGCTAAATTTGAAAAGGTAGCCTGGGCACCGGAGGATGTACCTGTCTGGTGTAGAACAGGATTTGTAATAGATGGACACTGGAACTGGCAATTATGAGTTGAGACAGTCAGTAGTGTATCATCCATGCCAGGTATCGACTCCAAACTAGGTATAGAGAGGAGCGATCCAGGTGAAAAAAGCATGGAAGGAGCTGGTTCCGATGATACTGTAGGTACCGGCATCGATACCGGTAGTTGTGCCGGCATCGAAGGCGAAACCGACACCGAAGCAGTCATCGGAGGCAGCTCAAGCGGTACCGAGGTAAGTAAAACCCCTTGGTGATTATCCTCGGTACCGTGCATGCGGAATCGGTAAACATCGGTTCCGAGACGCGTCGGTACCCAGTCATCTAGACTAGATATCGATTCCAGACTCGGCATCGAAGGGAGCGAGTCTATCGATGCATGTCTCGAGGGTACCGACGTCGGTGATAGTATCGGCGATTTTGCCGATACAGGAAAGTCAATCTGGGTCGTATCGTTCGGTCCCGAAGGTACCGAGGACGCCAGATGACGATTCCTGGTGAAGAGTAGATCACTCAACACCGGAGCCGATGCTGGGGTATCGGTACCGCTGGAAGCGGATGCCACCACCGAGCATGGCTCAGATACAGGAAAGTCAATCTGAGTCATATCGATCGGTCCCGAAGGTACCGAGGACGCCTGATGACGATCCCTGGTGAAGAGTGGATCACTTAACACCGGTGCCGATGCCGGGGTATCGGTACCGCTCGAAGCGGATGCCACCACCGAGCATGGCTCAGGTATGTTCTGTGAGGGGTAAGCCCCAGGAACAAGCTGAAACCCCTGAAATGCTTTGGAGCCTGGAGACTCCTGCCGAGGTTTTAATGCCAATGGGGTCTTGAGGGCAAGGCCGGAGCCGTCATCATGCTTGGCATGAGACCTACCACTCAAGAATTGGCTAGTCTTAACAGACTGTTTGTGGGTTACCTGATCCTGTAGAGGAGAAAAAACTGGTGCCCGCACTTCGGGAGGGAAAACGGTATCGAGGGAAACTCGAAAGAGGGAAGTTCTTCTCACAGTTTTGCAGCCTGATTGTTCAGGGGAAAAAGGGTCAGGACCCAAACAGGTTAGACACCAGGCATTGGAGTCTAAAAAGAAAACTTTGCTTCCACAGTGAAGGCACTTCTTAGGAGAAGAAGGCTCCATGATGGAGAGGCCTTGCAGGCCCAAAAATTTCAAGACAGAAATTGAGGGAAAAATTTCCCTGAATTTAAGAAAAAACCCACCGGCGGTACCGGTGGCGGCGGGAGAAACAGCCGCGACCACAAGAAAACAAGAAATAAAGAATTTGAAGAAAAAAGTTTCTGCGGTGACAGGAGGACGTCCTGCCGGCTCCGCGGAAAAACGAAAACTGAGGAGAGGCAGTGGAAAAGGCGGGAAGGCAGTGCGCAGGCGCGAGGGATGCTCCCAAAAGCTTTCTGATTGGATGCTGGGGAGCAGTCCCGTGCAGGCTCCGTCGGTACCGACGTACCCATATGTGAAGACTCATTCCTGCTTGTTCCTGGAGATATGGTTTGTAAATTGTTTTCAATATCCCAGATTACATTAAATATAAGATACAAACATTTGTCTTGTTATTTAAACTCTGCAGTCAGGTTTTTGTTTTTTAACGCTAGCCACAGTATTTAATTATACTCCAAATATTCAGTGTTGCTATCTGGCTTGCAGGTGCCACTGCTCTCCGTAGAGCAGCAATATTAACAGAACTATTCAGATAACTTCATGGCTACATTTATGCTGTCTAAACGTTATCAAGCTAGTTATCAGGAAAATGGTCTGAATATTGCCATTCTCTGGATAGCATCATAAGAGCATAAGATATGCCTTACTGGATCAAGCCCAGTATCCTATTTCCAACAGTGGCCAATCCAGGCCACAAGTACCTGGCAGGTTCCCAAAGGGGCACACAGGTTCCACAATGCTTGCCCTGGGACAAGCATTGGGTTTCCCAGGTCCTCTTTAATAATGTTTTATGGACCTTTCTTCCAGGAACTTGGCCAGACCTTTTTTAGACCCAGCTACACTAACAGCTTTTACTACATCCTCCAGTAACGAATTCCAGAATTTGATTACTCATAGAGTAAAAAAATATTTTCTCTTTTTAGTCTTAAATAGGTTGCATTGTAGCTTCATTTTGTGTCCTCTGGTCTTTCTACTTTTTGATGGCGTAAACAACTGATCTACGTTTACCCATTCCACTCCATTCATTAATTTACAGACCTCTATCATATCACTCCTCAGCCATCTCTTTTCCAAGTTGAAGAGCCCTAACCTTTTAAGTCTCTTCTCATAGGGGTATCCTTCCATTCCCTTTACCATTTTTGTCGCTCTTCTTTGTACTTTTTCCAATTCAGCTATATCCTTTTTAAAATATGGTGACCAGAATTGCACACAGTATTCAAGGTGCAGTCGCACCATGGAATAATACAGAGGCAATACAGTGAAAATCCAGAGAGAAGGGGAAATGGCCATGTTTCTGTGATCCCATTTGGGCACCACTGATATATGGACTTTGCTGCAGATGTAAAATACAAGCAGAGATTTCAGCATCAAATCCCCAAGAGTACTCTTCCTTCTCCTGCCCCATTTGTTTTCTCTGCAACTAAAAGTGTTCTGTGAAACCCATGTACATACTTGACACCACTGAATGGAGGGCAATTTTTAGCCCAGAGAATTTACCTAAGTAATTGCTTAATTACCTAGACAAATTTCTTTGAAAAATGTCCTCATATTACCTCCACTCTGCCTTTATCCTTTCAAAGGCAACAAAGAAAGGCAAAATGACATTCTATATTGTTTCATTCATTTGCAAAGCAATAGGACCCAAATCTTTCTAGATTCAAAACTCAGCCTTCTGAAAAATCTCACTTTAAGGCCTTTAATTTTGTTCTTTGGTTTGGGCCATTCTTGGCATATCTGAGTATGAATATTCATTAGCCAAAAAATATCTAAATAGTGCACACCCAACGTTCAACATCTCTCCTGTATTGGATTTACCATTGGGGCACCATAAAAAAATTACACAAGAAATAAGGGGCTGATAAGTAAAATAATGTGGTCAATCTTTGCAAGAAATGGATCTGGACCCATCTAAACTATATGATCTGAAGAATCTGTGACAGCAGAGGACAAGCTATAACAAAAACTGTACAATTAACATTGGGGGACAAGACTTCCATTCGTATAACTAAAGAATTTTTATAGGGTATAAAGAGGGGCCACTGGACATGTAGGAAGTGATTTCAGTAGCTCACCTTGGTGCAAGGTCTGTGAATATTTTGTACCTGTGAACCTGCTAGCAATTTTCAAGAAAAGGCTGCAAGACTTTTGTCTTTTTCGATGGACAGAGGACAGGGATGAAAAAGTATACACACAGCTTTGAGAATGTTGCTCTGCACAAGGGCTTTACTTCTCTAATCTAAATATTGCAATAGGCCATTTATAAATTAATAAATGAAATTACTCTGGGAAAGCCCCTTTGGGATGCAGCTAAAACTATGCACGTTGTGAACTCTGAGTTTTAGCAAAGCTGAGGTAAATCTTCAGAGAGGCTAGTTTACCCAACTAATGTTAATGCCATTAACATATCTTCTTTTGTGGTAGGCGAAGGCCTATGATCCATGGTGTCTGAAATAAACAGACAGGCCTAAATAGCTTGACCTGTAAATGAAGCCTGTGGAGAGGCCCATAGGAATTGCACATTCCCCAGAATGCTGCTATTACAGAACTGAAACTTAACAAAGCACAATCAGCTTAGCTGAGCAGAATCGAAACTCAGAAAAATATAGAAAAATAAGTTTAATTGCTATTGATAAGAGAGTACAGCTGCTATGGAATTAATTAACTCTGCTGAAAGAAAGGTTACAGTGCCCTGCTTTCCCACATGTTCTAACTAGCCAAATGGCCTTGGAGGAGAAAAGTATCTAAGTTGGTGAACTGACCATTGTAATTGGGACTATAAGGGGGGTGAGCAGGTGCTAAGCCCAGTCATAGGACATCATTGGATAGCCATATCGGTACCGGAACCAATAGAAGGTGTACGGGGGGTTACTGGGACCAATGAAATGTTTGCCTATGTCTAGAATGGAGAAGAAGTCTATAAAAGTTGTTGTTTTGCTAGAAACCATTGCTCAGCCATTTTGAATTTGATTCTGCTTGAGACTTGTGCACAAATAAATGATTTGGACCTTCTGAACAGACTCCTGGTATCATTGGTTTGTCTGCGCTCTGCTGCTACATATTCTTGGTGCGTTGGCCGGGAAGGTGTGGTAATAGAGGGTATATAGGGCAATATACCACGACTTTCCGCCTCTACAGGTTTGGTCCTGCCGGGATCGCGCCCTTCCGACGTGGGCTCGCTCTTTGGCGCCACCGGTCCCTTGCATCGGAGGGAGCTGGCCGGACCTCGGCGGGTGCCGGGCCTGGTTGGAACCAACACCTCGAACCCGAGTGAGGGGAGTCTGAGGTCCAACTCATGCGCTTGCTTGGGAACTTTGAGGACCGGATCCGGTGAGTATAGTTTTGATTTGGTATGTCTAGACAGATGAGTCAGAGCAGTACTGCCATTTGAACCTGGAACTTGGAACTTGGAATTTGGAATTTGGAAAAGAGAGCTTGATCACCTCTCAAGACGGTCCGACTACCCCTGCATGAGTATTCGCGGGGCGAAACTATCGCCTTCTTGTATTTTGGAATTTGAACATGGCCTAGTCAGAATAGACAGGATTGGGCTGTGTTTTTTTGGGATACGTTGCTAGCATGATTGTGTGAATGAAGTGTGAATGAGAGGTCTGGCAGCACGGACCAAGCGAAGGCGGACTCCTGAGTAACGCATTTCCTGGCCGGGCGACCGCGTCCAGGTCGTAAAAAGGAGGAAGCGACCGTCGTCTTGTCTTGTTATTTGTTTCCCTTATATGTTTCTAGGGCCATGAGGACCCCTTACCCACGGTCCGCCCTCCTTTTCCCTTCTGTTTGTTGTTGCGCGCACACATCGATATGGGAGGGGCGGGGTCTACTAGGCACACCATTAGAATGTATGATCACACATTTTAAGGAAGGATATTCAGGAGATTATGGAGTTAAAATGACTGCAACACGATTACAGATTTTGTGTACTAGGGAGTGGCCCGACTTAGACCCTGTGTGGTCCCGTGAGGGAACTTTTACCATAGGAATTATTCAGTCAGTTCACCAGAAAGTGCGAATAGCGCACCCTGACCAGTACCCCTATATAGATTCCTGGTTGAGTATTTGTGAGAACCTGCCCCCTTGGGCGAAGCGCTGTTATGAAGAACAGTGCAGAATAATGTTAGCATTAACAGATCAAACGCAGAAAACAGATCAGACTAAAAAGACAGGGACAGGTGAGAAATCCCGACGAAAACCCATCCTTGCAGATCCTGAGTCCCCAGAAGTGATAACTCGACAGCCCCGAGCCCAGCATCCAGCAAGGGTGCCACCGCGTCCCGCCCCAGAGCCACAGAGACAGCGGGAGCGGGACCCAACCCCAGAACCCATCACCTGAAGAGCAAGCAGATAAGCTCACTTCAGATGAGGAGGATGACTCAACCGAGACTGAGGAGAAAGTTGAGTCAGAGACAGAAGAGAAAGAGGAAGGGTCTTCCCAGAGTGATACTGACAGTATAAAGACGACTGTCAGTGTTAGCTCATCAGCCAAAAGTAAAGCGTCCCAGACTAAGCGCACGGGCAAGAAGAAAGCCCCTGTCAGGAGAGTCTCTAAAATCCCCCTCAGATCCAGAAAGACTTCTACTGCGAAAATGATGCCTTTACGGCAAGTCCCGGGAGTGCCCGTAAGAAATGAAGATAATCAGGTGGTGGCGGGACCCTTAAGTTTAGTATATGTGTCCTTCTCCACTACTGATTTGTTAAACTGGAAGTCACATTACGCTTCCTATACCGACAAGCCCCAGGAACTAACAGAATTAATGCATACTATTATGGAAACCCACCAACCCACTTGGGCAGATTGCCGTCAGCTCCTGTCTACCTTATTCACTACTGAGGAGCGGACACGAATTAAGTGAGCAGCTGTCGACTGGCTGGCAGATAACCCTTTAGCACCGGGGGATGGAGTAGGGATAGACAATCGAGAAGCAGCCCAAAGAGAATTCCCAAATGAAGACCCCCAGTGGGATCCGAATACAGAGAGAGGATCCAAATCTCTATCACGGTTTCGCCAAGGCCTTATGCAAGGTCTGAGAAGGGGGGGCCAGAAAGCTATGAATCTTTCTAAAGTGACCGAAGTTAATCAGGGCATAGATGAAAGCCCAGCAGTATTTTATGAAAGATTGACTGAAGCGTATAGAATGTATACTCCCTATGATCCAGATGCACCAGGAAGCTTATGCATGGTGAATTCTGCTTTTGTGAACCAGTCACAACCAGATATTAGACGTAAGCTACAGAAACTAGAAGGGTTTGCGGGCATGAATGCAACTCAGTTACTGGAAGTCGCTCATAAAGTGTATGTGAATCGTGATAATGAAAGACAGAAAGAATGTCGAAAGATGAAGAAGAAAGCTGATTTTTTGGCTGCGGCCATAGTTGAACAGAAAAGGGGAGGTTTCCCTAGCCGAAGGAGCAGAGGAAGATGGCGGGGCCGAGGAGATAGCCGGCCCCAACTAGGCGTGAATCAATGCGCTTATTGCAAAGAGGAAGGACATTGGAGAGATACATGCCCGCAACTCGAAGACGCCCCTCAGGATGACGAAAATAATGCTCAATGGAGAGAAAGAGGAAGAGGCCGACCCGGAACCGCGGAGGGGCCAATCGAGAACAGTTTCAACGAGAAAGGGGAGAGGCCATACAAGCAGTGGCCGCAGCGACCTACGATGTAGATGAAGCAGATTAGGACAGACCGGGCTCTGAATTCGCTTTAGGTCTCCAGGAGCCTATGGTCAGCATACAAATAGGAGACCAATTTATGGACTTTATGGTTGATACTGGAGCAGAACATTCTGTAGTAGATAAACAGATTGCCCCATTTTCCGCAAGAGCAGTCACCATTGTGGGAGCAACTGGTGCCAAAGCCACAAAGCCTTTTCTTCAGAACCGTATATGCACTCTGGGAGGACAGCAAATAACACACCAATTTCTTTATATGCCCGAGTGCCCGGTGCCATTATTGGGACGAGACATGTTAGCCAAATTGCAGGCCCAAATATCCTTTACTGAGAAAGGAGAGATGCAAATGACAGTGAATTCCCAGACGACACCTGCTGGATTAATGCTGCTTACTGTTCCCCGAGAAGAAGAATGGAGATATTATAGTAATGAGTCCGCTCAGGACACCTATTTTGAACATACTCTGAAAAGCATTGACGCCCCGCCTGGAGTATGGGCAGAAGGCAATCCCCCAGGCCTAGCCAAACATATAGCTCCAATAATTGTCAATCTCAAGCCTAGTGCTGAACCAATACATGTCAAGCAATACCCCCTCCCAAGAGCAGCAATTGAAGGCATTCACCGCCACTTGTTAAGACTACTAGAGTATGGCCTACTAAAAGTATGTCAGTCACCATGGAACACTCCACTCCTGCCAGTAAAGAAGCCTGGAACAGGTGACTACCGTCCAGTGCAGGACCTAAGGAGAGTGAATGAAGCAGTCGAGACCATACATCCATTTGTGCCAAATCCCCACACACTTCCTGCTGAAGCCACCCATTTTACTGTTTTGGACTTAAAAGATGCGTTCTTTTGCATAAGATTAGCCCCAATTAGTCAATTGCTGTTTGCCTTTGAATGGCAGGACCCTGTCTCCGGAAGACGGGGCCAACTCACTTGGACACGATTACCCCAAGGATTCAAGAATTCACCTACCATCTTCAGTGCTGCACTGAACCAAGACCTTTTAAGCTATCCAGTGGCCCCGGGGAAGAGAGTACTTCTCCAATATGTGGACGATCTGCTGATAGCTGCTGTATCAGAAAGTGAATGTATACAAGCCACCAAAGACCTCTTGCAGCTACTGGATGAAGCTGGATACAAAGTTTCCAGAGCAAAAGCACAGCTATGCCAAAAAGAAGTGAAATACTTGGGCTTTCGCTTGACTAAAGGAAGCCGACAATTAGGGAGAGAAAGAAAAGAAGCTGTATGCAGAATCCCAACCCCAACTACCAGAAAGCAAGTCAGAGCTTTTCTGGGAGCGGCAGGATATTGCCGAATCTCGATTCCCAACTTTGCTCAAATTGCCAAACCGCTATATGATGCCACCAAAGGAGAAGAAAAGTCGCCACTAGAGTGGGGACCTGAGCAGGATGCAGCCTTCAAGACGTTAAAGGAAGAATTGATGTCGTCACCAGCACTCGGATTACCAGATGTTCACAAGCCTTTTCATTTATTCGTGCATGAGGTGCAAGGAAACGCCTTAGGCATGTTGACTCAGAAATTAGGACATTGGGAGCGACCTGTAGCATACCTATCAAAACAATTGGACACTGTGGCCAAAGGATGGCCACCTTGCTTGAGAGCAGTTGCAGCTACAGCATTGTTAGTGAGTGAAGCAGATAAACTCACCTTAGGACAGAGTCTACGAGTCACTGTGCCACATGCAGTGCTTGCCTTCATGGAACAGAAGACGAATCATTGGCTCACCAATTCCCGAATGTTGAAATATCAGAGTATGCTATTTGAAAACCCACAGATACAATTGGAAGTGAGCCATGCCTTGAACCCAGCCACTGTATAGAAGTCATGGATACTGTATTCTCAAGTCGACCTGATTTGACAGATGTGCCCCTAGAGAATCCTGATCAGACTTATTTTGTAGATGGAAGTAGTCTCATCATTGATGGACGACGTTGTGCCGGGTATGCAGTAGTCACCCGGGAGGAAGTCATTGAATCATCAGCCCTGGCATCAGGCACATCAGCCCAGAAGGCAGAATTGATTGCACACACCCGAGCATTAGTGTTGGGTGCAAAACTCTTGTTAAATGTGTACACGGACTCGAAATATGCCTTCACCACTTTACACGCACATGGAGCTCTCTACAAAGAACGAGGGCTCATTACGTCAGGAGGAAAATCGATCAAATATGGCCCAGAGATATTGATGTTACTAGATGCAGTATGGGCCCCAACACGTGTAGCTGTCATGCACTGCCGAGGACACCAAGCAGGTAAAGGAGATGTTGCCCAAGGAAACAGATTCACTGATGCCTCAGCGCGGAAAGCAGCCATGACAGGCCAAATTTCATCACACGCCATGCCAATGCAGGCAGCATTATTTCCAGTACCCCTTAATTCATGGACACCACGATATACCACCAAAGAATTGGAGTACTATTGCAATAAGGAAGAGGGAGTGCTGAAAGATGGGTGGATTGAGCTGCCGCCAACCGAGGGCAGCCAACCCCCAGGACGAATAGTAATTCCTGAACTATTGGGACCAGCCTTTGTCAAAGCTTTCCACCAAGCCACACATTATGGAAAAAGTGCTATGGAGAAAGCACTCAAGCCACATTTTTGCATCGCCTTGTTGGGAGCCCTATCAGCCTCAGTAGCACGCCAGTGTCTAATTTGTGCCAAGAACAATGCCAAACAGGGTCCCACGCCACCACCCCGAGTTCAGTCAGGAGGTGTAACCCCCATGCACCACCTGCAAATTGACTTTACTGAAATGCCAAAAGCCAGTGGATACCGCTACTTGTTAGTGTTAGTTTGTACCTTCTCTGGGTGGGTGGAGGCTTACCCCACCAGGACTGAAAAAGCCCGAGAAGTTACCAAAGTTTTGCTGAGAGAAATTATCCCCAGATTTGGAATTCCAGCAGTAATAGGGTCAGACAATGGGCCCTCATTTGTGTCTCAGATTACTCAGCAGTTAGCAAATGCCCTACAGATACAATGGAAGCTACACACTGCATATAGACCTCAGAGTTCAGGGAAAATTGAGCGAATGAATCGTACCTTGAAAGCCCAAATGTCCAAGCTTTGTCAGGAGACTTGCCTAAAGTGGCCCCAAGTGCTCCCAATAGCTTTGCTCAGAATACGCTCAGCTCCTGTGAAATCAACAGGATTTTCCCCTTTTGAGGTAGTGTATGGCAGATCCCCACCAATAGTGCAGGGAATTAAAGGAAGTTTAGCCCAGATTGGTTCAGAAATAACCAGACAAGAACTTCTAGCTCTTAGTTTTGTTCTACAGACTCTTCATGCGTGGATACAGGACCAGTTGCCCATCAATTTGATGGAACCCCTACATCCCTACAAGCCTGGTACCTCGGTGTGGATCAAAGATTGGAAGAAGACACCGCTGGAACCTCATTGGAAGGGACCATACACCGTCATCCTGTCTACCCCAACTGCAGTAAAGGTAGCAGAGATCGATTCCTGGATCCATCACAGCAGAGTCAAGCCAGCAGCCGTTACAGATTCCGAGCAGTGGACAGCGGTACAACACCCTGATGTACCCTTGCAACTCACCCTGAGACGGCAACCAGCGACCTAGATTCTTTTGGGATTATCCCAATAACCACAGTGCCTTGCGATAGACAAGTCTTTCGAAGAGGATTGCTGTTTCCAATACAGCAAGATTTGCTCAAACAAACCTTATGTGTGCGATTCTGTACACTGATTGATACTATATTGATTAACAATATTTAGTGCCAACTGTAGCTGATAAGTTGGCATACTACGGACATTTTGAGGATCTTCAATCAACATTCAACACCCGTTGAATTGCTTCATTAGCAAACGGGACGGCGTTGTGCCAAGAAGAGGACGTCGAGATCAAGATTTTCAAGTGAGGATTCAGAAGAACTCCAATCAACATGCATCTTCGTTTTTACTTTGTCCTGGTTGCTTGCTTGGGGGACCTTGAACTGACTTGTGCCTTGCCTCCATGTACTGCTTGCATTACTTCCACTCGGACTGGAATGAAAGTAACTCAGACTTTGCTTTATCATTCATACTATACCTGTACTGGTATGGTAAGCCGGTGTATTTATAACACCACCGAACTGAATGTCTGTACCAAAGGTAATACTAAGGTGTGTTTTAACCCGCATCAGAATCCATCCTATTATACTTTGGAGATACGATGGAATGATGCAGATGGAGACTTACTTAATGCTACCTCCCCACTCACCGACCCTACTAAGCTTGCTGTATTGTACTTTGATGCTTGTGATGCTATCAATAGGGATAGTCATTCAAAATGTGCTGATTGGGAAAAAACTTATGCTCTTAATGATAAGTACATGTGTCCAGAAGGAACCACTGGATGGGGAGAATGTACAGGTAAACGAGTTTTAGCCAATGAATATAGTACAGCCCCGGTAGCAGATTACTATTGCCCAAGGTGGGAATGTGTTTTCTATGCCACATGGAAAACCGGAATGGTAGAAAATACCAGAGACAATCGAATGGCGATTTTGCAAAAGCCATATGTGAAGGATATAGAAAAGCATTGCAAGAAAGGAGCTTGTAATCCGTTAGAGTTTCTTGTAATAAATCCTAGTGCCTGGAAGCAGGGGTATAAATTTGGACTCAGAATTGCAGGCTCTGGGTCAGATCCCGGAACCATTGTGTATATTAGATTAAACACCCAGGCCCATAGGTCGTCACGATATCATATACATAACACTTTTTATGAGACTATGCATATAAATAAGTTTGATATCCCTCACCCTTCCCAGAATTTGTTTCTGGAATTAGCGGGAGCAGTAGTATCCAGCTTACACATTTCAGATTGCTATTTTTGTGGTGGAACTAAGATGGGTGATCAGTGGCCATGGGAAGCCAAGGAATTAAATTATTCACTGACTTATAACCATACTGAATTACATAAGACTACAAGCGAATGGGTCTTAGCACACTCGATAGTTGGACGTCTATGTTATGCCCGAACTGGACCTCAGTTCACTCTGCAGGTGGGACAGCTGGTCTATCTTAGCCAAATGTTTTATAATGACACTACGAAACAGACGTCTTGGTGGTCAGGAGTTAATGAATGTGAACCCACCAATCCATTAGCAAAATTTCCTGAACTTGCTGATCTATGGACAAATCTTGCCCTACCCCATGCTTGGCAAGCCCCACCTGGCTTGTATTGGATCTGTGGAACCCGAGCATATGCCCACCTCCCTCTCCACTGGGGAGGAGCATGTGTCTTAGGAACCATTCGACCTTCTTTCTTTTTGTTACCCACAGAGCATGGAGAGCAATTAGGATACCCAGTATACACTAAGAGACAGAAAAGAGCAGCTTATAGGTAAGTGGCAGAAGTGGGATGGAGAGGATTGGCCACCTGAGAGAATAATTGCCTATTATGGACCAGCCACATGGAATGACGATGGTATGTGGGGCTATCGGACCCCTGTATATATGATTAATCGTATTATCCGCTTACAAGCAGTAGTTGAACTCATAACCAATGAAACTAGTCAAGCACTCACACTCCTAGCTAGACAGAGCACACAAATGCGTACCGCAATATATCAAAATCGCCTGGCGCTAGATTACTTACTAGCAGCTGAAGGCGGGGTATGTGGAAAGTTGAATTTAACCAATTGTTGTTTAAAAATAGATGATAAGGGTCAAGTAGTTGAAGACATTGCAGAAAATATGAGAAAACAAGCTTATGTGCCAGTACAAACCTGGCATGGATTTAGAATGCCTAATTGGTTTGAATCTATCTTTTCTGGATTAGGGGGACTCACTACTTTCTTTATGATAATCTTAGTAGTTGTAGGTTTGTTTCTATTATTACCATGTATAATCCCTTGTTGTATGCGATCCATTAACAGTGTCATTGAAAATACCGTAGAGCTGAAAACCGCTGTGATAGGCGAAGGTGTCTGAAATGAGCAGACAGGCCTAACAAGCTTGACCTGTAAATGAAGCCTGTGGAGAGGCCCATAGGAATTGCACATCCCCCAATATGCTGCTATTGTACAAATGAAACTTAGCAAAGCATAATCAGCTTAGCTGAGCAGAATTGAAACTCAGAAAATATAGAAAATTAAGTTTAAATACCACTGATAAGAAAGTAAAGCTGCAAAGAATTTAATTAAAACTGCTGACAGAAAGGTTACAGTGCCCTGCTTCCCCACATGTGCTAACTAGTTAAATGGCCTTGGAGGAGAAAAGTAACGAAGTTGGTGAACTGACCATTGTAATTGGGACTAGAAGGGGGGTGAGCAGGTGCTAAGCCCAGTCAAAGGACATAATTGGATAGCCTTATCAATACCGGGACTAATAGAAAGGGTACGGGAGGTTACCGGGACCAATGAAATGTTTTCCTATACCTAGAATGGAGAAAAAGTCTATAAAAGTTGTTGTTTTACTAACAGCCATTGCTCAGCCATTTTGAATTTGATTCTGCTTGAGACTTGTGCACAAATAAATGATTTGGACCTTCTGAAAAGACTCCTGGTATCATTGGTTTGTCTGCGCTCTGCTGCTACATATTCTTGGTGCGTTGGCCGGGAAAGTGTGGTATTAGAGGGTATATAGGGCAATATACCACGACTTTCCGCCTCTACAGGTTTTGTCCTGCCGGGATCGTGCCCTTCCGACGGGGCTCGCTCCCTGGTGCCACCGGTCCCTTGCATCGGAGGGAGCTGGCCGGACCTCGGCGGGTGCTGGACCCGGCTGGAGCCAACACCTCGAACCCGAGTGAGGGGAGTCCGAGGTCCAACTCATGCGCTTGCTTGGGAACTTTGAGGACCGGATCCGGTGAGTAGAGTTTTGATTTGGTATGTCTAGACAGATAAGAAAGAGCAGTACTGCCACTTGAATCTTGCATCTTGAATTTCGAACTTGGAACTTGGAACTTGGTAAGAGAGCTTGATCACCTCTCAAAGACGGGCCGATTAACCCTGCATGAGTATTCGCGGGGCGAAACCCCCGTCTTCTTGTATTTTGGAACTTGAACAAGACTAGTCAGAATAGACAGGATTGAATTGCATTCCTGGGATACGTTGCTAGCATGATTGTGTGAATGAAGTGTGAATGAGAGGTCTGGCAGCACGGACCAAGCGAAGGCGGACCCCTGAGTAACGCAGTTCCTGACCGGGCGACAGCGTTCAGGTCGTAAAAAGGGGGAAGCGACTGTCGTCTTGTCTTGTTATTTGTTTTCCCTATATGTTTCTAGGACCGTGAGGACCCCTTACCCACGGTCCGCCCTCCTTTTCCCTTTTGTCTGTTGTTGCACGCACACATCGCAATGGGAGGGGCGGGGTCTACTAGGAACACTCCATTAGAATGTATGATCGCACATTTTAGAGAAGGATATTCAGGAGACTATGGTATCAAAATGACTGCATCCCGATTACAGATTTTGTGTACTAGGGAATGGCCCGATTTAGACCCCACCTGGCCCCGAGAGGGAACCCTTAATATAGGAATTATCCAGTCAGTTCATCAGAAAGTCCGAGTATCGCACCCCGATCAGTACCCCTATATAGATTCCTGGTTAAGCATTTGTGAAAGCCAGCCCCTTTGGGCAAAGCGTTGTTACGAAGAACAGTGCAGAATAATGTTAGCACGGACAGATCATAGAAAGTAGAACAGCCTAGAAAGAAAGGGAAAGGTGAGAAGTCCAGACGGAAACCTGTCTTGGCAGATCCTGATTCCCCAGAAGTGATCACTCGACAGCCCCAAGCTCAGCGCCCAGTAAGGGTAGCCCCGCGTCCTGCCCCAGAACCCCGGAGACAGCGGGAACGGGACCCAACCCCCGAGCCATCACCCGAAGAGCAGGTAGATGAGCTCCCTCTAAATGAAGAAGAAGATTCTACTGAGACCGAAGAAAAAGGTGAATCAGAGACAGAAACAGAACAGGAGGAAACTGAAATTTCCCAGAGTGATTCTGACGGTGTAAAAGCGGCTGTCAGTGTTAGCTCGTCAGTAAAAAGTAAATCTAAAGCAAAGCACATAGAGAAAAAGACAACTCCTGACAGGACAATTACGAAAATATCCCTCAGATCCCAAAAGACATCTACTGCCAAGATGATGCCTTTACGGCAAGTCCCGGGAATACCCATAAGGAATGAGGAGAATGAGGTGGTGGCGGGACCCCTAAGTTATGTATATGTGCCCTTCTCTACCACTGATTTGTTAAACTGGAGGACGCATAACGCTTCCTATACCGATAAGCCCCAGGAGCTCACAGAACTAGTGCATACCATTATGGAAACCCACCAACCTACATGGGCAGATTGCCGTCAGCTCCTGTCCACCTTATTTACTATGGAAGAGCGGACACGAATTAGAAAGGCAGCCATTGACTGGCTGGCAGATAACCCCGCAGCCCCCGGAGAAAGGGAAGATGCCAGAATAGATAATCGAGAAGCGGCCCAAAGAGAATTCCCAAATGAAGACCCCCGGTGGGATCCAAATACAGAAAGAGGATCCAGAGCCCTAGCCCGTTTTCGCCAAGGCTTATGCAAGGTCTGAAAAGGGGGGGCCAGAAAGCTATGAACCTTTCTAAAGTTACTGAAGTTATTCAAGGCATAGATGAGAGCCCAGCAGTGTTTTATGAGAGATTAACTGAAGCGTATAGAATGTATACCCCCTATGACCCAGATGTGCCAGGAAGTTTATGCATGGTGAATTCTGCTTTTGTAAATCAGTCACAACCAGGCATTAGACGTAAGCTACAGAAATTAGAAGGGTTTGCGGGCATGAATGCAACTCAGTTACTGGAAGTCGCTCATAAAGTGTATGTGAATCGTGATAATGAAAGACAGAGAGAATGTGATCGAAAGATGAAGAAGAAAGCTGATTTTTTGGCTGCGGCCATAGTTGAACAGAAAAGGGGAGGTTTCCCTAGTCGACGGAGCAGAGAAGAGGGAGGGGCCGAGGAGGAGGCCACCCCCAGCTAGGCGTGAACCAATGCGCCTACTGCAAGGAAGAAGGACATTGGAGAAATACATGCCCGCAACTCGAAGACGCCCACCAAGATGACGAAAATAATCATCAATGGAGAGAAAGAGGAAGAGACCGTCCCCGGAATCGCGGAGGAGCCAATCGAGAACAATTCCAGCGAGAAAGAGGAGAGGCCATTCAAGCATTGGCCGCAACAGCCAATGACGAGGATGATGTGGATTAGGACAGACCGGGCTCCGAATTTGCTTTAGGTCTCCAGGAGCCTATGGTCGGAATACAAATAGGAGACCAAGTTATGAACTTTATGGTTGATACTGGAGCAGAACATTCAGTAGTAGACAAAAAGATTGCCCCATTTTCCACAAGAGCAGTCACCATCGTGGGAGCAACTGGTGCCAAAGCTACAAAACCTTTTCTTCAAAAACCGTATATGCAGTCTGGGAGGACAGCAGATAACTCATCAATTCCTCTATATGCCTTAATGTCCAGTGCCATTACTGGGACGAGATATGTTAGCCAAGTTACAGGCCCAAATATCATTTTCTGAAAAAGGAGAGATGCAAATGACAGTAAATCCTCAAACTAAACCTGCAGGAATAATGCTGCTTACTGTACCCCGAGAAGAAGAATGGAGATATTACAGTGATGAATCCGCCCAGGATACCTATTTTGAGCAAACTCTAAAAAGCATTGATGCCCCGCCTGGAGTATGGGCGGAAGGCAATCCCCCAGGCCTAGCCAAGCATATAGCTCCAATAATTGTGAATCTCAAACCCAGTGCTACACCAATACATGTCAAGCAATACCCGTTCCCAAGAGCAGCAATTGAAGGCATTCACCGCCACTTGTTAAGATTACTAGAGTATGGCCTACTAAAAGTATGTCAGTCCTCATGGAACACTCCACTCTTGCCAGTAAAGAAGCCTGGAACAGATGACTACCGTCCAGTGCAGGACCTGAGGAGAGTGAATGAAGCAGTTGAGACCATACATCCAGTTGTGCCAAACCCTTACACACTTTTAGGACTAATTCCTGCTGAAGCTACCCATTTTACTGTTTTGGACTTAAAAGATGCGTTCTTTTGCATAAGATTAGCCCCAATTAGTCAATTGCTGTTTGCCTTTGAATGGCAGGATCCTGTCTCTGGAAGACGGGGCCAACTTACTTGGACACGATTACCCCAAGGATTCAAGAATTCACCTACCAATTTCAGTGCTGCATTGAACCAAGACCTTTCCAGCTATCCAGTGGCCCCGGGGAAGAGAGTACTTCTCCAATATGTGGACGATCTGCTGATAGCTGCTGTATCAGAAAGTGAATGCATACAAGCCACCAAAGACCTCTTGCAGTTACTAGATGAAGCTGGATACAAAGTTTCCAGAGTCAAAGCACAGCTATGCCAAAAAGAAGTGAAATATTTAGGCTTTCGTCTGACTAAAGGAAGCCGCCAATTAGGAAGGGAAAGAAAAGAAGCTGTGTGCAGAATCCCAACCCCAACTACCAGGAAGCAAGTCAGAGCCTTTCTGGGAGCAGCAGGATATTGCCGAATCTGGATTCCCAACTTTGCTCAAATTGCCAAACCACTGTATGAAGCAACGAAAGGAGAAGAAAAGTCGCCACTAGAGTGGGGACATGAGCAGGATACAGCCTTCAAAACGTTAAAGGAAGAATTGATGTCATCACCAGCACTTGGACTACCAGATGTCCACAAGCCTTTCCATTTGTTTGTACATGAGACGCAAGGGAATGCTTTGGGCATGTTGACTCAGAAGTTAGGAAATTGGGAGCGACCTGTAGCATACCTGTCGAAACAATTGGATACTGTGGCTAAAGGATGGCCACCTTGCTTGAGAGCAGTTGCAGCTACAGCCCTGTTAGTAAGTGAAGCAGACAAGCTCACATTAGGACAGAATCTACGAGTCACTGTGCCACATGCAGTACTTGCCCTCATGGAACAGAAAGCGAATCATTGGCTCACCAATTCTCGAATGTTGAAATACCAGAGTATGCTATGTGAAAATCCACAGATACAATTAGAAGTGAGCCATGCCTTGAACCCAGCTACATTGTTACCTGTCAGTGAAGAATTGCCAGAGCATGATTGTATAGAAGTCATGGAAACTGTCTTCTCAAGTCGACCAGACCTAACAGATGTGCCCCTAGAGAATCCTGATCAAACCTACTTTGTGGATGGAAGCAGTCTCATCATCAATGGACGACATTGTGCTGGGTATGCAGTAGTCACCCAGTATGAAGTAGTTGAATCATCAGCTTTAGCACCAGGCACATCAGCCCAGAAAGCAGAATTAATTGCACTTACCCGAGCATTAGTATTAGGAGCAAAACTCGTGTTAAATGTATACACAGACTCTAAATATGCCTTCACCACTCTGCATGCTCATGGAGCTCTTTATAAAGAACGACGGCTCATCACGTCAGGAGGAAAATCAATTAAATATGGCCCGGAGATATTGATGCTACTAGATGCAGTATGGGCCCCAGCTCGTGTAGCTGTCATGCACTGCAGAGGACATCAAGCAGGCAAAGGAGATGTTGCCAAAGGAAATAGGCTCGCTGATGCCTCAGCACGACAAGCAGCCATGACAGGACAAATTTCATCGCAAGCCATGCCAATGCAGGCAGCATTGTTTCCAGTTCCCCTCAATTTATGGACACCCCGATATACCACCAAAGAATTGGAGTACTACTGTACTAAGGAAGAGGGAGTACTGAAGGATGGGTGGATTGAGCTGCCACCAGCAGAGGGCAGTCAACCCCCAGGATGGATTGTAATTCCTGAATTGTTGGGACCAGCCTTTGTCAAGGCTTTCCATCAAGCCACACATTATGGAAAAAGTGCTATGGAAAAAGCACTCAGACCACATTTTTGTATTACTATGCTGGCAGCCCTATCAGCCTCAGTAGCACGCCAGTGCCTAACTTGTGCCAAGAATAATGCCAAACAAGGTCCCACACCACCACCTCGAGTTCAGTCAGGAGGTGTAACCCTCATGCACCACCTTCAGATTGACTTTACTGAAATGCCAAAGGCCAATGGCTACCGCTACTTGTTAGTATTAGTTTGTACTTTCTCCGGGTGGGTGGAAGCTTTTCCCACCAGAACTGAAAAGGCCCGAGAAGTTACCAAAGTTTTGCTGAGAGAAATTATTCCCAGATTTGGAATTCCAGCAGTAATAGGGTCAGATAATGGGCCCTCATTCGTTTCCCAGATTACTCAGCAGTTAGCAAGAGCCCTGCAGATACAATGGAAGCTTCACACTGCATATAGACCTCAGAGTTCAGGGAAAGTTGAGCGATTGAACCGCACCTTGAAAGCCCAAATGTCTAAGCTTTGTCAGGAGACTCGCCTGAAGTGGCCCCAAGTACTCCCAATAGCTTTACTCAGAATACGCTCAGCTCCTGTGAAGTCAACAGGATTTTCCCCTTTTGAGGTTCTGTATGGTAAACCCCCACCAATAGTGCAGGGAATTAAAGGAAGTTTAACACAGATTGGTTCAGAAATAACCAGACAAGAACTTCTAGCTCTTAGTTTTGTTCTACAGACTCTCCATACGTGGATACAGGACCAGTTGCCTATCAACTTGACGGAACCCCTGCATCCCTACCAGCCTGGTACCTCGGTGTGGATCAAAGATTGAAAGAAGACACCGTTGGAACCACATTGGAAGGGGCCATACACTGTCATCCTGTCTACCCCAACTGCAGTAAAGGTAGCAGAGATCGATTCCTGGATCCACCACAGCAGAGTCAAGCCCGCAGCCGTTCCAGAACCCGAGCAGTGGACAGCAGTACAGCATCCTGATGTACCTTTGCGACTTACTTTGAGACGGCAACCAGTGACCTAGACACTTTTGGGATCATCCCAACAACCATAGTTGCAGTAGCCAAGTCTTTCGAAGAGGATTGCTGTTTCCAATACAGCAAGATTTAGCTTAAACGAACCTTGTTTGATACTATATTGATCGACAAATACTTAGAGCCAACTGAAATTGATAAGCTAGTTGGAATACGACGGACATTGTGAGGATCTTCAATCAACATTCGACACCCGTTGAATTGCTTCATTAGCAAACGGGACAGCATTGTGCCAAAACAAGGACGTCGAGGTCAAGATTTTCAAGTGAGGATTCAGAAGAACTCCAATCAACATGCATCTTTGTTTTTCCTTTGTCCTGGTTGCCTGCCTAGGAGGCCTTGAACTGACTTGTGCCTTGCCTCCATGCACTGCTTGCATTACTTCCACTCGGACTGGAATGAAAGTAACTCAAACTTTGATTTATCATTCTTATTATACCTGTACTGGTAAAGTAACTCGGTGTATTTATAACACCACTGAACTGAATGTTTGTACCACGGGTAAATCCAAAGTATGTTTTAACCCGCATCAGAACCCATCCTATTATACTTTGGAAATACGATGGAATGATGCAGATGGATCTTTGCTCAATGCCACACCCCCAATTAAAGATCCTGACAAAGAGGCTATGTTGTATTTCGATGCTTGTGATGCCATCAATAGAGATAGTCGTTCTAAGTGTGGTAATTGGGAAAGAGCATACTCTCAAGATGACAAATATATGTGTCCAGAAGGGACCACTGGATGGGGAGAGTGTACTGGTAAAAGAGTCTTAGCCGATGTATATAGTACAGCCCCAGTAGCGGATTACTATTGCCCGAAATGGGCATGTGTCTTCTATGCCACTTGGAAAACAGGTATGATAGAAGATACCAGAGATAATCGGATGGCTGCCTTAATGAAAGATATACAAAAGAACTGTAAAAAAGGTGCCTGTAACCCATTAGAATTGTTTATACGCTACCCCAGTAAGTGGAAACAAGGATATAAATTTGGCTTACGAATTGCAGGTTCTGGATCAGATCCTGGAACTATAGTATATATAAGATTAAATACTCAAGCTCATAGATCATCCAAATACCATATCCATAACACTTTCTATGAAACTATGCATGAAAATAAGTTCCCCATCCCTCCCAGAATTTATTCTTAGAATTAGCTGGAGCAGTAGTGTCCAGTCTCCGTATCTCAGATTGTTACTTTTGTGGTGGGACACAAATGGGTGACCAGTGGCCATGGGAAGCCCAAGAGTTGAATTATTCCATGACTTACAATCACACTGAAATACATAAGACTACCAGCGAATGGGTATTAGCACACCCAATAGTTGGACGTCTCTGCTATGCCAGAACTGGACCTCAATTCAACCTACCGGTGGGACAGCTGGTCTGTCTCAGCCAAAAGTTCTATAATGACACCACGAAAAAGACGACTTGGTGGTCAGGAGTTAAAGAACCTGAACCCCCTAATCCTTTAGCAAAATTCCCTGAGCTTGCTGATTTATGGAATAATCTTGCCAAACCTCATGCCTGGCAAGCCCCACCTGGCCTATATTGGATCTGTGGAACCCGAGCATATGCCAGACTCCCTATACACTGGGGAGGGGCGTGCGTCTTAGGGACCATCAGACCTTCTTTCTTTCTCTTACCCACAGAACATGGAGAACAATTAGGATACCCAGTGTACACTACTCACCGAGACAAAAGAGCGCTAAGACAAAAGAGAGCACCCCTACAGATAGGCAAGTGGGAGAAGTGGAAGGGTGATGATTGGCCACCAGAAAGAATCATTGATTACTATGGGCCTGCCACTTGGAATGATGATGGTATGTGGGGCTATCGAACCCCTGTTTATATGATTAATCGTATTATTCGTTTACAAGCAGTAGTTGAATTAATAACCAATGAGACTAGCCAAGCACTCACACTTTTAGCTAGACAGAGCACCCAAATGCGCACTGCTATATATCAGAATCACTTAGCACTAGATTATCTATTAGCAGCTGAAGGAGGAGTATGTGGTAAGCTGAATCTAACCAATTGTTGTTTGAAAATAGATGATAAGGGTCAAGTAGTTGAAGAGATAGCTGAAAATATGCGAAAACAAGCTTACGTGCCAGTACAGACTTGGTATGGATTGCATTTTCCTAACTGGTTTGCCTCTATATTCTCGTGGCTAGGAGGACTTAAAACTTTCCTGATACTCGTACTAATAATTGTTGCTGTATTTTTGCTATTACCATGTATAATTCCATGTTGTATGCGTTCTATCAACACTGTTATTGAGAATACAGTTGAGCGGAAGACCGCAACTAAGATCATGGCCTTATGGCATCCTAGTCCTCCTGCATATAGTCGGGATCCTCCGACCATGGTATGATCCAATTGAATGATTTAACTCTCACACCTTATAAAGTAATAGGGTGAGATTAATCAAAGGGGGGAATGGGATAGGCGAAGGCCTATGATCCATGGTGTCTGAAATGAGCAGACAGGCCTAACAAGCTTGACCTGTAAATGAAGCCTGTGGAGAGGCCCATAGGAATTGCACATCCCCCAATATGCTGCTATTGTACAAATGAAACTTAGCAAAGCATAATCAGCTTAGCTGAGCAGAATTGAAACTCAGAAAATATAGAAAATTAAGTTTAAATACCACTGATAAGAAAGTACAGCTGCAAAGAATTTAATTAAAACTGTTGACAGAAAGGTTACAGTGCCCTGCTTCCCCACATGTGCTAACTAGTTAAATGGCCTTGGAGGAGAAAAGTAACGAAGTTGGTGAACTGACCATTGTAATTGGGACTAGAAGGGGGGTGAGCAGGTGCTAAGCCCAGTCAAAGGACATAATTGGATAGCCTTATCAATACCGGGACTAATAGAAAGGGTACGGGAGGTTACCGGGACCAATAAAATGTTTTCCTATACCTAGAATGGAGAAAAAGTCTATAAAAGTTGTTGTTTTACTAACAGCCATTGCTCAGCCATTTTGAATTTGATTCTGCTTGAGACTTGTGCACAAATAAATGATTTGGACCTTCTGAACAGACTCCTGGTATCATTGGTTTGTCTGCGCTCTGCTGCTACACCGCGACTAAGATTTTGGCCTTATGGCATCCTCGGCCTACTATATATGGTCGTAACCCGACCCCAGTATAATCAAATTAAGTGATTTAACTCTCACACCTTATTAAGTAATAGGGTGAGATTAATCAAAGGGGGGAATGTGGTAGGCGAAGGCCTATGATCCATGGTGTCTGAAATAAACAGACAGGCCTAAATAGCTTGACCTGTAAATGAAGCCTGTGGAGAGACCCATAGGAATTGCACATTCCCCAGAATGCTGCTATTATAGAACTGAAACTTAACAAAACACAATCAGCTTAGCTGAGCAGAATCGAAACTCAGAAAAATATAGAAAAATAAGTTTAATTGCTATTGATAAGAGAGTACAGCTGCTATGGAATTAATTAACTCTGCTGAAAGAAAGGTTACAGTGCCCTGCTTTCCCACATGTTCTAACTAGCCAAATGGCCTTGGAGGAGAAAAGTATCTAAGTTGGTGAACTGACCATTGTAATTGGGACTATAAGGGGGGTGAACAGGTGCTAAGCCCAGTCATAGGACATCATTGGATAGCCATATCGGTACCGGAACCAATAGAAGGTGTACGGGGGGTTACCGGGACCAATGAAATGTTTGCCTATGTCTAGAATGGAGAAGAAATCTATAAAAGTTGTTGTTTTGCTAGAAACCATTGCTCAGCCATTTTGAATTTGATTCTGCTTGAGACTTGTGCACAAATAAATGATTTGGACCTTCTGAACAGACTCCTGGTATCATTGGTTTGTCTGCGCTCTGCTGCTACACTTTTATGCAATGGGACCTAGTTACTAAAAATCAGGCCAATGCAGAAAGCCGGCGCTGAAGTTGCATGCTATCAGCTGTGTACGCATTTTCATAGCACACCAATAGCATCATACTTCAATGCTGGTATGCAGCATAGGACATATATGCAAATGAGCTGTGCACAAAACGTCAGCGTAAAGTTGAAAGGAGAGGAGCCAATGCATGCGCAAAAGGACATGCTACAAGTGGCTATGTACACATGTGCATAAATATCAAACGCTTATGATCTCCAGGAACAAGCAGGAATGTAGTCTTCACATATGGGTGACGTCGGTACCAAAGGAGCCCGTGTGGGAACACTCCCCAGCATCCAATAGGAAATCTTTTAGGGGCATCCCACTGTGCCTGCATTGCTGCCTTCCCGCCTGCCCAATTCTCCCTCCTCAGTTCTTTGTTTTCCATGGAGCCAGCAGGAAGCAAATCTTGTCATCGCTGAAAATATGTTTATTTTATTTCTTTTGTTTTTTTTGTGGTGGTGTCTGCCTTCCTGTTGACGCCAGGACCAACTACTGTCGGTTCTTTTCTATTCTCTTCTTTTCTAAAAAGTGAATTAGAACTTTCTTGGGCACATCGATGCCATTTTAGGTCTTAAGCCTACCATTTGCTTCAGCTCGTGGTTTTAAGAAATGTTCTAAGTGTGGCGGTACCATCTCAGTTACCAACACCCCTGACTGGTGTCTCAAATGCCTTGGGCCCGACCACCAGCCTTCAGAATATCCTTGTGTTGGAAGATGACAAAGAGAGGCCTGCAGAATCAAGCTGCAAAGTTAGGCACACTGCCTCAGATGCAGTGTCTTTAGCATCGACGTCATCAATGGCATCGTCTTCCTTTCATGGATCTCAGGTATCAAAACATAAGTCTTTGAAGACACACTGATGCCCCAAGGGTAGATCTCGTTCTAAGAATAGAGATGCCTTGAGCCTTGCCCTAGAGGTGGATTGGCCAGCCAAACTACCCCGGCTTTTCAAGCTCCAGGCAGACAGGGGCCTCATGATACTCGAACCTCTCCAAAGCCATTGAAGGGTCCCAGGATGCTCCTAAGGCCTCCACCTCTGGAGAGTTCCTAGGGCCATGCTCTGAGATGATATCTTGCATGTCCGGTACCGATACCCAAGCATTGGCGAGCTCTATAGATCAGCATATCCTCATCATTGAGCACAGCTTGGCGGCCCTACCAGTGGCATTGGTTCTGATCAAACCCATACCAATGGTACCGTCAATAGCGATACCGTCCACGGTACCGATGCAGATCGCATTGGGGTTTGTACCGATCAAACCGCTACAACCCATGCCTGCCCTTAAGTCCATCCCTGGTACCAGTGGCTCTTCCAGATAACCTCCCTGATCCGATACCGATTTTGATTGGTACTGGGCCTTAGCGGAGCGTGGACATCGCTCTCGTCGATACTTTGAATCTTCCGATTCTGATTCATCCGATGAGGAATCGATCAATGCCCGAGCAATTCAAAGTATACCAGAGTATACATCTCCCTCTCCAGAATGCCGCATGTCCCCTCCTGAGGACATGTCTTTTCAAGAATTTATTCGGGACCTGGCCAGGGGCCTGTCCATTACAGTAACATCTGAAAAAGAACCTAGGGCTGAGGAATTAGAAATCCTCCAATACCCTATGGCTCCTAAAGAGACTGCCACCCTCCAGGACCTTATTCTCCGGATGTGGGAGACTCCCCTTACCAACTCTCCCCATACTTGACAACTCGATACCATGTATCGAGTACCGAAGTCTCCTGGATTCCAAAAGACTCAGTGGCCTCATCACTCAATGATGGTGGAATCAGCAATGCATCAAATTAAAAGTTCAAAGACACATTTTTCGAACCCTCCTGATAGAGAAGTGAGGACTCTTGATGCTTTCCGGCGTTGATGCTATCAGGCCTCCATGCTTTCAGTCAGGATATGTTTATACATACTCTATATGGGAATGTTCCTTAAGGAGATTACTAAAGATCTTGAGTCAATGGCTCCTCTTCTCCCTCATGATAAAAGAGCTGACTATTTCACATTTGGTCAAACATGCCCAAAACGTGTCAAAGTTTGTAAATAGGGCAACTTTTGACTGCTTTGAGTATACCAGTAGAGCCACCTCAATATGCATTGGAGCACGCAGGATTGCTTGACTTCGAGCCTCAGATCTGGAACAATGGGTTCAAGATAAACTGGGTATATTCCTTGCACAGGTGAGAACCTTTTTGACAAAGATTTGCAAGACAAGGCATCTCAGTTGGAGTCTACTACCCTAAACAGGCTTTCTAGAACCACTGCCAACCTGGCTAAGAAGAAATCAGTTGCAAAGAAGACTTTCTTCAATAAAAAGAAGAAATGTTACCCTTTTTACACCCCTGCTTCACAGTACCAACCTCAGGGTACGCAAAAGAGGCAACAGCCTCCAAAGCAGCAGAAGAAGCCACAGACTCCTTAAAGCCAACCAGCTCCGCAGACTCAACCTATGCCTGGTTTATGACTTTTTCCTAGAGAACATAGCCACTCTGCCTCTGGAACCCCCCCCCCCCCCCCAACATTGCTGGCAGACTGTCACTATGTCCACAGGTGGCAACTAATCAGAGCACTGGACCCTGACCAAAATAGCGGAGGGGTACAGACTTCACCTACAGACTCTGCCCCCCTCCACAATGGTGTGGAAATATCCTACTCAGCCTCCTCTCACTGCTCTGTTGCTAGAAGAGGTCACCTCTCTGCTGTCAGGAAGTGCCATAGAGGAGGTCCCAATAGGGAGTGGGTTCCTACTCTCCATACATTCTCATGCCAAAGAAAACTGGAGAATACAGACCCATCCTGGACCTCAGAAACCTAAACAAATTTTTGTCCATGAGAAGTTCAAGATGGTCTCTCTAGGGACCCTCCTACCCTATCTCCAGAGTCAGGACTGACTCTGTTCTCTAGCTCTAAAGGAAGCATACACACATATCCTGATTCATCCAGACCACAGGAAATATCTGTGCGTCATGTTTCAAGAAAGTCATTATCAGTACAGGGTCCTGCCATTCGGACTCGCCTCTGTCCCAAGAGTCTTCACAAAATACATAGCGGTCATGGCTGCTTTTCTAAGATCTCTAGGGATATTTGTCTTCCCTTACTTAGACGATTGGTTCATAAAGGCAGGAACCTCCCAAGAGGTTCACCTGCCTCTCTCTCGTAACAGTGATCTCTGGGAACAGCAGGAATTTAATCTTCACATATGGGTGACGTTGGTACCGATGGAGCCCATGAGGGAACGCTCCCCAGCATCCAATAGGAAAGCTTTTGGGAGCATCCCACTGCATCTGCTTGCTGCCTGCCCGCCTTCCCAAATCTCCCTCCTCAGCTGAGTTTGTAGCTGAGAGAAAAGGAGACCAAAAGAAAATCTACAACTCCTAGGGGGGGGAGGGGGTTGTGAAGACTAAATTCCTGTTATTCCTGGAGATTACCTGTTACAGGTGAGTAACTACGCTATCTCTAGGAACAAGCAGGAATGTAGTCTTCACATATGAGACTCCCTAGCTCCCAGATGCCAGAGAAAATGACCCCAGAACTTGTAGGTTTGCCTCAGGGTAGGCTTCCAGAGGTCATGAATCCTTCATGGATGTCTGATATCATTTAATTCTGGGACAGAGGGTAGGAGTTGCCCTTAAGTCTGAAAGAGGTGTTGGAGAACAGCTTGACCAATCATGGCATCCTGGCGGGCGTCCTTGTCCAGACAATAATGAGCAGCAAAAGTAAAGGATGGAAGACCAAGTTGCTGCCTTGCAGATTTCGTCAATGGCTACAGAGTGTAGATTTGCCATCGGGATGACCATTAAATTCCCACCAATCGAGTGAAAATTAAAGTAACTATATGAATCTTTTTTTTGTTGTTTTTTTTGTCGGAAGTTATTGCCCTGAGAGATTTCTCCCTCTCGAAGCGTGACTTCCCTTTTAATTACTATTATGGTAACCAAACCACCGTATAAAATCAGTGAAGTAATCGCATTTGTATTTAACACTAAATGCTACAACACATACACCATTCAGAAAATTATCATTATGCAGATTTCAACGAACACAGCACTGCGTTTAGAGCCGCACTGCTCTTTCCGGCTCTGTCTCAACGCTTAAACATCTGCTTGTTATACTCATCTGAAAGATACGAATACTGTCCATTCTCACGGCTGTATTATCTAATTTCAGCTCGTTTGTTTGATAGTGTGGGACATATCCGACATTCTTTTAAACGGATCACTCCAAAATTGCTGTCAGACTTTCTCTAAGCTCAAAGCATAGTGGGAAAAAGTTTTATAAGCCTTCAGAATACCCGCCCTTCTGATGTCAGATCAAACTTAACCAGTCCTGCTCCAGATTCAAACCGTCAGGTTCCAAGCAACCAATCCGAAATATCCAATGTTGCTCCAACCATTGCAGTCGTTGCTCTCTATCACCCCCTCTAAGAGTTAAGGGAACGTGGTCAATAATTCGCCAATGGAAATCAGAAAATGAATGTTTAAACTCTACACAATGTTGTACCAGAGGGGCTGTAATTACTGAATTCCGAATTCGAGATGCATGTTCTTGCAGCCTAAGTTTTACTCTCCTAATGGTCCATCCAACGTAGACTTTAATACAGGGGCATTTAAGAATATAAACCACATAAGAAGAATAGCATGTAGTGGTCCATTTAGATGTCTGTTTTATAGCTGTATGAGGAATCAGCCATTCGCTACCTTCAATTGTCTGCTGACACATTATACACGAATGACCTTGTGAACATTTAAAATGTCCAAACAGAAGATCCTCTGATGATAATACTGATCGAGCCCTTGTATTATTTATCAAATTTCCAATATTCGGACCCCTGGTATAAGTCACACGTAACGGTTTTTTGAAAACAGGAGTGAAGGGATAAAACCTGCCAATGTTTTCTCAAAATAGCACTGATCTTGGAGCTATTTACCATATAAGGTAAAATTCCTGTAATGCAGTCATCCTCCATTCGTAGTGCAGGAGTTCTTAACCATTCTCTATGAGTGTACCGGGCCCTCATAAGGGCTTGTTTAACAATAGAAAACGGATAACCGCGTTGTAATAATCGTGATTGTAATTCTTGTGCATGATATTCATATTCTTGAATAGAGCTACAAATACGCCGAAGGCGAAGGAATTGTCCATATGGGAGACCCCGTTTTAAAGCAGGAGGGTGAAAACTGGAGTACAATAAAAGTGTGTTGCGCTGTACAGGTTTTCTGTATAAAGTAGAGTATAAACGTGAATCATATTTAAAGATTTTTACATCTAAAAATTCCAATTCTTCTATATGGTAGTGCAACGTGAAAGATAAATTTTGTTTTTGAATATTCAACCAAGCAATAAAGGCAGATAAAGCATCTTCAGTATCATTCCATAGAAAGAAAATATCGTCCAAAAATCTGACCCATAATCCTATGTTGGAGTACCATTGAGAGGGATAAATCACTTGCATTTCAAAATCAGCTAAATAAAGAGTAGCGATTGAAGGGGCTACCGTAGCACCCATAGCAACTCCATGAGTCTGATGGAAGAATTTCCCCTCAAATTGAAAAATTTTATTTGTCAAAACTAAAGACAACAGTTGATTAAAGAATTCTCTTGGTAAACGGGGGGGGGGGGGGGGGTAAAGATATCTCTAAATTCCTTATAACCCCTAAAGCCTCTTCCTGTGATATGTTAGTATATAGGGCTACCACATCAAGAGATACTAAAAACGTATCAGTAATAGGTTGTGACACTGAATCAAGTTTCTCTAAAAATTGAGAGGTATCTCGTATGTAGGAGAAAACCTGTTGGGCACAGGGTCTCAGAAATATATCACAGAATTGAGAAAGAGGTTCTAACATAGAACCTCTACAAGAGACAATGGGTCTCCCTGGGGGATCCAAAAGGGATTTATGTATTTTAGGCAGCGTATAAAAATAAGGAATTAAAGGAGATTTCGGTGTCAAAAAGTTAAATTCTTTCTTTGTCAACCATCCTCGATCTAGCCCCTCCTGTACTAAATTCTTAACACAAGCCCGTATTTCTAATGATGGATCTTCATTCAAAGGTTGATAAAAATTCATATCATTCAGTTGTATCTGAGCACTACTTAAATATTGATTAGTCGATTGGATCACAGTAGCTCCTCCTTTATCTGCTCTCTTAACCATAATAGATGTATTCTGATGCAACTCTTTCAGAGCGTGCCATTCAACTTTCGTCAAGTTGTTAGCTGTATTATACGTTCTATTATTGGCCGGAGCCAGCTCCATTTGATGGATATCCTGCAACACTAGTCTCTGAAACGTCAAAATAAATGAGTCTATTTCACCGCCAGGGATCCATTTCGATGGTAATTTGACAAGTGATGTATCAGGCATTAGAGGATTCACTGCACAAAATTGAATAACTCTTAATTTTCGAAATAATTTTTGTAGAGCAATGCGAACTTGAAATGGTTGATATTGAACTCTTGGGACGAATGATAGTCCTTTGTTTAACACCGATTCTTGAGCCTCAGTTAAAGGCGTACCTGAAATATTTATAACTGAGGTTTCGCTCGCAATCTGGTGACAGGACCTTGTATTTGATCCCTCACAAATTCTTGAGGGTCCTCCTCTCCTGTCTGCCAACCTCGTCGTCGGCCGCGACCACGTCTGCCCCGATGAAAAACCTGTTCTTGAAAAGTACCACCTCTTGTCTTACCACTCCTGCCTCTTCGAGAGCTCTCATAATCACCTGAACTCCCCTCTTCTGATTCTGCTTCAGAAGAAGTAGGGAAAGAAACCACTTTTTGTTGTGAAGTAACTTTTTTAGCCCAAGTAAATACTTGATCTAATTCATAATCCTTTTGATCTCGATTAAACTTTCTAATTTTTATAGATTTAATATACTCCCGAAACTGATCCAATTGGGTGGCCAGCTCAATTTTTTGAGTTTTAAAACATTCCTCAGTAAGTTGTAATTTCACTTGTGTCTCCATTACGGCAATATCCTGTTTTAATTTAAGTTGTTCTATATTGGAACGTTGGCTCAATAGTGCCACCAGATCTAGACTACACTTATTAAGGATACTGTTCCATTTAGCATGAAACTCCACATCATCCGCATAGAGTTTTGGGGGTTTCAACACCCTCAAACCTCTAGGACTCATAGTGGACTTCAAATACTGATTCATGGCTAGTTCATGCAGTTCCGTTCGGATCAATTTTTTGTTGAGCACTAACAGATCTTGAAACGAGGATGAATGTAGCATAGCTTGTGAATCATCAAACAAAGCCGGTTTCTTAATTAACTGTTGAATCTCCTCATCAGTAAAGGCAAAAACCGCTTGGTTGGCTTTAATGGTAGTATTCTCATCAGGCATTTGTTTACCGCTATCTTTTTCCATGCTTATTATCAGGGTTATTTCACTATAAACTAAATATTTATCCACCCTTCACTCTTCTGTTATAACCAATAAATTCCCACCAATCGAGTGAAAATTAAAGTAACTATATGAATCTTTTTTTTGTTGTTTTTTTGTCGGAAGTTATTGCCCTGAGAGATTTCTCCCTCTCGAAGCGTGACTTCCCTTTTAATTACTATTATGGTAACCAAACCACCGTATAAAATCAGTGAAGTAATCGCATTTGTATTTAACACTAAATGCTACAACACATACACCATTCAGAAAATTATCATTATGCAGATTTCAACGAACACAGCACTGCGTTTAGAGCCGCACTGCTCTTTCCGGCTCTGTCTCAACGCTTAAACATCTGCTTGTTATACTCATCTGAAAGATACGAATACTGTCCATTCTCACGGCTGTATTATCTAATTTCAGCTCGTTTGTTTGATAGTGTGGGACAGATCCGACATTCTTTTAAATGGATCACTCCGAAATTGCAGTCAGACTTTCTCTAAGCTCAAAGCATAGTGGGAAAAAGTTTTATAAGCCTTCAGAATACCCGCCCTTCTGATGTCAGATCAAACTTAACCAGTCCTGCTCCAGATTCAAACCGTCAGGTTCCAAGCAACCAATCCGAAATATCCAATGTTGCTCCAACCATTGCAGTCGTTGCTCTCTATCACCCCCTCTAAGAGTTAAGGGAACGTGGTCAATAATTCGCCAATGGAAATCAGAAAATGAATGTTTAAACTCTACACAATGTTGTACCAGAGGGGCTGTAATTACTGAATTCCGAATTCGAGATGCATGTTCTTGCAGCCTAAGTTTTACTCTCCTAATGGTCCGTCCAACGTAGACTTTAATACAGGGGCATATAAGAATATAAACCACATAAGAAGAATAGCATGTAGTGGTCCATTTAGATGTCTGTTTTATAGCTGTATGAGGAATCAGCCATTCGCTACCTTCAATTGTCTGCTGACACATTATACACAAATGACCTTGTGAACATTTAAAATGTCCAAACAGAAGATCCTCTGATGATAATACTGATCGAGCCCTTGTATTATTTATCAAATTTCCAATATTCGGACCCCTGGTATAAGTCACACGTAACTGTTTTTGAAAACAGGAGTGAAGGGATAAAACCTGCCAATGTTTTCTCAAAATAGCACTGATCTTGGAGCTATTTACCATATAAGGTAAAATTCCTGTAATGCAGTCATCCTCCATTCGTAGTGCAGGAGTTCTTAACCATTCTCTATGAGTGTACCGGGCCCTCATAAGGGCTAGTTTAACAATAGAAAACGGATAACCGCGTTGTAATATGGTAAATAGCTCCAAGATCAGTGCTATTTTGAGAAAACATTGGCAGGTTTTATCCCTTCACTCCTGTTTTCAAAAACCGAATCTGGAGCAGGACTGGTTAAGTTTGATCTGACATCAGAAGGGCGGGTATTCTGAAGGCTTATAAAACTTTTTCCCACTATGCTTTGAGCTTAGAGAAAGTCTGACTGCAATTTCGGAGTGATCCGTTTAAAAGAATGTCGGATCTGTCCCACACTATCAAACAAACGAGCTGAAATTAGATAATACAGCCGTGAGAATGGACAGTATTCGTATCTTTCAGATGAGTATAACAAGCAGATGTTTACGCGTTGAGACAGAGCCGGAAAGAGCAGTGCGGCTCTAAACGCAGTGCTGTGTTCGTTGAAATCTGCATAATGATAATTTTCTGAATGGTGTATGTGTTGTAGCATTTAGTGTTAAATACAAATGCGATCACTGATTTTATATGGTGGTTTGGTTACCATAATAGTAATTAAAAGGGAAGTCACGTTTTGAGAGGGAGAAATCTCTCAGGGCAATAACCTCCGACAAAAAAACAACAAAAAAAAAAGATTCATATAGTTACTTTAATTTTCACTCGATTGGTGGGAATTTATTGGTTATAACAGAAGAGTGAAGGGTGGATAAATATTTAGTTTATCGGGATGACCATGGCACAAACATTATGGGCAGTGAAATGACCTTCAAGGGATAGTCCTGCTTTACCATAAGCAAAATAGATGCAATCTGCTATCCATTTAGAAAGTATGCTTGGATACTGGCGACCTGAGGTGACTAGGATCAAAGAAGATGAATAACTGAGATGCCTTGCGGTGCTCTCGAGTCCTTAGATGATAAAATGCTAAGGCCCATTTGCAGTCAAGAGTAGGGTGGATTGCCTCTGCTCTAGATGTCTAGGAAAAAAGAAAGGAAGGTAAACTGACTGATTCAAATGAAATGGAAACACCACTTTTTGCAAGAAGTGAGGGTGAGTCCAAAGCACGACCTTATCATGGCGGAACCATGTGTAGGGTGGGTCTGTCACCAAAGCTTGAAGCTCACTAATGTGCCTAGCTGAAGTGAGGACAATAAGGAAGATGACCTTCTGTGTTAGAAACTTGAGTGAGGTCATGGCCAAGGGTTCAAAAGGCAGCTTGAGAAGTTGCCCTAGAATCACACTGAGATCCCACGCCACCAGTGGTGATCTGATAGGAGGTTTGGTTAGTAAAAGGCCTCTCATGAAGTGCGCTATGAGCGGCTGTGAGGAAATAGGCTGTCCATCCAAGGGATGATGAGAGGCTGCAATTGCACTTAAGTGAACTCTTACCAAGTTGGTCTTGAGCCCCGGATGAGGACAGTTGGAGAAGATACTGGAGGAGGGCCTCCACTGGAGCCAAACAGGGATTGAGATCCTTCTGGGAACACCAATGTGAAAATCTTCACCATTTGAACACATATGAACGTCTGGTGGATAGCTTCCTAGAGGCTAAGATGATCTCCTTTACCTCCTGAGTAAAGTTAAGATCTTGCAATGCAATGCTTTCAGCAGCCATGCTGTGAGGTGGAGAGACTGCGGATTGGGATGGAGCAGTGTCCCTTCCTCATGAGAGAGGAGATCTGGAGCAGATCCGAGATCTAGGGTTTGAATCTGAGACAGACAGCAGTAGAGAAAACCATGGTTGATTTGGCCAGCGTGAAGCTATGAGTATCATGCAGCCCATGTCCTCCTGGAGCTTGAAAAGCATCTTGGGAAGTAGGGGAATGGGAGGGAAGGCATACAGGAGTCCCCGACCTCTTGGGGATTTTGGTGGACCTCGGCTGCATTTGTTTGTACCCCAAAGATATAAGGATGACCTCACACTGCTCCAAACAGACTCAGACACTTAGAAGGAAATGAGATCTTTATTATGCCCAATCAGTTACAATCTTAGCCAAAAAGCAAAATGCAGCATTATTTTTCTTAGCAATACAGTGTGCCTGAGCCAGAGGGTGGAAGACAAAAACAATAGAAGCTGAATTACCAAGCAGACTTTCTGTGTGAATCGTGTTTGTTTCCCCTCCTCCATTGAATATCAATTGCTGTCCTTATATACATAATTTTAGCTTGTCACCTAGCTGCGGTTGGGATTTATTTACTGTACTATATTCTTATTGGTTGATCTAGCTCTGTTTCCTGTGCAAGCACTTTCAGACTTCTGCAAATGACTGGAGTTTATGTTATCACTTCCCTACCAGCTTCTCTTTACTTTGTTTCTACACCCCCCCCCCCATTTCCCTCCCCCTGTCTAGTTTGTGGTGGGCTTATTTCCTGTTTCTATTTGTCCTGTACCTAACCTACTGCCAGGAGGGTTTTTTTTCTGCAATTCTCTGCAAGCAGTCTGTGCTCTGAAATCTGCCCAGCAACAAAACAATGGTCACATTTAGTTAGGCTTTTGCTACAGGTCTACTTTTGGTCACTCTGTTAGGCCACAGGATTGCTTCTGGATATGGTAGGAAGTGGGCTTCAATCCGCTTTTCCCAACATTCCCCCCTAAAGCCCACTTCATTCAGTACCTTAGTGCCAGCAGCTGAAAGCCTTCTGGAATTACAGGACCATCATAAGAGGCAGGGTAATGCAGGTTAGGAAGGAGAGCAGTATATCTGGCAGAACTGCCTAATGGAGTGAGAATCATTGTGGTAGTGGATGCATGAGTTAAACATTTACAGCAGCAACCAATGATAAAAGAGAAGAGACAGCAGCCAAAGACGACAGCAATCTCCAAACTGAGAGCAGCCATAAGGCAGCCACATAAGCCAGAGCCAAGGCCAGAGAACCAGGAAATAAAAGTGCCCCATCAAGCACCTGCCTGAATACCACCCTTAAGTCAGAGATGTCCAATTTAGCCATATTAACCATATGTTGCATAGCATTTTTGATAAAGACAGTATGATTCGCAATAACTGTACAATAATTGTTTCATTTATATAAGTGCACACACCTGCTTGGACTGCTAACATTAAATCTGAAGCACACTATGTTCTCTAGGAAAGAGTCAAAAACCAAGAGCAGATTGAGTCTGCGGAGCTAGTTGAGTCTTAGGAGCCTGTGGCTTCTTCTATTGTTTGGGAGTCTGTTGCCTCTTCTGAGCACCCTGAGGTTGGTATTGAGAAGCAGAGGTGTAAGAAGGGTAAAACCTATTTTTCTTATTAAAGAAAGTTTTCTTTGCAGCTGCTTTCTTCTTAGTAGGGTTAACAGTGGTCCTAGAAAGCCTATTTAAAATGGCTTTCTCAGATTCTAGCTGAGAAGGTTCATTCCATTCCTTGCCAAAAGGGTTTTCACTTGTGCAAGGAATATTACCCAACTTGTCTTCAACCCATTGTTCAAGATCTGATGCCTGGAGCCAAGCAATCCTGCATGCACCAATGCAGATTGATGAGGCTCTACTGGTGCACTCAAAGCAGTCAAAATTTGCTCTATTGACAAACCTTGAGACGTTCTGGATATGTCTGACCAGGGTGAGATAATCAGCTCTCTTATCAGGGAGAAGAGGGGACATTGACTCAAGATCCCTAGTAACCTCTTAGAGGAACATACCCATATAGAGTATGTATGAGCTTATTATTGCTGAGAGCATGGAAGCCTGAAAACACTGACGCCCAAAAGCAGAGGGTTCTCTATTCTCTACCCAGAGGGCTAGAAGAATGTATCATAGAACTTTTAATTTGACGCATCACTGATTTTACTACCATTGAGTGGTGTAGCAGCTGCATCTTTTGGAAGCCAGGACACTTTGGTACTCACTGCATGGTATCAAGTCGTCAAGTACGCGGAGAAATAGTAAGGGGCACTTCCCACACCCGGAGCATAAGATCATGGAGAATATGGTGAACTGGAAGTGTGGCCGCCTCTTTAGGAGCCGTAAGGTACTGGAGAATCTCCAATTCCTCTGCTCTGGGTTCTTTCTCTGACATCACTGTTATGGAAAGGCCCCTCGCTAGATATTGAATAAATTCTTGAAAAGACATATCCTCGGAGGGGACATGCGCCATTCCAGAGAAGGAGAAGGGTCCTCTGGTAGACTTTGAAGTCTTTGGGTATCAATCGATTCATCATCGGAAGAATCTGAATCGGAAGACTCAAAGTATCAGCGTGAACGATGTCCGTGCTCCCTAAAGTGTGATACCAATTAAAGTCTGTATCAGAGCAAGGAATCTGCCTGAACGAACCCCCAGTACTGGGAATGGACTCAAGGGCAAGCATGTGCAGTAGCACATCAAGCGGCATATAACCCGTTGCAGTTTGCATTGGTACCGTAGATGGTGCTGGTGTCGGCGGTACTGCTGGTAAAGATTTGACCGGAATGGAAGCTGCTAAGCTCCACTCAATGGCCAGGGCATGCTGATACATACAGCCCACTGATTCTTGGGTATGGGTACCTGAGATGCGGACTACTGTCCCAGAGCATGGCATCAGGAGCGCTCCAGAGGTGGAGGCTTCAGGAGCATCCTGGAACCCCTCAATGGCTTTGGAGGGAAGGTCCTACTGCAGGGCTTGTTTGGCTGGCCGATCCACCTCAAGGGCAACGCCCAAGGCATCTCGATGCTTTGAAAGAGATCTATCCTTGGGGGGACAGCTTGTCTTCGAAGAAGACTTATGCTTCGATACCCGAGATCCATGAGAGGAAGATAATGCCCTTGATGATGTCGATGCCAAAGAAATCACATCTGAGGCAAAGAGTGTACCTAACTTCGCAGCTCAATTCTGTAGGCCTCTGTTTGACACTCTAATGGCTGGTGGTCGGGACCAATGCATTTGAGACACCAGTTGTGGGTGTTGGTAGCCAAGATGGTACCGCCACACTTAGAACATTTCTTAAAACCACTACTGGTTTCTCCATGGTGTCAGTAGACAAAATGGTAGGCTTAAGGCCTAAAATGGCGTTGATATGCCAAAAGAAAAATGTGACTTTTTTTTTTTTACAGGAAAGAAAGAAAGGAAAAGACTGACTGAGAATCAGTTCTGGCGTCGATGGGAAGGCAGACCCAAACCACAAAAAAAACAAAAAAGAAATAGAATTAAGAAATTTTCTGCTGGCTCCATGGAAAACGAAGAATTGAGGAGGGAGAGAGTTGGGAAGGCAGAAACGCAGGCACAGCGGGATGCTCCCAAAAGCTTTCCTTTTGGATGCTGGGGAGATTTCCTGTGTGGGCTCCATCGGTACCGATGTCACCTATATGTGAAGACTACATTCCTGCTTGTTCCTAGTGATACAATCTTTCCCTATATGTGCAAGACGTTTAAGCCACCCCAGACCAGATGTAGAGATACCAGTGCTCCTGCTGGTTATGTAATCTTCTATGCGTTTCTCTGCATCAGGCGCAGACCTTTATTAGCATGCCATTTTAATACACACATCTCATTTGCATATTATTTAAATATGTTTGGTGTTGCTCTGTGTGCATGCTTTTCCTTTGCTGTTTACGCACGCATCAATCTCTTTTCTGCATTTGGCATGGCAGAACTTGTGTATATAAGTTGTGTTATCTGCGCACAAAGGACGCGTTAGTCTTTCTGCATTGGCCCATATGTGCATTAATGGCATTAGCGCACTTTAGTAACTATCTGTAAACAGTTGTCCTCCACGTCAGTAGCTATGCATTCATTCCATTTTTTCATACATACTGTATAAAACCAAATTCTAAAGCAACAGTTTGGGAAGCTCATGTGCAAATGCAGCTCTTTTGCTGGTCTTAAGGTTATTACAACCTACTAAGAGACTGCAGTTTTCTGCAAGACGAAAGTGACTACCATAAACTCTAACCCATGTGAGAGCCAGAGGAGAAAAGGTTAACACAGTAACACAAAACAAAAAGTCATTGAAATGTCTGAATGCTGGAATTGTACTGAGATGCGTACGTGATGCTTTCAGAGGTATGTGACATCATATGGAAAAGATGTGAAGACACCACTTATCAGTAAGTGGTAGATAGAGAGAGGATAAAGAGGTACTTATGAGATATAAACATGCCAGCTTTGCATGAAGAAGAACAAATGGCCCCCAGTATAGTTTTCAGAACACAGGGAGTTAGAGAATTATTTCTCGGGAACTGAGGGGTGAGAGAGAACCAAGCAAAAAGAACTGAGTGAGGGCAGCAAGAGGTCAGATAACAATATAAATCTGATAAGACCCAAGCTGATAATTGCAGGCATGGACTTGAGAGAAGGGTCAATGTAGAGGAGTGCAGACATGAGTAGAATAACATGGCAAATCACACAAGTGGGGGGCCCTAGATAGCTGGAACAAGAAAGCTAATTAGAGAAGAATGCCACAGATAAGTAATGGTCCTGAGCAAGGGTATATAATGTGACAGGATCAGATACATGATAAATTCATCTCCTGCGCAGTGAAGGCTGTGTGGGGTATGGATTCTCTGGCTTCCCTATGGCCCCAGTATCCCTGCTGTCATGTCAAAGTTTTGTGTGTGTGCTAGTTAGTCTTGTGTAAATTGTTCTAGTGTCATATATGTCACATTAATTTCTTTTGTCCAGATGCCTGTCATACATTCTCTCACTCACTTTTAACAGTACATCCCTCTGTCCTGTTTGTTATTTCTGAGTCAGGAAGTAAGACAGAATCATGCAGGCAGAACCAGACGTTGCTTGTAGCTGTTTAGAGATCTGCACTCAGATAGGAAAAGAATGACTCTGTTTGCTGTGAGAAGTGGCACATCTGTATGGACTGCTTTATCCTGTTCTTAATCTTTTTGTTTCTATAAGACAGGGAATAATAAAAGGATCCTTTTGCAGAGAAAAGTCTGTGAGATAGTAATTACCATGTAAAAGCATACTGTCCTGTATGAGGTGTGGTCTATTGAGAGGGAAGTGTAAGTCTCCCTGTGTGTTTCTTTCCTTCAGAAGTGATATGTCCTCTGAGTGTTTTTGTTTCCCTTTTGGACGGAGGAAGGTGTTTGCTTGGGAGCTGTTTGGCCCACAGTCCAGTGGATCCTTCGCCCCGTACACCCACAAAGTTTTAAAAACTAGGAATGTGCATAGGGCAAACATTTTTGGTTTGTTTTTGGTTGGTTTGAGCTTTCTTCTCAATTTTTGGATTTTTTTTTTTTTTGGTTCATGTCACATGGTCATTTTAAAAATAATTACCACACACTAATTGGCTTAAGGGCATGTTTACTAAAGTGTGGTAAGTTTTTGTACTTACCATGTGTTAGAAATACAAAGGCTGTGCGCTATTGGGGGCATGGCCAGCATATGCCCTACAATAACCACACTGAAAAGTTCCTTAAGACATGTTAACTTCAAGAGGAGGTGTTAGCTGTACCTGCATGAACTGGAAAATTGGCAGTTAGCACTCGGTAAGTACTGCACGCTAACCATAATGTACAGCCCACACTCACTCTCCCCCATAAACTATCCAGTCTCCATCCTATTATGCACTAAGTAGTTAGCATGGGATTTTTACCATGCAAGCTGCTTTTAGCACATAATAACCATTATGGCGGCAAACTTTAATATTGGAGTGATTCGCCATCAGATCCATTTTGAGGCGACCCCAGAGGCATAGAATCAACTGAAAAGCCTCCTGACTCAAATCCAGAAAGTCCTGGCTGATGAAGTTCACCCTGGCAATGAGCTCAGCCATCAAGATTAGGACGTTCTTCTCTGCGCAGGCAAACAGGAGAGCCATCTCCAGTGCTACCCCAGCACTCACTGGCAAAAGCCAACTCTGTGGCGTTGTCTGAAAACACTCGAACCGCCCGGCCCTCAATCAGAGGTCAGAAACAAAGAACAGCCAACCTGATGGCCCTCACCCTCAAGGCAGTTGATGGATGAGACTACTTCCCTGTAGTTCCAATGGCCCTAGGTTGTATAGTCTTGGCAACAGGCTCCCCAGCCCAAGCAACTAGCATCCGTCATCAGGGGGATCCATGAGAAATCGTTCAGTGGCACGCCTTTCCTCAAACAAAAAGACTACTGCCACCACTGCAAGCTGGACTTCACCATCAATGGGAGTGGGACCCTGTGCTCGAACACCTGGGAAGTCAGGACCACCGAGTCAACAAGAGCCACTGGAGCAGTTGCATATGAGCACATGCCCATGACACCATCTTTATGGTCGCCACCATCAATCTGAGGAGCTGAAGAGAATGGAAGCTTGCTGCACACAGAACTTTGATGTTCTCTTCTAGCAAGAAAACTCTGCCCACTTGAGAGTCAAAATGTGCTCCCAGAAACTCCAGGGACTAAGAAGGTCACAGCTAGCACTTCCACAACTGATCACCCAGCTGAGGCTTTTAAAGAAGGACACAGATCCCTTGGCACCACAGACACCACCACCATGACCTAGGAGAACATCTTCGAGGAGGTGGAATGCCCAAAAGGGAAGGTAGAAAACTGATAGCGAAAGCCAAGTATGGCAGCACGCAGATACAGTACTTTGCTGATCTGCCTGGATCAAGATATTAATATATTCCTCAGCCAGATACAGAGAAGCCAAGAATTCCCCTTGGCACACTGCTTGAATCATGGAGTGCAAGGATTCCATCTGGAAGTGCAGGACACACAAATGCTCGTTGACCCCCTTGAGGTTCAGAATGAGCCGGAAGGAACCATCCTTTTGGGTACCATGAAATAGATGGAGCATCTGCTTCAGCCCCACTTGTCTGGTGGGAAGGGCATCTACCACTTTTAGGCACAGTAACTTGTCCAAGATGATCCGGCCTTTATGATCGCAGATTCACAAAGGGAGATGATGAAGGCATCCAGAATCGACTCTTTGCATTCCAGGAAATAGCCCAACTAAATGGTGTCTAGCACTTAGCGATCCTTGGCAACCCAGGCCCATTCTTTGAAAGAAAAGGCAAAGCCTGTCTCCAACTGGAAGAACCAGGGAATGGGCCCCAAAATCTTCATTGTGCAGCCCAGGAGCATTCTCTGGAAGGGACTGTGTCCCTGGGCCCATGCGCTCCAAAAAAGGACTGAGAATGAGCCCAAAGTTCAGAAGCAGAGTGGAAGAAAGGTTTTCTGGTCGGTAGCTATGAGAGTCTTGAGGCCCCCAGAAATCCGGCCAGCACGCCCTCGGTGGATTGGCAAAGGCTGACAAGAAGGGGCACCAGCCTGCTTCATAGGCCCCTTGGACCCGTCTTCCAGAAGGTGGTAGATTTTGTCTCACTGGGTACTTCATCAGCTTCTCCAAATTGACTCCAAACAGAAGTTTTCCCTTAAAACCAGTTGGGCCAACCAGGCTTTGGAAGATGTAGCCACTGTCAGAACCAAATCCAATGCTGTGACACTGTCATCAAGGCACCATTTGCAGCCACCAAACGCATCAGGTCATACATGGCATTAGAAAGGAAGTCCATGGAGGAAGTGATGTCAGCCCAGCCGATGGATGGCTGAGGCCGGAGCTCCACTGTCGCACCCACACAAAGCTTATCAAAAAGTGGCTCCCGTAAGCCCACACCCTGACAACGAGCACCTGACTGTGCAGGGAAATAGCCGTGACTCTAAAAATATGAGCTGAAGCAGGAAAAATGCTGATTTAAAAGAATTTGCCTACCAGGCAGTTTGGGGTGACAAGAGGGAACAGGCAAAGATGACAGCAAAATTTGGAGTGGGAACATCAGTAGGAGAAGGATCCGAGTCCAAAAATATGCTGGAGGAGGGCGCAGAGTTGCCGCTGACAAGAGCGGATTTGAAAGGCTGGCTGCTCTAAATAAAAAAAAGATCTGTGTGAAGTAAAGGAGGAAATCAGTGGACTGGTCAAAAAACTCTGCCACAAGGTTACTGAGCTAGGTCTTTGAGGTTCAGGACACTGAAGAGAGTTTTGAAAGCCTACAGAGTGAGACAGATTGCTTATGCCATTTGGTGCAGGCAAAGGATTCAGACAAAGAGAGTCTGGCTCTTAAGGTAGAAGAGCTTGAAAACTGTATGAGGAGAAATAATGTCCAAATTTGAGGTGTCCCTGACCAACCAGAGTATGGCGATGCTCCAAATGTGGCAACAGAGATCTGTACTGCCATTCTACAGGAGGTCAATGATCAGCCTGGAGAGCTAGAGATTAAAATTGAACAGGATTACAGAACATTTGGCCCTCCCAATGAGAAACAACCAAGGGACATAATACTTTGTATGCATGAGTTTGTCATTAAGACGGAATCATGCAGAAAATGAGATCCACATCAGCTGGAGGGGGCACCAAGTGTCTGTGTTTAATGATTTGGCCTCAGCTACGATGGTAAGCTGAAAGCTATTTCACCAGATTATGAGCCGCCTACAGAAGTGCCAATTCAGATACCGGTGGATGTTTCCGATGGGATTAGCTTTCACAGTAAATGGGGTCACCTGTCAGATGCTGACACCGAAAGCAGTGCTCCTGCAACTGCAGGGACTGGGTATTGGGGATATCACACAGCCGGAGTCAGACAGTGAGGAGGTGACCATGAAGAAACAATTTTGGCAGAAGGTACAGCATCGAGTGGGCAAGTCGAGAAAGAGGGATAAACTAACGAGGAAAATCCCAACGAGGAAAATTATATATAATAGTGGAAGTATTACGCTTTAGAGTATGGCGAATGGTCAGAGAGAGACTGAGGATTCTTCTTCTTAGAGACTCATTATTTCAAAAGAAGTTCCATGGTTTGAGACATTGTGAATGGCTTCATTACTGATGTTAAGATCCTAAGTTTGTCCATGTCCGGTATTGTTTAGGGATTTAACTATGTTACAGGGGGTCTGCGGGATGGGGATATGAGGGGGAATGTGGAGGGGGGGCAAAGGGTTTGCTAGTGTTGATGGAAAGCTGAGGATGATGAATGGGGTGTTTGTATGTTTGGTGTGGAGGATGAAGGGCTTTTCAAATAAAATAAAGAAATATGGGAAGAAATATGAGGGTTGGGGCTGGGTGGGTGAGCGGGGGGGGGTCATAAGAGAGTAAGTGGGGGGGGGGAAGGGGTCACTACTCCATGGTGCGGGACACCCAGGAAGGGATGTTGGTTGGGGGGGGACAAATGTTGAAGGGGTTGGGGGGGAGGGCAAGGCGGTGGAGGAGGCTCAGGGCGTCAGGTTAAACATTGCTCATGAGGCGGGATGACTTTGTGAAGAGGTGTCAGTGTCTCTCTCTCAATGTAAAAGGTCTGAGTTCCTGGAGGAAACGTAACAAGGAGTGGAGAGAGGCGAAGCGGTGGAAAGCCGATGTGATGTTCCTCCAGAAGACCCATCTAAGAAGTGGACAGGCCTATTTGCTGGCTAACAAATCTTATCCAGAGGTATACCTGGCCGGGGGGAAGGAAGCACCCAAAAAGGGAAAAGTGGGAATATTGATATCCTCAGGTCACCAGGTATGAGAACAGAGGAAAGTTAGGGAAGAGGGGAGATTCCTAGCACTAGAAGTGGTTTTAGATGGAATTAGGTTGATTCCAGTAATTAGGTTGATTCCAGTAAATATCCAGTAAATATAGAAACTCTGCTCACCACCCTCACCAACACCCTGAATAGTGGAATTGACAACGCAGAAAATGGTTTCGCCCTCATCTTCCTGGATATCTCAGCTGCCTTCGATTCCGTCAACCACAACCAGCTACTCACCCGCCTCCTGGAAAAGGGCATCCACGGCCTTGCCTGGGAGTGGTGTAAATCTTACCTAGCTGATCGCTGGCAACATGTCCGGGTTGGTTCTAAAACTTCGGCTCCATTCCACCAACAACAAGGTGTCCCACAAGGTTCCTCCCTATCGGCTCTGCTGTTCAATATCTATATGCAGCCGATATGCAACATCATCCGATCTTTCAATATTTCTACCCTAATCTACGCCGATGATGTTTTGCTATTCACCCCGTTCAAAGTCAAACACCCGGAATTCACCAACCTTGTCAACTGCTTCAACGCAATCACAGACTGGCTAACCACCCAAAACCTCCGCATTAATTTCAAGAAAACAGAGGTTCTTTTCATTTCAAGGAACAAAAGCTTCTCTCCTCCCTCCTTCCTAAGAGTAAGAGACGCGGAGCTTCCAATCTGTAACGCCATACGCTATCTCGGCATTACCCTGGACCAGCATCTCGATTTCAAGGAACACATAAAAAACATCACCAGGTCCATCTACAACAAAATTAGAACACTGAGACATCTCAAGCCGATGCTACCTGCTGATGACTTCCGAACCATCTTCCAGGCCCTCATACTACCACATTTAGCTTACGCAAACTTAATCTTGTATGGCCTACCAAAGACCACTCTCAATCCTCTCCAACAAGCTATGAACGCTGCCGCCCGTGTCCTCTGTGGTCTAGCCAGATCAGACCATATCACACCAATACTTAAGGATCTCCATTGGTTACCGGTATACTCCAGACTAACATATAAGATTCTTCTAATAACATTCAAGATTTTCAAAAACATCGCTCCCAATTCTCTCAAGGAACTCATCACCCCCACTCCAACAACCAGATCCAGAAGGACAGCAACAGACAACACTCTGATTATCCCGAAAGACTCCATAAAGTGCTCACAGACAACCAGGAAAAGAACCTTTGCACACTACGCACCAAAATGTTGGAACGACCTCCCTCCAGAAATCAGAGCGATCCGAGACCTTATACAATTCCGAAAAGCAATAAAACACCACCTCTTTCTGCTCCATTTCTCTCAAACTGCTCCCTCGACTCTAAGAATCCTTCCCCCGTCCCCTACCAGAGCTCCCTACACAACATAACTCTCAAGCCCCAAGTAGTCTCCCACCAGCCACAACCCATCCTAAATACTTTCAGTTCTTGTAGCATCTATTAAGCCATATCATTATGTATATAGTTACATATATTCTGCATCTAGCCTGATATATGTCAATATGTAAATAGTTACCCATGTTTTCCAAGTTATACTCCCTGTTATAATGTAAACTCAATTAGTCTTCTCTGATCTGAGTATTCTTTGTTAAATGTAAACCGCACTGATAACAAATAGTGCGGTATATAAGAATTGTTAAATAAATAAATAAAATCTATGCCTCGAACACACACCAAGGGAACTTTTTTGAGAGACTGAGCAAGCAATTACAACAGTTCTGCGGGGTATCCATGATATCAGGGGGAGATTTTAATATTACTAGGGACCCACAATTAGATAACTTCAAGGGGGAGGGGAAGGGACCAGAGCACATTGGAAAAAGATGGAGAAATTGACAGTCTCTCCATTTAGTAGAAAGCTGGTGAGTAAGGGAGAGTAGGCGGCAAGCCTATACTTTTTTCTCACACCCACATCAAAGTTACAGCCAGCTGGATATGTTCTGATTGGATTGTACATGGGCTGTGCAGATTGAAAGTGTTGAGATAACAGAGATTACCGGTCTGATCATGTCCCTATTGGTTGCAGCTATACTGGGGGACTAAAAATCCAGGTTTCTGCACTTCTGGTGACTAAATGATTCTCTCCTGGATAAGGACAAAATAGTGGTCAAAACTGAGCAGGCAACTGAGAAGTACTATGAACATAATGGCTCTGTAGATGGCCAGGGTGGTGTACTTTGGGATGGCTTAAAGGTAGTGGTTAGGAGTGTTCTGTTATCGGAAGCTGCATACCACAGGAAAATACATAGCCAGGTGGAGGAAGCCCTCCGCTCTGAACTACGCACCCTAGAGGAAAGTCATGCAAGTTTAGGGGGCACAGAGAGGGAAGCACAAATGCAATTCCTCTGGCTAAAGTTTCACAATGTGTTTTCCAGGGACGTGGCATTTAAATTACAGCTATTAAGACAAATGTATTTTGAATGGGGGAATAAAGTGGGCAAGCTCTTGGCTTCTAAACTGAAAGCTTGGTTATGGCAATCTCAAGTGTTGCGCTTGCAGGGGGAGTATTGCGATAGGAGGAGGAGGAGGAGTTTCAAGAAATTTTTAGGAGCTACTACCAAGAACTCTATTGTAGTGAGCAAAGTGTAGAAGAGGAAATAGATTACTTACTATCCTGTACGATGGAGGTTTTACTATAAGATGCAGCAAAGTCATTGGATGATTTGATCATGTTGGAGGAAGTCCATAGAGTAATCAAGAGCATGAGAAGTGGTAGGGCACCGTGACTGGATAGTTATGCTGTGCATTTCTTCAAAAAGTTCCAGATCCCTCTGGCTGAGAAGTTGGTGGAAGCTTTAAATGATGTGTTACAGGAGGGGAGAGTACCTGACTCAATGTATATTGCAGGGATTACGGTAATACCCAAACTTGGGAAAGACAAGACAGTTTGTGGATTGTATTGTCCTATATCCTTGATTAATATTGATGCTAAGATTCTGGCGAAGATACTGGCCAATCGCCTACAAAGGGTAATAGGCAAGGTAGTCCGAGATGACCATTCAGGCTTTATCCCAGGCTGACAAGCCAGGGACAATGTGAGGAAGTTGCGCAATCTTATATGGAAAGCGAGACAGGAGAAGATTTGATTCTGGTAGACGTGGATGCTGAAAAAGCATTCCATAGAGTGGAGTGGGTTTTTATGATTCGAGTCCTGGAAAGAGTGGGTATAGGGCAGAGGTTTATTAACTGAATGAGAGTGCTATGTGCAGACCCCTGGGTTCGGGTACAACTGAATGGTGGTTATTCAGGGGAGTTTAAACTTGGCAGAGGAACATGACAGGGATGCCCACTATCCCCACTGCTCTTTGCCTTAGTCATTGAACTGCTGGCGGAAAGGATCTGAGCAAATTGTGATGTTATGGGGTAAGGGTGGGGGAGTGTGAGTTTAAGATAGGGTTATTCACTGATGATGTGATATATATATATGCTGACATGACTGAGGATTTCATTGCCCAACCTTCTTTGAGAGATCGAAGTGTACAGTCGGCTCTCAGGATATAAGATGAAAATGAAAACGGAGATCCTAAAGATATGTCTCTCGGAGAGGATAGAGGAATGTTTATGTCAAGTTTTCCTATTTAAATGAGCCAAGGGAGCAATCAGATATCTGGGGGTACAAGTGGATGCATGGTGGAAGGAGCTTTTTACTCTCAACCATGAGAGACCGTGGGTAGCAATCAAGGGTGATATGGAGTGTTGGGACAGGCTGACCTTGTCCTGAATGAGAAGAGTTGCCACACTTAAGATGAATGTCCTCCCCAGGCTTTTGTTTCTTTTCACGATTCTTCCAATCATGATTGCGGACAAGATTTTACAGAGCTGGCAAAAGAGTGTTTGATTTCATTTAGAGAAGGAGGCCCCTGAGGGTTGTCTGGGAGGTAATGATGCGGAACCCCCAGCAGGGGGGCTTGGGAGCCCCAAATCTGAGGGCATACTATGTGAGCATCATGTTAAGTGACCTGATTGAGTGGGCTAAGGGTCCAGGAGACAAACAGTAGGTATATGTTGAACAGGAGTTGGGGGCTTCTTCCTCTAAGCCAGGTCATCTGGCTTACAGAGGTGCCCTGGATTGGGGGGGGGGGGGGAGAAAGTTCTTCCCCTGCATGTGCAACACCATACAGGTGTGGAAGAGATACAGAATGAGCCTTGTGGGAAGGGGTGTGCTATTCCAATATACCCCTATTCTATTTAATCTGGAGTTAACCTCAGGCATGATGAATGTAGCATTCAGGGAGTGGCAGAGAAAGGGACTGACCCGGGTGGGTCAATTGTTGAGGACAGGGGAGGATGACTTTGAGTTATGTAGATTTAAAGTCCTGATATAGGTTGGGAGAGGGACAAGAGCTAGGGAGGGGGGGCAGGGGGCAGACCTTGATCAGTCCCCAAAGTAAGTTTGAATGTGTTTACGACTTGAGAGGGCTCACATGGGCTCATCTCAATGTTATACAAAACTATATGGGATACTAGCAAAGAAGAGGTGGGATGGTGTACCAAGTGGGAGATGAATCTAGGGGGGGGGGGGCGGCCTGACAGATCAAGAGTGGGCAGATATTTATGATCAGACCAGGAAACTCTTGCGTGCCTCCTCGATAGTGGAGCATGGATATAAGGTGCTATACCACATGTACTGGGATCCTAAAAGAATGAGATAATGGAAGGAGGGTGATGGGATATGTTGGAGGGTGTGTGGGCAGGTGAGGAGCTTCTTCCACATGTAGTGGACTTGCCCAGTTGTGGGAATATACTGGAGAAGGCGGTGGAGATGGGAGGAAGTGGTGGGGATCCTGATCCTAAGGCATACCCTTTAAACACAGTAATGCCAGGGGTGGAAGAGAGAGCAAAAGTGCCTGCATGGATGCGTGTGCTAGCAGCGAGAATGGCTCTGGCTAAACACTGGAGGGAGCAACGGGTGCCTGTTTTGAACGAAGTTAAACACCATCTGGAATGGATATATTACATAACTAAGGAAGCTGCTAGATGAAAGTGTGACAAAAATGCTTCCATGAGCTGTGAAGAGTGTATGAGCAATGGAAGTGAATCCCGAGAGATTGAAGAGAATGTGCCCTGGGAGGATGGAGTTCAATCACATTCGGATAAATGATGAGAGGGTGTATCCAACAAGGTGTTTTTGAGGAGTTGTAATCTGGTATGTGTATTTAAGTGATCAAAGGGAGCAAGGGAATGAGGGGAGGATAATGATGCAATGTGATATTCATGCTTTTTGGTTGTTTTATGGAAAACTTCAATAAAAGTCAAATTAAAAAAAAAAAAGAAAGGAAGTCCATAGCTGACTCCAAAAGAGGAGTAGTATCATCTGACAGAAGAGATTGAATCCACCAGAGCAGGGCTTGAAATGTCAGGCTGGTACATACACCACTAGCTGCAGAATAGCCGCCGCCATGGCAAAACTGGCTCCTCAACCATGAATCCACTGTACAGTTCAAAAAATCCTTTAAAACCGATGTTCCTTCCACAGGAATGGTAGTCCATCTGGCAACTGCTGGGCCCTGGCATCCACCTTGGGAATGCCAATCCATTCAAAGCACTCCTCCTCCGGGAGAGCAGAGATCTTACACATCCTTAACCCTTTTGGCAGAGAATCAAGAGAATCCCACTCCGACCAGATCATATCCTTGATCACATCCAGAAGTGGGAAGACCATAGTGATTTTTGCACCCCTTGAAGGAGCGGTTGTACCTTCGGCTCCTGCTCCACGCCGGAAGCATCTGTCAAGTTCAAGGCGGATGAGACCCTAGCAAACAACACTTCCAGCTCCTCCTTCCAGAATAGATGGATCACACCAGCATCCTCACAATCTTCTGAAGGAGAGAGTACTTCTACATCCATGTCAGAGCCTAGTACTGAGCCACCTGAATCCAAGTCATAGTCAAAATCTTGGACAGCTCCCAGCTGTTCCCCTTCTCCAGGGAGTGCCCCATGCCAGGAACACTTAGTCAAAGGCAATCAAATAAGGCTTCCATTCTCCACCTGCCCCACACGAGACTGTGCCTGGGGGCACCCAGAGGCTGCAGGGTCTGAATTTCCATGACAAAAAGACCAGGTCTGCCGTAAAAAAAAGAAAGAATTCTGGAGAGGACAATATGGAGTCCAGAAGCTCTCCTCTCAGAAATGACCCCCCCCCCCAACACCAGGGGGCACAACTGCCACAGACCCCCTAAAGGACGTTAAGCGACTCACAAGCACAGTTGCTGGATCCTCCAGCTAGCTGGATATCTTTACCCATAACGCCATCCGTCACTTCCTGGGCTCTGAGGCAAGCAAGGCTGGACAAATCGCATCCCCCAGCTGAATGAGAGGGAGCAGGCCCTCCAGGGATGACTCAGAAACTGCCATGCAAGAAGAGCAGAGTCTAGAATCTGGACATGAGGCCTCTTGTTTGCCACAGGTCAAATGTTTCCTGGAAGAAGATATAGAAAGTTAAGGCAAATATCACAACAGCATGTGCTAAGGCTGCGGCGACCCGAAGGCATGCATTAACTGCGCTTTTACTGCAATGTGCATTACAGGCGCTAGGGTAGGAGCACGCATACAAACCACGCAACGTCTAGGTGCACTAAAGGAGAAAACACTACTAACGCATGCAGAAAATGGCAGGAACCCTCACACTGTGCCAATGGTCATCAGCTGTCTACCCCCAACTATGTCCCACACTTATGGAATCGGGAGCCCCCAACAAGGACAATGATGAGGTCAAGCCTTGGTACCCACTCCTTAAGAGCCCCACACAGAGGAACCAGGGTGGGCTCAGCTCTACTCCTATGATACTGTTTCACTGGCTTTATATTTAAAGTGGCTGGCAGACAGATCCCTGCTAGAGCCTTCTGCAATCTTCGGTAGAGAGCAGGGGTGGAGGGAGGGGGCGTTGAGGTTATGTGAGGCTGCTGCACTCTTTCGGATCCTTCCGATTTGTGGTTGCTCGAGAGGCTCTTATGATAAGAGTGTGAAGCTGAACCAATTTTCCCTCCTCCTATGGCTACCAAAAAGATCAGTCTAGTAAAGCATCCCATGTCATGCTCAAATGAGAGAATCACCCTCAACAAGTGTTTAATCAATATTTTCCTCTCAATCCTCATATTTTCTTCAGAGAAGAGAAAATCCATCCACTATCTGCTGGAGACAAAGAAATACTGAAGAGACCTCTGGTGGCTGAGGTGAATAGAGGCATGGGAGTGATGTCATTGAAACCTGGGTGTTTCATTGGTTCTTTGTCTCCACCAATCTGCTGGTAAAGCAACACAACCCATTTGTCTAGCAGGACAATATGTAACAGTGCTTTTAAGGTTAAAGGATGGAGAAATGGAGACCAAGGGGGGAGGGAGTATCTCAAAATGAGGACTTCTTAGTTACAAACAGACAGTAAAGCATGGAAACAAAGGGGCTAAACATAGAGAAGTTGAAAAAGCAGCAGACATAATTATCTCAACAATGTAATTAGCAGCTCAAGTTCAAAGAAATAACTGAAATTACTGGCATACTTTTTTAGATTTGCATCTGATAAATGCCACCACAAACTGAATAACTAAGAGATGACTTTGTCAATTTCCGATCAGTATCAGATGAATGTGGTGATGTTCCAAGACAGGGGTGTAGCTTACATGCTAGCTTGTTATGTATGGAAGATTACAATAATGTACAATATGTAAATTTATGATACATTCTTCAATATATATTTCTAACAGATGGAGGCTGTGCTTTATTGGGTTTTTATTTGCCATACTTTCCTAGATCTCTGATTCTGACATCTTGCCCTTCTTTTTGTAATCATACTGTTAACAGAAAAAAGTTCCAACTAGGCATACACACAATATAGAGATGCACAAAAGAAACATTCCCAGCTCTGTTGTTGTTTTTGTTATTAACTGCTGTCGAGCCGGTGGCAACTCATGGTGACCCTTTGGATAGTTATCCTAAACTGTGTTCAGTCTTCAGTCAGATGGCTCATTGTTGACAGTGACACCCATATCTGCTGTTATTGTATCGAACCATCTCATTGCTGGCCTTCCCCTTTTGCATTGACCTTCTACCTTGCCAAGCATGATGTCTTTCTCTAATGATCTCTCTCTTTGCATGATGTGTCCAAAGTATGAAAGTAGAAGTCTTGTCATCTGAGCGTCTAAAGAAAGCTTGGGTTTGATCTCCTCTAACACTGACTGGTTTGTTCTTTGGACAGTCCATGGCATACACAGTATTCATCACCAGCACCATAATTCAAAGGCATCCATTTTCTTCCTATCTTTTTCACTGTCCAACTTTCACATCCATATGACGTTATTGAAAATACCATGGCTTGAACGAGTCAAATCTTTGTATGGAGAAAGACATCTCTGCTCTTGAGAATTTTGTCTAGGTCCTTCTTAGCCATTCTGCCAAGAGCAATGCGTCGTCTGATTTCTTGACTGCTTGCTGTTTCTTTATTGATTATTGATTCGAGTAGATTAAAGTTGTCCACTATTTTGATTTCTTCTCCATCAACAATGAACTTACTTATTTTGCCGGTTGTCAGGATCTTTGTCGTCTTTACATTAAGGTACAGGCCCATTTTAAGACCATGTTCCTTGATCTGGAAAAGCAAATGTTTCAGATTTTCTTCACTTTCAGAAAGTAATGTGGTATCATCAGCATAGCGAAGGTTGTTGATGGAGTCTTCCACCATTCTTCACACCTCAGTTATCTTCACACAGTCCTCCTCTGATGATTTGTTCTGCATATAAATTAAACAGGTAGGGGGAAAGTATGCAAACTTGTCATGCACCTTTGTTTATTTTAAAATATTCTGTTTCTCCTTGTTCCATTCAAACTGTTGCTTCCTGATAAATGTAAAGGTTGTGCAAGAGAACGATCAGGTGTTCTGGTATACCCATGCTTGGAGTTTTTCATGGTTTACACAGTCAAAAACCTTGCTGTAATCAATAAAACACATATAGATATCCTTTTGGTATTCTTTAGTCTTTTCAAGGATCCATCTCACATCTGCGATGATGTCTTTCATTCCTTGCCCTTTCCTGAACCCTGCTTGCACTTCAGGCAGTTCTCATTCCAGGTATGGTTGTAGTCTCTGCTGAGTAATCTTGAGTAGAATCTTGCTGGCATGTGGGATCAGAGCGATTGTGCGATAATTTCCACAGTCAATGGGATCACCTTTCTTTAGTATTGGTATAAACACAGGATCTGATATTCAAAAGGCATTTACAAGGTTAACAGCTGCTAACCAGATATTCGACGGAACATACATGAATAGTGCTGTCGAATATCCACAGCTAAGTCCCCTATGCACCCCGAAGCTAGCTGTCTAGCATCGGAGCTTGCCGGAGGCATTCTGGGGCAGAAAGGAAGCAGGCACCAGTGCAAACCATGTAGTACCGATATTACAAGCTGCACGGGTAGCACTTGGCACCTATAAGATAGGCAAGGAAAACCCTCACCTATCTTATAGGCGCTGAAGCTAACTGCGCAACATCCAATATCGATGCTGCATGGTTAGCCTTGGCAGCTTCCGGGCAGCATGGCCAGACACGGATATTCATTTTCATTGCCGCGGAAGTGAATATCTGGTGTTTGGGGGTCAGCAGGCAGAGCTAAGCATCTACGGCGCCCACAGATCTCTTCCAGGCAGATAGCCAAGATGTCTGCCAACTTTCCTGGCAGAGCCTTGTAAGTATGGTAACAGCTGCAACAGATTGCTGTAATATTTCAATGGAAATGTCATCAATGCCTGGTGTTTTGCTCTTTGATAAGGCTTTCAGTGTTGCTTTGACTTCTTCTTTCATCATCAATGGTTCCTGATCGTAAGGTACAGGTTGAAATGGCTGTTGGTCCAGTTGACTTTATGGTATATTCACTCTGTATAGTCGTTCCACTTTTTCTTGATCTTCTCAGCATTATTCAACATGGATCCTTGAGCATCTTGTAACATTCCAATTCGAGGCTGGAATTTTTTCTTTAACTCTTGTAGCTTTAGGAAAGCCGATCTTGTTCTTCGTCTAATAGTTTCTGCTTCTATTTCATTGCATGTGTCATTGTAGTAGTTCTCCTTGTCTTGTCTTGCTGCACGTTGGAAATCTCCGTTGAGTTCTGTGATTGCCTCTCTTTCTCCTCTAGCTTTAGCGTCTCTGTGTTTCTGGACAATTTTCAGAGTTTCTTCGGTCATCCATTTTGGCCATTTTTGCTTTTTCACCTTTTGTAGAGACTTCTCACTTTCTTCCAACACAACCTTCTTGATGTTATCTCATAACTCTGCTGGAGCTGTCATTTTTATCTAAAGCAGCAAATCGATTTTACAGGCAGTCTTTAAATTCCAGTGGTATATTCTCAAGGTCATATTTTGCTACATTCATGAATGGCTTGCTCTTTTTTAACTTTAGCTTGAGTTTGCATACTAGTAAGTGGTGATCTGTACCACAGTCAGCTCCAGGTTTTGTTTTGTGTTTTGATGTTATAAAGCTTTTCCATTGTTGACTTCCACAGATGTAGTCAATTTGATTTTTGTACAATCCATTGGGTGAAGTTCATATGTACAGTTGCCATTTGTGTTGTTGGAAGAAGGTGTTGCAGCTTCATTTCTGTTGCCGCCCATATTTTCCAAGCACTCTGCCTTCTTCTTTGTTGCCAACTTTTGCATTCCAGTACCCATGACTATCAGGATATCCTGGTTGCATGTTCTGTCAATTTCAGCTTGTACTTGTTCATAGAACTCATCAACTTTATCCTCTTCTGCAGCTGTTGTTGGGGCATATTCTTGAATTATAGTTATGTTGATGGGCATTCCTCGTAGACTAACAGAAATTAAGCATTGACTGATTGCATCATATTTCATTACAGTCTCCATTCTCTTGATCATAAACACAACACCATTTCTTCTTTGTCTTTCATTTCCAGCATAGTAGACCATGTAATCATCTGATGCAAAGCGTGCGATGCCAATCCATGTCAATTCGCTGACACCCAACAGATCGAGTTGTACATATTCTATTTCATTCTTGATCATCTCCAACTTCCCTTGGTTCATGCTTTGTATGTTCCATGTCCCATTATGTAAGACATCTTTACAGCTTCTGACTCTCATTTCAAGAGCGGCTACATCAGCAGTCAGATGTCCTGAAGGCTTTGATCCAACCACATCATAAATGCTGGCTTTACTCTGAAAAGTCTTCAGCTCTTTCCCAGTAGCCAGTTGAGTGCCTTCTGACCTGGGGGTCTCATCTTCGAGTACTATAGTGCAATTTGTTTTGCTGTGACTATCCAATGTGACTATCCACTAGGTTTTCGTGGCAGGATACGGAAGTAGATTGCCAGGCCTTTCTTCCATGCAGTTTAATTCTAGTGTTGTTGCTGATGTCACAAAAATGTGATTCTCTGCCACCACTGTCCCATTCTGCTGCTGCCCAGAAGGGTGGTTTGTCTTGGTCTGGCATCTCAGTTGAGACCTGTCCATCTTGGGAGACCCCACCAGTAGTTAAGCTACTGATAACTTATCCCTCAGCATGACTTATGCACATAAGCCCTCACAGCACAACAATTTGCAACCCAAGTGAGGGGGTCTCAGCTCTATAGAGTTTATAATCCAGTCAAGACAAACACACACAACAAATAAGAGATTCAAGGAGAATGTATACTAGAAAAGTGTAAAAGCAAACTCAGAAAGATGAGATTTTTTTTGTCTGGATTTGAAAAATAGCTAGAGAGTGAGTATGACATGTTGATTCTAAGGGGCATGTTTACTAAAGGTTAAGGTGCGTTAAATAAAGTTAACACAAGTTAAGTGCTGCAATGGCTCATAGTAATGAATGGGCAATGGCACCACTTAACATGCATTAACCTTCAGTAAGCATGCCCCTGTTCCAGGCAAATGATGCATGGAGATGGAAATTAGGAATGAAGGATATTAACAGTATTGGAATATGGTAATGGGGTATACATGGAGCTTCCGAAGAAAACAGTATGGAAACTGCAAACTATTGCAGGAAAGTTAACAGAGGGCAGAAAGATGTAGGAATATGCAACACCGATTTTTCAGAAGTTACAGTGGCTGCTGAACAAGCAGCAAAATATCACCGTGCCTGGGAAAGGAGCACACACACACAAACAAACTGGCCACAGGGTGGCACTGTACCATGTAGCCATGTCAGCAGATCACAAATGGTCAAGTGCATTCTTTTTTTTTATTTGTAATCAATCCAACAAATTTCTATCAAATAACCTGTTCCATTATAACCCCTCCGCTACTAGAGTGTTATTTTTACATTTAGCTCCCCACTATCTAGCCTTCTGCATGTGTTCAAGTCTTTCCATGAATTTCACCATGATTCCAAAGTCTCCATTCACACATGCAGTAAATTGCTACCTTTCCATGACAGTCATCTCCCTCCATTAAGCTTGCCCCTCCTAAACAGAGTAGAAGATATAACCAGAGAAATTAAAATGAAAAGAAATATATAAAAACTAACTCTAGAGGGGAGTAAGCAGCCAATGCAGGGGTGCCCTCTTGAGCACATACACCCTTCTTGTGGTGGCTCCCCCATGCGGCGGTGGTGGCGGCAAATTTGCTTCATCGTGTTTGCTGCGCTGCCTCTGCTTTTGTAAGTCACTCCGGGCTGAAATATTGCAGTATGGCTGTTAGTGCGAGACTTCAGCCTGATGAGGAACAGCTGGCAGACTTGTGGCAAAATTACAAGAGCAGAGACAGCGCAGCAAATATGATAAAGTAAGTTTGCCATGCTGCCTTACCACCACTGTGTGGGCCCCCTTTCTGCCTGGGCTCCACCCCCATCCCCGCATTGTGGGGGCTGCTTAGGTGGAATTTACACCACTGGCTACAGTGCAGCAACCACTGGGAGAAGAGCAGAGTAGGCCAGGAGGGGGAGAGAGAGAAAAAAAAAGCATTGACAGCACGCACCCAAAGTTAAGGACAGGCCATGCTGCTTCAGTTAATGTTAGATTAGGGAGTGCTGCAAGTGATTGCAAATGCAGCAGGAACCTTGGGAAAGTTCTTGGTGCTATTGTTGAAGGGAAATGACGGCTGCACAGGCACAACAGCAGTCCCATGGTGCAGAGGACATCATGTGAGAATAAATGCTGCAGCACAATGTTCCCCTCTGCTCAGCGCAAGACAAAAGAGCCAGAGGCTAACAAACAGAAAGAACTTGACCTAAAAAAAAAGAAAAGAAAAAAAAAGTCTAAAGAGAATCTGGAATGGGCAGCAAGAGTAAGGGAAAAATATTCTAAATTGAGGTCAGGCAGTCTTTAGTACAGAAGGAAAAAAAGGAGTTCAAGTAGGGGAAGAGAGTTTATGTCTGAATGGATTTACAGAATTGACAAGTTACCCAGTTCCAGGAGTGAGATTTTATGCCAGTTCTGGTTTAAAAACTTGACTTGCAATGCAGTGTGGCATTTGTAGTTCCTGATTTTATCCATTGGAATCAGTGCAGCAGATCCCATAATGCATTAGGATGAGATTATCAAAAATCCAGGACTGATTTAAAATCTCACTCCTGGTACTGGTTAATTTGGCACCTCTGGGATTAAATGAGGACCTATAGGAGAAGTTAAGGAACAGAGAAGAATTTATGCAAAATCTGCCTGGAAGCTCTTGTCGGTGTCCTTTTTTACAGGTCTTACACTTTGGGGAATAAAATATCCTTGTGATTTAAAGAAATAAAGTTTATTGTCAGTAATTTTGATTTCCGATGCCCACATACAAACAAACTACAAGGGGTGCATATACCTTAGTGGTGTGAGCAGGATTGTGGTACTTACTACTACTACTACTACTGAGCATTTATATAGCGCTACAAGTCGTACGCAGCGCTGCACAGACATGTAGGAGACAGTCCCTGCTCATCAGAGCTTACAATCTAGTCAAGACAAACACAGAAGGTGTAGGCAGGGACAAAGCAAGGGAAAGAAAAAGGAGAGCAGGTGAGTCAAGATCCAAAAGCAGCAGCAAAGAGATAAATTTTCAGCTTGGATTTGAAGAGGGTTAGGGAAGGTGCCTGGCGTACAGACACAGGTAATTTGTTCCAGGCGTAAGGCGCAGCAAGGTGAAAGGAGTGATGTCTGGAGTTAGCAATAGAAGAGAAGGGCACAAATAGAAGCAGTTTGCTAGAAGAGCGGAGTTCCTGAGGGGGGTTGTAAGGAGAGATAAGAGAAGAAAGGTAATGAGGAGCCGCAGAGTGAATGCATTTATAGGTCAGCAGGAGAGGTTTGAACTGGATGCGGAAAGGGATAGGGAGCCAATGAAGTGACTTGAGGAGTAATATGGGCATGATGAGGCTGGCAGAAGATTAGCCATGCAGCAGAGTGTTTCAGGTTATGATATAACGCCCTTACACAACCCAGAAATTCTGCCCCCAACCCCATTCATTCCATTACCTGGAAGAGAAAAGGCCAAGACACCTGGTCAAAAGCATTTTCCGCATCCAACGATAACAGCATAGCCTCTTCCTTACTTTGCTCAGTTGACCAAATCATATTTAATATCTTTCTAATATTATCTGCTACCTGCCTGCCTGGGATAAATCCCGCTTGGTCTTGGTGAATCAGTTTCCCTATGATCTTATTTAAACGCGTAGCTAAAATTTTAGACAGCAATTCAGCATCTAAATTGAGCAGAGAGATGGGTCTATATGATGAGCATTCCTGTGGGTCTTTGCCCTCCTTAGGTATTACTGTTATTCCCACCCACCCCATAGTGTTTGCTAATGCCCCTCCTTCCCTTGGTAAATTAAACAACCGCACTAAGGGTGTGGTTAATATCTCTCCAAGCATTCTATAGAATCTCGCTGTGAGCCCATCTAACCCTGGCACTTTATCTACTTTCAACTGTTTTATGGTTTTCTGGACCTCTTATGCTGTAATGGCCTTATTTAGCTCTTTTTGTTCCCCCTCATCTAGTTTTGGCATCTTTATAGAGTCTAAGTAGCTCTGTATCTGCTCCATCTGAGGAGGGCCTCTTGTGTTATATAACCCTTGGTAAAATCCCTTAAACGCGTCCCTAATCTTCCCATCCTTATGGACTAACTTCCCTCCCGAGTCTTGAACTTTTATTATGTAAGAGCGCAATTTTCTCTGCTTCAATTTCTGCGCCATATATCTTCCCGCTTTATTTCCTCCCTCAAAAAATTCCTGTTTCAGTAGTTGCATGTGATACCTAATCTGTTCTGCCTGCGTTTTATTCGCACTCTTACGGCCTCCACCTGTCCTCTATAAAAACCTCTCTTATCTTTCACGTCTAATTCTTCCAGTTGCAATAATCTTTCTCTCAATTCCCGTTCTCTTCCCTCCCTTTCCTTCCTTTTACGTGCCCCCCCATTTAATTAATAGTCCTCTCACTACTGCCTTATAACCATACCATACCCCTCCCCAAGCAACTTCCCCATTATTGTGACACTGAAAATATTCCCTGGATCCCCTCTCAACTTCCTTTCTTACCCTCCCATCCTCCAATAGATTAATTTAACCTCCAAAACTGAGTGCCTCTCTCCTCACCCTCTATTGTCATTCTGACTTCCACCAGTGCGTGATCCGACCATGTTATGGGATCCATTTCCACCCCTTTAATCCTACCCCCACCTCCTTCGTTACCCAAATAGCGTCTATTCTAGAGTACAAGCCATGCACCGGCGAGAAGTATGAGAATTGTCTTTTCCGTGGGTGCCGAAATCTCCATACATCTATCAAGCAGTGTTGTGAAACAAAATTGCGATATTGTTTCCTATCCGCCCTTTTACCCTCCCTATTCCCTGTTGCATCTCTGGCCGGATTCCAAGTTATATTAAAATCACCCCCACAAATAAGAATACCAGTCCCTATTTTCCCCACCTCCTCGTTCAGCTTTGTCCAAAATTTACTTTGCACCCCTGTGGGCGCATATACATTCATTATGTAATACCATTCATTCCCCACTTTTAAACGCATTAATACATATCTCCCTGCTTTATCCCTTACTACAGTTTGTAACTCCATCTTTAACTTTGAGTCAATCAAAATAGCAACCCCTCCCTTTTCCTTTTCCAATGTATTTGATGCATGTGCACATATTCCATAGCCCTTAGGCTTAACCAGGTGCTCTGTCGCCCACATCAAGTACATTTCCTGTATAAGCACCAATACTGCCTTTTGGCGGGCTATTTCCTTATAGAGCTTCTGTCATTTAAATGGTGAATTAAGCCCTTTTACATTTAGTGATATTATTTTTAACTCACCTTTGACCTTCGTATCTCTCAGCCTCTCCCCTCCCCTCTCTGCCTGCCTCCCATCCCTTGCCTCAAGGGAGACTCGACTTCCATTCATAGTGACTACCTATCAGACCACCGCCTACCCTTGCCCCCCTATCCTTTCCTTTCCCCCTCTCTTTAACCAACCTTCCCCTTCCAATTCCTCCATCCCTTACCACCTTGCCCCCCTCCCTCTATACCCTTCTCTGCCCCTAACCCTCACCCCTTCTCTCTCTCTCTCTCTTCTCCCTCCCCTCCCCACCTCATCCACCTCTTCCTTCCCTTGGCCCTCCCCCCCCATCTTATTCGCCATCAAACACCCCCCTACAAAACATTTATCATCGTCCATCAACACTTCCCCTTTATGAATTCTTCCTTATCACCGCTTGTCAGCGTCCGCTGCTTCAGCCGGTCCCCTTCTCCACCGCCTTCTCTCCTGGGCTTCCTTTATTTAGTGTTGCCAGCCTCCTGCCGTCCGCTGGTGCTCGGCACCACTTCAAGCTATCCTCCCTGGACGTAGATGCTGTACTTGTCTTTGTTCTCCCTTGACCTCCTACACCTTTGGGGAGATTGGTCAATCCCAAATCTTTCAACACTCGCCATGCTTCCTCGCTTGTCTTTACTCGTCTCGACATCCCTTTCACTGTGATCAATAAACCAAAAGGGTACAGCCACTTGTATCTCATATCTTATCTCCTCAAATAGGCCGTCACCTCCTTCAGCTCTCTCTTCCTTTGAAGCATGCCCACCAACAAGTCCTGGAACAATTCCAACTCATGCTCTTCCCATTTGAAATGCCTCAGTTTTCTGGCAGCTCTCAAAACCCGCTCTTTTGTTTTAAAAGAGTTCAGACACACCACAATGTCTCTTGGTCAATTGTCCCGTCTGGGCCCCAGCCCTCTATGAGCCCGCTCAATTTGCAAAGGCTCTCCATCTCCTCCCTCCTCTAGATCTGCGGTTTGTAACAGAGATCCAAATACTTTGGTTATAACTTTGTCACAATTCTTATATTTAGGCTCCTCTGGGACACCCCTCACTCTGATATTACATTTTCTGGATCGGTCTTCCAGATCCTCCGCTTTCAACTTCAGCTTGTCTTGACCCTGCTTTAGTTCCTCCCAGCCTTTTTGTATTTCTTCCATAGCTTCCCCTTGCTGTTCCACCTGTTTCTCTGTTTCTTCTACTCGATCATCCAGATCTTTTAAGTCTTGTCGCAAAGATTGTAATGTCTCTTTTAATTCATTTTTACCACCACTGATTTCTATTGTAAAATCTTCTTTCAATTCAGTTAACCAACGCTTGATCATCTGCGCAACTCCCGGGCCCCAAGCTCCTTCCATCTCCTCCTCTTGCTCAGATCCTCATTCCACTGCCATTTTACCTTCCTTCTCCCCCTCTTTCCCTCTTTTTGAGGGCGCATATGATGATCTAAATTTTGCCAGTTTTTTCTTTTCAGACATCCCTCCTTTTGATTTATCCATTGTCCCTCTTTAGTCCCTTGAGTTTGGTGCAATTTCTGTTTCAATGCTCAGAAATTTCCCCCCTACGGTTCTGGGCTCAATGTTCAACAGCCTTCCTGCTCCCTCTCTTGCAGGGGCTTCTTGCTCCACTATGTGCTCTATATGACTTTTTGCTTCGGGACCCCTTAATGTTCCCCCTTATTTAGATAGTCCTTGTTGTCTATGCTTCACATATTCTTGTGGTGTTACGTTTGTTTTGCTGTCCGATATTAGCCTTACTGCGCTTTACTCCGCTGAGACTGACCTCTCCCTCCATTTCTGGTCAGAATTCACAGCCGCTTCACACCTTTACCGACTTTCCTTTCTTGCTTCGGTCTCTCTCTCCCTTCCTCCTTACGTGATAGCCCCCTTCACGTCTCCTCAAGCCTCCACTTATCTCTGCCATGTGGCTTCCCGATCGGGCCCTCCACTTCCCTGGCACTTGCCGCTCTGTTAGGGACCACTATTCTGCTGCCTTTTGCCGATCTGCCGTTCTTGCCGCAATCTCTTCTCCTGCTTTAACTGCCCTTTGATGCGGCGACTCTGGCACTCACCAGTCCTCTCGCCCTGCTCCTCTCACCTCTGCTCTTCCTCCGCCGCACCAGTCCGCCTCGTGTTTCCCCGATCAGGTGTCTTGCTCTGTTTTCGGGTGCCAATCACGATCCGCTCTGCCTTCTCCTCTCTCAGTAATTGCCCCTTCTATTCCCCTTTCATTTCTCCACTTTAGTTTCACTATCGGGAGTACTTTTTCACACCTATGGCAGGCTTCGGTGGCGGAGCTCAATCACTACACTGCCATGCGATCTGATGACATCACTGGAAGCCCCCCTCGCCTATCTTTAAGCTGCAGGAGCTAACCAGGCAGCATGCAATATCTCTGCTGCTCCCCAGAATGCCCCAATGCTAAGCAGTTAGCATCAGGGCACAAAAGGGGGAAGAGGGAGGACATTCAGCAGTTGAATATCCTGTTCAGCAGCAGTTACATGGTTACGTGGGGTCAGACACTGCCCTTTTGAACAATGGCCAACGCAGAATGGCAGCGTGTACGCAGCGAAATTGCTTAAGTGCATTTGGCAGGCCGCCAGACTACCAGGAAGGGGCCTCTAGACCACCAGGTTTTGCTTTTTTATTTAATGGGGGGCGGGGGGGGGGTGGGAAAGGTGTCACTAGACCATCAGGTTCTTCTTTTATTTAGGGGGAAGGGGCCACTAGACCACCAGGGATAATTTTGTTGTCGGGCACGGCCCACCGATAGTATTTTGATGGCACTGGGGGCTTTTCCCGATACCACCATTGTCCCCCAATGCCATCTAAATACTGTTGGGGTGGGATCGAGGCCACTAGACCACTAGGGATCATTTTATTATGGGGCACGGCCCCTGACAGTATTTTGATGGCATTAGGGGCCTTTCCCCGTGCCATCAAAATACTGTTGGGAGCACACGTTAGAAGTTTACTTCCACTCAGACCCTACAGTAAAAATTTGGTGCTATGGCTGGTAGCAAAATCATCTATGCCTGTCTCTGCATCAGACGTAGCCAAGATTTGCATACCAGCCCAGCAGATTAAAATACATTTAAATAATTAAGGATTCTTTTTTAAAAACGCATGGTGTTAATTGGGCGCTAGTTTTTCCACTGCCATATACGTCAATTTCCTGCATGGGGAGGATCATAAAAATGTGCTTAAATGCGGCATTATGGGCTCGGAAAACCCGCACTAGCTTTCTGCATTGGCCTGTTAGTAGTGTGTGTTCAGAAAGGAATGAGTGAATTTTGGGTGATGTAGAGAAAGAAACAGCAGGTTTTAGCTATCGGTTGGATGTGTGTGGAGAAGGAGAGAGAGGAGTCGAAGACGACCTCAAGGTTGTGAGTTGAGGAAACAGGGAGGAGTAGAGAGTTATCCATAGAGACTGAGAAAGGAGGAAGGGGAGAGGAGGGTTTAGGGGGAAAAATAAGAAGCTTAGTCTTGGCCATGTTCAATTTCAAGCAGCAGTGAGACATCCAAACAGCAATGTCAGAAAGGCAGGCAGAGATCTGGGCTTGGATTGCTGGAGAGATTTCAGGTGTAGAGATGTAGATATAGTCATTAGTGTAAAGATTAGTCACGGTTGGAAACAGGATACTGGACTTGATGGACCTTGGTCTGACACGGTATGGCATTTCTTATGTTCTTAAATATGATACTGAAAGTCATGGGAAGAGATGAGTGCACCAAGGGTGAGAAAAGGAGCAGACCCAAGACAGACCCATGGGGTGCACCAACTGAGAGTGGGATAGCAGTAGAGGAGAATCCACCAGAACAAACACTGAAGGAGTTATGGGAGAGATAAAAAGAGAACCAGGATAGCACAGAGCCCTTAAAACCAAGCGAGGACAAGGTATCACGGAGAAGGTTGTGGTCAACAGTGTCAAAAGCAGCAAAAAGGTAAAAAAGGATGAGGGTTGAGTAAAGGCCCTTGGATTTTGCCAGGAATAGATCACTGGAGACTTTGGCAAGAACTATTTTGGTAGAATGTAAAGGCCAGATTGTAGAGGATCCAGAAGGGCTTGAGAGGAGAGAAAGTTGAGGCAACGGCGGTGAAATGCACATTCAAGAAGTTTAGAAATGAAGGGGAGGAGGGAGATGGGTTGATAATTGGAGGCATAGGTAGGGTCTAGTGAGGGTTTCTTGAGGAGAGGAGTGACCACAGCATTCTTGAAGGCTGCAGGGAAAGTTGCAGTGGAGAGCGATAGGTTGAGAATATGAGAGATGGAAAGGACTACAGTGGAGGAGATGGAACTAAGGAGACGGGTGGGATAGGATCAGAGGATAAGATAGTGAGTTTGGATGAAGAAAGAAGGTGAGTAGTTTCCTCCTCACAGAAAAGGAAGAAAGGATAGCAGATGGGGGAGGGGGAGTTAAGAGGGGGAGGAGGGAAAGTTGCTAACCTTGTGGGGAATTAGAGTGTGATCTTGTGGATTTTGTCATGGAAGTAGTCAGTCAGGGTTTGGGCAGAAAGGGAGGAAGGGGTCAGAGGCAGAGGCACCTTGAGGAGAGAGTTGAGAGTATATAATATATAAGTATAGTAAGAGACTGCGATAAATTGTATAGGTTCTTATTTACTTTCTTTTGTTAAAACAGTGGTTTGAAAATTTGGAACTGACATCGTGCATCTTGAAGTGCTTACATAAACCCCCTGAAGAAACTTCATAACGGTGAAACGCATTGGCGCTAAAAATTGGCATTGGGGTCGTCTTATTAAGATAAACACACATAGTTCTATTTCAAAACAAATTTATATTCGAGAGTAAACAGCTGATTTTGTTTGACGCTGTTTCGTAATTTCTAAAGAAACAGAGTAAAAGCAACGTTAAAAGGTCATTGATGCATGTTAAGGATCAGGCATGTTAAGGCCTGACCCATAGCCCCACTTCAGTCTGAGACCTTGTTGCTTACATATATCGTAATCTCTCAGTTCAGCATTGGAGCGTTTAACATATGTTTTCAACAGATTTGCCGCTCTGGTAAGGGACCGCATAAGAAATTTTGTCGAATACATAAATGGGGGGGGGGGTATGAGGGGGCATGGGGAGGTGGACATGAATGGGCACGGGGAATGAGAAGGGAAATGCTGGGTGCGGGGGGGGGGAATAAAGAGGCAGTGGGAATAAGATTGAGGTGGGGGGCTTGGTAGATACTAGACAGAGAAATGGGTATAGGGAGAAGCATGGAGGGGTGATGGAGTGGTGATGTTGGCCAAAGGGTTAAAGGGAGACTATGGGAAAATGCTGGACTTGTGGAGGGGGAGACAGAAGGCAGATGCTGTACACTGGGTAATAAGGAAAGAAGGAAATGCAGGACATGGTGATAATGGGGAGAGAAGACGGATATGGGGTAAAAAGATTTAGAAAGATGGAGAGATGCTGAACATGTGAGTAATAGTGTGAATAATAGGGAGCAGACGGCATGATATGGAGATGGAGTAGATGCTGGTTGCAGGGAGGATAGGAAAGGAGATGGCAGACATGGAAAGAAAGAGAAAGCGGAGGTATTGGATGGAGGGAAAAAAAGCCAGAGAGAGGGAGAGACACTGGATGGGTGATGAGAGATGTTAGACATGGAGAGTGAGCAAAAGACTGGGAAATAATGGACCAGGGAAGAAGAGCTGGGGAATGGAAGGACTGGGGTGAAGGTTGAAAAGCGGTAGGTAGATGGCATAAAAAAGAGGGAGACTGAGAACTGGATAGTAGAGTAGTGAAATCTGGGTGGCCAGAGAGAGAGAGAAATAAATGGAAGAAAGGTTGAAAGAAAAAACAAAATCAATATCCAAGATGGAAGGAAGTGAAGAAAACAAGAAATAGCAGATGGACTAGAGACCATAGAAAGAGAGCTAAGAGAAGACAGAAGAAAACAGATGCCTCAGATCAAGATCAGCATGATCAGAGTACAAAATGGTCAGGCAATAAAGGTGGAAAAAAATCATTTTATTTTCAAATGAGTGATTGGACTTTGCGCTATTTTTATATTTTACACAGTACAGGGAAATGCCTCTTATTTCTCTGGTATTGCACTGCATGTAGAGTCTGGCTTCTTGGACTTTCAGTTTAATTTTTTTGTACATATTTTTATTTTTACTTTTGGTTATCCTCACTTATTCTGTACTTGGTGAGGGTCTGTGCTCTGAGTGTGTGACTAAGGCCAGGCGTTCTGTTAACATGGCATTTGTACAAAGGGACCTGTACTGTAGTAATTGGACTTGTTCAGCTTTTCAGTAGATGTATGCATGTTCTAGGGCCCGCTACAGTATTAATAGTGCTGCCTTTATCTGGCTAGGCCCCTTTTTGTATGAGTTTTGGAAGTTTATGCTGGTATGGTATGGTTGATTTGGCCTTGTAGATCATCGGTGACTTTTGTAGGGTTTTGTATTAGTTCACAATATGCCTGGTACTGGAGAATGTTTATGTTAGTGAAATGATCAGAATCAGAATGTTTTTTAATATTCTGTGGGTGAATGTGCTATCTCTGCTCTTCACCCATTGTCCAGGGAGAAGTTTCTGTGGATGCAGAATATATATTCAAAAAGAAAGAACTATAATGCAGTTTATAACAAAATGAGTTATAATTGTATAATTTGGTATTATAAACTGCGCTGTGATTCTCACTTTTTCTTTTAGTTCCTTGGAGTATGAGCATCTTGCATTTCCTGTTTTTTTCAGAGTGGGAAGTGCTGTGTTGGGGCGCCAAGTCACTCATGTTATGTGGAAGTGGGAGGTGCTGCAGGGTGCTGTCAAGTCCCTCTTTTTTTGGCATATTTAGCAGTGTTTCCTAAGCTTTTGCTGGTAACATATGAACGTAAAAACTTAAGAAATGTCATACTGGGTCAAACCAAGGTCCATCAAGCCCAATATTCTGTTTCCAACAGTGGTCTATCTAGGTCACAAGTACCTGGTAGGTTCCCAAAAAGGTACATAGGTTCCACAATGCCTCTCTTGGGACAAGCAGTGGATTTCCTGGATTCTCTTTAATAATAGTTTATGCACCTTTTCTCCAGCAACTTGTCCAAACCTTTTATAAAGCCCAGCTACACTACCTGCTTTTACTATGATCCTCCAGTAACTAATTCTATGGACATGTCACATGAGCTACCAACCAAACCAGAACATCGGACCCTCCCCCCCCACCCTAAGCTTGTATATATGAATGTATATTAGCTCACGATGTATAATAGCGCACAATGTAGAATGCACAACCCAAATCAAATACTCGCCACCACTAACACACTACACACACCACTGCATGAAAACACACGAACACTCCTTGATTGTTTGCCGTGGAAACCGCCTTGATTGAAGGAGAAGGCGGTATAGAAATACTGTTAAATAAAAATAAATAAATAAATAAATTCCAGAGTTCGATTACGTGGGGCCATAGACTAACTGCAGGGAGGCAGTTACATCCCCCTGCAGTTACTGCATTTCAGCATGGCAAAATGGTTGCCGGTGCAACTAAGACCACAGACTGAGGTGTCATTAGTTGCACTCATGCTACTTGTGCTGAGCCATTATGTTAGTTTCTGCCAACAATACAGATGCTTGTGTGTGAGTGTTATTTCTCTTGCCTCACTCTGCAGTTAGGTTTACAGGATTTTTTCCCAAAATTATACTTGAGTAATGGGGTAAAAGCATTTTTTGTCTACATATGTCTGTTTTTAGTTTGAATAGATAGATCTTCACCAAGTAGGGAATATATCTCTGTTCTGCATGAGTGACTGAGGCTGTGTGTTCTGTTAGCATGGAGTTTCCATGTAGGGATTTGTAGTAATCCGGCTTGCTCAGTTTTCTGAATAGGAACATGGATGTTCTAGGGCCCACAGCAGTATTTATAGTGCTGCCCTTTTCTGGGTACTCTCCATGTTGTATGAGTTTTGCAAGTTTGTGCTGTTATGGAATAGTTGATTTGCTCTATGGGTCCTGTATTCTGGGTTCTTGGTGAAGTCAACTGTAGGGTGCTGGTTGGGGGGATACTGGAATATAAATTGCATTTTTTATGCTGCCAGACTGAAATTTAAAATATTTTGTAAGTTCAGATTCAAGAAAATTTCAAATTTTAAGGCAACATCTCAGTTTAATTTTGTTTAGTAGCCTGAAAGTGTCATCACTGCTGAGTTCCAGACTTTTCCAGCTTTGGAATTTGTACATAGGGATCTGTACTGCAGTAATTTGAATTGTTCAGCTTTTCAAATAGGTGTTGGATGTTCCAGGGCCCGTTGCAGTACTTACAGTGATGCTTTTTTTGGGTAGACTCCTTATGCGAGTTTTGGAAGTTGATGCTAGTATGGTATGGAGATTTTCTCTATAGATCCTCAGTGACTTCTGCAGGGTTTTGTATTTTATTTAACAGGTTTTTTTTACATTGCTTTTATCATTTTTAGTCAAAGCAGTTTACATTGTAACTTAAACTTGGTGATGTACATTAAACAGGGATATTGATAGATTGGATTCTTCTGAGGCAATGGAGGGTTAAGTGACTTGCCCAAGACAAGGAGGGATAGTGGAATTGAACCCTGGTTTCTTGGGGCCAGATATTCAACTGTGCCAATTTTGGAAGGGCTATGAACCTCGTCAGCACATAGCCCTCCCCACCGACCCCCAAACTGGATATTCAATGCCACAGTGACGGAACTGAGTATCTGGTGATCACAACAAAAAACAGACACTGCTGCAGCAGCAATATTAAATGCTATCCTGTTAGCAATCTGTGCCTTAAAGATAGGCAAGCGTTTTCCTCGCTTATCTTTAAGGCGCATTTCGCTAACTGGGCAGCATCCAATATCGCTGCTGCTAGGTTAGCGCCATTCTGTACCCCAGAATGCCCCCCCCCCCCAACATGCCATGATGCTAACTGGATAGCATCGGGGCAGGTAGGGGACTTAGGAGTGGATATCCAACAGCACTAACCATGAGTTAGTGGGCTGTAAACCGTGTAGATGCCTTTTGAAAATCGGGCCCTTGGTTCCTAAGCCAGAGCCCTAATCATTAGGCTATTCCTCCACTCCTATTAGTTCACAATATGCCTGGTATAAGAGAATGTTTGTTAGTGAGATGGTCAGAATCATGGTTTTTTTTAGTTAGATATTGAGTTTTGTGGGTGGATGTCCTAGTTCTGCTCTGCACCTGTTGTTAAGGGGAGGGGGGTCTGTGAATGCAAAATATATGCTAAAAAAAAAAAGCAACAACCAAAACAGTTTATAACTCATTTTTATTTTGTTGTTATAATTTGGTGTTATAAACTGTGCAGTGGTTCTTGCTCTCTCTTTTAATTCCGTGGTGTGCGAACATCTTTTTTTATTTCCTCCACATTATCTAATTGACTTTTTGATTTGGTTCAGTCTCTGACTGCAGTTTTGAGAAAACCTCCCTCCCCCTGGCTCGGGGGCACCATCTCATCCCTCGCCTCAGGGGCACCATCTCATCCCTCGCCTCAGGCAACAGATTGCCTTGAGCTACCCCTGACTATTGCCCTTTGTACTGATACTTGTTTGGTAAAACCAGGGCCAGCCCCAGAATTGATTTAAGGTGTTGGCACCCTAGGGAAACCCCAAGCCCTATACCATCCTCCCATCAGAATCTATTGTTTAGCTTTGAATGCTCTGCTCTTTGCTGCCCTGCCCACCCCCAAGAAGATGCCATCCTAGGTGACAGCTCAGTTTGCCAGAGAGCTGGGCCAGCCTTATCTAAAAGTTGAGGGAAACTATCTTACAATATTGCTGCGGTGGGCCAGATGGAATTTGTCCTCTTCCACTACCCTGCTCTTTAGCCCTGGAACTCAGAGGAATCCCCCATCCCATATTTGCCTAACAAAAATCTGGTAACCTTAAAACTAACCCAGCCACCCTTATGGCACTTTCAATAACCCTATTCAGTTCTGGCGAGTGGAGGAGTAGCCTAGTGGTTAGAGCAGCTGCCTAGTACGATGAAATTAGACTTACCTGCTAATTGTTGTTCCTTAAGGTACTCCAGTCCAGTCCCGGAATCTCTGGGATATCCAGCAGCTTGGAGACTGAACAATGACATTCTTTGATGTCACCAGCATAAATACCCAAGGGACTGCCTCCTTGCTCCAGTTTACCTATTGACAAAGCAGACTCACCAGAGCAACAATTAAGTAGCCAACATAGCTATCAAACTTTAACGAACTATAATAAACATTAACATACTTCAACTATAAATTAAGACACATAATGTGCCCTTAAAGTAATACTATAAATTTTCCTATTATAGTCTGCCCTCCGTCTCTATAGAAGAATAATACTCTATAAAGATCCCCAAAAGTATCACCCTCCCTATATAAGCCATAAGGCTTATCATGACCATACTATATCTCTATACTTCAGGCCTGTAGTTCAACTAAACGCAGGGAGGGATGCGGGACTGGACTGGAGTTCCTTAAGGAACAACAATTAACAGGTAAATCTAATTTCACCTTCCTTATCGTCTCTCCAGTCCAGTCCCGGAATCTCTGGGATATAACAGAGCAGTAAAAACCTTTAACGGGTGGGTCCTGCTAGGCCAGCCTGAAGCACTGCCGAACCAAAACAGAAATCTCTTTCTGCCTCTATATCTAATCTATGTTGTTTAACAAAGGAATTTAATGACGACCAAGTAGCCGCTTTACAGATGTCCACAGGTGCCACCAAACTGTACTCAGCCCAGGACGCAGCTTGTGCTCTCGTTAAATGCGCCTTAAGCCCATCAGGAATTGTTCTACCCTTTAACAAATACGCTGAAGCTATAGCTTCCTTAAGCCATCTAGCAATAGAAGTCTTAGAAGCTGCCTGACCTCTCTTTGCACCTCCAAAGAGAACAAACAATCTGTTTTACGGAACTCCTGTGTTCGATTTAAATACATCTTTAACGCCCTATGAACATCCAAGAAATGCAACTTCTTGAATTGATTCTCCTTTGTATCTTTTTCAAATACTGGTAATGAAACTTCCTGATTGATATGAAAAGCCGACACCACCTTGGGTAGAAATGAAGGCACTGGCCTTAAGCCCACCCTTTTCTTGAAAAATAATAGAAAAGGTTTTCTACAAGACAATGCTTGCAATTCTGAAATTCTTCGGGCCGACGAAATAGCTACAAGAAAAATTACTTTGAGCGAAAGATCCTTTAATGACGCTCGAGACAACGGCTCAAACGGTTCATGCACTAAAGCCTCTAAAACCAAATGGAGACTCCAAGACGGAACGTGTGGTCTACACGGTGGCCTCAATAACGAAACCACTCTCAAAAAATGCTTCACATCCGGATGTGCACCTAGCACTTTTTATTCTCTCTCTATAACTAGAAAGGCCTGCCAACTGCACTTTCAATGATGCCGGTGCTAAACCTTTCTCAAATCCTTCCTGCAAAAAAGATAGAATTTGAGAAATAGAAGCTTTAAATGCTTCAAAACACTTGTCTTTACACCACGCCTCAAATATCCTCGAATGTAAGCCAAAGAGGTAGATCTCTTCCTTGCTTTCAACAAAGTGGAAATCCAGAGTATCCCCTGGCCTTTAACCTCACCCTTTCAAGAGCCAAGCCGTAAGCAAGAATCGATCCACCTGAGGCATGCGTAACGGACCCTGACTCAACAATCTTCTCTTATCGGTAAGAGCCAAGGCCAGTCTACCAACAATCTTATGAGATCCGTGTACCATGGACGTCTTGGCCAATCTGGAGCTATCAATATTACTAGCCCCTTGTGCTGTTCTACTCTTTGTAGAACACACCCTATCAATACCCAAAGAGGGAAGACGTATAGAAGCTGTTGCTCCGGCTAGGAGTAGCCTAGTAGTTAGAGCAGCTGCCTAGTATCTGCCATTGCCTCGGAAAGAAAGGCTTGGCGATTTACTTCTGGTAATACATTGCCAAGAAAACCCAGAGGCAGCTGGGTCACTAGGAATCAGCACTGATATGACGGCACTCAAAAAAAATGCAGCTCTGCAGGGTCGTCAGTAGGGTTGCCAACTGGCCGGTTTTTCCATGGCCAGACCGGCTGCCGGCGCAGATGTTAAACCGGCCCTTGAAAAGCCGATTTTTTGCTCTGGCTGCAAGATCGGGAGCGGCCAGAGCAAAAGACCGGCTTTTCTTCCGACCCGCAGTTAAAAATAAAACCCACCCAGGGCCGGCCCACACACCGGAGGGCTTCAGAGGGAGCCGGGGAAGCCCGCGCGAGGCCCCGGCTCCCTCTGTACAGCCGCCAGCGTGAAGATCCTTTTCCTTCACGCTGGCGGCTGTTTCTGTGAAGCCGCGATTGGTGGAAAAGGTTAAAGGCAATGCCCTTTAACCTTTCCCAGCATTCGCGGCTTCGCAGAAACAGCCACCAGCGTGAAGGAATAGGATCTTCATGCTGGCGGCTGTACAGAGGGAGTCGGGGCCTCGCGCAGGCTTCCCTGGCTCCCTCTAAAGCCCCTCAGACAGCCGCGGTGCTGGTGGGGGGGGGGGAGGCCAAGGACTTCATGGGCTGTGATGGGGGGGGGGGGCTAGGACTACAAATGGGCTGTGATGGGGGGGGGGGGGACCTGGACTAGGGTTGCCAACTGGCTCCAGATGCGCCCGACAGGTTTGATCCAGTTCTGGGTTTACCTCATTGCACGCAGGGATATGTAGTTCTGATTTCTCCATTGCACTCCATAAGAAAAGGAAAACTACAAGTAACTGCATGCAGTGGGGTAAACCCAGGACTGGAACAAGCCTGTCGGGCGCATCAGGAGCCAGTTGGCAACCCTAACCTGGACTGGAAAAGGGCTATGGGGGGGGGGGGGACTAGGACTGGAAATAGGTTGTGATGGGGGGGGACCTGGACTGGAAAAGGGCTATGGGGGGGGGGACTTGGACTGGAAAAGGGTTGTGATGGGGTGGGGACCTGGACTGTAAAAGGGTTATGGGGGGGGGGGGGGGGACTTGGACTGGAAATAGGCTGTGATGGGGGGGGGGGGACCTGGACTGTAAAAGGGTTATGGGGGGGGGACATGGACTGGAAATAGGCTGTGATTAGGGGGGCTAGGACATCAAAGGGGCTGTGATGGTGGGGGGGGGGAACTCGGACTGCAAATGGGCTGTGATGGTGGGGGGGGGCCTAGGACTGGAAATAGGTTGTTATGGGGGGAGACTTGGACTGGAAATGGGCTGTGATGGGGGGGACCTGGACTGTAAAAGGGCTATGGGGGGGGACATGGACTGGAAATGGGTTGTGATGGGGATGGAGGGGACCTGGACTGGAAAAGGGCTATGGGGAGCGGGGGGGACTTGGACTGGAAATGGGCTATGGTGGAGGGAGGGGGAACTTGGACTGGAAATAGGCTGTGATTAGGGGGGCTAGGACTGCAAATGGGCTGTGATGGTGGGGGGGGGGCCTAGGACTGGAAATAGGCTGTGATGGGGGACTTGGACTGGAAATGGGCTGTGAGTGGGGGGGGGGCTAGGACTGGAAATGGCCTGTGATGTGAGGGCTAGCACTGGAAATGGCCTGTGATTGGGGGGGGGGGGCTAGGACTGGAAATGGCCTGTGATGTGAGGGCTAGCACTGGAAATGGGCTGATGAAGAGCTGGAATAGGACTGGAAATGGGCTGATGTGGGGCATGGGAGAATGGGACTAGAAGGGAGTGGATGCTGGGTGGGTCTAGAACTATAAGGGAACTGATTTTGGGGGAGGACTAGAATGGATGGGGAATGAGAATAGAGAGGGGAAAAAATATTTTGTGTGGAAGAAAAGTCTATGATGGGCAGGGTATTGGGAGAGTAAGAGGGGCTTGAGAATGGAAGGGTGAAATTTAAATGGATGATAAAGGAATAAGGAAAGAATTGGGGGAAAGAGCAAAAGGGAAACAATCAGTATGTTAAAGCAGAAATAGAGAGAATGGAAAACATCTAAAAGAGAAGAAAGGACAAATGGCTAACTCGCAGAAGACACGAAGAAACCAGAAGAAAGTGACTGGAGCAATTGCAACTGAAAAATAAAACGCCCAAACAGAAGGTAGAAAAATACTTTTTATTTTGAATTTATTAACTGGAATATGTCTGGTCTGGGAAGTGTGTATTGCTAACATCTTTGCGTTTTTGTTTAGTGCAAGAGGATATTACTTTATAGTTTTATTTCTCCAGTGTTGTACATTTCATGTTTGGATTTTGGGGTTCCTAGTTTAATTATTATCTGACCAAGGAAGTTAGCCTACACGTATCCTCGGTAATTTTTGTGGATGGGTGGGGCTGGGGGCAGGGCAGGGGTGGGACTAGGGGCGGAGAATGGGTGGAGCATGGCGAGCCACAGGTGTCGGGTTTTCTTGGTGAAAAAGTTGGCAACCTTAGAAGATGCACATTACCGTAACCAAGCAGGAGAGGACCCAGACATTCTGCAGTACGCATTCAATCTCCAACAAACGCAGAGCTACACTAAGGAGGAAGGAGACGGACGGTAGCACTTTGGAAGTAGCAAAAAGGACTCCCTACCCGCCCTTCTTTAACCCTGTATGATTTCAGAGCGAGGCCTCTGGCAAAAACACACGCCCACTCCCAAGCATGCGCAATATCAGTCACTGCGGAGTCGAGCTGCGGTTGGCTTATAGATGACGACATTTCCTGTTGGTGCGCATGCGCAGAAGAGTACATTATTCTCCTCACTTTACCTTTCACCGGCAGGCGCGAGGGGAAGTGAATGCAGATGTAAAGGGGAGGAAAGGAGTCATTTGTTATTAGCAATAGCGATGCTAAACAAATTCAGCTCATAACGTTAAAAAGGAGCCTCGTTTAGCAATGCGGTTACAGTCTCGCGCTGATCTGACTCTTTCAGCGTAGCCTTGCAGTGCCTCATCTGCTTATCAGCTGTTTGGTGCGGCGGAGAGCTGCAGAAAAGATGGTCGGGTCGGAGCCCCGCCGGTTCACCCCCTTCCCGTGTCTAAGTCTACAGTGACTACGGCGCAGTGATGGTGACTGCTGGCAGGATGGGCAGCTGTGCGCTTCGTTCTTTGCGCTTCGCCCTCTTGTTACCGCTCTTGCGGGCCCCCTTTTCTCCTTTCCTTGGCTGCGGAGGTGCTGCCGCCGCAGAGCCCATCAGTGCCGAGAGGAGCCTGGTGTGGGGGCCGGGCCTGCAAGCTGAGATCGTGTTGCCTGTCCGCTATTTTTACATCCAGGCAGTGGGCGCCGAGGGTCACAATATCTCGCATTCCCCAGGTATGGTACAGTCGTTTTGTCCGCTCATTCTCTGCAATGAAACTGAGGGAGGTAAATAATTCCCTCTCACAAGCTGAGCTTATTTCCGGCGGACCCAGAGCTGCTACAAGATTTTGGGTTAGTGGGCTCGTTCGTTAAAATATATTTTAGACCTCTGTTCTCCTTTTTATAAATTATAAATAAAGCTTTCAATGTGATCTGTAAAACCAGAACTACACCCCATATCTCCTTGAGGACAGAGCACCAGTGGTATTTAAAAAAAAAAAAAGGGCACAGTACTGCGAAAATTTGTGAGCCCCTTGGATAATCTGTATTTTAGCACAGTCTATACTTAAAACGTGGTTGGATCCCGATACCAGAGAGAACGACATTGGATAAATTAACTCTGACAAAAAGGATATATTTTAATTATTTATTCAACAGTAATTATCCTTGTGTGAACCTTTCATATAGTAACTAGTGATACTTTCTTGAACGGTATTGACTTCAACGGAACACAGCGCTGGTGCTTCCATTAGGCAAACTAGGTGGTCACCTAAAGCACTGACAGTCTGGGGGCAGAAAATAGGCAGCAAGTAAATGTCCTGTCAGTAAAGCCCCCTGCTCCCATTGCCAGCAGGAGAAAGGCATTTAAAACTCCTGTTGCCTGTGCAACATGAGCAAACATCCCAGCAGTTCAGCCTCTCTCCCTGTAGCTGGTATGAGAAAAGGTGCTTCGGTTTTCTCTGCAGTGGGGGTCAGTTTCTTGAAACTTGACCCTGTGCCCCAGAGGGCTGCAGGGCAGGAAGTTAAACTGTCAGGATGTTTGCTTGTGCTCCATAGCAAAATGGATGTGTTTTTTGTTTTGTTTTTTAAGTGCCTTTCTCCTGCTAGCCACATAGTGGGGTATGGAGCTGCAACTTGTAGAAGTACTTGGGTAAGGATAGGTGACTGTGGCCAGCGAAAGGGGGGGGGAGGCGACAGCGTAAGATGGAAGGTGCTGTGCTGTGGGTGCATGCTCATATGCAGCCGCTCCAGCAGTTTTTGCTGACTCGGTGGTACCTGTATCCTCATGAGTTTGAGCTCAGGCTCCCTGGGATGGTGAAGGCCAGCCTGCTGTGGTGGCAGCAGCCCAATCATCTGATGACGGATGCCAACCAATTGGCCTGGGGAGCTCATTGCCAAAGTCAAATGGCCCAGGAACCGCAGTGAGGTGGTGTGGTCCATCAACCACTTAGAGGTGAGGGCCATCAGGTTGGCTCTTCTGCATTTCCAGACCCTGGTTGAGGGCCAGGAGCCTGAGTGTTGTCAGACAACGCCATGGGGATGGCTTATGTCAGTTTGCAAGGCAGCATGAGGAGTGCCAGGGTGTTTATGGCGATGGTTGCCTGGGTGGAAAAGAACTGCCTAGCCTTGTCAGCTCAGTACATTGCCAGGGTGGACAGTGTGGAAGTGTACTTTCCCAGCTGGCACTCTCTGGAGAGTGGGAGTTGAGTCAGGAGGTGTTTCAGTTGATTCTGTGCCGATGAGGTTGCCCTGAGTTAGATGTGATGGTGACTCGTTCCATTGCCAAAATGGGCCGCTTCTTCAGTTGCCACACAGAGATGGAGTCCAAAGGCATCAATGTCCTTGCTCATCCTTGGCCAAGTCTACTCCTGCAGTATGTGTTTCCTCTGTGGGCCCTGGTGGGGCATGTAAATCTGCGTATAGCGCGTCACACAGGAAGGATTGTTCTGATGGCACCAGATTGGCCTAGGAGAGCATGATTTGGAGATCTGATGCGGCTCCTGCAAACACCACCTCTTTGACTCTGTCTCAGGACCTATTGCGTCAGGGACAGATCGTCCTAGAAGATCCGACTCCTTTTTGCTTATGTTTGGCTCTTGAAAAGAGATGGCTAACGCTTAAGGGCTGCTTTCTGGCGGTGGTTCCAGTCTGCTCAGAGCCCGGAGGAAGTCGTACATCCCAGCATACATGTGGGTTTGGTGCCTTTTCGAGTGGTGGTGTGACACATGGCAGCTGAGGTGCCATCACTGCTGGCCTTTCTGCAGGAAGGTTTGGAGAAGGGCCTCTTTTAGCTCCCTGAAGATTCAGGTGGCAGCTTTGGCCTGTTTCAAAGGTTGGTTGGCTGGTAAGTCGCTAGTCTTACACCTGGATTTTTCACCCTTTCTTCAGGGGGTTCGGCATCTGCATCCTCCCCTCCAATCTGTGGTCTCTTCCTAGGATCTGGGTATGGGGCTCAGGGCCCTGATGTCTGAGCCCTTTTGAGCCATTGAAACACACTACTTTGAAGGATTTGATGCTCAAGACTGTTTAGGTGTGTTTGGTCGTGATTTGTTCCACAAGGTGGATTTCCAAGCTGCAGGCTCTGTCTTGCCGAGATCCTTATTTGTCTTTTTCAAAGGAAACCATTTTCATTCAGCCTGTGCCTTCCTTCTTGCCTAAGGTGATTTCTCCTCATTTGAGTGTGAACCAGATGGTCTGCCTGCTCTTCTTCTGTCTTAACATTTCTGGCGTTTACAGTAACGTGGTGTCCATTAAACATACACAGTATAGCGCTATCTCCTCCTGGTCTGAGCTTCCTGCTGAATCTCGGCTTTGGCTTCCTCCTGTTTCCAAGTTATGTACTTGTTAAGGAGGGTTGGGCAGCAGACCCTTAAAGAGGACTGGAGATTCTTCCTATATACCCCTTACAATTCTATTGAACTCTAGTGCAGCTCACATGTCTACAGTACATTGTTTTATTAGGGATGATGAATTGTTTAGCAACCAGAGACTCAGCAAGCGCATCAAAGTGATCTTGACCCGGAGGGAGAGGCAGGTAGCAAAGGGAAAGTCTGGCAGGGAAAAAAAGTTTGTCTCCTCTTCTCCCCTTCCCTCCTTCACATGTGTGTTCTCTTGCTTGGACATGTTATCCTTCACCCTTGAAATTTATTTTTTTTCTTTGGAAAAAAATGCATATTCCTTTACACTCTTTTACGTATTACTTACAGAAGCCATAAAAATATTTTCTTAGTATGTGTTCATTATTCCTTTATTTTTTTCTGTAACAAAACATTTTATCATTTAGGTGGGTGGAAAAGCATATCATGATTGCAGTCAGCACACCTTGGGCCTGATGTACTAAGTGTTTTCCTATTTTTCCATTTTGCGTCTAGAGAACAAAACGTAGTAAATAGGCACCTTTATTTCAGTGACAGGGCCAAACCATTTCAAAGCCAGCTATCACAGTAGTCTCTCATTTTCCAGCATTGTTTGATTCCATGATGTCTTAACGGCCAAAGTTGACAGCTCAGCAGCTAACAAACCCAGTCTTCCATCAGCATACAAATCTGTTGACTGTTTTCGTGAGACTCTTGCATCAGCCCTTTTGCCATGTTTCCATATTTGTCTAAAAAGTGCATAGATGATGATCTGCCTTAGACTGCCAATGGAAACATAGAGCTCCAGGCTACAGAAACTATTTTCAATCAGAAGAAATATGGGAGAAGTGATGCACAGGTAGGAGTCATTGCCTTAATGTGATGGACATAGATGTGTGGTTGAAGAAGGTAGCTTGTAGCATAGCAAACGTCGCTAAATAAAAAAAATGTTGCAAAATACATAAAGGCTAAATCATATACAGCTTTCCTTATCGTCAGTCCAGTCCCTTTACTTCTGGTTACGCAACCCTTCCAGCAGCTTGGAGGCTGAGCCCAACCTTTTTGGGGATGGAGCGGTATAAATACCACTGGGACCACCCACCAACTCCAGTATTCTCAGCCTCCAAGCAGCTGGAGGGTTCCGTAAGCCTAGGGCTTACTGGAGTCTTCCCTTCTATTTAGATCATTTAAAATTTACACCTTTTATTTCTCATTTATTTCTTATTTGTCTGATTTCTTTACGTTTAGTTTTAATAGGTCCTGCACCTTTAATTCCTCCTGCCTGCTCTCTCCTCCCCCCCTCCCCCCTCCTGGTCAGCACGGGCGTCGGAGGTGCTTTCCTTCAGGCAGCAGCGAGGAGAATTCTTTTGCTGATCTCCTCTGCGTTCTCGGCTAGCTCCTGCACACTTCACCGGGACCTACCCTGCCTCGCGCCGAAGCCCTATGGGTGGCTGAGCGCTTGAGGCAGCGCCGCAATCCTACTCCCACCGCCGGACCCGTCCCGGAGCAGAAGGACGCGGAGGCGAGTGCCGGGTCTCCCGTTTACCTGCGGGGCAGCAATTTCAAGCGGCGGTCTTCATTTAGAAGAGCGGCTCCCACCTCCAGCCTGCTTTCGGTTGAGAGATCCGCCGGCACGGAGGACAGACTCGCGGCTCCCCGTTCAGGTCTCCACGTGTTGAGCCAACGGGCAGTGAACGCGGAGCCGGGACCAGCTAACAGCAGAAGCCATAATCGCAAGTACATTGGTTAACTTCAGTTTTATAGCGTTTTAATTTTGAGTTTATTTGTTTGTTTCATTTATTCTTATTATTGGTAATTCTGAACTTAGCTTAACAAGTACAAAGGGGCTGTTTGTTTCCCGGTTATGGGGAACTATTGATCTACTGGAGTAGAGAGCACACAGAACACTCAGTCCATTTGAGAAGGTTCAGCCTCTGGTGAGAGTTCTGGAATTCTGTGCTGTGCAGCCTTTGGTGCTTAGGGCTATTGCGAAGCATCTGAGTAAGAAGGGCTTCTGTAGCTCTCTTCAAGGCATGGCGGGCAAGTCTAGGTGTCCTTCCTGCGGCACACGCAGGGGCACTTACTCAGAGGCAGGGATCTGCAGGGGTTGTGCTGCAGTGGCTGCCTCCGTGGAACAAGAAATTAACTTGGCCATGACACAGCCTTCTCAGGGGTCAGGAGACCCTCTAGAGGGGGAAGGGGGGTCCCAGTTCTCTCTCTCTACACCCTCGGATCTGCCCACTCCTCCTCTGCCCCTTTCGCCCCCCCCCCCCACCGGTGCAGGGGGGGCCGGAGAATTTTTCTCCCCTGACTTCATCCTCTTACTTCACAAGGCCTACTGCCTGCGTAAGCAGGACTTAGGGACAGAAGAGGCTGGTCCGTCAGCGGACGACAAGTCAGCTAGATCCATGAGAGCAAGCAATCCGGAATCTGGTATTCCTTCTAAGCGTCCCTGTCTTGGTTGTGAGGAGCCTCTAGCGTCCCTCTCTCAGGGTACTCCGGAGGAGGATAGCTCTGATAAGGACTTGGACGAGGAAGAGGAGGAGCTTGAAGAAGGAAATCCCGGAAGAGGATCAATCCCGGATAGTTAGAGTTTTTTGTCGAGAGGAGCTCCCGGCATTAATTGAGTCCCTGAAAGTTCTCAATGTGGCCTCAGACACGCCAGCACAGGAAGAGGTGTTGGAGGATCCTTTAATCCAGGCCATTAGGAGATCCCAGAAGGTTTTCCCTGTCCACAGGGTCGTGCGTCAGATGATCCAGGAAGAATGGGATCAACCAGAGTCAAATTTAAGGGGAGTCCGGGCCATGACTCGCCTATACCCTCTTCCAGAGGCAAATAAAGAGCTGCTGAAATCTCCCAGGGTGGATGCAGCGGTATCAGCAGTTACTAAGAAGACGACTATCCCAGTTGAGGGCAGCACGGCCTTAAGAGATGCTCAAGACAGGAAGTTGGATACGCTCCTGAAACAAGCCTTTGATGTAAGCGCTCTCGCCTTGCAGGCCTCCGTGTCAGGAGCTTGGGTGGCTCGGGCCTGTTTGAGGTGGGCACAACAGCTCCAGGCAGCAGAGGGCTCAACGGGTGAAACACAGGCCAACACGGCTAGGGTGGAATCCGGAGCAGCCTACTTGGCGGATAGTCAGTATGACCTCATCAGAAGCCTAGCCAAGAACATGGCCTCGGTGGTGGCAGCTAGGCGTTATCTGTGGCTACGGAATTGGGCAGCTGATGCTTCCTCGAAGGCACGCCTGAGTCGACTTCCCTTTAAGGGGAAGCTGTTATTTGGAGAGGATTTAGAGAAGTTAGTAAAGGACCTGGGTGAGTCTAAGGGAGGCAGGCTCCCGGAAGATAGACCAAAGCAAGGGCGCCCACTAGCCCCAGTGCGTACCCAGCCTAGGGACTCGCGGAGGTTTCGCCCAGCCAGGCCAAACACTTTTCCCAGGGGCCGTTTTCCCTTGAAGGGACAAGGTTTCAGAGGGTTTCGAGGAGCAGGTCGAGGTTTTGGGGCATCCTCCTCCTCCTCGGGACCTAGAAAACAACAATGAGATGACGGGGGTCCAGGAGGAAGGGCGGCCATTGGGCGGACGCTTAAGGCTGTTTCTTTCCGCCTGATCCCGAGTCACGTCCGATCAATGGGTCCTAGAGGTGATCAGAGAAGGCTATGCTCTCGAATTTGCAAAACAAATACTTCCAGCCTTTGTTCAGTCTCCCTGCGGTTCTTCTATAAAGAGGGCGGCGATAGAGGCAACTCTCACTCGGCTAATAGCGCTCGGGGCCGTGGTCCCAGTACCACCAGACCAGTGCGGCTCTGGTTGGTACTCGATTTACTTCGTGGTACCAAAGAAGGAAGGGTCTTTTCGACCGATCCTGGATCTAAAACAGGTCAATCGCTGCCTCAGGGTACCACATTTCCGGATGGAGACCCTACGTTCAGTCATAGCAGCCGTGAGGGGCGGGGAGTTCCTAACGTCCCTCGATTTGACAGAAGCCTACTTGCATATCCCGGTCAGGAAGTCCCATCAGCAGTTCCTGAGATTCGCAGTGCCAAGAGGCCACTTTCAATTCCAGGCCCTATCCTTCGGCCTAGCTACGGCTCCCAGGACGTTCACCAAGGTAATGGTGGTAGTAGCGGCCTTCCTTCGGAAGGAGGGAATATTAGTGCACCCTTACTTAGACGATTGGCTGATCCGGGCAAAATCGGAAGAGGAAAGTCACTCGGCGACGACCAGAGTGATCCAGGTTCTAGAGGAGTTGGGGTGGGTCATCAGTCATGCAAAGAGCAGAATGACTCCCTCCCAGGAACTCGAGTACCTCGGGGCAAGATTCGACATCAACAGGGGCAGAGTATTCCTGTCACGAACAAGATCAAGGGAGCTAAGGCTTCTAGTCACGCAGTTTCTAGGCAGACAAAATCCCTCGGCGTGGCATTATCTTCAGGTTCTGGGAACAATGGCGGCTGCGATAGAGGTAGTGCCATGGGCCAGGGCCCACATGCGGCCGTTGCAGCTGGCGCTATTACGTCGGTGGTCTCCCCAGAATCATCCTCTGTCAATGCAGTTACCTTGCGCTCCGTGGACCAAAGAGGCACTCCACTGGTGGCGGTGCCCAAGGAATCTGGATCGCGGGATGCCCCTCGAACCTCATCAGTGGTTACTATTGACGACGGATGCCAGCCTGTCAGGCTGGGGAGCGCACTGCGAGGACCAGTTCGTCCAGGGTCGCTGGACACCGTTGTAATCGCAATGGCCCATCAACAGACTGGAATTGCGGGCCGTCACCCTAGCGCTCAAAGCTCTCGAGGCCTTAGTGCAAAAAAGAGCAATTCGCGTTCTCTCCGACAATGTCACCGCGGTGGCCTACATCAACCACCAGGGAGGCACCAGCAGCCCCGCTTTGGAGAAGGAGGCGGACGCTCTATTCCAGTGGGCGGAGGGCCGGCTGCAAGCGCTTTCAGCTCAGCACGTGGCGGGCGCGGACAATGTCACGGCCGATTTTCCTCAGCAGGTGCAAGATAGACCACGGAGAGTGGGAACTGGAACAGGAGACCTTCAACCAAACAGTGGCCCGGTGGGGACTCCCAGTCATGGACCTCATGGCACGGTTCTCGTCAGCCAAGGTGGACAGATTCTTCAGTCGGCGGAGGGAAAGAATGTCCGAGGGCTTAGATGCCCTGTCCCAAAAGTGGCCTTCGGAAGGTCTTCTCTATGTATTTCCTCCTTAGGTCCTGATCGGAAAGGTTCTCCAGCGGGTGGAGTCCCACCAAGGATTGGTAATCCTCATAGCCCCGGATTGGCCTCGCCGCCCCTGGTATGCGGATCTGGTGAGGATGATCGCCGACCAACCTTGGCTCCCTTGCAAAAGGGACCTGCTGAGACAAGGCCCGGTTCGGATGCCTCACGTGGATCGATTCTCGCTTACGGCCTGGCTATTGAAAGGGCGCGGCTCCTAAAACGAGGTTACTCAGGAGCAGTAATCTCGACGCTGTTGAATGCTAAGAAGCGCTCGACCTGTCTATCCTATAAGAGTCTGGCGCATCTTCGAAGCCTGGTGTGCGGAGCACTGTCGGAAACCCCTTTCGGCCTCAGTCCCGGAGGTTCTGGAATTCTTGCAAGCAGGATTTGACAAGGGTCTGGCGCACAGCTCCTTACGGGTCCAGCTGGCTGCCATCGCTTGCTATAGAGGCAAGGTCCGTGGCAAACCCCTAGGGGCCCACGCGGACGTCTCCAGGTTCCCAAGGGCGGTTAGACGGCTACGTCCTCAGCGGAGGTCGGTCATCCCCCCTTGGGATCTTAACCTAGTGCTAAATGCCTTGATCGGGGAACCATTCGAGCCATTAAAAAGGGCCTCCTTAAAGGATTTAACCCTAAAGACAGTTTTTCTGGTCGCCATCTGTTCGGCCAGGAGGGTTTCGGAATTACAGGCGCTGTCATCTCAGCCCCCCTTTCTGTCCTTCCTCAAGGACAAAGTGGTTCTGCGCACGGTTCCTTCCTTCTTGCCCAAAGTTATCTCTCCCTTTCATGTGAACCAGACAGTTACCCTCCCGGCCTTCTCGGCCGCGGGGCATGAAGGTAGGGATAGCAAACTTCGTCTCTTAGACGTCCAGAGGGCTTTGAAGCGTTACCTCTCTCGCACAGCGCCCTTCCGGAAGTTCGACCGACTATTCATTCGGTTCGGAGGCCTGCACAAAGGGGAGGCGGCGGCCAAGGCCTCTATCTCCAGGTGGATCAGAGAGGCGATTGCTTCCGCCTACATCCTGAAGGGGAAGCAGGTTCCAGTGGGTCTGCGTGCGCACTCCACTCGGGCTCAGGCTACCTCTTGGGCGGAATTCAGCCTAGTTCCCCCGCTGGATATTTGTAGGGCAGCGACTTGGTCCTCTCTGCATACATTCACCAAGCACTACAGGCTGGACATTCAGAGTTCAGCGGACGCTCGGTTTGGTCTAGCGGTTCTTCAGTCCAGTATGCCGGATCCCACCCAGGATTGAACTGCTCGGGTACATCCCAGAAGTAAAGGGACTGGACTGGAGTGACGATAAGGAAATAGTAATTAGATCTTACCTGCTAATTAGTGTTCCTGAAGGAACGACAGTCCAGTCCCTGATCCCACCCGGTTCCGGCGAACGTTAAGGCCCATTGTTCATAGAAGGGCATCGGACCGAGCGTAAGGCTGGTTCGGCATGAAGGAGTGCAGGAGAAAGCCGGCCCGGGCAGACTCAGGTAACCCCCTCCGCCCGTTGCCATTCCTCCTCCTCTTCTCCTATGCCATCCAAAAAAAAAAAGTTTAATATTTCTTTGAGGTATTATGTTTATGTAGGTTGTTGATGGAAGTTCGTTATGTCTGCTTTTTCATTCGAATACTGGAGTTGGTGGGTGGTCCCAGTGGTATTTATACCGCTCCATCCCCAAAAAGGCTGGGCTCAGCCTCCAAGCTGCTGGAAGGGTTGCGTAACCAGAAGTAAAGGGACTGGACTGTCGTTCCTTCAGGAACACTAATTAGCAGGTAAGATCTAATTTACTATTTCTCTGTTCACCTTTCTGCTGACTTTGAAACTTCTCATAGTCTCCAGTCTAATTTTTTGACTCCCAAGTGTCTACATTCCCTGATTTTAGAAGTCTAAATGTAAAGATTTCTTTTTGCCTTTTCTCTGCAGCCTGTTTTCTGGTTGTGGCTATGTCAATAGGTGCTAAGAAACAGCCATGTTGGCTTCATTTTCCATCTGGAATCGCATCTAAATAAGGGACCTGTGTGAATGCAAAAAGGTCATGCACTACAACATATCATGTCTGATAAGAAATCATGAGTTACAACACTAACGAAATTAGAAGAAAGAATCTTGTGATTTGATTTTAGTCTCATTGAAGCAGATGTAAAGGAAACACCTATAAAAAAAAAGTTGGTTTCCTTAAGCCTGCAGTGCAAGGGATTATTAACAGTTTCAATTACTTTGCTATACAAATCGTGTATCCTGAAGAACTTCTCTGATGATGCAATTGCTGCAAATAGCACTAACACAAAAGCATGACAGTCCATGAAATTAACACACAGCAGACAAACCAATTTTAGATTTTTTTTTTCTATCATGCAGCTCGTAATTAAGCTGTGGAATCTGTTGCTGGAGGATGCGGTCCAGGTGACTACAGTAATAGGGCACAAAAATTTGGACAAGTTCCTGAAGGAAAAGTCCATAACAAATTAATAGTAGTAACGTTGGCATTGCATTGCATTGTATTAGATGGATGCTTCATTTGAAGCTCCGTGTCTTAACTGTTTCAGATGAAATTTGAGATTACCTTGATAGGTAAATGGAAGGGGAAAGTCTGAGTCTTCCCTCTGAACCAGGAAACCTTGAATAGATTTATTCGGCGAGTCACAGGGGAAGCCTCAGCATTAGGCTTTGGTAGGCATGAAGATCATGCCAGAGTGAGCGCAGAGGTATCGCTCGGCCCTGAGAAGCGCAGCTGGTAGGAGATAAGACCGTGGGTGTGATGAATCTGAGGATGGCTGTGGAAGCAGCATTGCCATGGGGACTGAATGGAGGAGTTCATGTGACCCAATCTTTGGAGAGTGTCCTGACCAAAGGAAAGACCTTGCAGTATCCCAGGAACAAAGTAGTAGCAACTTTAGTCAACTGAATAAACCCCCTGTGGTGAATTTGGATACTCTATGGGTAGCTATCACATCTATGAAAAAAATCTCTTATGGCATGTATTGATCAGCTACTAAGGTCAGCACAAATTGCTTGGGGTTTTTTTGTTTCAAGTCAATGCTGACCCCTTGTGACCCAGTAGACCCTGTGCTTTCTTGGCAAGGTATGACAAGAAGTAGATTGCCAGGCCTTTTCTTCCGAGGAACGGGGGGTAAAGTGAAGTGCCCAAGGTCACAAGGAGTGCCAGTGGGAATTGATTGCTTGGGTACTAGGCTGTTGCTCTAACCACTAGGCCACTCCACTCCACCACAGATTCAGGGAATAAATATGTACAATATGAGTAGCATTGGGAAATTCAGGATGCTAAGATGGAAAGTTTTCGGACACAGTTGGCAGAAGTTCAGAAATATACAACAGCAGTTATTAAGGACCAAATGGTTCTTAAAAAGAAGATAGACATTTAGGTTTACTTTTGGAATTCTTACACTTGTGAAGATGTCACCAGATAAAACCAAAACATTTGCTACATAAATGTACTTTATGGATATTGTGGGTTATCTCCAGGAACAAGCAGGAATGTAGTCTTCACATATGAGTATCGTCGGCACCGACAGAACCCGCGTGGGAACACTCCCCAGCGTCCAATAGGAAAGCTTTTGGGAGCATCCCACAGCACGTGCGTGCTGCCTTCCCGCCTCTGTACCTATCTCACTTCAGTTCTTTGTTTTCCATGGAGCCAACAGGACACGGTACCCTGTCACCGCAGAAAATCTACCTTTTTTTTTCTTATTTTTTGTGGTCGCGTCTGCCTTCATTCGACATCTACCGGTACCGCCGGTTCTCTTCTTCCTTCTTTAAAAAAAAAACAAAAAAAAAAAACTTATATTTTTCTTCAGGGATCTTTCCCTGTTTCTGGTGCTAGGTGCCATTTTGGGCACTCGGCCCATTTTTCTTCAAGCATGGAGAAACCAGCCAGTGGTTTCAAAAAATGCTTAAAATGTGGCGGTACCATCTCCATCACCGACACCCATGATTGGTGTCTAAAATGTTTGGGCCCTGAACATTGTCCAACGGAGTGCCTCTCCTGCACGAGGATGACCAAGAGGGGCCGGCAGAATAGAGCTGCAAAACTCGGTGCCCTTTTTGCCTCCGACACGATGTCAGTTGCATCAACATCTTCCAGGGCTTCATCTTCCTCCCATGGATCTCAGGTAACCAAAAGTAAAACTAGCCGATCCTCGAAGGGAAAATCTCCTTCAACATATCGAGATGCCTCGGATGTTTCCCTCGAGGACACTTCACCGGCAAAACAGCCCCGGTGGGAGTCTTCGGGCTCCAAAGCATTAACGGGACTCCAGGATGTTCCAGATGCCTCGACCTCTGCGGAACTACTGGTGCCATGCTCTGGGGTCGTGGCCGCATCCACCAGTACCGGCACCCAGGCATCGGCAGGAGCAATGGATCACAGAATCCTCGCTATCGAACACAGTCTAGCGGCCCTCTTAGCAGCCTCGGTACCGCTAAGACCACAACAGATGGTTCCACAGGTATCGGTGCCGACATCAGTACCGGTACCAACAACACCTGCTTCGACAGGACTGCTTCCCCCATGCCGATGTCCGGTATCAGGGATCAGGAACCGAGACACTTCGGTACCGACTTCGAGCGGTACCGATACCATGCGTCACAGGAGCACCCGGTACTTGAGTCTTCCGATTCCGATGACTCTGATGATTCTACTGGTACCAGAGTGAATCTATTAGAAGATTCAACTCCCTCTCCTCAGCGCACGATGTCTCCACCAGAAGATATGTCCTTGCCGGACTTCATACGTGATTTAGCAAAAGGCCTTGCAATCACTGTGATTCCAGAAAAAGAACCTAGGGCAGAGGAATTAAGAATTCTACAATACCCTATGGCTCCCAAGGAGGCAGCTATGCTTCCCATTCACAAGATCTTACATGATCTGATGTTGAGAATGTGGGAGACTCCTTTAACAATATCTTCATATTCCCGATGCCTGGACACTATGTATCGAGTGCCAAGTAGTCCTGGTTTTCAAAAAACTCAGTTACCACACCATTCAGTGGTAGTGGAATCGGCCATGCGAAGAATCAAGCATGCAAAAACACACTCTTCTAATCCTCCAGGCCGTGAATCCAGGACACTTGATGCCTTTGGCGGTCGATATTTTCAATCCTCCATGCTGGGAGCCAGGATCAGTTTCTACATTCTGTATATCGGAATGTTCCTGGAAGAAGTCACAAAGAGCTTGGAGCTCATATTAGTCCTGTCTCAGAGGAGAAAACAGCAGACTACCTTATTCTGGTCAAACATGCCCAGAATGTCTCTAAATTTATGAACCGTGCTTGCTACCTTTGACTGTTTTGAATGTCTTAGCAGAACCTCTGCTGTATCCATAGGAGCACGTCGTATTGCTTGGCTTCAAGCATCAGACTTGGAACAATGGATGCAAGAAAAACTGGGAAACATTCCTTGCACAGGAGAAAATCTCTTTGGTAAGGACTGGCAAGACAAGGCTAATCAGCTTGAATCTGACAATACTGCTTTGAACAGATCGTCAAAGGCTACAGCTAACCCAGCAAAAAAGAAAACATTCAAGAAACCTTTTTTCAGTAAGAAAAAGAAGTCTTACCAATCTTACACCCATCAAACTCGCTGTCCTCTTCATGTTTCCCAAAAAGGACAACAGAACAGACAGCAGAGAAAGCCACAAGCTCAAAAAGCTCAACCAGCTCAACAGCCCCAGCCCCCTCAGGGTCTTTGACTTCCACCTACATGACTTAGTCATTCTGCCCCTAAAAGGTCTAGAACCCTTGACCATTCCAGGCAGACTATGCCATTTTGTCAAAAGATGGCAACAAATAACATCAGAAAATTGGACTCTGTCCATTGTAAGACTGGGATACAAGCTTCATTTCCTCAACTTGCCCCCACCTACAATTCTGAGACAGTTAAATTCTCAGGGCCCTGCCACCGACCTCTTGTGGCAGGAGGTGAGGTCATGTCACTTCTGGCTCAAGGAGCAATAGAATAAGTGCCCATATCCCAACAGGGGACAGGCTTCTACTCCCCCCCCCCCCCCTATTTTCTTATTCCAAAGAAGACAGGGGAACACAGGCCTATACTAGACCTCAGAGCATTAAACAAGTATTTGTTCCGAGAAAAGTTCAAGATCTCCCTCGGAACACTTCTACCATACCTTCAGAGTCAAAGTCACAGGAAGTTCCTTCGATTCTTGATCCAAGGAAGACACTTCCAGTACAGAGCTCTTCTTTTCAGACTTGCCTCTGCTCCAAGAGTCTTCACAAAATGCATGGCCGTGGTAGCAGCATTTATGAGGACTCTGGGAATATTCGTCTTCCCTTACTTAGACGATTGGCTCATTTGAGCATCGACAGCTCCAGAGGCCAGCTTCGCTCTATCTCCAGCAATGGGAATTCTTCAATACTTGGGACTAGTCATAAACTTCCCAAAATCTCATCTCCCCCCTCTCAATCCCTAGAGTTCATAGGGGCTCGTCTAGACACACGGCAGTCAAGAGCTTTCCTGCCACAGCCATGCTGTCTGCGTGTAATGCATCTAGCATCCCAAGCATCTACGAAGGTATTCCTTACTGTTCGGGAGATGCTTCAACTGATGGGACACATGGCATACACTGTCCATGTGGTTCCCTATGCTCGCCTCCACATGCGAGCAGCCCTGTGGACCCTTTCCTCTCAGTGGTCACAAGCCACGAGTCGACTGACAGACAGAATCAGAGATAAAACACGTCTGATTTCGTCCCTACAATGGTGGAAATCCCTGGAAAACATCCTTGTAGGCTCTCCTTTCCAGCAACTTCTATACCAAACCACTCTGACGACAGATGCATCCAAGATGGGTTGGGGGGCCCACTTGCACAATCTCTCCACTCAGGGTCTTTGGACCTCACAGGAGGTTTCCCTTCACATAAACCTCCTAGAGCTGAGAGCCATTTTCAATGCTATTCAAGTCTTTCAGGGCCATCTCAGCAACAAAACAGTTCTGGTCTAAACCGATAATCAAGTAGCTATGTTCTATGTGAGCAAGCAAGGCGGAACAGGCTCTCTGTCGCTATGCAACAAAGCTTTGCGACTATGGGCCCTCCCCAGAGAGTTACAAATTCACCTGCTTGTGGTATACCTTCCGGGCATTCAAAACTTGTGGGCAGATAAACTCAGTCGAATACTGCTGCCACATGAGTGGTCCCTCCACTCATACCAGCTTGCTCGAGTGTTTCGAATCTGGGGAACACCAGATATAGACCTCTTTGCAAGTCCACAGAATGCCAAACTTCCCTGATTCTGTTTCAGAAGTCCAGCTCAAAACTGTCAGGCAAGAGATGCTTTCCTACTCCACTGGGGACAGGACTTCCTCTATGCCTTCCCACACATTCCCGTTATTCCCAAGACTTTATTCAAACTTCAGAGAGACAAAGGTTGTATGATACTCATAGCCCCACGTTGGCCACGGCAGACGTGGTATCCTTTTCTTCTGCATCTCTCTCAAACCACTCCTCTGGAGTTTGGGAATACTCCAGATCTCTTGTCGCAGGAGGACAGATCTTTACTGCATCTCAATCCCCAGTCCCTACATCTCAGGGCCTGGTTACTGAAAGCCTAGAATTCCAAGATATTAACCTTTCTCAACAAGTAAAGGATATTCTCCTGGCTTCCAGAAAACCTTCTACAAGACGTTCTTATACTTTCAAATGGAAAAGGTTCTCTATCTGGTGTTCACAAAAGGGGCTTTAACCCCCTTTTTACTACCTGTAGAACTACTACTAGAGTATCTTCTACAGTTATCAACTTCTGGTCTAAAGACCAATTCAGTTAGTCTATCTTAGTGCTATTGCTGCTTTTCATAAACCTTTCGATGGACAACCTATTTCCTCTCATCCACTTATATTAAGATTTATGAGAGGCCTTCTTTTAACAAAACCTCCCATCAAACCACCACCGGTGGCATGGGATCTAAATCTTGTTCTTGGTCAGCTTATGAAACCACCCTTTGACCCTTTAGCCACTTCAGACCTAAAGTTTCTCTCATGGAAAGTTATTTTCCTAATTGCCATCACTTCTGCAAGACGCATTAGTGAACTACAGGCGTTAGTAGCTGACCCTCCTTATGCAAGGTTTTATCATGATAAAGTAGTCCTAAGGACTCATCCTCACTTTCTGCCAAAGGTGCTATCGCCTTTTCATTTAAACCAGTCAGTTTATCTTCCTATATTCTTCCCTAGGCCTCGTGCCTCCAGTGCGGACAGAAATCTTCACACATTGGATTATAAAAGAGCCTTGGCTTTTTATCTCCAAAGAACCAAGCCACATAGAAAATCTCAGCTTTTTGTGGCTTTTGACTCTAGTCATTCGGGACTTCCAGTTTCTAAAAGAACTCTGTCAAATTGGATTGCAGGTTGCATATCCTATACATATCAGAGTAAGGGACTTTCTCTCTAAGGCCATGTCATGGCTCAAAATGTGAGAGCAATGGCAGCCTCAACGGCTAACCTTCATTCTGTCTCTTGATGACATCTGCAAAGCAGACACTTGGACTTCGGTACATACCTTCACAGCCCACTATTGCTTAGATAAGGACTCCCGTCGGGATGCCTCGTTTGGCCAGGCTGTTCTACAACATCTCTTCCATACTTAATATAACTCCTACCCACCATCCACAGTTTGGATGCCTAAGGTCCATGGGAGGAAGCATGACCCATCTCACCTGGGTTCGCAGCTAGCTGGGGCCACCCCTTGGTGTCTTTCAGCTGGGGAGTCCCCATATGTGAAGACTACATTCCTGCTTGTTCCTGGAGAGAGCGTAGTTACTCACCTGTAACAGGTGATCTCCGGGAACAGCAGGAATTTAGTCTTCACAACCCACCCATCTCCCGTAGGAGTTATCTCCATCTCTCTCTTTCTCTACTTCTCTCCTGTGGTCTCAGCTATAAACTCAACTGAAGTGAGAGAGGTACAGAGGTGGGAAGGCAGCACGCATGTGCTGTAGGATGCTCCCAAAAGCTTTCCTATTGGACGCTGGGGAGCATTCCTGCTCAGGCTCCGTCGGTGCTGACGATACCCATATGTGAAGACTAAATTCCTGCTGTTCCCGGAGATGACCTGTTACAGGTGAGTAACTACATTTTCCTGTAGAACAGGCATGTCCAAAAGGTAGATCGCTCCACTACCTTGTCAGTACTGATGATCTCACTGCAATACTTAAGAATTTCCCCCTAACCACCTCTTCCAACCCCTCCCAGACTGTCTTCAGCTGTACCTCCCCCGTGTCATTAAACTCTAATATTCTCTAATTGTTTCCCTAACTGCCTTTACGTGTTCTTCCGCCTCCATCAAAGAATCATTTAACTTCCAGAACTTTATCCCCTCCTCCTCCCCACCTAGATCAAAAATCACCGTTACTGGAGCATGATCTGTTCACGTGATTTCCCCTTGGACTACTTCCTTTGCCTTTGAGGCCCAGTTCCCCCCTCCCCATATCATGTCTAATCTACTATATGTCCCATGCACCAGAGAATAATAGGTAAATTTACGTTCCCCTGGATGTCTGGACCTCCACAGATCAATCAATCCTAGTCTCTCCTGCATCCTTTGCAAGCTTTGTCTAACCTTTCCTCCACTCCCTTGCCCACCACTATTATCCAACCTAGGATTCCATGTCAAATTAAAATCACCTCCCACCACTAGCGGTGTGCCTCCCAATTCTTCCAATTCCTTAGTCATGTTCCCAAACACCTCCCCCTGTCTTTCATTTGGCCCATAGACACTTATCACCCATACCTCTCCCTCCCGCACTTGCAGCTTCACGCCAACCCATCTCCCATCTTTCCCCCTCCTTTCTTCTACAACCAATCTCCTACTTGCTTCTCCTACCATGATACCCACCCCCCCTTTCCTGGGGTTCACTCTCTGCCCTGCCAATACCACTTTCGGGTACTGTTTTGTAGTAAGCAAATGTCCCTGCCCCACCTTCAAATGTGTCATCCTGCACACACACCAGATCTGCATTCATTCTCCTTCCTTCCCTTTCCAGAAGCCTACGTTTCTGCCAGGTTCTTAGTTCTTTTACATTTTATTGTACTAACTACCAATTCCTCTTAGAGCATAGGTTTCCAACCCTGTCCTTGGGGAACCCCAGGCCAGTCAGGTTTTCCAGATTCCCACAATGAATATGCATAAGATAGATTTGCATGCTCTGCCTACATGGTATGCAAATCTATCTCATGCATATTCATTGTGGGAATCCTGAAAACCTGACTGGCCTGGGGTTCCCTGAGGATAGGGTTGAAAATCTGTGCCTTAGAGTATAGATTCCTGCCTACTCTCTGACTCCCTCCTCTTCCCTTATCGTCTTTGTCTCCATGCTTTCCCCCCCCCCCAAACCGCCACATTTCTTCCCCCCCCCCTTTCCTTTGTGCTCTCTCATCTCCCACGTCCCCTACTCCCCCCTCCCTCCTCTTCCCCTCACCTCCCATCTCTCCCTCCCCCCACCTCCCCCAGTCCCTTCCTCAGGAGTACTTAGAGTAGTGTGTCCTGTGCCTCTCCCCCCCTGATCATCTCATTCCCCCCCCCCCCACAGCCTTCCCCTCTCCTCCTAACCAAGCTTGCCTCGTCCTTGTCCCTCATCCATCCCCTCCCTCCCTTCCTTAGCTCCACTAGTTCAATAGGTCAGTAAATCAATAAATCAACTCCCCCTCCCCCCCCACATTCCCACACATATGTCAGTTTACACTCGCCATAATATGTTTAACTAGCCCAATCCTCCCTCCCTCCAAGCCCACCATCCCTGAGTCTCTCACTTCCTTCTCCCCAGCAAATCCAGTTTCAACTGCAGCTTTCCCAACTTTACAGTCTTTCATATTTTTCCTCTCTCTTTACTCTCCTTGCTCCTCCCCTTCCTCAGGTCCTGCTGGTCTTCTCTGGCTGTACATTGGTTCTTGCCAGTATCCTCTGCTGCCCCGATCTGTCTGCCATTCACTGCTGCAGTGCTAATCCCCTCTTTCAGTGCTGCTGTCCCCTCCGCCAGTGACTGTATTCTCCAAGTTTTCCCTTTAATGGTGAACGCCAGTCCAAACGGGTGTAGCCAGCGATACCTAATGTCTGTACTTCGCAAAACCCGTGTGACAGGCTGCATATCTCTCCGTCTCTGTAAAATTCCAAGGGATAAGTCCTCATAGATGTTTATTGGCTACCCCTGCCAATTTAGTGCTCCTAGGCTCTTTATTTGTGTTGCAATCTTTGCTTTCAGTTTATATCCAGTAAAGCAGATATCTCTAGGTCTATTCACACTGCTCTGTGTACTCTATCCAGCTCAATCTCCGCTGGACTTACTACTTCCCCTCCTTTTCTGAGTACCTCCGAGCATATTGATGTCGCCACCTTCATACTGTCTTGAAACTCCCTATCCTCCGGTACTCCTCTGATTCGCAAGTTATTCCTGCGGGATCTATTTTCCAAATCCTCCACTTTATATTGCATATCCGTCTGCCATTTCTGACTTGCTTGGCACTGCTGTTGCTGCTCTTCTTGCTACTGCTCCAAACTTTGTAGCCAGTTCTCGTGATTTCCTGCCTTGTGCACCAATTCAGCTATGTCTTCTTTCAAGTTCCCTGTAAGTCCGCTGAGCTCTGTTTTGACTGCTTGGACTTCCTCCTTTATTTCCACTAGCCATTCCTTTACGTCTGCTCTAGTGTTCTCTCACTGACTGTCCTTTTCCATGCTCTATATCTTGCCGGGACCCAATTTCTTCAGCCGGCTCAGCACTTTTATTTTTATTATCCGTGATAGCATTCTCAGTTGTGCCAGCCCCCTCCCTGATACGCATACTCTCGCAGGTCCATGGTCTTCCTTCTGGTGGCCATTTTCATCTCCTGCCTTTCTTTCCTCTTAATTGTCAGCTGTCTCTTTCCCCAGACCTTTCTCCTCCACATTTACAGTTTTCCAGCTTCTTCAGAGCCTTTTAATGCAGCCCACTTCTCCAATCTTTATTAGGAAACTCCTCTACTTTCCTCCTTCCCTACTCACTGTGCTCCAGGTGGGCTGCCCCATTTCAGCGTCTCTCCCGTAATTGCAGAGATTCTCCTCTCCTCCTTGCCTTCGTTGCACTTCAGTCTGCTACTCTCTCTTCAGTTCACCTTTGTTCCATTTTAACTTTCTTGCTGTATGCGCTACTCCGCTTCTTTTCAATTTATGCCACCAGCCCGCTCACCACGTGGTCTGCAATCGCCATTCTCCGTCCATGCGCCTTTCCCTCTGCTTCTTGCACTTGCCTTCTCTCTGCTCTGTTGTCTCCTGATTGAGCTGCTATCTCTCCAGCCAGTCCGCGAATGCCTCCTCCTCCTCCTCTTCATCTCTCATTTTCGCCGGTCCTCCTACATCTGCGCTGTATTGCATGCTGCTGGGCTCCTCTCCTTTCCGTACTCCTGGCCGCCTCCGCAGACCCCTCTGCCTTCCGATCAGGCCACGCTCTCCACTTCTGTCACCGGCTCCGCGCTGCTCCTATTTCTCACTGCTTCCACTCTCCAGCGAACACCTGCCACCATTCCTTCCACAGCTTGGGTATACTCGAGGGCTAATTCTTTATTTTGATAGGGTTGGCCCCGGAGCGGTGCCCTTACACCGCCATCAGGATTGGTGATGTCACTTCCTCCCCATCGGGCTTTTCCAATTTTGTTCTAACTTGCCTATGCCCTGCCTTCGAATTGGTTCAAACCACTGTGACGTTTGCTTGCCTCTGCAATTTTATTTTGCCTAGCCTTTGTGTTGATTCTACACTGTGTGCAGAATTTATTAAATCGCGTGTGGTGGTATTTGAACTTTGTTTGGCGGTATTTTGATTTTATCTGGTTTGCTGGACAGGTGTTTGAGGTTTTTTTGATGATTGTTTGGTATTTGATTAGTGGTGCCAGTCTGATGAATTCTTATTTTTACTTTTAGAGCTGCATGTATGGTTTTGGCATATCCAGTCCTTGTACTGCACATCATCCAGAGGTCTTCAGTTCCTGTTGATCTTTAATACTTTGGGACAGTGACAGTTTTGGACCAGATTCAACCAGTGTTTATACTAACTTAGCAGATTTGGCCTTCTTACATCCAGCCACCCCAGTATAACGAAGGTGAGTGTTCCAAAGAAGAGCAAAACCTACCACTTTCATGATCAGTGGGAAATGGACGACTACTTCATCATGGTGAAAGACAAGTGGTGTTGTCTAATTTGTAACACCCCAGTATCCTTGCCCAGAAAGGGTAATCTGGAACGTCATTATTAGGCTCTGCATAGCAATACGTTTGAGGCTGATTTTCCACCCAAAAGTGAAAATTCGTAAACTGAAGCTCAAAGAACTTAAATTAAAATTGGCTACTCAGCAACAGTTGATGGCGAAGCCAAGGTCACATTTGGTCAATGCAGCCATAGCATCCTTCAAGGTTAGCAACCTGATTGCAAAGAAATGCAAACCTTTCACTGAAGGGGAATTTGTAAAAGATTGTCAGTTGCTTCAAGAAAACAATCTTTTTGAAGGATTTAAAAGAAAGAGATCATAGCTGCTATTCAAGATGTACAGTTGTCAAGAAACACCATCATGCAGCGAATAGAAAAGATGTATGGAGACACAACTGAACAATTGTTGGAGGATGTTTCAAATTGTTGCTTTCTCACTCCAACTGGATGAATCTACAGACATAAGAGACATAGCCCAGTTACTAGTCTTTATCCGGATGGTTTTTGAAGACTTCAGTGTTAAAGAAGAGCTACTTGGAATGATTTCTTTAAAAGGGAGAACTACCGGTCAGGAAATATTCAGTTCTTTCCATTCTTTTGTGACAAAGTGTAATCTTCCATTGCATAGACTTGTTTCCATCACTAATGATGGAGCAAGAGCAATGACAGGTGAGGTTAACTGTTTCATAGTCCTCTGTAGACAGCATGACAACTTCCAAGATTTCCTTTCTTACCACTGCATCATTCACCAGCAAGTTTTGGCAAGATTTTGTGATTTGCTGAATGAAATAAGAAATTTTTTGAAGGAGAGGGGAGATGACCAAGCAGAGTTGGAAGATGAATAGTGGTTATGTGATCTGGCATTTCTCGCTGACTTTACAGGCGAACTAAGTGATATGAACCTTGAACTACAAGGTAAAACAAATGCATTGGCGAGATGAGTAGAGTTTTCTCTTACAAGAGCAAATTTAAGCAAACAGCACTTCCTTATCGTCACTCCAGTCCAGTCCCTTTACTTCAGGGTTGCGTAACCCTTCCAGCAGCTTGGAGGCTGAGCCCAACCTTTTTGGAGGTGGAGCGGTACAAATACCACTGAGACCACCCACCAACCCCAGTAATCTCAGCCTCCAAGCAACTGGAGGGTTCCGTAAGCCTAGGGCTTACTGGAGTCCTTATTTTTAAATTTCTTTACTTTATTCTTCATTTAATTGCTTTTAATTTCTTTGATTTCCACTACAGTTTCTTTGCTGTGTTTATTTTTAACCACAAGAGCTCTGTCTCTTTAATTTCTCCGGCTCTCTCCTCTCCCTCCTCCACCCGCCCCCCCCCCTCCCTCACCGGATCAGGCGTCGGAGGAGAACCGCGACTCGCAGCATCGAGGAGGGTTTATTGCTTCTCTGCTCCTCTGCTGCTGAGACATGCGGATCGCTGCTGCCTCGCGCTGAAGCCCCATGGAGGCTGAGCGCTTGAGGCAGCATCACTGGCCTGCCGATACCGCCAGACCCGTCCGGAGACTGCAGGACGCGGCGGCGAAGTCCGGCCCCTTCGAGGACCGCGGGGAAAATCTTAGGCGGCGATTCTCACAGGAATCAGAGGTTTCAGGCTGCAGTGAGCAAGGAAAGAGTCCGACCGCGACCAGGAGAGAGCCTAAGAGTTCCCCGTCCTGGCTCCACGTGGTGAGGCCCACCACGTGTAGAGCCAACGGGTATGCAGCGCTGAATCGGCCACAGATTCCCAGCACAGCTAACCGCAAGTAGAAGGGATATAACTGTGAATAATTTGAATCCTAATTTTAACTAGCAACAGTACTGTTAGCTTTAAATTTATTTATTTATTTATTTTTAACGCTATTTTTAACTTAATGTTTGGCTACCGGGTGCTCCTTCTATTTTAAATCTACTTTGTTTCATTTAATTGCTCATTGGTTTCCTCAAGATTGATAGCCGGTCTCTTCCCTGGGGTACCCCTTGGGGGGGGGGAAAAGAAACCTCGGTTTGGTTGGCCAGGGAAGAGCTAGCCTCCATAGTAGAGAAGAGTCCCTCTCCACGGGCCTGGAGTTCTGGTACGGGAAGGTCCTCAGCCCCGGGTCATGTCAACCAAAGCACGCTGCCTTTCCTGTGGAATTCGCAGGGGTACTTCCGCAGAAACAGGTATCTGCAGGAACTGTACTGCGTTGGCGGCCTCTGCGGAGCAGGACATTAACTTAACCATGGCCCAGGCCTCCCAGGGGTCAGACGAACTCCCAGTAGGGGAGAGTGGGATGCAAGCCCCTCCGTCTACGTCCTCGGACTTGCCCACCCCTTCCCTATCCCCCGCCCCTCTCCCGGCAGGGGAGGATGGGGTAGGAGATTTCTTCTCCCCGGACTTCATTCTCTTACTCCACAAGGCATATTGCCTACGTAAGCAAGGTTCGGGGACAGCGGGTGCGGCGCCCTCGGCAGCGGAGGCCAAGACAGCCAGGCCCGTGAGGGCGGCCAATCCAGATTCCGACGTCCCACCTAAGCGCCTCCGGATGAGCGAAGAGGAGACCCTTTCCCAGGGATCTCCGGAAGAAACGCCATCGGACAAGGACTTTGGTGAGGATGAGGAGGAGTTAGAAGAAGGGGAGATTCCAGAAGAAGACCAGGCTAGGATAATTAGAGTATTTCGTCGGGAGGAGCTTCCGGCCTTGATTAACGAGTCCCTGAAGGCCCTCAATATGTCCTCCGATACACCTGCAGAAGAGGAAGCATTGGAGGATCCATTGATCCAGGCCATTAGAAGATCCCAGAAGGTCTTTCCGGTACATAGGGTAGTGAGACAGATGATCCAGGAAGAATGGGACCAACCCGAGTCAAGTCTAAGGGGAGTCCGGTCCATGCTTCGTCTCTATCCCCTCTCAGAGACAGACAAAGAACTGCTAAAGTCTCCCAGGGTAGATGCGGCAGTGTCAGCGGTCACCAAGAAGACCACTATTCCAGTGGAGGGCAGTGCTGCCCTAAGGGATCCTCAAGACAGAAAGTTGGATACTCTCTTGAAGCAGGCCTTTGACGTAAGCGCCCTCGCCTTGCAAGCCTCGGTATCCGGAGCTTGGGTGGCTAGGGCCTGTTTAAGGTAGTCACAACACCTGCAGTCAGACGAAAGTCCCTCGGAGGAGACGCGGACCAACGCAAGCAGGTTGGAATCTGGAACAGCTTACTTGGCGGATAGTCAATATGACCTCATCAGGAGCCTGGCAAAGAACATGGCCTCGGTGGTGGCTGCCAGGCGATATCTCTGGTTACGCAATTGGGCAGCGGATACTTCCTCGAAGGCTCGCCTGAGTCGCCTCCCCTTTAAAGGGAAACTGTTGTTCGGCGAGGATTTAGAGAAATTGGTAAAGGATCTGGGCGAGTCAAAGGGTGGCAGACTCCCGGAAGATAGACCGAAGCAAAACCGCTCACTTCCCCCGGCACGTACTCAGCCCAGGGATTTCCGGAGATCTCGCCCCGCCAGATCCAGCTCCTTTTTCCAGGGGGCGTTTCCCTTCTAGGGGCCAGGGCTTTCGAGGGTTTCGGGGAGCAGGTCGCGGTTTTGGGGCAACCTCCTCCTTCTCCTCTTCCTCGTCTTTCAGAAAACAACAATGAAGCCGCGGGGGCCCAGGGGGAAGAGCTGCCCATAGGAGGACGTTTAAGACAGTTCCTTCCCGCCTGGTCCCGGGTCACGTCGGATCAATGGGTGCTAGAGGTGATCAGAGAGGGCTACGCCCTCGAATTTTTGAAGCCGATAAAACCAGCCTTTGTTCTGTCCCCCTGCGGTACCCCCGCAAAGAAGACAGCGGTGGAATCTACCCTCACGTGCTTAAGTGCACTCGGGGCCGTGTCTCCAGTGCCCCCAGATCAGTGCGGCTCAGGTCGATACTCGATTTACTTCGTGGTGCCAAAGAAGGAAGGCACCTTCCGACCAATTCTGGACTTAAAACAGGTCAATCGCTGCCTCAGGGTCCCGCACTTCAGGATGGAGACCCTGCGGTCAGTCATTGCTGCCGTAAGAAACGGGGAGTTCCTGACAGCCCTCGACTTGTCAGAGGCCTACTTGCATATCCCGGTCAGAAAATCCCATCAGCAGTTCCTAAGGTTTGCGTTACCAGCAGGCCACTTTCAATTCAAGGCCCTTCCCTTCGGCCTAGCGACAGCTCCACGAACATTTACCAAGGTGATGGTGGTAGTAGCGGCCTTCCTCCGGAAGGAGGGGATCTTGGTTCACCCGTATCTAGACGATTGGCTGATCCGGGCAAAGTCGGAGAAAGAAAGTCGCTCGGCGACGGACACAGTAGTCCGCTTGCTAGAAGAATTGGGATGGGTGATCAACCGAGCAAAGAGCAGGCTGACCCCCTCCCAGAATCTCGAGTATCTCGGCGCAAGGTTCGACACCGGCAGGGGCAGAGTGTTCTTGCCCTCATCCCGGGCCAGGGACCTAAGGCTTCTGATCACTCGGTTCCTAAGCAGGCGAAACCCCTCAGCATGGCATTACCTTCAGGTCCTGGGCACGATGGCAGCAACGATAGAGGTAGTACCTTGGGCCAGAGCCCACATGCGCCCATTGCAACGATCCCTATTGCGTCGGTGGTCTCCGCAACTTCATCCTCTGACAACACAGTTACCCTGCGCTCCGCGGACCAAACGAGCTCTTCGATGGTGGCAACGCCCGAGAAACCTGGAACGGGGAATGCCTCTCGAGCCCCCCCCAGTGGGTCCTCTTGACGACAGATGCCAGCCTGTCAGGCTGGGGGGCACACTGCGAGGACCAGTTCGTTCAGGGATGCTGGTCCCCGATGGAATCTGTGGCCCATCAACAGACTGGAGTTACGGGCCGTCACCCTAGCGCTCAAGAAGCTCGAGCCCCGGGTACGAAGAAGGGCAATCCGCGTCCTCTCCGACAACATCACAACGGTGGCGTACATCAACCACCAGGGCGGCACCAGCAGCCCTGCCCTGGAAAAGGAGGCAGACACTCTCCTCCAGTGGGCGGAGGTCTACCTCGAAGCGCTTTCGGCCCAGCACGTGGCAGGCACGGACAATGTCACGGCCGATTACCTCAGCAGGTACAGAATAGACCACGGAGAGTGGGAACTGGAGCAGGCAGTCTTCGACCAAATAGTGGCTCGGTGGGGTCTCCCACTAATGGATCTCATGGCAAGATTCTCTTCGGCCAAGGTGGACCGATTCTTCAGTCGACGAAAGGAGAGGATGTCCGAGGGTCTGGATGCCCTGTCTCAGAAGTGGCCGGCAGAGGGCCTCCTCTATGTATTCCCTCCCTGGGCTCTGATCGGAAAGGTTCTTCAATGAGTGGAATCTCACCAGGGCCTGATAATCCTCATAGCCCCGGATTGGCCCCGCCGCCCCTGGTATGCAGACCTGGTGAGACTGTTAGCCGACCACCCATGGCGGCTGCCCTGCAGGAGCGACCTTCTCAGGCAAGGCCCGGTCCGAATGCCTCACGTGGATCGGTTCTCGCTTACGGCCTGGCTCTTGAAAGGGCGCGGCTTCTGAAGCGCTGATATTCGGCGGCAGTAATCTCAACGTTGTTGAGCGCTAAGAAGCGCTCGACGTGTCTCGCCTATGTAAGGGTCTGGCGCATTTTTGAGGCATGGTGCACGGAGCGCCGTAGGAAGCCCCTGACCGCCTCAGTCCCAGAAATCCTGGAATTTTTGCAAGCAGGGTTCGACAAGGGTCTAGCGCACAGCTCACTTCGAGTACAACTAGCCGCTATCGCGTGCTATAGAGGAAAGATCCACGGCAAGCCGTTAGGGGTGCACACGGACGTCACCAGGTTCCTAAGAGCAGTACGACGGCTGCGTCCCCAGCGGAGGTCGGTCGTCCCCACCTGGGACCTTAACCTGGTACTAAATGCACTGATGGGGGAACCGTTTGAACCGGTAAAGAGGGCCTCCTTGAAGGACTTAACCCTGAAGACAGTCTTCCTGGTTGCGATCTGCTCGGCCAGGCAGGTCTCCGAGTTACAAGCTCTCTCCTCCAAGCCCCCCTTCCTGGCCTTCCTCAAGGACAAGGTCGTTCTGCGCACGGTGCCCTCCTTCCTTCCCAAGGTTATTTCTCCTTTTCATGTAAACCAGACAGTCACGCTCCCGGCCTTCCCAACCGGGGGCCTGGCAGGCAAGGATAGCAGGCTGCGGCTATTAGACGTTCAGAGAGCCCTAAAGCGCTACCTCTCCCGAACCGCTCCGTTCCGGAAGTCAGACCGGCTGTTTGTCAAGTTCGGAGGCCCCCACAGAGGGGAAGCGGCGGCCAAGGCCTCCATCTCTAGGTGGATTAGGGAGGCGATTGCCTCCGCCTACATCCTGAAAGGCAAGCAGGTTCCGGGGGGGCTGCGGGCTCATTCCACCTGAGCTCAGGCTACCTCATGGGCAGAATTCAGTCTAGTCCCCCCGCTGGATATATGTAGAGCGGCAACTTGGTCCTCCCTGCATACTTTCACCAAGCACTACAGGCTGGACGTGCAGAGCTCAGCGGACGCTCGGTTTGGCCTAGCGGTTCTTCAGTCCGGTTTGCCGAATCCCACCCAGAATTGAACTGCTCGGGTACTTCCCTGAAGTAAAGGGACTGGACTGGAGTGACGATAAGGAAGAAGTAATTAGATCTTACCTGCTAATTATTGTTCCTGAAGGAACGACAGTCCAGTCCCTGATCCCACCCGGCTATGTCGGACCTGAAGGCCTGTCGGAAAAGGGCGGAACAGCGAACCGAGCGGGGGACCAGATCGGGGTGAGGGAGGCCAGGAGTAAGTAGGCGAGCAGTCCTCCTACGGCGCCTTTCCTCCTCTCCCTCCTCTACTCCTATTTCCTATTTACTTATAAGAAAAAAACAAAACAAAAAAAAACAGTTTGCATGTTTGTTAGGTTTAATTTTTAGTTGTGACAAGGTTCACTTAGGCTACTTTTTCAGTCGATTACTGGGGTTGGTGGGTGGTCTCAGTGGTATTTGTACCGCTCCACCTCCAAAAAGGTTGGGCTCAGCCTCCAAGCTGCTGGAAGGGTTACGCAACCCTGAAGTAAAGGGACTGGACTGTCGTTCCTTCAGGAACAATAATTAGCAGGTAAGATCTAATTACTTCTTTTGATCATTTTTCTAATACACAGGACCATCTGGGACAATATCCAAATTTTGTTTTTTCAGAACAAGAAGTATGTGACAGAAATCTGTTCTGTTATCCAGGAATTTGAAAATAGATTGTGATTTCCAAAAAATTGGAACAGTTGTGGAGTACTTTGTCATACCCATTCAAAGTAGATGTGAACATTAAAGAAACTGCAGCTGCTATCAGTAAAAATTACTCATTGAACAAGTCATCTCCTGAAAACAAAATATTAACCCTTAAAAATGACATTTTTCTCAAGACCCATGCTGAGCAAGAATCGTTTTGGAAGCTAATGTCTAGAAACAAATTTCCCAACTTGAGAAGATGCAGTGAAGCTGTACACTCCTGTTTCAGTTCAACTTATTTGTGTGAATCTGCATTTTCCCATCTGAAAATGACAGAGTACACAATGTTTCAACATGACAGATGAACATCTCCAGGATTTCCTGAGACTGGCCCTCACACAATATTCACCCAACTTCAAAAAGCTGGTGGATGAAATGCAGGCTCAGACGTCTCACTAATGAGCAAGAGCAAAATATTAAAGATTGTGCAAGTTCGGCCTGGATCAATACTTGACCTAAATTTAATACAAGTTACTCAATAAAAGTTAAAGAAAGTTATTACTCAAAACTTTAAGAAAAATATACTTTCCATTTCCCCTCGCAGTTCTTACTGGATCTTCGTCTCTCTGTTTTTGTTTTTGCTTTTGCATAATTTGCTTAACAGCCGATCACATCCAAGTAAATGATAGACGGTTCATTTAAAAATGGGGGGGGGGGGATCCCTCCAACTTTATTGAGTTAAAATTTAATTTGAAACTAATTTGAAACTTAATTTTCATGGTGGTAGATCACCGGCACTTTTGGCTGGAAAAAGTAGATCACGGCCTGTTCGAATTTGGACATGCCTGTTGTAGAAAATTATTCCTCCCATTGTTCATGCTTATTATATTCCAGTGGTACAAATAAAATCAGAGAAGGTGGATTCTGCTGGTTTGGAGGAGACAATAGTGTATGAGGGTGATATGAATACATAAGATTTATGCAAAGATAAAGATTAGTCTAAGCTGGGATCAACTTGAGCTGCTGGTGAACTTTGCTCTGGAGTATGACAGAAGCTGGGTCTTAAGTTATTTCCGCTTTAATCAGGTTCTCTCTTTTTAAGTTAAAATATTTGGGTGTTTCGTATTTGATGTAAATCTACACAAAAAAGGCTTAAAGAGTTTGCTGATGAAAGAGGAAGCATATACCATTGGCGCTCATTTCTTATTGAGATTTCCCTGTAAATGGATGTTAAACGATATGGATATAATTCTTATATTTTCTTTGATCCTGAACAGTTTAAGCAATATCTTCAGGCTAAGTCTCCTCCAGATAAGGAGGTGGTTCAATTGGCTCCAGATTGATGTCATCGAGGATTACTCTGTATAACTTATAGATCCCCTGTTTCCCTAGCATTTGTCTATTTGACAGTAATATGGTAGAATTTTCCTTAATATGTCTTCCCCCAGATTTCTTTTAACTAACTGGGTAATTATACATTGGTACTTTTTTGTATGGCTATTGATGTAAAAATTTGTCTGGCAATTGTCCTTCATATTCCAAGCGTTCAAGTGTTAAAATTTAATTTAAAAATTAAATAGAGTACAAAATGAACTGAGGAACAAATCTACATTTGGGAATCTGCTGGGTATTTGTTATCTGAACTGGCCATTGTCGGGCACAGGATGCTGGGCACGATGGACATTGGTCTGGTCTTCTTCTGCTGGGCAAATCTTATGTTCTTGTTTTTGGGGCATGTTTACTAAAAGCAAGGTACTTGGTAGCAGGGGGCTTTAGTGCGAGGGCAATTGCTAAAACGTCATGAGGCCCCCACGCAAAAAATCCTGTGCTACCTCAGTGGGCATTTGAAGCCTGCATTCAGCACAGTTAGCACGGATATAACTAACATCACCTCAATGGGTGGTGTTGGTTGCTCCCGTGGTGTCTGCATGGGGACAGTTGTATCCACCATCCCCCTTCCTTCCCTGTAGTTAGCGCAGAGCCCCATGTTAGTACATGTTACCAGTGTGAAGCTTAGTAAACATGCTCCTTTGTGTCAGGATACTAGGTTTAAAGGCTTCTTAAATGCTTAAACATAATCTTTGACATGTCATTGTCGGGCTACTGGTACAGGTTACTTGTGGGAGTCTTGATAATAGCTTGGTAGAAAAGAATATGGGGAAATGAAGTTAATTGGTTGACTGGTTTGAGTCCTAGTGAAGCTCTCTGAGAATTGATAATTTGGGGAATGTTTACTAAGCTGGGCTAATGGTTAGCATGGGCTGTTTTTAACTAGGTCCCATTGAATAACATTGGATCTAGTTGGAAATAGCCCATGCTAACTGTTAGCCCAGCTTAGTAAACATGCCCCTTTGTATTTCCCATATACACATTTCATGCTGTCTATTCCTTATCGTCACTCCAGTCCAGTCCCTTTACTTCTGGGTTACGCAACCCTTCCAGCAGCTTGGAGGCTGAGCCCAACCTTTTTGGAGGTGGAGCGGTATAAATACCACTGAGACCACCCACCAACTCCAGTATTCTCAGCCTCCAAGCAGCTGGAGAGTTCCGTAAGCCTAGGGCTTATTGGAGTCCTACTTTTATTCTTTTAATCCCTTTAATTCTACTAGTTAATTTACTTACATTTTATTTCTGTATTTTGGGTTTATTTCCGTTTAGTTTTTGTAGCTCCTGCACCTTTAATTCCTGCCTGCTCTCTTCTCCCTCCTCCCCCCCCTCCCCTCCTGATCGGGCCGGCCATCGGAGGTGAACGGCGGCCTGCAGCATCGAGGAGGACTTCTGCTCCCCTCTGCTCCTGAGAAGAATAGTCTATACCCGAGCTCAAAATCCACAGCCATTCCCTGCCTCGCGCCAAAGCCCTCCTGGTGGCTGAGCGCTGGAGGCAAGACTGCCATTCGGTGTCTCCCGCCGTTCCCGTCTCGGAGCTGCCGGACGCAGAGGCGAGATCCGGTTTTCCCGGTATTGCGGGGGAGCTGGTAAAGCGGCGATTTGCAAAGAGAGCAGCGGTTTCCAGCTCACTACGGCATTTGGAGTGTAGCACGGCCCGACGGATAGCCTCGCGGTCCCCCATTCAGGCTCCACGTGGTGAGGCCTACCACGTGTAGAGCCTGCGGGCTAGGATCGCTGAGTCGGGACCAGGATTCAGTTTCAGCATTTAAAACGCAAGTACCTCCGTTGGAGGAAAAGGAGTTAAATTTAATTGTAATCTGATTTTGTACAACTTTAATTTTAATTCTTTTAGTTAATTTTGCTTTAATTTTGCCTTAATCCTTTCATTTTAGAACTGATTTGAATTTTCCTTTGTTTTCCCTTTGTTCCCAAACTAAGGGGCTGTTAGTTCCCTCTCTCGGGGGGAAATATATTGAATTATATTGAATTTCTGTACCCACAGTGGGAAGTCCCCAGACCTAGGTCATGGTGACCAAGTCCCGCTGTCCTTCCTGCGGAACATGCAGGGGCACCTCCGCAGAGGCAGGAATCTGCAGGAGCTGCGCCGCAGTGGCGGCCTCAGTTGAGCAGGAAATTAATTTTGACAGTAGCTCTCCCTCCTCAGGGGTCTGGAGACCTACTAGGAGGGGAGGGAGGGTCACAGGTCCCTCCTTCTACGTCCTCGGACATACCTTCTCCTTCCCTACCCCCCTACCCCCTCCCTGCAGGAGAAGGAGGGTCCGGGGACTTTTTCTCCCCGGACTTCATCCTCTTACTTCACAAGGCCTATTGCTTGCGGAAGCAGGGCTTAGGGGCAGGAGAGGCCGGACCGTCGAGGGAAGACAAGTCAGCCAGGCTCTTGGGAGCAGGCAATCCAGAATCCGGCATACCACCTAAGCGCCCCCGGCTAAGTGAGGAGGAGCCCCTAGCAGCCCTCTCACAGGGTACTCCGGAGGAGGCTTACTCAGACAGGGACTTGGACGAAGAGGAAGAGGAGCTGGAAGAAGGAGAGATCCCAGAGGAAGACCAATCTAGGATTATCAGAGTCTTTCGTCGGGAGGAGCTCCCGGCATTAATTAATGAGTCCTGTCAGACGGCTGCCTGGGTGAGAATCTTCACAGTCTTGGCAAGTGCATATATCTATATGATTTGCAAGGGATTGTGGGCAATGCAGTTCATTCACACCAGACACAGCTGCTCACAATAATTAGTTGTGCTTTTGGGTAAAGCCAATAAGATATTTATTTATGGGGTTATTTCTCCCAACACAGATATGCTTGGTAGCACATAAATCAGGTTACTTGCTTTCAGTGTTAAACTTGGAAAAACAAAATTAGGAAACAACATTTGAACTTGTCAGGCAATCAAAGCAAAAGAAATAAGACCTGGTTGGCAACAAACTGGTCTTTTCTGTAGGCTTTAGCTAATATTCTCTTAGCAATATATCAAACAACAAACAAAAGCCACAAAGAAAGGAAAAACTGTTCTTCTCAGGTTAACTTCTTATATATTTCCACATAGATTCAGAAGTGATTTTCTCAGAGCCCACAAGCAATTAGGTAAGGCTCAATTGCTAGCAGTTATCAAGCTGAAACCCCTTAGCTGGCTTGCTTTCTACTGCGTGGCTAAAAATCTTACTCAGGAGCTTTTCTGAGTAGATTAAAGAACAAGTTTGTATTTCTTTGTGATGGTTGCTGTACTTTGTAACAGAAAATCACCAAAGGAGTTTAGACAGAGAGCAGTCCATGTAAACAGATTCTTCATCTGCTATCACCCCCTCTTCTTCAACAAGCATGGGTTCAATATCATGGATTGGCACAGATGAATCTCCCAATGGAGCACTTTCGGGAGAATACTTGTTTCCCTGCTGTCTTTCAAGGTTATAGCTAGGGCATAGATCAGTGTTCATACCTGAGCTTCCATTGCTGTTAGAGTTCCTCTCTATATAGCCTGGCCAGTATGTAGTCCAGTTCTTATGTCCAGCCTTCCAATCCAGATCCCTGGACACTGGATCTCTCTTCACATACCTTCTGGCACGGGTCTTAGGGTCCCTTCCACGTGCAGCCGTCTCCCTCACAGGTACCGTCTGGAGATTCCTAGCTCTGCAGCACCATTCCTCTGGCTTTCCCCAGTCCAATGGTGTATGCTGGCCCTTGGAATGCCTCCCAGTATACGTACTGCTCTGGACTCTTCTAGACCTCTCCAAGGCTTTTCTCTTCCTTCTTCCAAAGGGTTTCTTGCCCTCTCTGTCCGTCCGGTTGGGCTTCTGCTTCTGATGATCCTTCAGATGAAACTGAGGATGATGAAGATGATCAAGCTCAAGCTGATTCTCTGTAGAATAAACTCTACCTTTATTCTGCTTAGATGAGTGCTCCTCCCTAACACAGCGCAGCTGTGCTGAATCAGGCCCTGCCCTTTGAGATGAGTGCTTAGGGATTACCTCATAGCCCTCCTGATTGAACACACGTTTCCCCACTTCAGCTCCTCTAATGGCTGTTGGAAACCTGGTGCATTCTGGGACTGGTAGTCTTTTATGGGAAAATTCTGTTTTCTTATTTCTACCAGAACTGACAGTTTGCTTGTTCAGAGTCCTTCCTGAGCTATGATAAGCTTCCTTATCACAGTCCCTAAAAGTGCTCAATGTGGCCTCAGATACGCCAGCTGAAGAAGAGGCGTTGGAGGACCCATTGATCCAGGCCATTAGGAGATCCCAGAAAGTCTTTCCGGTCCACAGAGTGGTGCGTCAGATGATCCAGGAAGAATGGGACCAGCCAGAATCTAGCCTACGGGGAGTCCGGTCCATGCTGCGCCTATATCCTCTCCCAGAGACAGACAAAGAGCTACTGAAGTCCCCCAGTGTGGATGCAGCGGTATCAGCAGTCACTAAGAAGACTACTATCCCAGTTGAGGGCAGCACGGCCTTAAGAGATTCTCAGGACAGAAAATTGGATACACTCCTGAAACAAGCATTTGACGTAAGCGCTCTCGCCTTACAGGCCTCCGTCTCGGGAGCTTGGGTAGCTCGGGCCTGCTTAAGGTGGTCACAGCAACTTCAGGCAGCGGAGGCCCCCGCGGGCGACGCTCGGCCCAACGCCGCTAGGTTGGAATCCGGAGCAGCATACTTGGCGGATAGTCAGTATGACCTCATCAGAAGTCTGGCCAAGAACATGGCCTCGGTGGTTGCAGCCAGGCGTTATTTGTGGTTACAAAATTGGGCAGCGGATGCCTCCTCAAAGGCACGCCTGAGTCGACTCCCCTTTAAGGGGAAGCTGCTGTTTGGTGAGGATTTAGAGAAGCTGGTAAAGGACCTTGGCGAGTCCAAGGGAGGCAGGCTCCCGGAAGACAGACCGAAACAAGGTCGTCCTCTGCCCCCGACTCGTACCCAGACTAGGGACACTCGGAGGTTTCGCCCAGCTAGATCCAACCCCCTTCCAGGGGACGCTTCCCCTCCAGGGGTCAAGGTTTTCCGGGGGTTTCGGGGAGCAGGTCACGGCTTTGGGGCCTCCTCCTTCTCCACGGCCCCTAGAAAACACCAATGAGGAGACGGGGGTCCAGGGGGAAGAGCGGCCAGTGGGAGGTCGCTTAAAGCAGTTTCTTCCCGCCTGGTCCCGGGTCACTTCGGATCAATGGGTACTGGAGGTGATCAGAGAGGGCTACGCTCTTGAATTCGCAAAGCAAATACCTCCAGCATTTATTCAATCCCCCAGCAGATCTCCTGCAAAGAGGTCGGCGATAGAGACAACCCTTGCACGGCTAATTGCACTCGGGGCAGTGGTCCCAGTACCACCAGACCAGTTCGGATCTGGTCGATACTCGATTTACTTTGTAGTGCCAAAGAAGGAAGGGTCCTTTCGGCCAATCCTGGATTTAAAACAGGTCAACCGCTGTCTCAGGGTACCACATTTCCGCATGGAGACCCTACGATCAGTCATCGCAGCAGTAAGGGGCGGAGAGTTCCTGACGTCCCTCGACTTGACAGAAGCCTACCTGCATATTCCAGTCAGGAAGTACCATCAACAGTTCCTAAGATTCGCTGTGCCAGGGGGCCACTTTCAATTCCAGGCCCTTCCCTTCGGCCTAGCTACGGCTCCACGGACATTCACCAAGGTGATGGTGGTAGTGGCAGCCTTCCTCCAGAAGGAGGGAATTCTAGTACACCCGTACCTAGACGATTGGCTGATCCGGGCAAAGTCGGAAGTAGAAAGTCGCTCTGCGACAGACAGAGTGATTCAGGTTCTAGAGGAGTTGGGGTGGGTCATCAACCGAGCGAAGAGCAGGATGACTCCCTCCCAGGACCTCGAATATCTCGGAGCAAGATTCGACACCGGAAGGGGCAGAGTGTTCCTGTCTCGAACGCGATCAAGGGACCTAAGACTGCTAGTCGCGCAGTTTCTGAGCAGACGAAACGCCTCAGCATGGCATTATCTTCAGGTGCTGGGCACAATGGCGGCAGCGATAGAGGTAGTTCCTTGGGCCAGGGCCCACATGCGCCCGTTACAGCGTGCCCTATTGCGTCGGTGGTCCCCACAACACCATCTCCTATCAACACAGTTACCGTGTGCTCCGCGGACCAGACGAGCCCTTTGCTGGTGGCAGTGCCCAAGGAATCTGGAACGTGGGATGCCCCTCGAGCCTCATCTCTGGGTACTGTTGACAACGGATGCCAGCCTGACAGGCTGGGGGGTTTCACTGCGAGGACCAGTTCGTCCAGGGCCGCTGGACTCCGTTGGAATCTCAATGGCCCATCAACAGACTGGAATTGCGGGCCGTCCACCTAGCGCTCAGAGCGCTCGAGTGCCTAGTGCTAAGAAGAGCAATTCGCGTTCTCTCCGACAACGTCACCACGGTAGCTTACATCAACCACCAGGGCGGCACCAGCATCCCCGCCTTGGAGAAGGAGGCGGATGTGCTCTTCCAGTGGGCGGAGATCCGCCTGGAAGCGCTTTCGGCACAGCACGTGGCAGGCACGGACAATCTCACGGCCGATTACCTCAGCAGGCACAGGATAGACCACGGAGAGTGGGAGCTGGAGAAGGAGACCTTCGACTAGATAGTGGCCCGCTGGGGGCTCCCAGTCATGGATCTCATGGCAAGTTTCTCGTCAGCCAAGGTGGACCGGTTCTTCAGTCGGCGGAAGGAAAGAATGTCCGAAGGCCTGGATGCCCTGTCTCAGAAATGGCCGGCGGAGGGTCTTCTCTACGTGTTCCCCCCTTGGGTTCTGATCGGAAAGGTTCTCCAGCGGGTAGAGTCTCACCAGGGACTTGTGATCCTTATTGCCCCGGATTGGCCGCGTCGCCCCTGGTATGCGGATCTGGTGAGGTTGCTAGCCGATCAGCCTTGGCGGCTCCCTTGCAAAAGGGGCCTAGGCCCGGTGCTGATGCCTCACGTGGATCGATTCTCGCTTACGGCCTGGCTATTGAAAGGGCGCATCTCTTGAAGCGAGGTTATTCAGGAGCGGTTATCTCAACACTGTTGAATGCGAAGAAACGCTCGACCTGTCTTTCCTATGTATGGGTCTGGCGCATCTTCGAAGCGTGGTGTGTGGAACACCGAAGGAAACCCCTTTCGGCCTCAGTCCCTGAGGTCCTGGAATTCTCACAAGCGGGTTTCGACAAGGGCCTGGCGCACAGTTCCTTACGAGTCCAACTAGCCGCCATCGCTTGCTATAGAGGTAAGGTCCGCGGCAAGCCCCTAGGGGCCCACGGGGACGTCTCCAGGTTCCTAAGGGCGGTTAGACGCCTGCGTCCACAACGGAGGTCGGTGATCCTCCCTTGGGATCTCAATCTTGTACTAAATGCATTGGTCGGGGAACCCTTTGAACCGGTAAAGAAGGCTTCCCTGAAGGACTTAACCCTCAAGACAGTCTTTCTGGTCGCTATCTGCTCAGCCAGGCGGGTCTCCGAATTGCAAGCGCTGTCCTCCCAACCTCCTTTCCTATCCTTTCTCAGGGACAAGGTGGTCCTACGAACAGTACCTTCCTTCCTGCCCAAGGTCATCTCTCCCTTTCATTTGAACCAGACAGTTACCCTCCCGGCCTGTCCGGCCGAGGGACCTGAAGGTAGGGATAGCAAGCTGCGACTGCTAGACGTCCAGAGGATCTTGAAGCGATACCTCTCCCGCACAGCCCCTTTCCGGAAATCCGACTGACTGTTCGTCCAGTTCGGAGGCCCGCACAAAGGGGAGGCGGCGGCCAAGGCCTCCATCTCCAGGTGGATCAGAGAAGCGATTGCCTCCGCCTACATCCTAAAAGGGAAGCAGGTTCCAGTGGGACTACGGGCGCACTCCACCCGGGCTCAGGCCACCTCGTGGGCAGAGTTCAGTCTAGTCCCCCCTTTGGATATTTGTAGAGCGGCGACTTGGTCCTCTCTGCATACCTTCACAAAACACTACAGGCTGGACGTACAGAGTTCAGCAGATGCTCGGTTTGGTCTGGCGGTTCTTCAGTCCGGTTTGCCGGATCCCACCCAGAGTTGAACTGCTCTGATACATCCCAGAAGTAAAGGGACTGGACTGGAGTGACGATAAGGAAGAAGTAATTAGATCTTACCTGCTAATTAGTGTTCCTGAAGGAACGACAGCCCAGTCCCTGATCCCACCCGGCTCGGTCGGACTTGAAGGCCTATTAGACAAGGGCGGAGCTGCGGACCGAGCGTGGAACCAGGTCGGGGTGAAGGAGGGCAGGAGAAAGTCGCCTCTGGCAGTATCAGGCATACCACCTCCCTCCGTTGCCTTTCCTCCTTCTTTATTCCTATTCCCCATTTCTTAAACAACCAAAACCCCTTTTTTTTTTTTTTTTTTTTTAAGTATTCCCTAGTGGAGTTAGGTTTTTAGTCTGCTTTTTCATTCGAATACTGGAGTTGGTGGGTGGTCTCAGTGGTATTTATACCGCTCCACCTCCAAAAAGGTTGGGCTCAGCCTCCAAGCTGCTGGAAGGGTTGCGTAACCCAGAGGTAAAGGGACTGGACTGTCGTTCCTTCAGGAACACTAATTAGCAGGTAAGATCTAATTACTACTTCTTCTCTTTAGAATGACATATTTATAAAAGTAGTAGCAATGTAAGAAAGTTGAATTGCATTTCTTTCTAAAAATATATAGGAAAAACTGCCTTTAGTGTGATGATCAAAGCACTTTCACCAAAAGAATACATCCGGATCCATGCGCCTAACCCTCTGGACAGGAATGATGGCTCGTTCCTTATGCGGTATCGGATGTATGGCACAGTTCAGAAAGGACTCCTGATTGAAATACTTCATGGCGAGAAGCACGTGGCTCAGTCTCCTTACGTTTTGAAAGGTAATGCCATCATTCATTTGTTTAAAGACTTATTACTTGACTTATTGCTAGTTGTGTTCAAAGCAAGGTACAACCAAATGGACAGGTTATAAAAATAGAAAATTACAAAAATCAATTACAAGAAAATGTACATAAAAGAACATAACGCAATAAAATACTAGCTTCATTAGCTGGTAATATTATATTGCTAATAAAAATAATTATTTACGGCTTTGTAAATGAACATTGATGTTGTAAGCAAATAGCCAAACATTTTGAGGTGTCAGACTTTTTCCTTATTTTATCTTGCTATTTTTCTTATTTTACTCTTCCTTATATTTTTGCGAGGGAGGGAGGGGTTGGTTTTTTGTTTTTTTTTTTTGCTTTTCTAAATACTAGACACCAAGTGCCAAATTTTAAGTGTCTGGTTGACCTGGCTCACCAGATTTCTTTTTCCAACCATGCTTAGTGGTGTATTCAGACTTCTTCATCCTTAATTCTTTCATCAGGTCAGTGCAAAATGAGTCATGACCTACAAATTAATTCAGAATTCAGCCTCTCGCTATACTCCATCTTGAAGGAAAGAATTTAATAAGGAAGATGGGATGGAGGGAAAAAGGCAAGGGATGTGTGATAAGCAGGAGGAGCAGTATGTTTGTATGTGGCAAGGCAAGGAGGAAAGGGTGTATGTGAGAGAGCAACTAGAATAGCAGAATATAGGTAGGATAAAGAGAAACGCAGGTAAAAAGGAAAATTGAAAAAAATGGCACTTATAACATGAGAAAGATGATGAAAGGATGGCAAATATATAGAGGGAATGCTGCAAGAATAGAATGAGTAACAGAAGAAGGAAACAAAAATAAAAGTAGAAGAAATGTGGAAAACAGGAAAAATGAATTAAGGAAAGGCTAGAGAAATGAAAATCTAAATGAAAGAGAATAAAGAAAACTGGAAATACACCAAAGAAGAATCTAAAGAAACATAAAGGAAGATAAGTAGAATAGAAAATCAAGAAATGTACCAGTTTGAAAATATTTTGCTGACTTGTCCTAATTGCAACTACAGTTGAACAGATTTAGAGGGTTGAGGCTTGTGGAGTCAGGCCTGGAGTGGAGGGGTAAGAGAGAAGAGAGAGTGATAGGTATAAGTGAGAGAGAGTAAATGTTGGTGGAGGCAAAGAAAGTTAATCTGTCTGTCTGGGAGGGTGGGTACCGTATTTCCTAGATTATAAGTCACGTTTTTTTACATTGTGTCAAGACTCTGTAACCTATATAAAGGAGCGACTTATACAGTAACCTTACCGATGCCCTCCAGCCTTGCTGCTGAGAAGTAGCCTGCAGAATTCCATGAAGTAAAATCAGAAGCTGCTAAAATGCCACGGGAACTGATGGCTCAAAGCAACTCTCTCGGACTTTATATTGATGTCTCCTCTTGCCGTGGCTTCACTACAATAGCCGATCACGGCTCCTTAGAGGACTCGCAAGCTGCCCCGATGTGCTCTGTGGTCTTTCTACCTCCTCGGATTGCTGATTGTGGACTCTGATTCTCAGCCAGCTCACAGTGGCACTGCTCCAACGAATAAGTTACGATGTATATAGCAGGGTGATTTTATACTATAAATTTACTGGTTTTAAATCTACGTTTGGGCCCATCGACTTATACTCTGGGGTGACTTATAATCCAGGAAATACGGTAGAAAGTCTGCATCCCCACTAATCTGAAATTCTCTATCTCTTGCCTTCTAAACCTTCCTTCCCCACTATCAAGCAAAGCAAGCAAACTACTCTTATGCCTGTCACTTTTATTTATTTGTAATGGCTGATGCATTTGTTATGAAATTTCATTGAATTTCAAAAGAGGTCAGGGTTTGTTCACTGTTAACATGCTGAAGGGCAGTTTTTAATATAGAGATCATTGTGGCTTGAAAATCATATGTTCTAGGAAGAGAACATTATATATGCTGTATTCTAAAAAAAAAATCAGATGCCATTGTATATTGTAAATACAATGGAATGCTCAAGGTGCTGAAATAACCTTACAATTATTTTTTTTGCTAAAATAAATGACATATCACATATCTCTTTTGTATTGGGCAACTCCTGGAATGGTACGCCGAGTAAGCTGTCTTTTTTTCGCTTTTCAGATCTCAGTGTTTCCTCCAGCTACCATGACTTGTGATTAAAGCCTTGGTGTATGTCATTCACATAGAGGGACAGACCAAACAAAATAATTTATCAGCCTTTCCTCTATGTTAGAGATGTGTACCCAGATCAAGTTGTCATAATTTTTTTTTTATCCTCATAAGGACGGATCTCCAATTCCATCTATTCTCTTCCTCTAGTACCACGCACCTTGCCTCCATTATTATAACCAATCAATACATTTCCATTTGCCTTATCTACAGATCCCCATCTTCCACCCCTGAAGACCTTTCAACCATTATAGACCTTGCTTGTAACCCCACAAACTCATACCAAACTGGGTTTTGGGTGATTTTAACTTGTCAGCTCTCCATAGCACCCACTCCAATGCTTTCCTCGAAGCACTTGCTGAGCTAGGTTACAAGCAGATAGGGGAAATAAAGTGGATCTCGTCTTTGCACCACTATCAGCTACTAGTTCAATCAATAATTCCTCTCCCTCTATCACCCCAGTCCCATGGTCCAACCACAGTTTAATCAAATTTCAAATGCCCATTCCTCGGGTTCACAACACTCATCGGAATGCTACCGATGCTTCTTCAGCTCCTTCAGGACGATTCCAGCTCTTTAATAAAGATGAGATTATTGACAAAGTCTTACCAAACCTCATCATGAAATCACCCAATCTTGATTCGCTGATATCCACCTGGAACAGCCTTAGCTCCTTTGCACTTCGGCCTGCATCGAATAACCCACCAAGAAGAAAACATACAGCACATTGGTACTCTTCTGATCTACGGACTTCCCTACTTCTACTCGGGAAGCTTGAAAGACGATGGCGACATTCACGGTCTCCAGAGGATCATTCTGCCTATATCTCCCACCTTGAGACACACCGCAGTGCAGTTGTCAAGAAAAGGAAGGAATACCATTCTGATCTCCTGCTCCGCTCCCTAAACAGACCTCGTGATCTCTTTAACATCGTTAAGTCGCTTGCTAAGGAGCCTACTACCATTCAGCCTGACTTGCTACACCCTCAAGAATTTGCTGACCATCTATGTGCTAAAGCCAACCTAAGCAACACCTCCTTCCCTATCCCCACACCAAGTCATATACCAGGCTCCCTAACACCTTTGACCTCCTTTACGCCCCCTTCCAAGAAGTTCATTGAGGACACCATCATATCCAATACCACCACCTCTCCCAATGACCCCTGCCCAGCTTTCTGGATAAGATCGTTACCTGCTGAATTCAGCCCAATTTTAGCTAAGATCATTAAGCTGTCCTTTTCAACAGGGATGTTCCCCCTCACTTTAAAACAAACCTCCATTCGGCCCCTTCTAAAGAACAGCAAGCTGGACCCTCAGAAGGTAGAATCTTATTGACCAATCTCTAGCATTCCACTTTTGGCCAAGATAATCGAGAAGGTCATTCATTTCCAACTTCAACATTACATTGAGACCACTGCTCCTCTCGACTCATGCCAGCACGGCTTCAGATAATTCCATGGTGTTGAGACACTTCTCACCACTCTATTCAGCACCTTACTCACTGGAATTGATAATATTAGACAAGGCTATGTTCTAATGTTTATGGATATTGCTTCTGCCTTTGACTCGGTCAACCATGAGCTGCTTCTTACACACCTTCAAGAGAAGGGAATTCTCACCTCAGCCTTAAGTTGGTGCAAGTCCTACCTATCAGACCGATGGCAACAGGTACGAATTGGCTCTGTGACCTCTGAGCCTTTTCAACAAAAACAAGGCTCCTCTCTCTCTGCCTTCTCCAACATCTCCTGTCTCGTTTATGCCGATGACGTACTGCTGTTCACACCATTATCTATTGACCAGCCCAACCTCTTGCCAATAATAAGCTGCTTTGACGCCATTACAGACTGGCTCGGCACGCAATGCCTCAAAATCAACTTCAATAAGACGGACGTCCTATTCATCACAAGGAATCAATCCTTCACACCCCCCTGCTTCGATAAAGGTCAGAGACGCAGAGCTCCCAAGTAAACCCATCATCCGCTACTTGGGTATCATTCTAGACCAGCAGCTCGACATGAAAGCACATATCAGCAACATCAGCAAGGCAATCTACCACAAGATACGAACAATTCGCCACCTACGTCCCCTACTGGAGCCTGCCGATTTCCACACGATTTTTCAAGCCCTTGTGACACCCCCCCCCCCCCCATTTTGACTATGCCAATGCCATACTACATGGTCTCCCTAGGAGCACTCTTAATCCGCTACAACTGGCAATGAATGCCGCTGCCCGTGTCCTACATGGAGCCTCGAGAAGGGACCATATAACTCCCATTTTGCAGCACCTCCATTGGCTTCCCATCCATTGCAGGCTTATCTTTAAAGTAATGCTGCTTACCTTTTAAAGCCCTCAACAAGCTATCCTCTGCCTCCCTCATGGATCTTGTTCACCTCACTCCTCAGAATAGATCCAGAAGATCGGTCGCTGCTAACACACTCGCTGTCCCCACTGCTATAATAAAATGCTCTCTTGCGACCAAGAGCCGAGCCTTTGTGTTTTACTCACCCACACTTTGGAATGCCTTTCCTGCCCATATCCGGTCTGTTACTGACCTCGCACAATTTAGGAAGGCCCTAAAGTATCACCTTTTTCCTTCAGTACTATTCTCATGCCGGTGACATTACATAAGTTCATCCTTCATGTCTGTCATGTTATCATAACCATATCCGTTGTTTTAATTACTTAAGTTATCTTACCTGTTCTCTGTAAAGTCCAATGTGTGTTCTGCCTGCATTGTACAAATTAATGTTTATTGTAAACCGCACTGATTCTTAAAAAGAATTAAATAAACAAATTGGCCAGGTTCAGAAATATTGCTTCAATAGAATGTTACGCTCCTACTTTAATTTACAGTAATGGAAATTCCTTGTCCTTTTTAGGGCCAGTTTATCATGAGTACTGTGATTGTCCTGAAGAGGATCCTTTGACCTGGCAGAAAGTTCTTAACTGTCCATCTCAGGAACGTCAGATCACAAAGGACTTTGAGTCTTTCCCCAGCATCAATCTGCAACGGATGTTAGAGGAAGTCCCAAAACGATTTGCTGAGAAGCGTGGGGCCATTGTTCATTATACTGTTCTAAATAATCGGATCTACCGTCGTACCCTGGGAAAGTACACAGACTTCAAAATGTTTTCAGATGAAATTTTGTTGTCACTGACAAGGAAGGTAGAGTATCATTTGATAAAACTCGCTTTTATAGACCAAATGGAAGCAAGGTATTTTGGGGTTTGTTTTCTAGTAATCTTACAAGTGTGATTTTATTTTTGCTTTCCCACTATCCTTAAAATAGTTAATATGTTGCAGCACCATACATGTAGTTTTCATTTTAGAAGACCAGGATCTTTAGGCACAGAGTGGTGATGCCGTAGATGACTGACTGTTCAAACTACTTCACTGAACAAAAGGTTAGTGATTATTACTGGTTTATTTCTTGGAGATTGTAATTGGTTCTGACCAAAGCCCTTACATTGTCTTTAACCTTGAGATCAAAAAGGAGTTTTGTATTTAAGGAGCAAACTTATTTTCAGATGTCAGGGTGCTCTTTATCATCACAAACAATTTTCCAAATAAATATAATTGACTATAATTCAAACAAAGTTTTGAAATGATGAATTATTGTCATTCAACAAAAGTAATAGGATAATTTGCAAAGCTATTTTGATGGATAAAGCTGTGCTAGCTACTGAAAGGGCTTTTTATAAACCTGCCTGCTCTATATGTGGGTATATGCATAGAGCCATCTTGCATGTACTTTTATCCGCTGTAGAGAGGGTATTTGGGGGGGAAAGATGGGGCAGGGTTTAGAATAATGCATTTATCTCAGAATTTTCTAAAGTCTGCATGTATATTTAGTTAGAACAAGTGTCCACACAAATTAGCAAGTAGAAATGTGTGGGGAGTTTTTACTGGTGTAATTTTATGCATAGTCTTTTCTGTAAGTCCATGGAGTGAAAAGTATAAACATAGTTTTCACCAATGCATACAGTTACAAGATTACTTCCTTAATACTTATGCTAGTAACTATCAAAGCCAGCGTTGGTCTTTGCTTCAGTAACTCAACTTATGTGTTGGCCTGACATAGGTCAGTTATTTCTACTATATTGAATTCCATAGTTTGACCTGCTTGTATTTTGCATAAATATTTAGGTTCGTCTGCCTGATTTTGAATTTTATATCAATGTTGGAGATTGGCCAGTAGAACATAGGAAAGTCAATGATACACCTGGCCCTCTGCCCATCATTTCTTGGTGTGGTTCTGCCGATTCAAGAGATATAATCCTTCCAACTTATGATATAACCCATTCAACACTCGAAACTCTACGAGGTGTTACAAATGACCTGCTCTCCATTCAAGGAAACACTGGTAAACTTACTATGATTTGTTCAAATGGAAATTTTTTTGGATGATTGGTAATATCGGTTCTTAGAATACTAAAATCAAACAATTTGTCAGAATGAGTCCTTTTATTGCTAGATGCATAGAATGAGAATGTGTTTTTTTGAAAGCTTAGCCTAAGGCTGTCATTTTGAAAAGCATGTTCCATTGTATGATTGCATGGAGTTCACTTTTAGATATTTTAATTTTATTTTAGATTTAGTTTATATCTTTTTATTGGTAGCTCAAAGTGAATTACATTTAGGTGCAGTAGTATTTCCCTGCCCCTTGAAGGCTTCCAAACCAGGTTTGTACTCTAGGTAAAGGAGGGTGACGTGACTAGGCCAAAGTAACAAGATGTGCCGATGGGGACATAAGATTTGAACCCTGGCTTCCCTGGTTCTCGGCCTATTGCTTTAATGACTAAATTATTCCTCTGCTAGTTAGACAGTCCATAGAATAACTAACCTACATATGCAGTATAGTGGTGAGCACAGAGTAAACAAGGAGACCCCCCTACTCTTTGAGGAACTTGCTTGACCTGCCTATGATTTAGAGACTAGGCCCTTGCAATCATTTGAATTGTCTAGTGCAGTGCTGTACACACTCATATTGGGTAATAACTATTTCTATATATACTTCAGGTATTCTGTTTGAGGGTGCTGGCAACAAATTTGTGAAATCGACAGTCATATAAGATGGTCTCCAGCTGCATTGCCTTTGCAGTAATTTCCAAACTTCTCTGACCTGATCCATTTTTTAGGTCCTCCCTGGAATAATAAGACTGAGCAGGCTTTTTTCAGAGGAAGAGACAGTCGAGAGGAGCGTCTTCAACTAGTCCTTCTTTCCAAGAAGAACCCAGACCTACTAGATGCTGGAATAACTGCATATTTTTTCTTCCGAGAAAAGGAGGAGGAGTTGGGCAAGGCTTCACTAATTGGTTTCTTTGACTTTTTTAAGGTATGGTACCTACTGCAGTTCTGAGGAATTGAACTAAGAACTTTCTATATTTCTTTTATTTATTAGAATGTATTAACCACCTTTTTATGAAGAGATTCACCTATAGTGGTATACAACAGTTATCACTTGACACAGACACCTTATGTTTTAGTAGTAGCATTACTATAGCAAAATGACCATGACATAAAAGCATAGAAAAATGACAGCAAATGAAGACCATATAGTCTCTGGTCTGCCCTTCCATAACAACTACTAAGCTTTACAGTACCTTTTTTTTTTCTCCTTAGAGAGCCTCTGTTTGTTCCATGCTTTCTTGAATTCACATAGAGTCCTTGTTTGCTTATCATCCCTCCAGTCCTGCCTAGACTATTGATTTGTCAGCCCCCAAGCGCTGGTGAACAGAATCTGCCATGGGGTTTTGCGGAGTCCCATTCAGTGGAGGAACAGTTAGAAGAGAGCAGACAGGAGGGCACAGGGGAATCGGGTATGCCAGCCCTGGAGCCCTCGGGGGCCCTCCTCCCCGAGGAGTTACCGGGAGGGGGGGGTTGGGCCATTCCTCCCCCTTAGGAAAAAAAGAGCCTGATGAGTGAGAGAAACCTTCCCAAGGGCCCTCCACATTCAAGGGGGGGGGGGGGCAGCCAAAGCCCTCCTTGTGGGGTTTCTCCCCAGAATTGGTGCTATTGATGCACAAGGCTTTCTGTAGGGGACAGCTCGGGGACAAGGCGGCCTTGACCAAGAATAAAGGTTTGCCGGAAGTCCAAGGGCGCAGAGTAGGGCGGATGGCGAACCCCTAGCCAAGCGAAAGGTGACGGCTCAAGACTCCTGGGAAGATACCGACTCCCTGCACTTGGAGTCTGAGGAGCAGGCAAAGAGCTCAGCAGACATCTCGGGGGAGTCAGCTGCAACAGAATTGGAGGATGGCGAGATCCCACAGGGGGACGAGCCCAGGCTGGTGCAAGTCTTTAGGTGTAAGGAGCTAGCTATGCTGATTGCTCAGTCCCTGGCAGTAGTTAATGTCCCACACGGGATGATGGCGGAAGAGGATCAGTTGGAGGATCCCCTTTTTCAGGCGGTGCAGAAGCCCAGACAGTCTTCCCGGTTCATAGAGTGATCAAGCAGATGATACAGGATGAATGGGAAGTGCCTGAGGCAGGATTAAAAGGGGTGAGAAATATGTCCAGATTGTATTAGTTGTCTGATCAGGACAAGGAGCCATTGTGGCATCTTGAGTGATTACCTTGGTGTCGGCAGTAGCTAAAAAGGCTGATAGCGGTGTGGCTCTCAAGGACACACAAGATCGTACATTGGAGACCCTGCTGAAGCAGGCTTTTAATATTGGTGTGATGTCACTGCAGATGTCCATTTGTGGGCTTGTGTCGTGAGCCTGTTTTAGAAATGGGTACAAGGGATCATGGGCAGGTACAAGGGATCTCCACAGGTGTCCTCTGAGGTGGGCAAGATGGAATCAGGCATGGCATATTTGGCCTTTGCCGGTTATGACTTGATTTGTTCTTCAGCGAAAGGCAAAGCCTTGGTGGTTGCCGTTCGACACTTGCTCTGGTTGAGAAATTGGTCAGCGGATGGCACCTCCAAGTCTAGATTGAGTAAGCTTCCCTTCCAGGGCAAACTGTTTAGCAAGGCGTTGGTCAACACCTCCACAAACTTCTCCAACAAGACGGGCAGACGCCTCCCGGAGGATAAGCCGAAGCTGGTGTGAGCGGGGTAGCTGATGCAGGGACAGCCTCAGAATTTTAGGCAGTTTTGGGCATTGCGTTTTACCCCTTCCTCTAGAGGTTGATATCTGTTGTGGGGGGGCAGCCTTTTCAAGGTTCCAGAAGCTCGGCTTGGGGGGGGGGGTTCCCTTCCTCTTATCTGGTGTTAAGAAGCCACAATGAGATGAGGAGGGCCCAGGATGGAGTAATCCCAGTAGGAGGACAGCTCCAGAAATTCTGTTCCGGCTGGGTCCAACTTACTTCCGATCAATGGGTCCTGGAGGTCATCTGCGAAGGTTACATGTTAGAGTTTGTCTGACCCCTGCAGGATGCATTAGTCAGCTCGTCCCACAGAGCGGCACTAAAGGTTTTAGCGGTATGCGACACACTGCGGAGGCTGCAGCAGCTAGAGGTGCCACCAGACCAGTGCGTCTGCACTTGATACTAGATTTACCCATCCTAGATCTCAAGCAGGTAAGTCGAGCTTTAAGGGTTCCATGCTTTCACATGGAAATCCTACGGTTGGTCATTGCCGCCGTAAGGCAGAGCAAGTTCCTCACGGCATTGGACCCTTACCTGCATATTCTGATTAAGCCTGATCAGTGCTTTCTGTGGTTTGCAGTGCCAATGAGCCATTTTCAGTTCCGGGCATTCCCATTTGATCTGGCTACAGCTCCACAGACCTTCAGGAAGGTCATAGTGGTGGTTGCAGCAGTGCTTCCCTCCTGGTGCACCCGTACCTAGAGTGATTGCCTGTCTGCAGCTACTGGGCTGGATAGTAAATTTCACCAAGAGCCATCTGCAGCCCGGCCAAGATCTGGTGTACCTCAGGGCACGATTTCGAACCGACTGAGGGCTGGTGTGTTTGCCCAAAGAGAGGGTGCAAAAGATACAGTCCTAGGTCAAACAGTTCCTTTAGATCAGGGGTCTCAAACACGCGGCCCGCGATGCACAGGAAAAAAAAAAACCCGGCTTCTGCTGCTGCTGCCGCGGCAGCGGCAGAATCAACTGTCCCGCGGCCCCTTCCCATCTGCCCGGCAATAGCAGCAATATCGCAAGTCCCGCGGCCCCCCCCCCCTTCCTGCTTGCCTGCCTGCTTGCTTGTGAGTTCTTCTCCGCTTCGGCTTTCAGAGCCGCGAAGGGAGAGCTTCTCCCTCGCGACTCTGTTAAGCTCGCCGGGGCAGATGGGAAATTTCCCATAAGCCCCAGCGGGCTTAACAGAGTCACGAGGGAGAAGCTCTCCCTTCGCGGCTCTGAAAGCCGAAGCGGAGAAGAACTCACAAGCAGGCAGGCAAGCAGGAAGAGGGGGGGTGGGCCGCGGGACTTGCGATATTGCTGCTACCGCCGCGGCAGCGGCAGCAGCCAGCTTTTTTCTAAAGTTTAATTTTCCCGGGGGGGGGGAGGGAGCAGGACTTGATGTGGGCTGCTGGGGGGGGAGCAGGACTTGATGTGGGCTGCTGGGGGGGGGGAGCAGGACTTGATGTGGGCTGCTGGGGGGGGGGAGCAGGACTTGATGTGGGCTGCTGGGGGGGGGGGAGCAGGACTTGATGTGGGCTGCTGGGGGGGGGGGAGCAGGACTTGATTTGGGCAGCTGGGGGGGGGGAGCAGGCCTTGATGTGGGCTGCTGGGGGGGGGACCAGGACTTGATGTGGGCAGCTGGGGGGGGAGCAGGACTTGATGTGGGCTGCTGGGGGGGGGGAGCAGGACTTGATGTGGGCTGCTGGGGGGGGGGAGCAGGACCTGATGTGGGCTGCTGGGGGGGGGGAGCAGGACTTGATGTGGGCTGCTGGGGGGGGGGAGCAGGACTTGATGTGGGCTGATGGGGGGGGAGCAGTACTAGATGAGGGCTGCTCGGTGTGTAGGACTGGAAATGGGGTGATGGTGGGATAGTACTGAAAATGGGGTGATGGGGGTTAGGACTGGTAATGGACAGATGGGGGTTAGGACTGGAGGTGGTCTGATTGGGGGGCTAAGACTGAAAATGGGGTTATGGGGGGGCTAAGAATGAAGATGGGGCGATGGAAGGGTTAGGCCTGGAAGTGGGCTGTTGGGGGGCTTAGGACCGATAATGGGCTATGGGGGGGGGGGCTAGAACTGGTAATGGACTGGGGGGGGGTGCTATGACTGGAAATGGGCCGAGTAGAAGGGGGAGCTTGAACTGCAAATAGCTGATGGGGACAGGGTCTTGGAATGGTAATGGGCTGAGTGGAAGGGGGCTTGGAAAGGAAATGGGCTGTGAGGGGAGGGAGCTAGGACTGGAAATAGGCTGATGATGCGGGGACTAGAAGGGAGCGGATGCTGGGTGGGGCAGGAGCTAGAAGGGAGGTGATGTTGGGGGACGATTAGAATGGGATGGGGCTGGGAGAGTGAAATGGAGAGGGGAAATATATTTTGTGTGGGAGGGAAGAAAAATCTACAATTGGCCGGGTATTGGGAGAGTAAGTGGGGATTGAGAATGGAGGGGTAAAATTTGAGTGGATGAAATAGGAATGAGGAAAGAGCAAAAGGAGAATGATTAGTATGTTAAAGCAGATGTAGAGAGAATGGAAAAAAACTAGGAAAGAAGAAAGGACAAATGGACAGCAGACGATGGAGAGTTAGCAGAAGACACAAAGAAAGTGACTGGAACAATTGCAACTGAAAAAAAATGCACAAAAGGTAGAAAAATATCTCTTTATTTTGAATTTATTAACTGAAATATGTCAGCTCTTGGAAATGTGCATCTTTAACGTCTGCACTTTATTTAATACAAGAGGAAATCAATGTATAGTTTTATTTCTACAGTGTTGTACATTCTAAGTTTGGCTTTTGGGGTTCCCAGTTTAATTGTCTTCCTGTTTCTAAATTGTGATTCCTTGTTTGGTGATGGTGTATGTTCTGCATGTGTAACTGAGCTGAGGTATTCTGTTTATGTAATTCCTATTTGACATTGCCACTTGTTCTCTTTCCCGAGTAGGTCATGTATTGTTATTCTCTGAAATGTGTTGTTTTAATATTTGCAGTGTTGCCTTTTGATAGTTAGGGTATGGTGCTTTGTGAGTCTTGGTAGTGCTGTTAGGACACGGCAGGTTTGCTATGGGTTCTAAATGGGCAGTGTTTCTAGTAGTTCCTAATGTGCCTGGCGGTTGGCACTGGTTTATAGTAATGTAGAAATCTTTTAGTCTTTCTTTATCCATACACTCATTAAGAGGCATGTTTACTAAAAGTTAGTGTATGGTAACATTATGCAAATATTTATGCAAATGATGCCCTTATGCAAATGATGCCCTTATGCAAATGAGGCCTGCGTCTTGTGCGGCCCCCGGGTTACTCTACAAGTCCTCATTTGGCCCTCAAAGCAATTTGAGTTTGAGACCCCTGCTTTAGATGGTAGTGCCTTCGGCCTAGCGTTATCTGCAATTGCTCAGATCCATGGTGGCGGCCATAGACCTCGTGCCATGGGCCTGAGTGCATATGCGGCCCTTTCAGAGAGTGCTCCTGCAGCAGTGGTCTCCTCAGAGGCAGTCCTTGTACCAGCGGGTGCCTTGCCCCAAGTCTGCTTGCATTGCACTGCACTGGTGGTTCTCCCGGAACAACCTTCTATTGAGCATGCCCTTGGAACCACAGAACTGGGTTCCGGTATCCGCAGATGCCAGCTTAAGCAGCTGGGGGGGGGGCGCGCACTGCGACTTGCAAGTGGTGCAAGGATGTTGGACACGGGAGGAACATCAGTGGTCCATCAATCGGTTGGAGATGCGAGCGGTGTTTTTCGTGTTGCTGGAATGCCAAACATTCCTGCAAGGGAAGGCTGTTTGGGTATTCTCCGACAATGCCACCACAGTGACGTACATCAATTTTCCAAGCTGAAACTGGGAGTATTCTGCTGGCGGGTGAGAGTGCCACTCTTGAACTAGGTGGAAGACAATCTCCTGGTCCTATCGGCAGCGCATATGGCTGCAAAATAGCGGCCGATTTTATCTCAATCTGTGGCTTTTGAACCCAGTGGAGTGGTGCCTCAGTGACTACATGTTTGCTGAGATCGTCAGACTATCATGGACCTCATGGCAATCTTTAAGAACATGAAGGCGACCCACTTTCTCAGACGGCGAGAAAGGATGGCGGAGTACTTGGACACGCTCGTCCAGAGGTGGCTGGTGGAAGGACTCTTCTGTATGTGTTTCCGCCTTGGGCGCTGATCAGGAGAATAATGCAAAGGATAGAGACTGATCCAAGTACGGTAGTGTTGAAAGCACTGGACTGGCCACGGTGCCAGTGGTATGCCAATCTGCTGCGGTTGTCCATGGAGCATCCATGGTGTCTTCCAGAGGTGGTGGACCTTCTGAGACAAGGGCCCATCCATATTTTATTTATTTATTTATTACAATCTCTTTTATATACCGCGCTATTTGGCATCAGCGCGGTTTACATTATAACACAACGACCATAACAACATGCTGTTTGGTTTTACATCGAACAGGGGACCAAACTTGGATAACAGGGGTAACTATATACATGAGATATTTACATGGTGAGGAGTAACTTGGATAACAGGGGTCAATTATAATATACATGAGATATTTACATGGTAATGAGTAAAATTATCATAGTGAACGTGGGTCATCTCTTCAGAGGGGATGTCTAGGATGTCTATGCCACAGGAGAGTTGATTCTCGCTTACGGCTTAGCTATTGAAGGACTTGGTTGCAGAAGAGAAGTTATTCTGCCTCCGTGATTATGACTATGCTTAGGGGCCTGTTTTTCCTACATTTGAGTGTGGTGAGTGTTTGACGACTGGTATGTGCAGCGGGGCTGCCGGCCTTTTTTAGCATATTTTGCCAGAGGTGCTTGCATACTTGCAGGCAGGTTTAGTAAAAGGATTGGCCTGTAGCTCGTTGTGGATTCAGGTAGCAGCAATAGGAAACACAACACCTCTCCTGCAGTAGTGAAGCACAAACAAAAGGGAGCAGACAGAGCCACACCACTGGTAGAGCTTTTATTTGTAGTCGCAAGGGTCAGCCCTACACGTGTTTCGGCACAGAATCAGTACTGAATCAATTAGCGCACCACTAGAACACTGGAGTAAAACTTGAACAGCTTTTGTCGTCATCTTATCTTTTCTACCTAATTTAGCTACCTTAAGATCATCAGAAACCCCCATATCTTACTCTTTATGTGGACAGAGGTACTTCACCCACCTATACTATACCACTATCTTGGATTTATGCTGTCCAAAGGCATGACCCTGCATTTTTTTTTTTAGTATTTTAATCTCAGCTGTCAAATTCTCAACCATTTTGTCTAGCTTTGCTAAACTGGATGTTTAGCCTATTACAGATTTTGTATCATCCATACAGAGGAAAACTTTACTTGACAGCTCTTTTGCAGTATCACTTAAAAAATGTTAAAAAGAATTGGACCAAGGACAGATCCCTGCAGCACATCACTGGTAATGTCCTCCGCCTCAAAGTGAGCTCCGTTTACCTGTATCCTTTCTCGCCTCCCACTCGACCAGTTTCTAACCCAGTCAATCGCTTTAGTGCCTTAGGGCGCTTTAATTTATTTATAAGTCTTCAGTTTTGATGAAATCCCTCAGTCCAACTCTCTGGGCACCCAGCCAAAGAAATTAATCGGATTTGTCTGAGAAGACCTGCCTCTAGTTAAACCATGCTGCCTTGGATCCTGCAATCCATTGCATTTAGGGAGAAGTGGCCTAGTGATTAGGACACGGTACCTCAGGCTGGAGGGCTGGGGGTTCAAGTCCCACCTGGGGATAGCAATCTCGTTCTGGAGGGACTGGGGTTTCTAGTCCTGTGTAGGCACTCCTTGTGGCCTTGATCAAGCCACTTAAGCCTCCGTTGCCTCAGGTACACATAGATTGTGAGCCCTTTGGGGACAAGGGAATGTATCCAGTACCTGTTTGTAGTGATTATATAATGTAAATCGCTTTGATTGAAGGCGGTATAGAAAACTGGTTAAATTAAAATGAATAAATTCCAGAGATCTCGCTATCATCTGTTTTCCATTTAATTTACTCACCACAGAGGTCAGACTAGCCAGCCTGAAGTCCCCAACCTCATCTTTATTTCTGCTTTTGTGGAACAAAATATGTCCTCCTTTAGTTCTCTGGGACCACTCCTGACTCTAAAGTAGCATTGAAAAGTCAGACAATGGAGCCACCAGAACTTCCTTAAGTTCCTTCAATACTCTCTCTGATGTATCCCATCTGGCCCCATCATTTTGTCTACTTTTAGTTTAGCTAGTTCCTCGCTAACAGTCTTAATATTGTTCAAGATCCGCCTCGCTGCTTTTCCTATTTCTGGGTGTGTTCTGAGAATCCTGCTCCTGGTCCTTCATCTGTGAACAGAACAGCAATATTTGTTAAACAATTCCACTTTATCCTGATCAGCTTCTACATTTTCCTCCCCTTCACTCCTAAGTGTGACGATGCCAATTTTGCATTTTCTTCTCACACTAACGCATCTGAAAAAAGTTTTATCCCTCCATTTTACTACATTGGCTATTTTTTTCTTCCATTTATATCTTTGCTTTCCTGACTACTTTCCTAGCTTTTCCAGATATGGATGCTTGTCTTCTCTTTCTGTGATCTCTTGTATTTTATGACGATCACCCCTTTTTGTTTTCTCACCTTTTTCAGCTACTTCTTTTGAGAACCATAATGGCCTCTCTCCTTTTTACATTTGTTTTACCTTCCTAACAAAACATTTGTTGCTCTTAAACCGTCTTGACCCAGTGAAAGGCGGTATATATAAATACAGCTAAATAAATAAATTAAATAAATATATTCTCTTTCAGTTTTGCCCACTGATTTTCTACATCCCCCAGCTGTTCCCATCCAGTTAACGACACTCTGAGACGTTGTCCCATCTTAAAGTTAGTTTTCCTAAAGTCTAGGACCTTCACTTTTGAATGAACTATCTCAGCCTTTATCTTAATACTGAACCACACCATCCGGTGATCACTGGATGTGAGATGATCATCCACTCTAACATCAGAAACATTCTTCCCATTTGTAAACACCTGATCCAGTATGGCCCTTCCCATGTGGATTCCGCTACCAGTTGCCTGAATAGCTCTTCCTGTAGAGAATCCAGGATCCTCCTTACTTCTAGATGACACCACAGCAGGGATGTTGCAGTCAACATCCGGCATATTAAAATCACCTCTCAGTAAAATTCTTTCATAGCAAGATTGCAAATGTTTTCAGTTAAATCTTTGTTTACTTCTGCTTGTGAAGGAGGTCTATATATCGCATCAGTGCAAATGGATTCTCATTCCCTGTTTTCATTTTTTACCCCACAGTGCTGCCTCCTTCCCTTGTAAGCCCTGCAATTCTTTAATTTTATTATTTTGTACATATAGTGCCCCTCCTCCTCTCTTTCTTCCAACCCTGTCTTTCCTGAATAAATTATAACCCTGTATAATTACATCCCAGTCATGGTTCTCCATGAACCTTGTCTTCATGACCAACACTAAATCCAAGTCAGGCTCTTCCATTTAAAGACGCAAGATGCAGAATCTTATTTCCAATACTACATACGTTCCTGTGCGGATATCCAGTTTAGTCCTCCACAATCGGGTAATGCCCCTCCTACTGCAGCCTGGAGACTGGACCAATCAAATCTTCTGTAGTACATATCCAGCAGGAGCTCCCAGAAGCCCCCCAGTGTGTCCAGTCTCTAGCAGCTTGAAGACGTAAAAGTGTGTCCTCCTGGGCACACTGAGTGACTATTGCAGGAGCAACACTTGTTAGTTAGTTGTTTTAGGGTTTGTTTTGGGGCATTTCCTTGCTATTTCTTTGATAGCTAGCTGTATCTTTAAAAGGAAGACAAAAGAAGAAGTCTGTCTCTCTGGAGCACTGCCACAGGGGACTAGGGGGAAGTCAGACCTGTTGGCTCCTGTGTTTCTGCCTAGCAAATTTTCACAGCCCTGGGTGAGCTCCCCCTGGACAGTACGGGGTAAAGCCATACCTGATACAGTAGTGGCTGGCACTGGGAGATGTTGGCTGAATCCTGGTGGTTCCTGAGCTGGTAGGAGATTTTCATTTCATTTCTTCTTGTGTGCAGTGCTCTGTTAGAGCTGCCAGCATTTCTGTAGGCTCTCCTGAACCCATTTGGCAATTTTTCTTAAATTTGGTCGTTTGCCCTGTCTTAGAGGGTCGTTTTAGTTCTTTTCCATATTATTTGGTGGCTTTTGTATTTTCGCGCCATTTTTTACCGCGGGTGAAAAAGTCCGGCGGCCATTTTGAATTTTAAAAGTGTGCTTTAGAGGCACTTTTGAGCACTTGTGCACAGGTTCCCCTGGCATTTTTGGTGTTCCTCTTGCTGGCGATTTTGCTCAGGGCACCCCAGGGAGTCTGGGGCATATTTTGTTTCTTGTAAAAAAAAAAAAAAAAAAAAAAAAAAAAAAGTTTTAATTTCAAATCGGGGCTGATTTGCATAGGATTGCCCCTGTGGTGTGGGCTTCCCTGTGACTGTTGTATTCTATCCCGCTGGGCAGAGGTGGCCTTGGGATGGCTTCCCAGCCCCAGTGCGTGATTTGTGGGTCCCGCAGAGCAGTAGGGACTGACTCTGGCATCTGCAGGAGCTGTGCTGCAGTGCCTGCAGAGTTAGAGCAATCTGTGAGTCTCCCGGATCAGCCTACCCCTGGGGATGCTTCTAATTCAGGGGTTAGTGTTCTTTCCCCGAGCCTCCCTCAGTCTGGGTCGGTTCCACCGGCCAGCGGGTCGGTGGCTGCGCTCCAGCAGGCGGCTATAGCTGCACCGCCTATGGATTTCTCCCCGGATTTTGTGCTCCTCATGCATCAGGCGTTTCGCTTGAGCAGGTCCGGTCAGTTGCCGGCAGTTTGGCCCCCCTCTCCCCCCCGGGGTCCTCTGGGGCGGCTCAACGCACCTCGCAACCCGGGGGCAAGCGTCTTCGGTTGGGGGAACAGGAGCAGGACGCCCTAGGTCTCCTGGACTCCGAGGCAGAGGGCGATCCTGAGACTGAAGCGGAGGAGTTGGAGGATGGGGAGATCCTTGAGCCGGAGGACCAGGCTCGGATCATTCGCGTGTTCCGTAGGGACGAGCTGGTTCCTCTGGTCACGGAGTCCCTGCAGGCGCTTAACCTTTCGGCGGTGCGGCCCCTGGAGGAGGAGGGTCTTGAGGATCCTCTAATTCAGGCAGTCAGGGATTCCCAGGTGGTTTTTCCCGTTCACCGCGTGGTGGATTATATGATCCAGGCGGAGTGGGAGCACCCGGAATCCGGCTTGAAGGGGATTCGGACCATGAATCGGCTTTATCCCCTTGCCGACAAGGACAGGGACTTGTTCAGGTCCCCCCGGGTGGACGCTGCGGTTTCCGCAGTGACCAAGAAAACCACCATCCCGGTTGAGGGGGCGGCTGCCCTCAAGGACGGTCAGGACAAGAAGATTGATAATTTGCTCAAGCAAACCTTCGATACTGATGCCGTGTCATTGCAGGCCTCTATCTGTGGGGCTTGGGTGGCTCGGTCGTGTCTGCGATGGTCGCAGCATTTGCGCTCGAGCCCCGGGCTAGACCAGCAGGGCCTGTTGGAGGTTACCCGGCTGGAGTCCGGCTCGGCCTATCTGGCGGATCTGTTTTATGATTTAATCCGCGCGTTGGCTAACAGTATGGCATCCGCGGTTGCGGCGCGCCGGTCCCTCTGGTTGCGCAACTGGGCGGCGGACGGTTCTTCCAAGTCCCGCCTCAGTAAGCTGCCCTTCAAGGGCAGATTGTTATTTGGGGAGGCTCTCGAGAAGTTGGTAAAGGATCTCGGTGAGTCCAAGGGGGGCCGGCTCCCGGAGGATAGGCCAAGGTCCAACAGGTCCTCCCCCTCGGCGAGGGGGTCCTTTCGGGATCAGCGCAGGTTTCGTTCCTCCCGCCTGTGGGCTTCGCAGCGGGGCAGGTTTGGAGCCCGTAATCAAGGGTTTCGTACCTTCAGGGGAGCCGGCAGAGGCTTCTCCGGAGCCGCCTCTTCCTCGGGCTCTTCTTTTGGGCGCAAGCCACAATGACGCGAGGCAGGCTCTGGAGGGAGGCCCGATTATCGGGGGTCGCTTGCGCGACTTTCTTTCCTCTTGGGCCCAAATCACGTCGGATCGCTGGGTGCTACAAATTATAGGAGAGGGTTACGCTCTGGAGTTTGCGTTCCCACTTCCAGATTCATTTGTTCTGTCTCCCAGCAGGGGAGAGCAAAAAACGCGGGACATCCGCGTGACCCTGGATCGGTTGTTAGCGCTGGGAGCGGTGATCCCGGTTCCTCCTTTGGAAAGAGGCGCCGGGCGATACTCCATCTATTTTGTGGTTCCCAAAAAGGGCGATTCCCTGCGTCCGATTTTGGACCTCAAAGGCGTGAATCGCGCGCTCCGGGTGCCGCATTTCCGTATGGAAACCTTGCGGTCAGTCATTGTAGCGGTGCGACAGGGGGAGTTATTGACGTCCCTCGATCTCACCGAGGCCTATTTGCACATCCCGATACATCCATCTCATCAGCGGTTTCTCCGCTTTGCGTTTCCGTGGGGCCACTTCCAGTTCAGGGCCATGCCGTTCGGCTTGGCTACGGCTCCGCGCACGTTCACAAAGGTGATGGTGGTCGTTGCGGCGGCCTTGTGCAAGGAGGGCATTTTGGTCCATCCATATCTCGACGACTGGTTGATACGGGCAAAATCCAGTCGGGAGTGCCTGCGAGTCACGAGCAGGGTGGTGGCTCTGCTGCGATCTCTCGGCTGGGTGGTGAACGAAAGAAAGAGTTGTCTGCGTCCCTCGCAGGACCTGGAGTATCTGGGAGTGCGCTTCGACACCGCTCGGGGACTGGTGTGTCTCCCCGAGCGCCGCGTCCTGGCGTTGCGGGCTCTTGTCCGACTCTTTCGGGGGATGCCCGCTCCGTCGGCGTGGTGGTACCTACGGCTTCTCGGAACGATGGCGGCGACCTTGGAGGTGGTGCCATGGGCACGGTTCCACATGCGCCCGCTCCAGAGGGCGCTCCTTCGCCGCTGGTCCAACCAGTGCGATTCCTTGCACAAGAGGCTGCCCTGTCCGAAGGCAGTGCGGCGGTCGCTTCGATGGTGGCTTTCCTCCGAGAACCTGACGCGGGGGATTCCCTTGGAGCCTCCCCTGTGGGTTCCCCTCACTACGGATGCGAGCCTAGCCGGCTGGGGAGCTCACTGCGAGGCCCGCTTCACGCAGGGGGTGTGGTCCTCTCGGGAAGCTGCATGGTCGATCAACCGTCTCGAGCTTCGGGCGGTCAGGCTAGCCCTGTTGGCCCTGGAGCCTCTGGTCCGGGGTCGGGCGGTCCGCGTCTGGTCGGACAATGCGACCACGGTGGCGTACATCAATCGCCAAGGGGGCACAGGGAGTGTGGCCCTGGAGACGGAGGCGACGGCCTTATTCAGTTGGGTGCAGACTCGCCTGCCGGCGATCTCGGCGGCACACATAGCGGGCGCAGAAAATGTCCAGGCCAACTTCCTCAGCAGAGTGCTGGTGGACCCCGGAGAGTGGGAGTTAAATCCACAGGTGTATGCGCAAATAGTTCGGCGGTGGGGTCCGCCCATCATGGATCTCATGGCGACCTACCAATCGGCCAAGACGAGTCGCTTCTTCAGCAGACGACGGGAGCGAATGTCCGAAGGACTCGACGCTCTCATTCAGCCGTGGCCGACGTCCGGGCTACTGTATGTCTTCCCTCCTTGGGCGCTGATCGGCCGGGTCGTACAGCGCATCGAGTGCCATCGGGGCCGAGTGCTGCTGGTGGCTCCGGATTGGCCCCGGAGGCCCTGGTATGCCGACCTCGTCCGGCTTCAAGACGGCGTGCCGTGGCGCCTCCCGGCGTTGCCGGACCTTCTCCTTCAGGGCCCCTTGCGGATGCCCCAGGTGGCTCGATTCTCGCTTACGGTTTGGCCATTGAGAGGGCTCGGCTGAAAAAGAAGGGTTATTCGCCCGCGGTGATTTCCACCTTACTGCGGGCGAGAAAGTCCTCCACTTCTCTCACTTATGTTCGGATTTGGAGGATTTTTGAGGACTGGTGCTCCCGGCGGGGAGTCCGGGCGGCGACGGTCTCTGCCCGTCGTGTTAAGCTTCCTTCAGGATGGGTTCGAGAAAGGTCTCGCGGCCAGTTCCCTGAAGGTCCAGCTGGCGGCGATTTCGTGTTATAGAGGCAAGGTCTTGGGCCGCCTTCTTGGTGCTCATGCAGATGTGCGGCGTTTCTTGACCGCCGTTTTTCATTTACGGCCTTCCCGCAGAGCGGTGATTCCTTCGTGGGACTTGAATTTAGTTCTGCGGGCTATGGTTCGGGAACCATTTGAGCCCTTGCGGAGGGCGTCCTTGAAGGATCTCACATTGAAGACGGTGTTCCTGGTTGCCATCTGCTCGGCACGGCGTATTTCGGATCTGCAGGCCCTGTCCTGCCGAGAGCCTTTCTTGTCTTTCTCTTCGGAGCGGATTGTGCTCCGTCCGGTTCCTTCCTTTCTACCAAAGGTGGTGTCTCCCTTTCACTTAAATCAGGCGGTATTTCTGCCAGTGCTTTCGGCATGCTCGGTCGAGTCGGTGGACAAGAGTCTTCTCCGGCTTGATGTGGGCCGCGCGCTGCGGCAGTATTTGCAGTCTACCGAGTCCTTTCGAAAGACTGATCGGCTTTTTGTGCTCTTTGGGGGTACAAAAAAAGGGGAGGCGGCGGCTAAGGCCTCCATTGCTCGATGGCTCAAGGAAGCGATCGCGTCCGCGTATCTGTTGCAGCGGCGGCCGGTCCCGGAGGGGCTCCGGGCTCATTCTACTCGGGCTCAGGCGGCCTCTTGGGCGGAGCATAGCCTGGTTCCACCAGCAGAGATTTGTAGGGCGGCCACCTGGTCGTCTCTGCATGCTTTCAGCAGGCACTATCGCTTGGATGTGTCAGCGGCTCGGGATTCTTGTTTTGGTTCGGCGGTTTTGCGCGCCGGCCTGCAAGGTCCCGCCCGGTCTTAACTGCTCTGTTACATCCCGATTGTGGAGGACTAAACTGGATATCCGCACAGGAAATGGAAATTACACTAACCTGGTAATTGTAGTTCCTGTAGGATCCAGTTTAGTCCTCCTTCCCTCCCGACTATCTGTATGATTTTGCGGCGCGCTGTCCCGAGCGGGTGCCTGTAGGATGGTTTTCGTCCCGTTCGGACTCTGTCGGCAGTCGTGCTTATCGCTATGGCTCTTCCCTTTCTTTTGGAGTTCAGTCAGCTCCTTAGTTTCTGGGGGAAGCTCGGTGTAAATTTAAAGGCGTCGATACCGGCGCCATGCAGTGTCCTGACTTCCTCGTTTGGGGAGGGAGTTGGTTATTCCAGGGGGGGAAGTACATAGTTTATTGATAGCCTAATAAAAATCTGTTGTGTTGCTTCGTTAAGTTTGCTTTGTTAGTACACTGGGGGGCTTCTGGGAGCTCCTGCTGGATATGTACTACAGAAGATTTGATTGGTCCAGTCTCCAGGCTGCAGTAGGAGGGGCATTACCCGATTGTGGAGGACTAAACTGGATCCTACAGGAACTACAATTACCAGGTTAGTGTAATTTCCATTTAATGCATACATTTTCCAGATGTTGCCCCCTTTATCCCATTTCTACAGAGGTGTTTAATGATATCTCCAGGGACAAGCAGGAATGTAGTCTTCACATATGGGTATCGTCGGTACTGACGGAGCATGCGCGGGAACGCTCCCCAGCATCCAATAGGAAAGCTTTTGGGAACATCCCACAGTGCCTGCGTGCTGCCTTCCTGCCTTTCCCAACTGTCCCTCTCCAGTTCTTTGTTTTCCACAGAGCCGACAGGTTGCACATCCTGTCACCGCAGAAAAGAATCCCTTCTATTCTTCTTTCTTCTTTTTTGTGGCTACGTCTGCCTTCCCTCAACGCTACACCGGTACCGCCGGTGGTGGTTCTTTCTTTTCTTCAAAAAAAAAAAATTTCTGGAGTCTTTCCAGTAATTTCTCTTCAAGTGCCACGCGCCATTTTGGGCACTAGGCCCAACTTTTCCTTCAGAATGGAAAAACCTGCCTCGGGTTTTAAAAAGTGTTCTAAGTGTAACGGTACCATTTCCGTCACCGACACCCATGAGTTTTGCCTCAAATGTTTAGGCCCTGACCACTCTATTTCAGAGTGTGTTGCCTGTGGGATGGTGTTGAAAAGGGGCCGGCAAAACCGAGCTGCTAAGCTATGCAGCCTCTGTGGCATCGACGTCGTCCAGGACTTCGTCTTCCTCCCATGGATCTCAGGTAACTAAACATAAATCTAGCCGGTCCTCAAAGGGTAGATCTCCTTCTAGACAGCGAGATGCCTTTGGCGTTGCCCTTGAGGGACTTTCACTGGCAAAATTACCTCTGCGGGCTCCAGGGTGTTCCCAAGGCTTCAACCTCCGGCAGAACTACTGGTGCCATGCTCTGGGGTACCGGCCGCTTCTTCCGGCACCGATACCCAAGCATCGGCAGCGTCGATAGACCAGAGATTCTTGGCTATTGAACGCAGTCTGGCGGTTCTTCTCACGGCCTCGATGCCCTTGAAACCGCTTCAGACAATTCAACCGGCACCGACATCGGCAGGTATTCTACTGGGACCGAGTCATGCGTATCCATCCGGTATCGACAGGTCGGTACCGGACCACTCCGTTGCCGACTTCGATCGGTACCGATACCGTACCTTGCACGATCACCCAGATCGGAGATACTTCGAAACCTCAGATGAGTCTGAAGACCCTGAAAGCTCTGCCGATACCAGAGTACTAATTCCTGAGGATTCTTCTCCTCAGCGTAGGATATCTCCAGGAACAAACAGGAATTTAGTCTTCACATATGGGTATCGTCGGTACCGACGGAGCCTGCGCAGGAACGCTCCCCAGAGTCCAATAGGAACGCTTTTGGGAGCATCCCTCAGCACATGCGCGCTGCCTTCCCGCCTTTCCAACTGTCCCTCTTCAGTTCTTCGCTTTCCGCGGAGCCAACAGGATCTATTCCCTGTCACCGCAGAAAATTCCGTCTTTAAATTTCTTTTCTTGTGGTCACGCTTGCCTACCGCATGACGCCTACCGGTACCGCCGGTTCTTTTTCTTTTCATACAAAAAAACCCTTAGACTTAGACTGTTTCTTTTCAGAAACTTTTCTCTTGGTGCTAGGCGCCATTTTTGGCACTAGGCCCCATATTCTTAAATCATGGAAAAGTCAACTAGTGGTTTTAAAAAAAAATGTACTATGTGTGGCGGTACCATTTCTGTCACTGACACTCATGATTGGTGTCTGAAATGTTTAGGACCTGAACATTCTCCAACTGAATGTCTCTCCTGCATGGGGATGACTAAAAGAGGAAGACAGAACCGGGCTGCAAAGCTCGGTACCCTCTTCTTCAGATGCCAGATCCATTGCATTGACATTGTCGAGGGCCTCTTCTTCCTCCCATGGATCTCAGGTAACTAAACATAAAAGCCAGTCCTCAAAGTGTAGCTCTCCTGCTAAGCATCGAGATTCCATTGGCATTGCCCTTGAGGGAACCACACCGGCAAAACAGCCCCGGCGGGAGGCTTTGGCTTCCAAAGCATCGGTGGGGCTTCAGGATGTTCGAGGCCTCAACCTCGCAAGAACTACCTGTGCCATGCTCAGGGGTTCCGGCCATCCTTACCGGTACCGACACCCAGGCATCGGCAGTGTCGATAGACCAGAGGTTCTTTGCTATTGAGCGCAGCATCGCAGCTCTCCTTTCAGCTGCGGTACCGGTGGTCCAACGGGCACCGATACAGACACCGATGCTGGTACCGGCCCCGGTGGGAACTCTTCCCATGCCATCTCTGGCTGGAATTGACAAAGCGGTACCGGCTCAGTTCGGTACCGACTTCGATCGGTACCGGGATCATGCTTTGCAAGAGCATCGGGGTCAGGAATACTTTGATTCCTCCGATTCCGAAGACTCTGACAATTCTGCTGACACTAGAGGGTTTCTCCTAGACGATCCCTCTTCTCCCCAACGCAGAATGTCGCCTCCAGAGGACATGTCTTTTCAGGATTTCATCCGTGATATGGCCAAAGGTCTTTCAATCACAGTAGCTCCTGAAGATGAACCCAGAGCAAAGGAATTGGAAATTCTCCAATATCCTAAAGCTTCTAAGGAGGCAGCCACTCTGCCTATCCTTGAGATTCTGCATAGCTTGATGCTCAGAATGTGGGAGACACCTCTGACTACTTCGCCTCGCTCTAGGAGACTTGATACTATGTATCGAGTTCCGCCATGTCCTGGATTTCAGAAGACTCCGCTGCCACACCATTCAGTGATAGTGGAATCAGCCATGCGTAGGATGAAGATGCAAAGAGGCATGCCTCCAATCCTCCAGGTCGTGAATGCAGGATGTTGGATGCTTTTGGACGCACGACTTTTCAAGCTTCCATGCTTTCAACTAGGATCAGTTCATATATCCTATATATGGGAATGTTCCTCAAGGAAGTCACAGGAGACTTGGAACTTATGAGCCCATTTCTCCCAGATGATAAGAGACAAGATTTTCTTGCTCTAGTTAAGCATGCTCAAGATGTCTCCAAGTTTGTCAATTGTGCAGCCTTTGACTGCTTCGATTGCATCAGCAGAACCTCTGCTATTGCCATTGGAGCACGACGGATTGCCTGGCCACAGGCATCAGACTTGGAGACTTGGGTACAGGACAAGTTAGGCAACATTGCTTGCATGGGGGAAAATCTCTTCGGCAAGAATTGGCAGGAAAAGGCTAACAAATTAGATGCTGACAATTCTACCTTAGATTGTCAAAGTCTACAGCCACTCCAGCCAAAAGGAAGCCTTATAAAAACCCTTCTTTTAGCAAAAAGAGGAAGGTTTATCCTTCCTATGCCCAGCAGAGTCAAATTCCAGGTCAGGTTGCCCAAAAGGGACAACCTAGACAACAAAAGAAGCCGAAAGGCCCGAGAGCCCAACCAACTCTCCAGCTTCAGCCCCCTCAAGGGCTTTGACGCCTTCCTAGAGAGCTTTGCCTCCCTGCCTCTGAGGGGTCCCCAACCCCCCAATATTCCGGGCAGGTTATGCCACTTTGTCAACAGATGGCATCAGATAACAGCAGAAGATTGGACTTTGTCCATTGTGGGGGGGGGGGGGGGGTACAAGCTTCATTTTCACAGCATGCCCCCTCCTACAGTTCTAAAGCAATTCAATTCACAAACCTCTGCAGACAATCTGCTAGAGCACGAGGTCTCCACACTTCTTGCCCAAGGGGCAATAGAGGAAGTACCCATTCTTCAACAGGGTGCAGGGTTCTACTCCCCCTATTTTCTTATTCCAAAGAAAACAGGAGGACACAGACTCATTCTAGACCTCAGAGAATTGAACAAATATCTGTTTCGAGAGAAATAAAATACAAAATGATTTCTCTAGGAATTCTTCTGCCATATCTTCAAAGCCAGGATTGGCTTTGCTCTCTAGATTTAAAGGATGCATACACTCACATTCTCATCTATCCAGATCACAGAAAATTTTTGTTTCCTTTTCAGGGGAAAACATTTCCAGTACATGGTTCTTCCTTTTGGTCTGGCTTCAGCACCAAGGGTATTCACGAAATGCATGGCAGTAGTAGCTGCATTTCTACGAACCCTGGGGATTTTCGTCTTCCCCTACTTAGATGACTGGCTCATTCGAGCCCCTGCTGTTGCAGAGGCCAGCATTGCACTGTCCCATACAATGCAAATCCTCCAATCCTTGGGATTGGTAATAAACTTCCCAAAATCTCAACTAGTTCCTTCCCAATGCATAGAATTCATAGGAGCCTGTCTGGATACCAGACAGGCTTCCTTCCACAAGCCCGGTGTCTTCGCATAATGCAACTAGCTTCTCAAGCAGCAGGCAATTCCTCACTCACTACTCGAGAGCTACTGCAGTTACTGGGACATATGGCATCCACAGTTCATGTAGTCCCATATGCTCGCCTCCACATGCGAGCAGCTCAGTGGACCCTTTCCACACAGTGGACACAGGCCACGGGTCATTTGTCGGACAAAATAACAATCTCTCAACGACTATTTTTGTCCCTCCAATGGTGGCAATCACTAAAAAATCTGGCAGTCTGGTCTCCTTTCCATCAACCCCTATTTCAGGCCACCCTAACAACATATGCATCATAGGTGTGTTGGGGACCACACCTGAATCATCTCTCCACCCAGGGCACCTGGACTCCACAGGAGGTTGGTTTACACATAAACCTCCTGGAATTAAGAGCAATCTATTTAGCTTTTCGAGTGTTCCACGCCCAGCTCAGCTACAAGACAGTCCTAGTCCAGACGGACAATCAAGTAGCCATGTTTTATGTGAACAAGCAGGGCGGAACAGGCTCTGTCATTATGCAACGAAGCTTCACGGTGTATCAAATTCACCTTATAGTGGTATATCTTCCAGGCATTCAAAACCTTTGGGCAGACAAACTCAGTTGAGTACTGCTGCTTCACGAGTGGTCCCTCCACCTAGATCAGGTGGCAAAGATATTTCATATCTGGGGCACTCCAGACATAGACCTCTTTGTAAGTCCACTGAATGCCAAACTTCCCCGGTTCTGTTCCAGGATTCCGGCGCACAACTGTCAGGCAAGGGATGCCTTCCTCCTTCACTGGGGTCAGGACTTCCTTTATGCCTTCCCACCCATTCACCTCATCCCCAAAACACTCTTCAAGCTTCAGAGAGACAGGGGTCACATGATTCTCATAGCACCACGATGGCCATGCCAAACGTGGTATTCTCTGCTTCTACATCTCTCTCAAGCGGCACCTCTGGAGTTGGGGCGTGCTCCAGATCTCCTTTCCCAGGAGAACGGGATGCTATGGCACCCGAATCCCCAGTCCCTGCACCTCATGGCCTGGTTGCTGAAGGCTTAGACCTCCAAGATTTCAACCTGTCTCAGCAGGTAAAGGATATCCTTCAGGCTTCTAGGAAACTTTCCACAAGAACATCTTATGCCTTCAAGTGGAAACGTTTTACTATATGGTGCTCCAAGAAGGGATTAAACCCCCTGGTCATACCCTTTGAATCGATACTAGAGTATCTCCTTCACTTATCGAATTCTGGTTTAAAGACCAATTCGGTAAGAGTCCATCTTAGTGCAATTGCAGCTTCTTATAAGCCTCTAAATGGACAACCAATTTCCTTTCATCCACTCCTATCAAGATTTATGAGAGGCCTTTTATTAACTAAACCTCCCATCAAGCCACCACCGGTGGCGTGGGATCTAAATCTAGTTCTTAGGCAGCTCATGAAGCCGCCTTTTGAACCTTTGGCCACTACAGCCCTTAAGCTTTTGACCTGGAAGGTCATCTTCCTAATTGCATTCACCTCTGCCCGTCGTATTAGTGAATTGCAAGCTTTAGTGGCTGATCCTCCTTATACTAGGTTTCATCATGATAAGGTTGTTCTTTGGACTCACCCACACTTTATGCCAAAGGTGGTTTCGCCTTTTCATTTAAACCAATCAATTTATCTTCCTGTATTTTTTCCGAGGCCTCACGTCTCTAATGCAGAAAGAAACCTTCATACTTTGGATTGTAAAAGAGCCTTAGCCTTTTACATACAAAGAACACAACAACATAGAAAGTCCTCGCAACTTTTTATAGCTTTTGACCCTCGTCATTTGGGACTTCCAGTCTCCAAAAGAACTTTATCTAAATGGATTGCCCAATGCATATCCTTTACTAATGAGAGTAAGGGTCTTCCTTTTCAGGACCATGTCACAGCTCATAATGTGAGAGCCATGGCAGCTTCTATGGCTAATCTCCACTCTGTGTCTATCGATGACATTTGTCGAGCAGCCACCTGGGCTTCGGTACACACCTTCACAGCCCACTAGTGCCTGGATAAAGCCTCCCGTCGGGATGCTGTCTTTGGCCAAGCTGTTCTTCAAAATCTCTTTCAGACCTAATTCAACTCCTACCACCAACCCTGGTGGAATGCCAGAGATCCATGGGAGGAAGGATGCCTACCTTTTTAGGGTGGCACCTTCCTGGGGTTATCTCCCTGGCATCTTCAGCTAGGGAGTCCCCATATGTGAAGACTACATTCCTGCTTCTTCCTGGAGATAGCGTAGTTACTCACCTGTAACAGGTGATCTCCAGGAACAGCAGGAATTTAGTCTTCACAACCCACCCACCTCCCCTAAGAGTTGTCTCTCTCTTTCTCTCTTTGTCTCTTTCCTCTCTCCCTCTATCCTTTCACTCAGCTACAAACGTAACTGAAGAGGGACAGTTGGAAAGGTGGGACGGTAGCGCGCATGTGCTGAGGGATCCTCCCAAAAGCGTTCCTATTGGACGCTGGGGAGTGTTCCCTCGCAGGCTCCATAGGTACAGACGATACCCATATGTGAAGACTAAATTCCTGCTGTTCCCGGAGATCACCTGTTACAGGTGAGTAACTACGCTGTCTCCACCAGATGATGTGTTCTTTCAGGATTTTATCCGAGATGTTGCTCGAGGTCTTTCCATCACAGTGGCTCCTGAAAAAGACTAGGGCAAAGGAATTAGAAATCCTGCAATACCCTAAAGCTCCCAAGGATGCAGCTACCATACCTATTCATGAAATCTTGCATGATCTCATGTTAAGGATGTGGGAAACACCTCTAACCACATCGCCTCACTCTCGAAGACTCGACACCATGTATCGTGTTGCTCCTTGTCCTGGGTTTCAAAAGATTCAATTACCACGCCATTCCATGGTGGTGGAGTCAGCAGTGAGAAGGATAAAGAGTTCAAAAAGGCATGCATCTAATTCTCCAGGACGTGAGTGTAGGACTCTTGACGCCTTTGGATGTCGAACCTTCCAGGCTTCCATGCTTTCTGCTAGGATCAGTTCCTATATCTTATATATGGGAATGTTCCTTGAGGAGGTCACAGGAGATTTAGAGGTTATGAGCCCTCTCCTTCCTCATGATACTCGTAAGAGGCAAGATTATCTCACCCTTGTCAAACATGCCCAGGATGTTTCCAAGTTTGTGAATCGTGCAGCTTTTGACTGCTTTGAGTGCATAAGCAGAACCTCTGCCATTGCCATAGGTGCACATAGCATTGCCTGGCACCAGGCATCTGACTTGGACATTTGGGTACAGGATAAACTAGGGAATATTCCTTGCACTGGAGAGAATCTCTTTGGCAAGAACTGGCAGGAAAAAGCTAATGAGATAGATGCTGACAATATCACTTTGCATAGATTGTCTAAATCCACAGCTGATCCTGCGAGGAAAAAATCCTACAAGAAACCATTCTTCAGTAAGAAGAAGTTTTATCCGATCCTATACCCAACAGGGGCATCGTTTAGGTCAGACTGCCCAAAAGGGACAGGAGCAACAACCTAAACTAAGAAAGATGAAAGCAGCTAAGCCTCTACCAGCTGAGCAGACTCAGCCTCCAGAGGGGCTTTGACTCCTATCTAGAGAACTTTGCCTTCCTGGCCCCGAACGGCCCAGAACCCTCCACCATCCCAGGAAGGTTATGTCATTTTGCCCCCAGATGGGGTCAGATAACAGCAGAAAATTGGACTCTGTCTATTGTAAGAGAGGGGTACAAGCTTCATTTCCTCAGTGTGCCCCCTCCTACAATGGTAAGACAGTTCAATTCTCAGACCTCTCTCAACGACCAGTTAGGTCAAGAGGTCACTGTACTTCTTGCCCAAGGAGCAGTAGAAGAGGAACCCATTCCCCAACGGGGTACAGGGTTATCTCCAGGAACAAGCAGGAATGAGTCTTCACATATGGGTATCGTCGGTACCGACGGAGCCTGCGCGGGAACGCTCCCCAGCGTCCAAAAGGAAAGCTTTTGGGAGCATCCCACAGCGCCTGCGTGCTGCCTTCCCTCCTTTCCTAACCGCCTCTCTCCAGTTCTTCTTTTCCGCGGAGCCAGCAGGTCGTGTTCCTGTCACCGCTGAAGAATTTCTTTATTTTATTTCTTTAGTCGCGCGTCTGCCTTCGACGCTGGACCGGTACCGCCGTTTTTTTCTTTCTTTATTCTAAAAAAAAAAAAATACTGTTTTCTCACTTCGGTGCATTTTTTTTCTTTGGCCTTAGGCCTAGGAAATTTTTCCTCATGGAAAAGCCCGCCTCTGGGTTTAAAAAATGCACGAAGTGCAGCGGCACTATATTTCTTTCACCGACACCCATGAATGGTGTCTAAAATGTTTAGGTCCTGACCACTCCATTGCGGATTGTGAGTCCTGCTCCATGATGTCTAAAAGAGGTCTACAGAATCAAGCAGCTAAGCTCAGTACCCTGTTTCCCTCGGATGCAGCTTCGGTTGCATCGACGTCTTCCAGGGCTGCTTCTTCCTCACATGGATCTGAGGTAACCAAACTTAAATCCAGCCGGTCCTCGAAGGGTAAATCTCCCTCTAAGTATCGAGATGCCTCTGGGCTTGCCCTCGAGGAATCCACACCGGCAAAGTTACCCCGTCGGGAGGCTCCGGCTTCCAAAGCTTTTTCTATGGGGTCACAGGTTGACATCGATGGCTTGGCCTCGACCGATCACCTGTTGACATGTTCTGGGGTACCTGTGGTTCCCACTGGTACCGACATCCAGAAATTGGTTGCGTCGATGGATCAGAATATCCTGACCATGCAGCGTGCCATCACGGCATTCATACAAGCTGCGACGCCTTCGGTACCGCAACAAACTCTGTTGCCGGTACCGATTGCATCGACATCCGCTTCGGTGTCGACTGCAGCGGTACACTGTTCTGTGATGCCCATCGGTACCGATCACTCCCGATGTCGATACCACCCAGTACGCGTATCGGGCTCTGCAAGAGCATCCAGACAGGCGATACTTCAATTCCTCTGAGGACTCTGATGAATCAGAGGTCTCTGTCGAAGCATCGGTGATCCATCCTCAGGAGCCCTCTTCTCCAAAAAGGAGAATGTCTCCTCCAGAAGATTTGTCTTTTCAGGATTTCATTAGGGAAGTGGCCAGGGGCCTTTCCATCTCAGTGGCCCCTGAAACAGAGCCTAGAGCCAAAAAATTAGATATCTTACAATATCCTAAGGCTCCTAAGGAGGCAGCCACTTTACCAATACATGAAATTCTTTATGATCACATGTTGGGCATATGGGAGACTCCTCTCACCATTTCCCCTCATTCTCGCAGGTTGGACACCATGTATCGTGTTCCTCCTTGTCCTGGCTTTCATAAGACTCAGCTTCCTCACCACTCTATTGTGGTGGAGTCTGCTATGGAGAAGATAAAGAGTACAAAAAGGCACTCTTCTGCTCCTCCAGGAAGAGCATGCAGAACCCTAGATGCCTTTGGCAGGAGAATTTTCCAGGCCAGAATGCTTGTTGCCAGAATCAACTCCTATAGTCTCTATATGGGGATGTTTCTTAAGGATATTACAGATCACCTGCAAACTTTATCTCCTTTTATTTCAGAGGATAAAAGGGAGGAGTTTCTCACCTGGCTCAAACATGCCCAGGATGTTTCCAAGTTTTCCAACCGTGCAGCTTTTGACTCCTTTGAAGGTACCAGCAGAGCCTCAGCTATTGCCATAGGTGCACGTAGAGTTGCTTGGTTACAGGCTTCTGATTTGGAACCCTGGGTTCAAGATGGCCTAGGTAACCTTCCTTGTACAGGTGAAAACCTTTTTGGCAAGGATTGGCAAGCAAAGGCCACCCAGATGGATGCTGAAAATTCGGCTTTAGATAGACTTTCAAAGTCTACTTCTGCTCCTTTTAAGAAAAGGTTGTTCAAAAAGGGTTTTTCCCCAAAAAAGGCAGATACTATTCTGCTTATGGTCAGCAGGCCGCCTCTGCAGGTTGTTTTGCTACAAAGAGACAGCAACAACCGAAACAGGCTAAGCCTAAGGCTCCTAGGACTGCTACAGCCCAACAGCCTCAGCCTCCTCAGGGCCTTTGACTTACAACTAGAGAGCTTAGCCTTTCTGGCTCTAGAACATCCAGAGCCTCTCACCATTCCAGGAAGGTTAGCTCACTTTGCTCCCAGATGGGAACAAATCACAGCAGAGCAATGGACCCTCTCTATCCTAAAGGAGAGCTACAAGCTCCATTTCCTAAACCTTCCCCCTCACACCATGGTGAGACAGTTCAATTCTCCAACATCTCTCCTCGACCTTCTGGGTCAGGAGATTGCTACCCTTCTTGCCCAAGGGGCAATAGAAGTACCCCTTCTTCAACAGGGCTCAGGGTTCTACTCCCCCTACTTTCTCATCCCAAAGAAAACAGGGGGTTACAGACCCATATTAGATCTCAGAGAATTGAACAAGTTTCTATGCAAGGAGAAATTCAAGATGACTTCTCTCGGTACTCTCCTTCCATACCTCCAGAGTCAGGACTGGCTTTGTTCTCTAGATCTCAAAGATGCGTACACCCATGTCCTCATCCATCCTACACACAGAAGGTTCCTTCGGTTCCTTTTCCAAGGAAAGCACTATCAATACAGAGTGCTTCCCTTCGGTCTTGCCTCTGCACCAAGGGTGTTCACAAAATGCATGGCAGTAGTTGCTGCATTTCTACGCATTCTAGGGATATTTGTATTCCCATATCTGGACGACTGGCTCATCCGAGCTCCATCCCAGTCAGAGGTCCAGGCTTTCCTGGCCTGCACAAAACGTATCCTTCAGTATCTGGGACTTGTAATAAACATCCCAAAATCTCATCTCACCCCTACTCAATCTCTGGAGTTCATAGGGGCCTTACTGGATACCACCACTGCAAGGGCCTATCTTCCCCAGGCCCGTTGCCTACGCTTGGTGCAGTTAGCCTCCCAGATTCAGTTAAAGTTCCATTTAACTGCTCGAGAGATGTTACAACTGTTAGGCCACATGGCATCCACCGTGCATGTGGTCCCCTATGCTCGCCTGCACATGAGGGCAGCTCAGTGGACTCTATCCACCCAATGGACCCAGGCATCAGGATGCCTGTCAGACAAAATAGCAACCTCCAGTCACATTTTTTGGTCCCTCCAGTGGTGGAAGTCCACTCAAAATCTGTTGCTGGGGTCCCCCTTCCAACAGTTGCTACCCCAAGCAACCCTTACAACAGATGCCTCTCCAAAGGGTTGGGGAGCTCATCTACAAGACCTTTCCACCTAGGGCATCTGGTCTCCACAGGAGACATCTCTACATATCAACCTCTTAGAGCTCAGAGCAATCTTTCTGGCTCTGTCTTCTACACCCTGCTCAGCTACAAGACAGTCCTTATCCACACGGACAACCAAGTAGCCATGTTCTACGTGAACAAGCAGGGGGGGACTGGCTCTCTGTCGCTTTGCAACGAAGCTCTGAGATTGTGGGCCTTTGCCAGAGAGCATCATATCCATCTCATGGCAGTGTATCTTCCAGGGGTTCAAAACTCTTGGGCAGACAGACTCAGTCGAGTTCTGCTTCCACACGAATGGTCCCTCCATGGGGACCAGATAGCCAGAATTTTTCGAATTTGGGGAACCCCAGACATAGACTTGTTTGCAAGTCCGTGGAATGCCAAACTTCCCCGGTTCTGTTCCAGAATTCCGTGTCAGGGAGTTCAGGCCAGGGATGCCTTCCTCCTCCACTGGGGGCAAGACTTCCTCTATGCCTTTCCACCCATTCCCCTAATTCTCAAGACACTCTTCAAACTTCAGAGAGACAAGGGGTCTATGATTCTCATAGTACCACATTTGCCACGCCAAGTGTGGTACCCTCTACTTCTGCATCTCTCTCAAGCTTCCTCCCTGGACTTGGGATCTGCTCCAGACCTCCTGTCCCAGGAGGAGGGAACGTTGTGGCACCCAAATCCCCAGTCTCTTCACCTCAGAGCCTGGTTGCTGAAGGCCTAGACCTTCAAGATTTGCATCTTTCTCAGCAAGGTAAAGGATATCCTTTATGCTTCCAGAAAGCCTTTCACTAGACGTTCCTATGCTTTTAAATGGAAAAGGTTTACCATTTGGTGTGCAGAGAAGGGTCTTAACCCTCTTGCAATACCTCTGAATTCTTTACTAGAGTATTTGCTGCATTTATCCCATGCAGGCCTTAAAACGAATTCAGTAAGAGTCCATTTGAGTGCTATTGCAGCATCCCTTAAACCTCTCAATGGACAGCCTATTTCCTCTCATCCTCTTATAGCAAGATTCATGAGAGGCCTTCTTTTGACTAAACCTCCCATCAAACCACCTCCAGTGGCATGGGACTTGAATCTGGTTCTTGGCCAGCTTATGCAGCCACCCTTTGAACCCTTAGCCACTACCTCCTTGAAATTCCTTTCCTGGAAGGTTATTTTTCTCATTGCAGTCACTTCAGCTCGCCGCATCAGTGAGCTGCAAGCCTTGGTGGCTAATCCTCCTTATACCAGGTTCCATCATGACAAGGTAGTCCTCAGGACTAATCCACACTTTATGCCTAAAGTGGTCTCACCTTTTCATCTGAACCAGGAGGTTTATTTACCTGTCTTTTTTCCAGGACCTCATGCTTCAAGTGCAGAGAGGAATCGTCATACCCTGGATTGTAAAAGAGCTCTTGCCTTTTACTTACAAAGGACACAGCAACATAGAAAGTCCTCTCAGCTCTTTGTTGCTTTTGATCCCTCTCATTTAGGACTTCCAGTCTCTAAAAGAACTCTATCCAATTGGATTGCTCAATGCATTTCTTTCGCCTACCAGAGTAAGAACCTTTCTCTGGAGGGCCATGTCACAGCTCACAATGTGAGGGCCATGGCAGCCTCTATGGCTCATCTAAATTCTGTGTCCATCGACCAGATCTGTCGAGCAGCCACCTGGGCCTCGGTTCATACCTTCACAGCCCATTACTGCTTGGACAAGGACTCCCGCCGGGATGCCTTGTTTGGTCAGGCTGTTCTCAAACACCTGTTCCATACCTAACCAACTCCTACCCTCCATCCCTGGCTGGATGCCTGAGATTCATGGGTGGAGGTAGAGTCCTTCTCAGGGACCCCCAACCTGGGTGATCTCCCAGGCATCTCTAGCTGGGGAGTCCCCATATGTGAAGACTCATTCCTGCTTGTTCCTGGAGATAGCACAGTTACTTACCTGTAACAGGTGATCTCTGGGAACAGCAGGAATAAGTGTTCACAACCCACCCACCTCCCCTAGGAGTTGTATCTCTCTATCTTTCTTTCCTTTCCTCACTCTCTCTTTGTCTCAGTTTTAAAACTCGAACTGTAGAGAAGCGGTTAGGAAAGGCGGGAAGGCAGCACGCAGGCGCTGTGGGATGCTCCCAAAAGCTTTCCTTTTGGACGTTGGGGTGCGTTCCCGCGCAGGCTCCGTCGGTACCGACGATACCCATATGTGAAGACTTATTCCTGCTGTTCCCAGAGATCACCTCTTACAGGTAAGTAACTGTGCTTTACTCCCCCTATTTCCTTATTCCAAAGAAAACAGGAGGACACAGACCCATTTTAGACCTCAGAGAATTGAACAAATTCCTGTTCCTAGAGAAATCATTTTGAATTTCTCTTTGAACTCTACTGCCATACCTTCAGAGTCAGGATTGGCTTTGTTCTCTAGATCTCAGGGATGCGTTCACTCATGTTCTCATCCATCCAACTCATCGGAAGTTCCTTCGCTTTGTCACAAGCACAATGCCCAAAGCCACTTGCCTTTAGTGGTCGAGGGGCATGGTGGTTGAGGATTCCTTCTTCTATCAGCTCCTAGCAGCCTATTTCTTCGTGTTGGCTTCTGGGAAGCGCAGTACTGCTAAAATATGTTGGTGCTTTAAGTAGAAGGTTTGTAGTTGAGGTAACCGAGGGTAAGGCTTGTAACAGAGTTTACTTCTATAACACAAAACACAGCAGGTTCAAGGTATCATTTACAGGATTATAACTGTAGGATTTGCGTAAGGTACAGCAAATAATGGCAAACAAACAAAAATAACTCAGAAATGGCTTTTTAAAGTCCTTTTACTTGCAGAAGCAATTGCCTCAAAAACTAGGCTGCCACTTTCCTTTTTAGTCCTTGTTAATCAGAGCATAAAGAAAAATTCAAGCTTAATTCTTCTACAGCAGTTTAGTTTCTGCCAGCCTCAAAAAAGCTCTCTAGGCTGCATTTCTACGTGAAACCAAACTTAGAACAAAAGAAACATTCCAAGTTGTTATCAAAACTCTTAGCAGGCTTTTCATATAGGAGAGGAGCAAGCAGAAACTCTTATAGCAGCTAACTTGGCTTTTCTTGCTGTTGCACAGATCAAACACAGGTGACAAACAAGCATGAATCAGAGCTTCCTGATCAGGCTTACGTTGCAGTAAATTTCCCTTTTAAAACAGACAGGAATTTACCTCCACACTGCTTCTGCCATATGGTTAACTTCCAAGGAGAATTACTTCTTTCAGGGCTAGCTTTTCCTCAAGACCTCCTGTCTAGAGCTTGGCATAGAGAGCAATCCATAAAGCAATCTTCTTCCCCCAACTCTGACACTGGTTCTCCCAACTGCATGGGTTCTGACTCACCCACCTGGTCAGACTGCTCAGCTAGCAACCTCTCTGGTGGTCTGAAAGCTTCTCCACTTCCTGGTCCCCACCTCTGTTGCCCACCTGTTGCAGGGAATTCAGCTCTCTCAGCTCTGGGTAGCTCAGCTCTTCTCCAAGAATCCACTCCTTCTCTCTGCTTCTGTCTCGGCTGCTCTCCTTCTTGTCTCCCTCCTCTCTCTGCATAATCGAACCCAGGCTTATATCTCCAGGGTTCTAACCCCACCTCTTTCTTTCCCAGGTGTTGGTAATCCCCCTGCCTTCTGATATTAGAATAATCAGTGCACTTGTTAAAGTAAGGGCTTTGGTCCTCGTACTTGCAATCCCTCTTTCTTACTTTATCAGTCATTGGCTGAAACCTGTTCCAGCTGGGGGTTTTCTGTCTTTGAAACCTGGCTGTGGCTTTCTCTCCCTGCACGCCTAGAAGGGGACCCTTAACTAGGGTGAATTTGTTATGCTTCTCACCTCCCCCACTCTCAGGATAGCTGACCTTGCCACATACCCCCCTGCTTAAGATATTACTGGCTGTTGGAGGTGATTGGGGTTCCTCCAAACAGTCGGTAAGTCGGGATAAAGCATCTGCATTTTGGTGTAGTCTTCCCGCCCGATGCTCCACTCTGAAGTCGAAAGCTTGCGGGGCCATGTACCACCTAGTTAGCCTTGCATTGTGGTTTTTCATCTGGTGAAGCCACTTCAAAGGTGCATGGTCTGTGATGAGTAAGAACGTCCGGCCTGTAAGATAAAATCGGAGTGCGTCTACTGCCCACTTAATACAAAGACACTCTTTCTCTATGGTGGACTAGTTGCGCTCCGCCGGGGATAACGTTTTGCTAAGGAACATTACTGGGTGTTCCTCCCCTTTATACTTCTGAGATAGGACCGCACCTAAACCTGCTTCTGAGGCATCCGTTTGCACCATGAAATGTTGTGTGAAGTCCACACCACACAATACTGGAGCCGTGCAAAGCCTCTCTTTTAGCCGGTTGAAGGCCTTCTCAGCTTCCGGGTTCCAATTAAGACGGTTCGAATAGTTTTTCTTCAACATATCAGTGAATATGGAACTCTCCTCTGCAAAGCGGGGCAGGAACCTCCTATAGTAACCTACCAGGCCCAGAAAACTTCTCAAGTGTTTCTTTGTTATTGGCCTGGGGAAATTCCTGATACTTTCAACCTTGTCAATTTTAAGGGCTTGACCTTTCCGCGTCCAATCATATGCCCCAGGTACTTTACCTCCCGCCTGCATTTGCTTGGGTTCAATGTGAGGCCCGCCTGCCTCATAGACTGGAGGACTGCTTCAATCCTTGGAAGGTGCTCTTCACAGGTGCGACTGTAGATAGCAATGTCATCCATATATGCAGCAGCATATTCTTGGTGCAGGCACAGGACTTGATCTGGCAAGTCGCTGCGGCACCGTGGAGTCCGAAGGGCATCCTCTTAAATTGGAATAACCCAATCGGGGTGCTGAAGGTGGTCTTTGGCCAAGACTCCCTGGTTAGGGGAATCTGCCAATATGCCTTTGTCATGTCTAATGTGGTCAAAAACTGGGCTTGTCCCAAGCGATCCAGTAGCTCTTCTATCCTGGGCATTGGGTATGCGTCAAACACCGAGATGGCATTTACTTGTCTGAAATCAATGCAAAACCGTAAAGTGCCATCCGGCTTTGGAACAAGCACTATTGGACTGCACCACGGGCTTCTTGACTCCTCGATGACTCCCATCTCTACCATTTCGTGTACCTGTGCAATTACTTCCTTTTTCTTAGCCTCCGGTAACTGGTATGGTCGTTGTCGAATCACCTTCCCTGGTGTGGTTATAACCTCATGGGCAACAAGTCGGGTTTCACCAGGAACCGGCATCAGGGCATCTGGAAACCGCTATAACAGATTGGCCAACTCCTGCCTTTGGACCAAGGACAATTCTTCACCCATCTGGGGCTCCTGATGTTTCTTCCACTCTGTTACTTGTGGACCCGCTTCCTCTCTTCTCTCTTCCGAGGTGGCTGTCAGGGCTTCCAACCCGGCCCGTCCAGTGGATCCAAATCCACAAGCTCCTCTTTCTGTGGGAGTTAACATGGGGACCTCTTCCAGCTGGGCAATCCGGTCTCCAACCTTAACAGGAAAGTCTTCCTTACCAAAGTTAAACAACAATACCTTCACAGTACCTCTATAGTCAGGGTCAATCACACCTGCACCGACATCCAGGAAGTGTTTTACTGCCAGGCCCAAGCGAGGGGCTATTCGTCCATAACAGCCAATAGGTATCTCCAATTGTAGGCTGGTATCAATAAGGGCCTTTCCATGACTGGGCACCACCTCATTCACAGCACTACACAAATCATATCCCACGGCTTGCGGGGACGCCCTCCTGGGACTCATGGCCTTTTCGGAAACTTTACAATATTTTAATGTGAACTTCTGTTTAACCTGGAGATCTCCTCCCGGTGACTTTTCAGTTGGTTTTCTGGGATTCCCAAACAAAGGGCCAGGGACCACTGTCCCTCCTGCCTTTTGCTCAAGGCCTTTCTCTAGCCCTTTCCTAAACTGGAGCCAATCCCTTCCAAACACTAGGTCGTGGGGAAGCTTTGGTACCACAGCCACGGGAGTACTTTTTTGCACCCCTAATCCTTTTATCTCCAATGTATACACGGGGTAACAAGAGGCAGCCCCGTGGATGCAACGGATCTGGACATGACCTTCTGGTCTCCTCTGGACATACTTTGCTTGGGCCTCAATGGCCTGCCAAAGCTTCTGGGATACCATACTTTGGTCAGCCCCAGAGTCAAGTAAAGCATTGGTAGGGATCCCCTGTATAATCACATTTAGGAGAAAACCCTCTCCGAGAGGCTTCACACTTGTACCAACCAACCCAGTATGAGCCTTGCATCCTCTATGTAAGTGTCCCATCTCCCCACAATGAAAGCACTTCTTTTTAGGCCACTTTTCCTGCTGAGCAGGCACATAAGTTTTCACAAAGCTTGGTTTATCTCCGTTTCATTTCTGATGAACCAAAACTGGCTTCAGCCTTCATTTTTGAAGCACCCCCTTTTGGCTGACGCGCTAACTCAGCTTCTATGTAGCGCTCAGCAGAGTTGCCTCCTTTGTGCTCTGGCAGTTTTGTTGAATCAGAAATGATTGTATTTCCCTTGGCACTGCTGCCATAAACTGCTCCAATACTATCACATCTAATACCATGTCCATATTTTTTCCATCTGGGGTCAGCCACTTTAATGCCAGGCTCCAAATCCTTTGGCTTAATGCCTTCGGAGTTTATCCAGCCTTAAGCTGTTTTTACAGTATCATAGTCCAGGGCTTGGGCAGCTGGAATAGCCCTATATGCAGCCAGTGCTTCCCCTGTTAAAGAGGTTGCTAAATGCACTGCCCATTGGCTAGCTGGCCATCCAACAGCTTGTGCTACTCTTTCAAATGATTCTAAAAAGTCATCTATATCGTCCTCAGATGAAAGCTTGCCAAAATTAAAGGCCCCACTTGAGGGTGGGCCTACCAGCCTGTCCATTTGAAGAACTGATGGTCCTGCTGGTACCAGCTCTCCTCCAGTTTCTTGCCTTTTGGAATGCAACCAGGGCAGCCACTAAGTCCAAGACAGGTTGCTGTTGCTCCCTGATAGCTGCAACTGCTCTCTCCTGAGCTTGCTGTGCCAACTCTTGCTGGCGCTGGAACTGCGTTGCCATCCATTGAATTAACTCCTTGGACTCCATCTTCAAGGATACCTGCAAGAAAAACACAAGACACCAAGGGCGGCACCACTCAACAGCCACCTTGTCCCCTTTGCCTCAAAAGCATTCACTATTTTGTTTTCCTTTTTATCCGAGCCAACCCCCACCTGGGTACGCTTTACCCGACTCAGGTGTTGACTCTTTCTTCCAAAGGGTTGTCTTTATGATGCTTCACGGCTGGCCTGCTCTGCCCTCCAGCTGACTCCACCGGTGAATCCACCTGAAGCTCCAGCAGTCGTCCGTGCTGTGTACCTTATTTCTGTATATCCTTTGTATATCCTGAAGGGAAAATCCGAAAAACTACGCCACTGTCACAAGCACAACGCCCAAAGCCACTTGCCTTTAGTGGTCGAGGGGCATGGTGGTTGAGGATTCCTTCTTCTATCAGCTCCTAGCAGCCTATTTCTTCGTGTTGGCTTCTGGGAAGTGTAGTACTGCTAAAATATGTTGGTGCTTTAAGTAGAAGGTTTGTAGTTGAGGTAATCGAGGGGTAAGGCTTGTAACAGTTTATTTCTATAACATAAAACACAGCAGGTTCAAGGTATCATTTACAGGATTATAACTGTAGGATTTGCTTAAGGTACAGCAAATAATAGCAAACAAACCAAAAGAACTCTGCTTCTGTCTCGGCTGCTCTCCTTCTCGTCTCCCTCCTCTCTCTGCATAATCTGACCCAGGCTTATACCTCCAGGGTTCTAACCCCACCTCTTTCTTTCCCAGGTGTTGGTAATCCCCCTGCCTTCTGATATTAGAATAATCAGTGCACTTGTTAAAGTAAGGGCTTTGGTCCTCGTGCTTGCAATCCCTCTTTCTTACTTTATCAGTCATTGGCTGAAACCTGTTCCAGCTGGGAGTTTTCTGTCTTTGAAACCTGGCTGTGGCTTTCTCTCCCTGCACTCCTAGAAGGGGACCCTTAACTAGTGTGAATTTATGCTTCTCATCTCCCCCACTCTCAGGATAGCTGACCTTGCCACAGCTTTCTGTTTCAAGGGAAGCACTACCAATACAGGGTTCTTCCTTTTGGCCTGGCCTCTGCACCAAGGGTGTTCACAAAATGCATGGCTGTGGTGGCAGCATTTCTCCGCACCCTAGGAATATTCGTCTTCCCTTACTTAGATGACTGGCTCATTCTAGCCCCTTCAGAGCCAGAGGCCAGGGTTGCTCTCTCTCGCACAATGCGCATCCTTCAGTATTTGGGACTTGTCATAAACTTCCCAAAATCCAACCTTGCTCCCACTCAGTCCCTGGAATTTATAGTAGCTCTGCTGGATACCAGACAGACAAGGGCCTTGATTCCACAGCCCCGCTGCCTTCGCATTGTGCAGTTAGCTTCCCAAGCAGTGTTAAAAGCTCATCTCACTGCTCGAGAAATGTTGCAGTTGCTAGGCCACATGGCATGCACCATGCATATGTGGTTCCTTATGCTCGCCTCCATATGAGGGCAGCCCAGTGGACCTTATCCACTCGGTGGACTCAGGCGTCTGGTTTCCTGTCAGACAAAATAGCAAACTCAGATCGCCTTATTTTGTCCCTCCAATGGTGGTAGTCACCGCAAAACCTTTTGGTGGAGTCTCCTTTTCAGCAATCCCCACCCCAAACCACTCTAACAACAGATGCCTCACAGGTGGGTTGGGGAGCCCACCTGCAAGGCCTCTCTACCCAGGGTACCTGGACTCCACAGGAGACCTACCTACACATCAGTCTCCTCGAACTCAGGGCAATATTCCTTGCTCTTCGAGTATTCCACACCCAGCTCAGCTACAAGACAGTCCTAGTTCAAACGGACAATCAAGTAGCAATGTTCTATGTGAACAAGCAGGGCGGAACAGGCTCTGTCGCTCTGCAACGAAGCTTTGCGACTATGGGCCCTCGCCAGAGAGCATCAGATTCATCTCCTTGCGGTGTATCTTCCAGGCATTCAAAACTTTTGGGCAGACACTCAGTTGAGTTCTGCTTCCACACGAATGGTCTCTCCATGCAGACCAGGTGGCCAAAATTTTTCAAATTTGGGGAACCCCGGACGTAGACCTCTTTACAAGTCCGCTGAATGCCAAACTTCCCCGGTTCTGTTCCACAATTCCGGCTCAGGGTTGTCAGGCCAGGGATGCTTTCCTCCTCCATTGGGGCCAGGACTTCCTGTATGCCTTTCCACCCATTCCCCTAATTCCCAAAGCCCTGTTCAAGCTTCAGAGACACAGATGTCATATTATTCTCAGCTCCACAATGGCCACGGCAAATGTGGTACCCTCTGCTCCTACATCTCTCTCAAGCTCCGCCTCTGGAATTAGGATCTTCTCCAAATCTGCTTTCTCAGGAGGACAGGATGCTGTGGCATCCCAATCCCCAGTCTCTGCATCTCAGGGCCTGGTTGCTGAAAGCCTAGAACTTCACAGTCTTAACCTTTCCCAGCAGGTAAAGGATATCCTTTATGCTTCCAGGAAGCCTTCCACAAGATGCTCTTATGCATTCAAGTGGAAAAGGTTTACCATATGGTGCTCGCAGAAGGGTCTTAACCCTCTTGCGATACCTCTGGAATCATTACTGGAGTATCTCCTTCATTTATCTAATGCGGGGCTTAAGACCAGTTCAGTGAGAGTTCATTTTAGTGCTATTGAAGCTTCTTTCAAGCCTCTAAATGGACAACCTATTTCCTCTCATCCTCTCATAGCGATATTTATGAGAGGCCTTCTTTTAACTAAGCCTTCCATTAAGCCACCACCAGTGGCATGGGACTTAAATCTGGTTCTTGGGCAGCTCGTGAAGCCGCCTTTTGAACCCTTAGCTACTACCTCTTTGAAATTCCTTTCTTGGAAGGTCATCTTTCTTATTGCAAGCACATCAGCATGTCGCATCAGTGAATTGCAAGCGTTGGTGGCTGATCCTCCTTATACAAGGTTCCATCATGATAAGGTAGTCCTTAGGACTCATCCACACTTTATGCCAAATGTGGTGTCACCTTTTCATTTAAACCAAGTGGTTTACCTTCCTGTATTCTTCCCAAGGCCTCACGCCTCAAATGCAGAAAGGAATCTTCATACTTTGGACTGTAAAAGGGCTTTGGCCTTTTACTTGCAAAGGACACAGCAACATAGAAAGTCCTCTCAACTCTTTGTTGCTTTTGATCCTAGTCATTTAGGACTTCCAGTCTCCAAAAGAACACTGTCCAGTTGGATTGCACAGTGTATTTCTTTTGCCTATGAGAGTAAGAACCTTCCTCTTGAAGGCCATGTCACAGCTCACAATGTGAGAGCCATGGCAGCCTCTATGGCTCATCTTCACTGTGTCTATCGACGACATCTGTCGAGCAGCTACTTGGGCTTCGGTTCATACCTTCATAGCCCATTACTGTTTGGACAAGGACTCCCACCGGGATGCCTTGTTTGGTCAGGCTGTTCTCCAACACCTGTTCCATACCTAATCAGCTCCTACCCACCATCCCTGGTAGGATGCCAGAGATCCATGGGGGGAAGTGGAGCCCTTTCACAGGGACACACAACTTCTGGGGCCTTCTCCCTGGCATCTGCAGCTAGGGAGTCCCCATATGTGAAGACTACATTCCTGCTTGTTCCTGGAGATAGCATAGTTACTCACCTGTAACAGGTGATCTCTGGGAACAGCAGGAATTTAGTCTTCACAACCCACCCACCTCCCCTAGGAGTTCTATCTCTCTCTCTTTCCCTCTTTCCCTCTCTCTTTTGTCTCAGCTTTAAACTCAACTGGAGAGGGAAAGGTGGGAAGGCAGCACGCAGGTGCTGTGGGATGCTCCCAAAAGCTTCCCTATTGGACGCTGGGGAGCATTCCCACGCAGGCTCCGTCGGTACTGACGATACCTATATGTGAAGACTAAATTCCTGCTGTTCCCGGAGATCACCTGTTACAGGTGAGTAACTATGCTTTACTTACCTGAGGAGTTTTACTTGCTGCTGGGCTTTCTTTATTCATCCACCATGATTCTAGTATAAAATCCTCTTCAGTAGGCTAGCCAATCTGCTGCGGAAGACACTTTGACCGTTCTTGGATAGGTGGACGCCATCTCTGCACAGTAGTCCTTGGGGAAAATCATCCTATGGTCTAGGAAACTAAAATGCTCTCTGACACTGTACACGTAGCTGTGCATTCATCTCTAGAATGAGAGCTTCTCGGCCGTGGCCTTTTCCCTCAGTAGGAAGGATTGAAGAGAACAGCTGTGCACCTATCTGTTTTCACGCTTTCTCCATGAAGTCAGTCTTGATACTCTGAGGGATACCTAGCAGTATTATTTGTGCCAAGATGGATGAGCAGCATCCGTAGGCTTGATGAATCTCGGCAAAATCTCTATAACATCTTGGATTTTGGCACCTGGCAGAGAGCACACCTCCTGGGACATCGTCTGATTGGCAGTTGGACACCTCTGTAACTGAGTCACCAATGATCATTGGCCTTCATTGCCTTGAGTTCACTGATTCAACAACTTTGGGGTTTTTTGACTCAGGTTTTTCCTGTTTCTGGGATGTTCTCACCTCCTCCATTTCCAGGGCTGTAGTGATTATTAGTAGCACAAAAAAACTAATGCTCTGTTATGTCCGGGGTAATTAGCTACTAATACCCAGCCCGAAGTTCTATGAGTTATGCTGGTAATGAGCCATGAATGAAGTCTCGTGTGTGTTTGGTCAGGCTATATATAGATATAGATAGATATACACACATATAGATAGATATAGATATATACATATATATGTATGTGTATATATTTACCTTACTGTCCATAAGAGACATATAGCTAAAGATATATAATTGTTGCGACACAGAATTACAGTTAGACAAAGTGATAAAGCACTGATTAGCAATCAGAAATCACTGATTCGCACTGCACTGAGAAGAGTTATGGAATAAGTTTCTAGCTAACCATTGCCCATCCGGAGGAGGAGAGAGAAGACTGTACCTTAGCTTCGGCTGGCACTCTGGTGGCTGAGGTCTGATAAGTCTCTGGAGCAGCACAGGTCCAAGGAGGCAGCTAGGCTAGATAATGCAGGCTACAGCCCTTTCAGAGGCGAGCCACAGAAAAATACAGAACTGAAGGTATCTGTGAAAGTCTTATCTCCAGGAACAAGCAGGAATGTCGTCTTCACGTATGGGGATCGTCGGTACCGGTGGAGCCTGCACGGGAACGCTCCCCAGCATCCAATAGGAAAGCTTTTGGGAGCATCCCACAGCACCTGCGTGCTGCCTTCCCACCTTTCCCTCTCCAGTTGAGTTTAAAGTTGAGACAAAAGAAAGAGAGAGAGAGATACAACTCCCGCCTTTGCCACTCTCCTTCGTCAGTTTTTTGTTTTCTGTGGAGCCAACAGGTCGCATACCCTGTCATTGCAGAAAATTCTTTTTAACTTCTTTGTTTTTTGTGGTCGCATCTGCCTTCACTCGATGCCTACTGGTACCACCGGTTCTCTTTTCTTTATTTAAAAAAAAAAAAAAAAAAAAGTATATCTTTTCTGAAGTACTTCTTCAGAAATCTTTTTCCTCTCGGTGCTAGGCGCCGTTTTGGGCACTAGGCTCATTTTTCTTTTACAATGGAAAAACCAGCCACTGGTTTTAAAAAAATGTTCTAAGTGTGGCAGTACCATATCCGTCACCAACACCCATGACTGGTGTCTGAATGTTTGGGACCTGACCACTCTCCATTGGAGTGTCTCTCCTGTAGAAAGATAGCCAAAAAGGACCTTTTTGCCACAGATGCGATGTCCGTTGCATCAACGTCTTCCAGGGCTTCATCTTCCTCCCATGGATCTCAGATAACTAAACATAAGTCTGCAAAGACTAGCATCGAGATGCCATCGGCATTGCCCTTGAGGAAAGTTCACCGGCAAAACAGCCCCAGCGGGAGGCTTCGGCTTCCAAAGCACTAACGGGGCTTCCACCTTGGCAGAACTACTGGTACCATGCTCTGGGGTCCCAGCCGCTTCTACCGCTACCGACACCCAAGCATCGGCAGGAGCGATAGATCAAAGATTTCTCGCTATCAAACGCAGTCTAGCGGCTCTTCTAATGGCTTTGGTATCGTTGAAACCGCTTCAGACTGTTCAACAGGCACTGGTACCGACATCGGTACCATCAGCACCGGCCTCGACAGGTATCTCCCCCCCCCCCCCCCCGTGCCGAGTCTAGAGTCCATCCCCGGTATCGAAGGATCGGTACCAAGACACCTCGATACTGGTACCGTGCCTTGCACGAACATCGGGATCAGAGATATTTTGAATCTTCCGATTTCGATGAGTCCGATGACTCTGCTGATACCAGAGCACTTCTTCTGGAGGATCCATCTCCTTCTCCTCAGCGTAGAATGTCTCCTCCAGAGGATGTGTCCTTCCAGGATTTTATTCGTGAAGTGGCTTGAGGCCTTGCAATCACAGTGGCTCCTGAAAAAGAGCCTAGGGTAGAAGAGTTTGAGATACTTCAGTATCCTAAAACTCCTAAAGAGGCAGCTACTTTGCCCATTCATAAGATCCTGCATGATCTCATGCTGGAATGTGGGAGACTCCTTTAACCATATTTCCACACTCTCGCAGACTCGATAATAAGAATTCCACCTTGTCCTGGCTTTCAGAAGACTCGGTTACCACACCATTCAATGGTAGTGGAATCGGCCATGCGCAGGATAAAGAGTTCAAAGAGACATTCTTCCAATCCTCCAGGCTGCGAGTCCAGGACTCTCGATGCTTTTGGGCGTTGATGCTTCCATGCTCTCAGCTAGAATCAGCTCATACATCCTATACATGGGGATGTTCCTCAAAGAGGTTGCAGGAGACTTGGAGCTTATGAGCCCCCTTCTTCCTGATGATAAAAGGCAGGATTTTCGTACTCTGGTCAAACATGCCCAAGATGTTTCCAAGTTTGTCAACCGTGCAGCTTTTGATTGCTTTGAATGCATCAGCAGAACCTCTGCTACCTCCATTGGTGCACGTCGTATTGCCTGGCTTCAGGCATCAGACTTGGAAATTTGGGTACAAGATAAACTGGGAAACATTCCTTGCACAGGAGAAAATCTCTTCGGCAAGAATTGGCAAGAAAAAGCTAATGAGATTGACTCTGACAATATTACTTTGGACAGGTTGTCAAAGTTGACAGCCAACCCAGCAAAGAAAAGATCTACTAAAAAACCCTTTTTCAACAAGAAAAATAAGTTTTATCCTCCTCATACCCAGCAGGGTCACTGTCCAGTTCATGCTGCCCAAAAGGAACAACCGCAACAAACTAGACAACAGAAGAAACCAAAAGTCCCAAGAGCTCAGCCAGCTCAGCCTCGTCAGGAGCTTTGACTCTTTTCTAGAGAATTTATCCTTCCTGCCCCTGCAGGGTCCAGAACCCTCTACCATCCCCGGCAGATTGTCAGTTTGCCACAAGATGGTACCAAATAACATCAGAACACTGGACTCTGTCCATTGTACAAGAAGGATACAGATTTCATTTTCACAGCATGCCCCTCCTACAATCATAAGACAGTTCAATTCTCAAACCCCTGTCGCCAGTCTTCTGAGTCAGGAGGTCACAATACTTCTTGGTCAGGGAGCAATAGAAGAAGTACCCATACCCTAACAGGGTACAGGGTTCTAATCCCCCTATTTTCTCATCCCAAAGAAAACAGGGGGACACAGACCTATTTTGGACCTCAGAGAATTGAACAAATATCTTTTCCAAAAAAATTCAAAATGATCTCTCTCGGAACACTTCTGCCGTACCTTCAGAGTCAGGATTGCCTATGTCTTAGATCTAAAGGATGCTTATATTCATATACTCATCCATCCAGATCACAGACAGTTCCTTCGATTCCTTTTCCAGGGAAGACGCTTCCAATACAGGGTTATTCCCTTCGGTCTGGCTTCTGCCCCAAGAGTTTTCACAAAATGCATGGCAGTAGTAGCTGCATTCCTATGGACTCTGGGGATATTCGTCTCCCCTTACTTGGACGACTGGCTCATTCGAGCACCCACAGCTCCAGAAGCCAGCTCTGCTCTTACTCTCTCAATGCGAGTTTTGCATTACTTGGGATTGGTCATAAACCTTCCAAAATCCCATCTCGCTCCTTCTCAGTCCCTAGAATTCATAGGAGCTCACCTAGATACCAGACGATCAAGGGCTTTCCTGCCACAGCCCCGCTGTCTTCGCATAGTGCAGCTAGCTTCCCAAACAGCAGTAAAAACCTCCCTAACCGCTCAAGAAATGCTTCAGCTACTGGGACATGTGGCATCCACTGTACATGTGGTTCCCTATGCTCGTCTTCACATGTGAGCAGCCCAGTGGACCCTATCCTCCCAGAGGACACAGGCCTCAGGTTGCCTGTCGGACAAAATAAGAAACTCAGAACGTCTTATTTCGTCCCTCCAATTGTGAAAATCGCTGGAAAACCTTCATAGGCTTTTCTTTCCATCAGCCCCTGTTCCAGGTCACTCTAACAGATGCGTCCCAGTTGGGATGGGAGGCCCACCTGCACGATCTCTCCACCCAGGGTCTCTGGACCCCAAGGAGACTTGTCTTCACATAAACCTCCTAGAACTCGGAGCAATCTTCCTTGCTCTTCGAGTATTCCAAGCCCAGCTCAGCTACAAGACAGTCCTAGTCCAGACAGACAATCAAGTAGCCATGTTCTATGTGAAAAAGCAGGGCGGAACAGGCTCTCTGTCGTTATGCAACGAAGCTTTGACTATGGGCCCTCGCCAGAGAGCATCAAATTCACCTCCTCGTGGAATATCTTCCAGGCATTCCAAACCTTTGGGCAGACAAACTCAGCCGAGTACTGCTGCCACACGAATGGTCCCTCCACTCAGACCAGATTGCCCGAGTATTCCAGATCTGGAGAACCCCACACACAGACCTCTTTGCTAGTCCACAGAATGCCAAACTTCCCCGGTTCTGTTCTAGAATTCCGGTGAAAAACTGTCAGGCAAGGGATGCTTTCCTTCTTCATTGGGGTCAGGACTTCCTCTATGCTTTCCCACCCATTCCCCTCATCCCCAAAGCACTGTTCAAGCTTCCAGGGCCGGCCCGTCCATTGAGCAAGAATGTTTTTTGCATAGGGCCCCGCGTTTCAGGGGGCCCTGCACAAAAAACATTCTGTATCAGCCCAGGTAGATTAAAAAAAACAAACAAACCGGCTGCTGCTGCTGCAGCTGCCGCCATGGCAGCAGCAGAATCAAGCGTCCCGCGGGCCCCCCCCCCCCCTGCCCGGCAGAGCCCTCCCTGCAGTATCAGCTCCCAAAGCACGGGCTTTTAGAGCCGCGAATGGAGAGCTTCTCTGACCTCTCACGGCCCTGTTTAAGCCTGCCGGGACTGATGGAAAATCCCATCAGCCCCGGCGGGTTTTAACAGAGCTGCGAGAAAGGGAAACTCTCCCTTCGCTGCTCTGAAAGCCCGCGCTTTGGGAGCTGATGTTGCAGGGAGGGCTCTTCCGGGCAGGGGGACCCGCGAGACGCTTGATTCTGCCGCTGCCATGGCGGTAGCGGCAGCAGCAGCCAGTTTGTTTTTAATCTACCTGGGCTGATGGGGGGAGGGGGTTAGGACTGGTAATGGGCTGTGGGGGGGCTAGGACTGGTAATGGGCTATGGGGGGCTAGGACTGGTAATGGGCTATGGGGGGCTAGGACTGGTAATGGGCTGAATGGAAGGGGGGCTTGAACTGCAAATAGATGATGGGGAGTGGGGCTTGGAATGGAAATAGGCTGTGAGGGGAGAGAGCTAGGACTGGAAATGGGCTGATGGGAGGGGGTTAGGACGTAATGGGCTATGGAGGGGGCTAAGACTGGAAGTGGGCTGATGTGGGGCTTAGGACTGGAAGTGGGCTGATGGGGGGCTTAGGACTGGTAATGGGCTGTGGGGGGGCTAGGACTGGAAATGGACTGAGTGGGGGGGCTAGGATAGGACTGGAAATGGGCTGTTGGGGGTGATAAGATTGGAAATGGGCTGTGGTGGGGGCTTGGATTGAAATGGACTCATGGAGGGGCTATTGGAAGTAGGCTCATGGGGGGCTTGGATTTGACATGGGCTGATGGTGGGGCTAGGAAAGGACTAGAAATGGACTGATGGGGGGGCTGGGATAGGACTAGAAATGGGCTGATGGGTGGCTGGGATTGGAAATGAGCTGATGGAGGGACTCGGATAGGACTGGAAATGGATGGGGAGCTAGAACTGGAAATGGGCTGATGGTGGGGCTAGGATAGGATTGGAAATGGGCTTATGGGGGGCTGGGACTGGAAATGGGCTGATGTGAGGACTAGAAGGAAGCAGATGCTGGGTGGGGCTGGAACTAGAAGGGAGCTGATGTTGGGGAAGGATTAGAATGGGATGGAGCTGGGAGAGTGAAATGGAGAGGGGAAAAAATATTTTGTGTGGGAGGGAAGACAAATTTACAATTGGCCAGATATTGGTTGAGTAAGTGGGATTGAGGATGGAGGGGTAAAATTTGAGTGGATGAAATAAGAATGAAAGAGCAAAAGGAGAAAGATTAATATGTTAAAGCAGATGTAGAGAGAGAATGGAAAAAAACTAGAAGAGAGAAGAAAGGACAAATGGACAGCAGACGATGGAGAGTTAGCAGAAGACACAAAGAAAGCAGAAGAAAGTGGCTGGAGCAATTGCAACTGAAAAAAATGCACAAAAGGTAGAAAAAAAATCTCCTTATTTTGAATTTATTAACTGGAATATGTCAGCTCTGGGAAATGTGCATCATTAACATCTGCTCTTTGTTTAATACAAGAGGAAATTTATAGTTTAATTTCTACAGTGGTGGTGTACATTCCAAGTTTGGCTTTTGGGGTTCCCAGTTTAATTATTGTCTTCCTGTTTCTAAATTGCGATTCCTTGTTTGGTGATGGTCTATGTTCTGCATGTGTAACTGAGCTGAGGTATTCTGTTTATGTAATTCCTATTTGACATTGCCACTTGTGCTCTTTCCTCAGTAGGTCATGTATTGTTATTCTCTGAAATGTATTGGTTTAATATTTGCAGTGTTGCCTTTTGATAGGTAGAGTATGGTGCATTGTGAGTCCTGGTAGTGCTGTTTAGGATACAGTGGGTTTGCTATGGGTTCTAAATGGGCAGTGTTTGTAGTAGTTCCTAATGTGCCTGGCGGTTGGCACTGGATTATATTAATGTAGAAATCTTTTAGTCTTTCTTTATCCATACACTCATCAAGAGGCATGTTTACTAAAAGTTAGTGTATGGTAACATTATGCAAATATTTATGCAAATGAGGCCCCACACCGAGTCTCTGCACATGGCCCCACACCCCCCCCTTGGGCTGCCCCTGCAAGCTTCAGAGAGACAGAGGTCATATGATACTCATAGCTCCACGTTGGCCACGGCAATAGTGGTATCCTCTGCTTCTACATCTCTCTCAGGCTACACCTCTGGAGTTGGGATGCGCTCCAGATCTTCTCTCCTAGAAGAACGGGACACTATGGCACCCGAATCCCCAGTCCCTGCATCTCAGGGCCTGGTTACTGAAAGCCTAGAACTTCAGGATCTCAATCGGTAAAGGATATCCTTTAGGCTTCCAGAAAACCCTCCACAAGGCGATCATACGCCTTCAAGTGGAAACGGTTTACCATATGGTGTTCTCAAAAGGGACTTACTCCAGTAATGATTCCAAAAGTATCGCAAGAGGGTTTTCTCCTTCATTTATCAGATTCTGGTCTTAAGACCAATTCAGTAAGAGTCCATCTTAGTGCTCTTACAAGCCTCTAAATGGACAGCCTATTTCCTCTCATCCACTTATAGCAAGATTTATGAGAGGTCTTCTACTAACAGAATCTCCCATTAGACCACCACCGGTGGCATGGGATCTGAACCTTGTTCTCGGGCAGCTCATGAAACTGCCCTTTGAGCCTTTAGCCATTACAGCTCTAAAATTCCTTTCATGGAAGGTCATCTTCCTAATTACAATCACGTCTACATGATGCATTAGTGAATTACAAGCTTTAGTGGCTGATCCTCCTTTATACAAGATTTCACCATGATAAGGTTGTTCTCAGGACTCATCCTCACTTTATGCCAAAGGTGGTCTCGGCTTTCCACTTAAACCAGGCAATTTACCTTCCTGTATTCTTTCCGAGGCCTCATGCCTCCAGTGCAGAAAGGAATCTTCATACCTTAGACTGCAAAAGAGCCTTAGCCTTTTACCTGCAAAGAACTCAGCAACATAGAAAATCTTCTCAACTTTTTGCTGCTTTTGATTCGAGTCATTCGGACCATCCAGTTTCCAAAAGAACTCTCTCTAACTGGATTGCACAGTGCATATCCTTTGCTTATGAGAGTAAATGGTTTTCTCTCAAAGGCCATGTCACAGCTCACAATGTGAGAGCCATGGCAGCTTCTATGGCTAACCATCATTCTGTGTCTATAGACATCTGCAGAGCAGCAACTTGGGCTTCAGTGAACACCTTTACAGCCCACTACTGTTTAGACAAGGACTCCCGTCGGGATGCCTTGTTTGGCCAAGCTGTTCTTCAGCATCTCTTTCAGACTTAATGCAACTCCTACCCACCGTCCGGGTTTGGATGCCAGAGATTCATGGGAGGAAGCATGACCCATTCTCACCATGGGTTTGCAGCTTCTTGGGGCCCTCTCCCTGGCATCTCTTAGCTGGGGAGTCCCCATATGTGAAGACTACATTCCTGCTTGTTCCTGGAGATAGCGTACATAAGAACATAAGATATGCCATACTGGGTCAGACCAAGGTCCATCAAGCCCAGTATCCTGTTTCCAGCAGTGGCCAATCTAGGTCATACGTACCTAGCAGTTTCCCCAAAAGACACAGGTTCCACAATGCTTGTACTGGGTCAAGGGAGCAATACAATACAGTATAGGAGGTGAAGTACTTTTGTCCACTAAAGAAGAGCGGGACCTAGGCGTGGTTGTGTCTGATGATCTTAAAGTAGCTAAACAGGTGGAAAAGGCAACAGCAAAAGCTAGAAGGATGCTTGGGTGCATACGGAGAGGAATGGCTAGCAGAAAAAAGGAGGTGATAATGCCTCTGTATAAGTCTTTGGTGCGACCTCATTTGGAGTATGGTGTGCAATTCTGGAGACCGCACCTTCAAAAGGATGTGAACAGGATGGAGTCGGTGCAGAGGGTTGCTACCAAAATGATTAATGGGCTTCATTATAAAGCATATGAGGACAGACTTAAGGATCTTAATATGTACACCTTAGAGGAAAGGCGGGATAGAGGTGATATGATTGAGATGTTTAAATACCTCCGTGGCATAAATGTTCAGGGAGAGAGCCTCCTTCAATTGAAAGCAAGTTCTGCTACGAGGGGACATGGGATGAGGGTGAAGGGAGATAGATTCAGGAGTGATATGCGGAAATATTTCTTTACGGAAAGAGTAGTGGATCCGTGGAATAGTCTCCCAGTGGAGGTGGTAGAGATGAGGACAGTAACTGAATTCAAGAAAGCATGGGACCAACACAGAGGATCTCTAAAGGCAAAAAGTGGACTGTTGTAGTTGTTATGGAAGGACAGACTAGATAGGCCATGTGGTCTTTTTCTGTCGTCATATTTCTATGTTTCTATGTTTCTATCCTGGGTACCTTCATAATAATGGTTTGTGGACCTTTGCTCCAGGAACTTGTCCAAACCTTTTTTTAAACCCAGCTACACTAACAGCCTTTACTACATCCTCCGGTAACAAATTCCAGAGTTTGATTACACGTTGAGTGAAAAAATATTTTCTTTTATTAGTCTTAAATAGTTTACCCTGTAGCTTCATTGCATGTCCCCTAGTCTTTCTATATTCTGATAACGTAAACAATCGATCTACGTTTACCCGTTCCACTCCGTTCATTAATTTATAGACTTCTATCATATCTCCCCTCAGCCGTCTCTTTTCCAGGTTAAAGAGCCCTAACCTTTTTAGCCTTTCTTCATCCTTCCATCCCCTTTACCATTTTGGTGGCTCTTCTTCCTTTTTTTTTTTTTTTTTTTTTTATTTAATCTTTATCAATTTTATTACAACATTCCAGAAAACTTTCTGAATCAGAATTTCATATACAATGAAGAATAAGAAAAATAAGAACCGCAAAGCAGCCCTATAGAAATATAAACAAAACTTGGTATAGACCCCAATATTCCCCCAATAAGGATCCAAGAAAAAAGAAATTAATTCTAAGGTTAATCACCTAACACAATTATAACATTATAGGAGCGTGATTATTATTATATGGCAGCCGGTATAGAAGGCTCCTCAGATCCAAGCCCCTCCTTACTTAAAAGAAAAGACAAAAGTTGCTTGGGTTCAAAAAACAAGTATTGCTTAGATTGAAAGCATATAACACATTTACAAGGATATCTAAGTTTAAATTGCGCACTCAAAGCGAGCGTCCTCTGGCGCAACTCCAGGAACGCTTTTCTCCTTTTCTGTGTTTCCCTTGCTAAATCGGGAAATATTGATATTCTTGAACCCAAAAACATAGCATCTGAAATATGACGGAAATACAATTGCAGCACAGTATTCCGATCAGACTCGAAAGCAAACTTTACCAATAGAGTAGCCCTGCTAGTAACCACCTCAAGTGAGCTCTCCAAGAAATCAGAAAGATCCATATGAGGGGGGCCACTACCAGCAGGTTTCCCCAGCTGATTTGCAACCTCCCCAATCGATATTGAAACATACTGAGCTCTCACTATCGGAGGCAACGATCCTGCAGGCATCTGAAGCACTTCTAAAAAAAACTTACGGACCAAGTCAATGGAATCTAACAGAGGTGATCTTCTTCCTTTTTAAGATACGGCGACCAGAATTGCACACAATATTTAAGGTGCGGTCTCAACATGGAACGGTATAGAGACATTATAATATCTTTTGTTTTATTTTCCATTCCTTTCCCTATGATACCTAGCATTCTATTTGCTCTCTTGGCCGCCGCTGCACACTGGGCCGATGGTTTTAACATGTTATCCACAATGATGCCTACATCATTTTCCTGGGTGGTTACAGGTCCTCCCCTAGTAGTTGTCTGTCTGTCTCTCTCGCTCTCTCTCGCTCTCTCTCGCTCTCTCTCGCTCTCTCTCGCTCTCTCTCTCTCATAACACAACTGACGAAGGAGAGTGGGGAAAGTAGTATGCAGGCGCTGTGGGATGCTCCCAAAAGCTTTCCTAGTTGAAGCTGGGGAGCATTCCCACGCAAGCACTGTGTGCCTGTCTTTCAGACAGATCAGGTAGCAGACACAAGGTAAACAGGGCACAAACAGCAAAAAGGTGCAAAAGTAGTTCTGTGCAGACTATATTATTCTTTGTGATGAGCCTCAGTCATAGGTCTGATGATTGGTTGGCACAAGACAGTCTGAGGTGTACTCAGCAAATCAGGAGGTAGTCTATAGGCATCTTTCTTGCAGACAAAGGATCCATAGTAAGATGTCATGCGGAGGAAACGGTATGTAGTTTTGGGGCATAGGTACAAGTCTCCAAGGCCAGTAGAACCATCTATAGATAAGAACCGGAGAAGCAGATGTTCTTGCATGTGGCAGTGAACTAGCCAGGAACAATGGGCTTCAGTATGCACACATAGAAACCCTTGGCAAGCAGTTGCTTGAAGGTCAAGTCTGTGACTGAAAACACAGCAAAAGTCCTTTGTAGCAGGAAACCATCTTGTTTGGTCAACTTTGGTTCAGGCTTTAGCTGCTAAGCAGGCCGGAGATCTGCAGGCGCAGAATTGCAGGGGTACCAGCCTTACAGGGCTGAATATTAGCTCTTCATTTCGAGGGATTGTGGTTTTGGAATGTTTCCTCAGGTTCTGGTGACCTGTGTCCTATTCTTTCTTTTTTTTTTTTTTTTTGTACCATATATCTTCACCTCTGTTGGAGAGAGCTTTGACACCTCAAGAAGCATTTCATCAATATACTTCTCACTGTCATGGATGCTTCCAGCCTCCGCACCACCTCTCTCAGCTCCTCACTTGTTTTATGAGGCATTTTTTTACATGGAACCAGTCTCTTCTGGGATCAATCAAGCTGTCAATCTGGACAGAGGCTGAAGCTGTAATGGGGGCAACAGTTTTGACAGTTGATAAAGGAAATGAGAAAAAACTACCACAGTCCCTAATTTTATTTCAGCTGTCCTTTTCAGATAAAAAAGCAGCTAGCCTCTTATGTGAGATCTAACCACCTCTTTGATTTCCCATGCATAGTCCTGCTTGTTTGCTCTATTTGGGTATAGAGCAGTTTCTTATCACTTTAAGCTACTAAAATCTGATATGTGTCTGTGTATAGTCTAATGTGCTCTTATGTAGAATTACCTAAGCAATGTTCCTTCAGATATAAAATAATCGTTTACCATAAGCAGATATCCAAGTATTCACTTCCTAGAATTTCCCTTCCAACCAACACCAAACTCTTATCTTAATCAGCAAGTTAATTGGTGAGTTTATATAGTAAGATTTTTCACGTGGATGGGTACAAGTTGGGGTGGGAAGGGAGGGAACTAACACTTCAGTAGTGTAGAGACTTCAGAGAGCTTGTCTTTCTCTTTGAACCTGAAGGTTAGAGAAGAAAATCAATAGCAGCAGTGAGAGAAAGTTGGAGATTGAAACATAATTCACCCATCTCTTTGTTGACCACAGAAATACACAAAACACAGTTGATGTACATCAAAAGTACAGAGATTACCCACAGACATTTTTGTTTTTCTTTATTCCCCACTCCCCGTCTTCCCCCACTACCCAAGGCCTAAGTAAGAAATGAGAACATATAACACAGCATACAGAAAAGGAGTTGAGCATGGACAGTCTACCTTCTGAAAACCATCCTAAGACTCATATGCCCCAAATCGATTCAAAATTAACTTCGAGCTTTATGAAGTAGATGAGATCAATAGGGTTTTTGTATCTCTTGAAAAGAGTGCCACTACACTGGGTTATCATTCCCCACCTCTCTCCTTTCCTTCAAAAGCAGGTCAAAAATCAATCCACCATTGGGCAAGAGAACGAAGGGTCTGGTTTCCACTAACAGAGAATAGTCCAACGGAACAAAAAAAAAAAAAGACCTTCCAAAGAAAGGCCAGGGCTCCTCTGTGCCAGAAGGAGAACAAGAGAAGTCTGAGAACAAAAGCACTTCCACCTTCAGTGGTATCCTCCCTCCCAATATAAGGAGATTTGGAGATGAGAAAATTAAATCCTAGTAATAGCACTCATGTGATAATGTCAGTAATGTACACCTTAAAACAGCACATTAGAACATTCATATAACAGAAGTATGATACCATTCTGCAGAATATGTATTGTATACCTTATAGGCATCACAATAGAACATTCATAGTAACATATATAGGATACTAGCAATATCAGTACTATACAGTGAAACATCTTAAGCAGCAGAAGGGTCAAGTGCATTTGGGACATATAGTCAGACAAGATGGGTAAAACAAAGACATAGGGATAAATAAAAATGAGTATGAAAGGGAGAAGTGTCAGGCTGCTGGACAAATGGATTACAGAAGCAGGGTGAGCTTGAACTGGACTGTAGGGGAGGTGCTGGGTTATGATGTCTTCAAATTCTGGAAATAGACGTTTTTCCAAATAATGAAACATGGCCCAAGACCATGATGATTTTTTCTTTCTATTGGGAGTATTTGGATAATGGGGTCTTCATACAATGCAGCCGAGCATTTTTTAATATTTCTGAACTGTTAAGTATGACTTATTGCTTGATATACATAGTAACATAGTGTGTGACAGCAGATAAAGACCAGTATGGTCCATCTAGTCTGCCCAGCAAGGTGGCTAGAGCGGTGGTAACTGCAAATCACCCCCACCCCCCCCCTTCTATGCTTGTGTTTAGGGTTGTACCTGCTGCTGCGCGCAGGTCAGCTCTCCTCTATTAAAAGATATTTAAGTTTGATTTCCTCCTCTTGCTATAAAGGGATCCACTGTCTGTCACATGCCATTTTGAATTCCGTCACTGTATTTGCCCCCATCACCTCCATCGAAAGGGCATTCTATGAATCCACCAACCTTTCAGTGAATAAGTATTTCCCAATGCTACTTTTAAATGTATTGCTTTGCAGCTTTATCATATGCCCCCTAGTCTTACAGCTTTCCCTTCTTTTGAAAAAGGTTGGTTCCTAAGCATCCCTCCAGTCCAATCCCTCATCTCTGGGTTGTGCTCCCCTTCCAGCAGCTTGGAGACTGAGCATGTCATCTTCTTGTTGACCCTGTGCTATAAACACCACTGGCACCTCCCACCAGCTCCAGTATGCTCAGTCTCCAAGCAACTGGAGGGGAGCAGTAAGCAAGGGTGATAGGCTTCCTGGCGAGACGGTCAGGAAATGTAGGATTTTTTTCCCTTTGCATTCTTATTTTACTTTACTTTATTTTTTAGTGTGGTTAGACTTGTACTAATAGCCTGGCTGGTTTGTTTCCACAAGTGGTCAGCTGAATGCTACAGGAGCAGTTGAAGGCTCCCCCCTCCCCTGCTCCTTCCTACTTTGGACCGGGTCAGGAGGAGGCTTGGGGTAGAGGGTGAGCACAGTTCGGTGGCTCCAGTGCGGCTCCCGATCCCGGGACGGGTGCGGAGCCGCAGACTGACCTGTTCCGCGCCTGCTGGGCAGTACAGCTCAGCCGTTCTGCCTGCTGCTGAAGCTCCATAGGCAGCTGAGCGCAGGAGAGGAACGGAGTCATGAGGGCAGCCAAAGTGGTCTACTTTTAGGCTGCAGATCGTCGGCGAGTTTGGCATGCGGCAGTGGACCACGTGGTAAGGTAAGGAAACCACGCGGCCACCAACCGCATGTGGCAGAGAGGCCTACTGCTGCTGCTAGTACTGGGGAGTGCGGGAAGAGCAGGCCTGCTTGGTTCGTGCACTTTTCCGCAGTGGCATCAGGAGCCGGCAGCGGTTTTCCTTGGCAGGATTTCTAGCTTGCTTAGTGGGATTAGTTAAGTTATTTAGCCTGCTTAGCTGATTTGACGGGTTCAATGTTGTTCCTACTGGATCCCATTTAGATTTTATTTTGTTAAAAGAAAAAAAAATAGGAAGAAGTAGAAAAGAGGTTTGAATGAGAATAAGCAGGAGAACCTGTGTGAGATTTAATTCTTGAACCTGCATCTCAATTTCTATTTTAGGTCAAGAAGAGCTAACACAGAACTTTGTCTGGTACCATGCCGGCGAGACCACAGTGCTTGGTATGTGGGACCCATCATGGAACTGTATCGGAGGCAGGCGTGTGCAGGGGAATACGTTATGGAAGCCGCATCCTTGGAGCAGGGGATACGTTGTGGAAGCCATATCCTTGGAGCAGGGAATCCAGGTGAGTATAAATCGGGAACCTCCTTCCCCAGAGGGACCTCTCGGAGGCAGGGGTTGGGGCTGGGGCCCCATCTCTCTCGGGTTCGGAGCCACCTCCCCAGAGTTTGTCTTGTTGCACAAAGCATTCTGTCTGTGCCAGCGAGGGATGCGGGGTTCTGTGCCAGGGCTAGAGCATGTTGGGAAGCGGGCTGCAGAGCCAAAAGAGTTGGGATTCCCAGAAGAGTCAGCTAAGCGGGCCAGACTTGTGGAGGAAGAGTCTGTTTTCCCCTCACTCTGAGATCCCAGAAGAGTCCGCCGGACCAGCAGATGTTGGAGGATGAGGAGGAACTTGAAACGGGCGAGATCCCAGAGGAGGAGCAGGCCCGGATCGTTTGTGTCTTCCACAGGGAAGAGTTGCTGGCGTTGATTGGCGAGTCCCTGAAGGCCCTTAACATCTTGATGGGTGTCCCGGCTGAGGAAGAAGCGTTAGAGGACCCATTGATTCAGGCAGTGTGAAAGGCTCAGAAGGTATTACCTGTCCACTGGGTGGTTAGGCAAATGATAGAAGAGGAGTAGAATCAGCTGGAGGCCGGTCTGCATGGAGTGCGTTCCATGACACACTTGTACCGTGGCGGGAGCAGGAAAGAGTTTACAGCAGTCTCCGTGGGTGGACGCAGCGGTGTCGGCATTGACCAAGAAGACCACAATCCCGGTCGAGGGCAGTTTGGTGCTTAAAGACACCCAGGACAGGAAGCTGGATACGTTGTTTAAAGCAGGCTTTTGATATCAATACCATGGTGCTCCAGGTGTCGGTGTGTGGAGCCTGGTTGGCCAGGGCCTGCAGCCAGGAGGCCTGTCTGAAAGCTCAGCAGGAGAGGCTGCGAGGATTGAGTCGGGGCAGCCTACTTGGCAGATACGCACTAAGATCTCATCAGTAGTCTGGTGAAGAGCATAGCATCGGACGTTATCTCTGGCTCAGGAACTGGGCGGCAGACTGTTCCTCCAAGGCTGGACTTACTGGCTGCCCTTTAAGGGGATGCCGCTATTCGGTGAGAATCTCAACAAATTGGTAAAGGAGTTGGGAGGCTCTAACGGAGGTAGATTCTCAGAGGATAAACCGAAACAGAGTTGCAACCTTACACCCGCGCGGGCCCAGCCATAGGAGTTCCGCAGGTTTCGGTCAACGCATTCGGCATCCTTTCAGAAGGGGCATTTTCCCTCAAGGGGCCAGAGTTTCGAGGGGCAGGTAAGGGGTTTAGTTTCTCCTCCTCTTCCTCGGGACCTAGGAAAGCCCAGTGAAGCAAGAGGGGCCCAGGTCGGGGTACTGCCAGTGGGAGGGCGACTGCGGCAGTTCTACCCTGCCTGGGTCCAGGTCACTTCCGATCAATGGATTCTGGAGGTTATCAGGGAGGTGTACACCCTCAAACTTGCCAAGCCAATTCCTCCATCGTTCATCCAGTCGCCCTGCCGGGCTCCGGGCAAGGTCGCAGCAGTAGAGGAAATTGACACGGCTCCTGTGCCTGGAAGCACTGGTTCCAGTGCCCATAGACCAGTGCGGCTGCAGTCAATACACCATCTATTTCGTGGTGCCCAAAAAGAGAGGGTTCCTTTCATCTGATCCTCAAGCGGGGAAACCGTTGCTTGTGTGGGTACCTCATTTTCTCATGGAGACGCTGCAGTCGATGATAGTCATGGTTTGCAGGGGGGAGTTTCTGACACCCCTCGACCTCATCGAAGGATACCTTCATATTTCCATCTGCTCGAACCATCAGCAATTTTTGAGATTTGCAGTGCCAATGGGGCACTTCCAGTTTCGAGCTTTGCCGTTAGGCCTAGCAACGGCTCCTCGCACCTTGACGATCATGTTTGTGGTAGCCGCAGCCCTCCGCAAGGAAGGGATTCTGGTGCATCCTTATTTCGATGACTGGTTGGTCCGTGCCAAGTCCAAGGAGGAGAACTCAAAGGCGACAGAGTGGTGGAGTTCCTGAGGAGTCTGAGTTGGGTGATCAACCCAGCCAAGAGCAGGTTGACACCCACTGAAGAGATCGAGTACTTCGGGGCGAGGTTCAACACCTGCAGCAGCAGGGTGTTCTTGCCCGCTAAACAAACGTGAGTGCTTCGGATTCTGGTGCAGGCGGTTCTTACTGCCATGCTGAGGGCTCCCTCATAGCTATCTTCAAGTGCTGGGGACTATGGCAGCAACACTCGAGCTGGTCCCCTGGGCAAGGGCCCATATGAGGCCATTACAGCAGTCCCTTCTCTGTTGCTGGTCTCACCAGAACCAGCCATTGTCGATGGTACTCCTCTGTCTGCCAGTGACCAAGGAAGCACCCAAGTGGTGGGCTACAGCCGGTTAATCTGGAGAAGGGCATGACTCTCGAGCCCCCCCCTCCCCCCCGTGGATTCAGTTGACAGCAGATGCCAGCTTAAGCAGCTGGGGAACCCATTGCGAGGGACATAGTGCCCAGTGTCACTGGGATGCATTGGAAGCCCAATGGTCAAACAGATTGGAACTGCGGGCAGTGGCTCTAGCGCTCAGGTCCTTTGAGGGCTGGGTTCGCGGCAAGGCAGTCCGTGTGTTCTCGGACAATGCGACCATGGTGGCCCACATCAACCGTCATGGCGGCACAGGCAGCGCCTCCTTGGAGGAGGAGGCAGAGAGTCTGTTGGACTGGGCAGAAGCTCATCTTCAAGCCTTGTCAGCAGCACATGTGTCAAGGGTAGAGAATGTCACGGCGGACTATCTCGGCCACGTCCAGTTGGATCATGGCGAATGGGAGCTCTGCTGTTGAAAAATACTATCTTGGCAGCCCAGACCAGCTGTATTCCACACTTTAAGAAAAGTGGAAGGAATTCCAAAAAACTGCCAGCATGGTTTAAAGGTGAGGTCAGAGAGGCTGTTGCCAAAAAAGCATCTTTCAGGAAATGGAAAAAAGAGCCAAACGACGAAACCTGGAAACAGCACAAGCACTGGCAAGTCAAATGCAAGGCATTGATAAAGTAGGCAAAGGGAGAATTTGAGAAGAAGCTTGCTGTGGAAGCAAAAACGCGAAATAAAGATTTTTTTCAAGTACATTCGTAGCAAAAATCCTGTGAGAGTCAGTTGGTCCATTAGATGATAGAGGAGTTAAAGGGGCACTAAGAGGCGACAAGGCGATAGCGGAGAGACTGAATGAATTCTTTGCTTCGGTCTTTACTGAGGAAGATGTAGGGATGTTACCCATGACTGAAGTGGTATTTAAAGCTGCGGAAGAATTGAAGGAAATATCGATACATCGAGAAGATGTATTACAACTATTAGATAAACTGAAGAGTAGCAAATCACCTGGGCCGGATGGTATACATCCAAGGGTGTTGAAAGAACTGAAATATGAGATTGCAGACCTGCTATTAGTAATCTGTGAACTATCATTAAAATCATCTCTAATACCTGAAGATTGGAGGATCGCCAATGTAACACCAATTTTTAAAAAGGGTTCCAGGGGTGATCCGGGAAACTACAGACCGGTGAGCCTCACGTCAGTACCCGGAAAAATGGTAGAAACCATCATAAAGAATAAAATTACTCAGCATGTAGATAGTCATGGCCTAATGGGAGACAGCCAACATGGCTTTAGACAAGGAAGATCTTGTCTTACTAATCTGTTGTGTTTTTTTGAAAGTGTGAATAAACAGGTGAACAAAGGTGAGTCGGTTGATATAGTGTATCTGGACTTTCAGAAAGCCTTTGACAAGGTCCCTCATCAGAGACTTTTGGCAAAACTAAAGAGTCATGGGATAGGAGGCAGTGTACTACTGTGGATCAAGAACTGGTTAAAAGATAGAAAGCAGAGGGTAGGGCTAAATGGCCAATTTTCCCAATGGAGAAAGGTGAATAGTGGTGTACCCCAGGGATCTGTGCTGGGTCCGCTGCTATTTGACATATTCATAAATGACCTGGAAAGTGGAATAATGAGTGAGGTTATCAAATTTGCAGATGACACAAAGCTATTTAAAGTTGTTAAAACCCAAGAGGATTGTGGAAAATTGCAAGAGGATCTTGATAAATTAGAAGACTGGGCATCAAAATGGCAGATGAAATTTAATGTGGACAAGTGCAGTTATGCACCTAGGGAAGAACAACCCAAACTATAGTTACACAATGCAAGGTTCCACATTAGGAACCACCACCCAGGAAAAAGATTTAGGCGTCATTGTGGATAACATGTTAAAACCCTCGGCTCAGTGTGCAGCGGCAGCCAAGAAAGCAAATAGATTGCTAGGTATCATAAGGAAAGAAATGGAAAATAAAACAAAAGATATTATAATGCCTCTGTATCGTTCCATGGTGAGACCGCACCTTGAATATTGTGTGCAATTCTGGTCTCCGTATCTTAAAAAGGATATAGAGTTATTAGAAAAGGTTCAGAGAAGAGCCACCAAAATGTTAAAGGGATGGAAGGATACTCCTTTGAAGAAAGGCTAAAAAGGTTAGGGCTCTTTAACCTGGAAAAGAGATGGCTGAGGGGAGATATGATAGAAGTCTATAAATTAATGAACGGAGTGGAATGGGTAAACGTAGATCGATTGTTTACGTAATCAGAATATAGAAAGACTAGGGGACATGCAATGAAGCTACAGGGTAAACTATTTAAGACTAATAAAAGAAAATATTTTTTCACTCAACGTGTAATCAAACTCTGGAATTTGTTACCGGAGGATGTAGTAAAGGCTGTTAGTGTAGCTGGGTTTAAAAAAGGTTTGGACAAGTTCCTGGAGGAAAGGTCCATAAACCATTATTAAGAAGGGACCCAGGATATCAATGCTTGACGCAGTACAAGCATTGCGGAACCTGTGTCTTTTGGGGAAACTGCTAGGTATGTATGATCTAGATTGGCCACTGTTGGAAACAGGATACTGGGCTTGATGGACCTTGGTCTGACCCAGTATGGCATATCTTATGTTCTTAAATGTTCGATCAGGTGGTGAACCGTTGGGGCCCTCCTATCATGGACCTCATGGGAAGGTGGAGTTCGGCCAAAGCAAACCGCTTCCTCAGCAGAAGAAGGGAAAGGATGTCCAAGGGTCTCGATGCTCTGGTTCAAAAGTGGCCGACAAAGAGTCTCTTATATGTGTTCCCCCCGTGGGCATTCATCGGCAGGGTCATCCAACGCATAGAGGCTCACCAAGGTTTGGTCATCCTGATAGCCCTGGATTGGCCAAGGCACCTGTGGTATGCCGACCTAGTGCGGCTATTAGCAGATCAGTCCCGGCGGCCCCCGGCGAGAGAGGATCGTTTGACACAAGGCCTGGTCAGAATGCCACAGGTGGATCGATTCTCGCTTACGGCATGGCTCTTGAAAGGGCAAAGTTGCTGAAGCGAGGGTATTCCAGCCTGGTAATCTCAACCTTATTGAAGGTTCGGAAGAAGTCCACTGTCTCTCCTATGTGTGGGTCTAGCACATCTTTGAAGGTTGTTGCACAGACCGGGGGAAGCGGGCTACGATGACTAGCGTCCCAGATTTCTTGCAGGCAGAATTCGAGAAGGGCCTGGCGGCCAGTTCCTTGAGGGTTCATTTGGCAGTGATTTCCTGTTATCAGGGTAAGATCCAATGGACATCATTAGAGCACCCGGATGTGGGGCATTTCCTGAGTGCAGTGAGTTGCATGCGGCTGCCTCAAAGGTCACCGGTTCCGTCCTGGGATCTCAATCTGGTGCTGGAGTCCCTGACGAGAGAGCCCTATGAACTGATAGGGAAGACTTCCGTGAAGGATTTGACCCTCAAGATGTGTTTCTGGTGGCGATCTGTTCAGCTAGACTAATTTCAGAGCTACAAGCACTTTCATGCCGACCTCCATTCCTTTCCTTTTCCAAGCATAAAGTGGTCCTTCAAACGGTGCCCTCCTTTTTGCCCAAGGTGGTGTCGCCTTTTCATGTGAATCAGTCGGTTTCTCTTCCATTCTTCGTAAGGGGGGGGGAGTGAAGGACCCGCGGAGGCTTGTCTGCATCGTCTGGGCGTTAGTAGAGTGCTGAAGCGCTATCTAGGGAGAACGGAGGCATTTTGCAGATCGGGACCGCCTGTTTATTTTGTTTGGGGGACCACGCAAAGATGAGGGGGCGGCCAAGGCCTCCATTTCCAGATAGATCAAGGAGGCCATTGTGTCGGTGTACCTTTTTGAAGGGCAAGTCCATTCTGGTAGGTTTCCGGGCACATTCTACACAAGCCCAGGCGGCTTCATGGGCAGAGTGCAGTCTGGTGCCACCACTGGATGTCAGTAGGGCGTCTACGTAGTCCTCCTTACATACCTTCGCCGAACACTACCATTTGGATGTCCAGGCTGAGGGGGATGCAAGGTTTGAGAGCGATTCTTCGGGCTGGGCTCGCTGGTCCTTCCCATGGTTTGACCTGCTCTGTTACATCCCAAAGGTGAGGGACTGGACTGGAGGGACGCTTAGGAAAGGGTAATTAGACCTTACCTGCTAATTAGCGTTCCTGAAGGAACTCCAGTCTAGTCCCTGATCCCGCCCTTAGTTTCTGTTGGAATGTTGTTAAGGCAAAGCCGGCCTGAAATCATGCAGAGGTTGAGTGTGTCCCGTTTGGACTCTGTGCTGGCAGAGCAGAGGTGGAGCGGTGGAATGGACAAGCTGTATGTCCCTTGGCGCTATGAACTCCGGGGTGAGTTGTTTCACAGGTAAGCTGCCGCCTCTTCGGGGAGAGGTGAGTAATCCCTTCTAAGATGGGGGGAGATCATAGGTTGGAGTGTGGGGGTTTTTTTTGTTTTTTTTTTTTTTTTGCTGAAGTTACAGTTGGAGTTTTTGTTGATCTACTTAATTATCTCTCCGTTAAGTCTACTTTGTCAGTAGGATATTGGAGCTGGTGGGAGGTTCAGGTGGTATTTATAGCCCAGGGTCATCAAGAAGATGATGTGCTCAGTCTCCAAGCTGCTGGAAAGGGAGCACAATCCAGAGGTGAGGGATTAGACTGGCGTTCCTTCAGGAACGCTAATTAGCAGGTAAGGTCTAATTACTCTTGTTTGTTCATTGATACCTTGAAGTATTGAAAAGTCTATATCATATCTCCCCTGTCCATTCTCTCCTCTAGGGTATATATATTTAGTTGGTTGTCTCATATGCCTTCTGGCGCAGCTCCAAATCATTTTAGTCACCTTCCTCTTTTTATGTCCTTTGTGAGGTATAGTTTTCAAAACTGAAAACAATACTCCAAGTGAGGCCTCGCCAATGACCTGTACAGGGGCATTAATACTGCCTCCTTTCTGCTGGTTATTCCTCTCTCTATGCAGACCAGCATCCTTCTGGCTTTGGCTACTGCCTTGTTGCATTGTTTTGCCACCTTGAGATCCTCAGACACTAGCACTCAGAGGTCCCTTTTCTGGTCCATGCACACCAACCTCTCTCCCCCTATTGCATAGGTTTCCTTTGGATTTCTGCATCCCCAGGTGCATGACTCTGCACTTCTTCGGGTTAAATCATAACTGCCAAGCATTAGACCATTCTTCTAGTTTTTTTAGATCTTTCCTCGTGTTATGCACTCTCTCAGAAGTGTCCACTTTGTTGAAAAGTTTTGTGTCATCTGCAAAAAGGCAGACTCTTCATTCAGTCATTCTCCGGGATCAAGCAGGAAGTCAGTCCTCACATATGGGTGACGTTGGCACCGACAGAGCCCTCGTGCAGAGCAAATACCCATCTTTCAGAGAAAGCCTTTGGGAATTGCATCACGCATGCGCAGTCCCCTTCCCGCCCAAGGGTACCATCTTGCTCAATCTCCTTTTTTCCACGTAGCACTCCGGACGTTGTCCAGCTGTCACCGTGGGAAAAAGGCCTTTTTTTTTCCTCACCGGATCGCCACATGTTCCCCTACCCACCTTCGGCTCGGTACACCGGTATCGAGTCCAGCTTGATTTTTCGGTTTTTGTCCTTTGACTAGCGTTCACGCTCTTTTTCTTTTTCACTGACAGCCCGGGTCTTCAACCTCTCAGGGGTCCTTTTTCCCCCGATGGCTGCCAGCGGGTTTAAGAAATGTGATCGGTGTACTAAACTAATGTCTCTCACTGATACACATGACTGCTATCTCTGGTGCCTCGGGCCTGACCATGACCCGAAGGTCTGTGGCCCATGTAGGAAGATGTCCTCGAAGGCCCTGAGAAGCTGCCAGCAGCAGCATGATAGGATTTTTCCTGAGTCCGTATCTTCACAGGCCCGAACCTCCTCTGAGGCCGCTACGTCTTGGGGGGAACACTCCGAGCCCCTTAGGTCTTCCTCGCGGCAACATCAAAGGAAGAAAAAATCCTTGAAGGCAGCATCGTTGGATGGTTCTGAACGTCCTGGTCCCTCCCGGGACCGGTCGTGGAGCCCCGAGCACCGGCCCAGATCCTCTGAGATGGAGCGTCCAGCGAAGCTTCCTCGACGGGAGACGGAGCAGCCGAGGCAGGTAACAACTGTCCTCGTCGAGGACTCCCCTCCGGGGGCATCGGCATCAAGACCCGATCCAGTGGCTGCGGAGTCTTCTGAACTCGGTCTCAGAATGGTGGCCCTGGAGCGCAGTATGTCTGCCTTCATGGAGCAGCAGCGGGCGCTGATTGCCGGTCTCGCTGGTTCTTCCGCCCCGACCACCGGGCCACCGACGTCTAAGTCAACCCTGGAGGCCGAGCCGATCCTCAAGACCATGCGGACTCGAGTTGATCCTCAGCCGAGGTCGTCACCGATCGATTCCTCCTTGGAGGCATCAGGATGGGAGATGGAGGAGAAAGAGTCCCCGGACACCTGTCGGCACAGGGACGTCCCATCCGATTTTCCCCCGTGTCCGAGCCTCGGAGAAGGTCCCCTCTAGAGGACACTAGGCTCTTGGACTTCGTGAGGGATATATCAAAGGCTTTGGCATTCCCCACGGAGCCCAAGGAGGATCCTCAAGCTGACAAGCTCGAGATCCTGCAGTATGACTCTCCCCCCTCGGGAGGCCCTTACTGTACCTGTGCCTCCAATCCTGGAACGACGGATGCTCCGCATGTGGGAGACACCGGCACAGCGCTGGTCATCAGCAAACGGATCGACTCGATGTATGGAATCCGTAAGAGCTCTGGATTTCAAAAGGCACAATTGCCGCACAACTCCATGGTTGTGGAATCGGCCATGCGCAGGCTGAAGAGCCAGAAAATGCACTCCTCAGTGCCTCCTGGCAGGGAGGCCTGCATCTTGGAAGCCCTCGGCAAGAAGTGCTTCCAGGGTTCAATGCTAACTTGTTGAATCCAGGCCTACCAGGTATACATGGTCATGTACCTGAGGGATCTGGCAAAGGAACTTGATGGGTTCTCAGCTGGTCTCTCCGAGGGACCTTTGTAGCACTTCAAGAGCCTGTCCACTGGTGTCCATGAGTGCTCGAACTTCATGACTCGAGCAGCCTATGACAGGTTCAAGTCGTTGGCCCGAGTAGCTGCGGCAGGCATCGGGGCACGCCGCCAAGTATGGCTACAGTCGTCGGACCTCAAGCAATGGGTTCAGGACAAGTTGGTCGATGTCGCATGCCAAGGAGAGAACCTCTTTGGCAAACCCATGACCGACAAGGCTGCGGAAATAGAGTCAGAGTACATGACAAGGACACGGCTCTCAAAGAAGACCTCTGCCCCTTCTCAAAAGAAGGGCTCGGGTAAGAAGCCCTTTTACCCAAGGAAGGGTACTGCTTACCGAAGCTACCCCCATTTTCAGACCTCCCCAGCTCCGGGACAGGGGCATGGCCTGCGTAAGCAGAACAGAAAGCCCCCAAACCCCAGGCACCGGCTCCGGCCCAGCCTGGTTAGCGGCTTTTGACTCACAGCATGGCCCCTCTCCCCACAGGGGACAGGCAATGCATAGGAGGAAGGCTTGCCCTGTATGCCCACAGATGGACAGCCATTACCACCAATGCCTGAGTCCTGCAGATAGTACATCAAGGCTATCGCCTTCATTTGACCCAGGTACCTCCTTATTTCCCAGGAGAGCCCCTCAGGTCTCCCCTTCACTGGGACCTTTTTCTGAAGGAGTTGGCAGGTCTTCTCGAGGATCAGGCAGTAGAACCGGTGCCCTACCACCTATAAGGGCTGTGGGCATACAGGGCAAGGGCAAGGGAAAGTGCTTCTATTCCAGGTACTTTCTTGATCCAAAAAGAACAGGAGGCCTCAGACCCATCCTCAACCTGTGCAACTTAAACAAATTCCTGGTGAGGGAGAAGTTCAAGATGCTCTCACTTGGAGTATTGCTGCCTTACCTCCGCCAGGAAGACTGACTATGCTCCTTAGACCTAAAGGAATGCTTGTATACACATCCTAATACACCCAGACCACAGGCAATATCTACGCTTTGTGGTGGGAGGCAATCACTACCAGTACAGGGTACTTCCTTTTGGCCTGGTCTCCGCCCCCAGGGTATTCACAAAATGCCTGGCGGTGGTGGCTGCCTTTCTCAGACTTCAAGGAGTTTTTGTCTTCCCCTACCTAGACGACTGGCTCATCAGAGACACTTCAGCCAGAGAGGTCCATCAGGCCACATCCTGCACCATCCAGGTGCTCCAGCATCTGGGGTTTATAATCAATTGCTCCAAGTCCAGCCTTGTTTCCACTCAACAACTAGAGTTCATTGGAGCAAGACTTGATACCCTTCAGGCAAGGGCCTACCTACCGGCAGACAGGGCAAAGAGGCTTCTGGCCCTGGCACATCAAGTGAGTCGCAGATCCCAAGTGTCAGCAAGGCACTTTCTGCGCCTCCTCAGGCATATGGCCTCCACGGTCCATATAACACCAGCTGCCCGCCTCCACATGCGAACTGCTCAGTGGTACCTCAGAGACCAGTGGACACAGGCCACAGGTGGCCTCAGGGACAGAGTCACGGTGTCCAGATTACTAGTACAGTCCCTGGACTGGTGGCTTCAACCATTCCACTTGGAAGCGGGGATGCCTTTCCAGGCTCCACGACACACGAGGATCCTGGCTACGGATGCATCTTTGCTGGGCTGAGGAGCCCATTGCCAGGGGCTTTTTGTACTCAGGAGGTGTGGTCTCCAAGCGAGAGAACACAACAAATCAATTTCTTGGAGCTCCGTGCCATCCGCCTAGCTCTAGGCGTGCTCTGGTGGACCTTGGCTCACAAGCCTGTCTTGGTACAGACAGACAACCAAGTAGCCATGTTCTATGTGAACAAGCAGGGCGGCATGGGGTCCCGCCTACTGTGTCAGGAAACCCTGGATCTGTGCTCCTTTGTGGTCCAGCATGGCATTCGTCTGCGGGCAGTTTACCTGTCGGGCCAGGACAACTGCTTAGCCAACAGGCTAAGCAGGATTCTCCAGCCCCATGAGTGGCAGCTGGACAAGGGAGTAGTCCATTGGCTTTTTCAGACCAGGGGGTGGCCAGTAATGGACTTGTGCGAGTTCGCTCACTCACCAGTTGCCCCGGTTCTGCTCCAGGTAGCCACACCCACACAGGGTGGCTGCCGATGCATTTCTCATATCATGGTCTGTGGGCCTCCTGTATGCGTTTCCACCGACGCCTCTAGTGGCCAAGACTCTATTCAAGATCCTCCAGGACAAGGCCTCGGTCATCCTGGTAGCCCCCAGGTGGCCGAGGCAACCCTGGTTTCCGCTTCTACTTCAGCTAGCGGTGGAGGCCCCCATTCCCCTGGGGTCCTCTCCAAACCTCCTGTCCCAGGAGGGGGGCACTCTCCTGCACCCCAATCTCAAGCTCCCTCAACCTAATGGCATGGCTGCTGAAAGGGTACTGTTCGCGCCACTCCTCCTTCCAAAAAATGTAGAAGAGGTCTTGCTAGCCTCAAGGAGGCCGTCAACTAGATGGACCTATGCCTTCAAGTGGCATAGCTTTGGGGCTTGGTGTGAGGAGCAGAATGTGAATCCTTTCTCCTGCCAGGTTGCAGTGGTATTACAGTACCTTCTCCACTTTTCGGATTTGGGCCTTAAGCCTTTGCAGCAAACCACTTCCCGGTGGAGGGGAAGCCTCTCTCTGTACATCCCCTGGTTTCTATGTTCTTGAGAGGCCTGCTTCTGCTGAAGCCTCCGGTTCGCCCTCCGGCGGCCAAATGGGATTGAATGTGGTTTTAGGGCAGCTTACTCGGCTGCCTTTTGAGCCGATGGCAACCTGCCATCTACGCTACCTTTCTTGGAAAGTAGTTTTCTTGGTGGCACTCACGTTGGCTTGGCGAGTGAGTGAGCTTTCAGGCCCTTGTGTCTGACAGGCTTTATACAAGGTTCTATAGGAACCGGGTGGTGCTCTGCACACACCCCAAGTTCCTTCCGAAAGTGGTCTCTTCGTTCCACCTCAACTAGGAGGTGGTGCTGCCTACCTTCTTTCCCAGGCTGCATGCCAGTCGGGCAGAGACGGTTCTGCATACCCTGGACTGCAAGAGGGCGTTTGCCTTCTATATTCAGTGTACGCAGGGCCATAGAAGGGCTTCTCAGCTCTTCGTATCCTGTCCACCTGGGTGGCAGACTGTATTGCCTGGGCATACAGGGCAGCCGAGCTTCCATTGGAGGGTCGCGCCACGGCCCATCGGGTCAGGGCCATGGCGGCATCAGTAGCTCATTTCCGCTCTGTCCTGCTGGCAGACATCTGCCAGGCTGCCACCTGGTCTTCGGGTCAGACTTTTGCAACCCATTACTGCCTGGATAGGGAGTTCCGACGGGACAGTGCTTTCAGCCAGGCTGTATTCCGTAACCTTTTCGAGGTCTAGGCAACTTCGACCATTCTGTATCAGGCTACCGGAGTGCTACTCTCTGTTAGATTCCTATTGTGGCTGCTTGCGGCTCTCGTAGAGGGAGCCTATTTTTCAGCTGTCGGTTCTCAGTAGCCTATAGCTGGGGAGTCCCATATGTGAGGACTGACTTCCTGCTTGTTCCCGGAGAAAGCGTAATTACTCACCTCTAACAGGTGTTCTCCGGGGACAGCAGGAATCAGTCCTCACGACCCTCCCTCCTCCCCTTGGAGTTGCAGTCCTATTATATTCTTTTTGCTGTCTTTTTAGCTATGTCATTTGACTGAGCAAGATAGCACCCTTGGACGGGAAGGGGACCGTGCATGCATGCATGATGCAATTCCCAAAGGCTTTCTCTGAAAGCTGGGGATTTGCTCCGCATGAGGGCTCCATCGGTGCCGACGTCACCCATATGTGAGGACTGACTTCCTGCCTGGGTGGTATATCAAGAAATTGCATAAACAGACTGATTCCTGCTGTCCCCGGAGAACACCTGTTACAGGTGAGTAATTACGCTTTCCGCAATGTCGCTCACAAATACGTTGAACAGTATTAGTCTCAGGACAGATCCCTGAGGCACGCCACTATGCACCTTCCTTCTGAGTGAGTTCCATTTACCACTACCTTCTGTTGTCTGTCAGTTTGTGACTTGGAATGCAAAATTGCATAGATTGGAGTCTCACATTAGTTATTGATTCAGTGGTGAAAATTAGTTAAAGAACAATAAGTAATTTGTGTAGAGATGAGTTTTTTATAGTGCTAATACATGTTTATAGATGCAAGTTTTTGGGACTGCTAATGTCTCCTTGGACAGCAGAAAACTGATAATATACAGTGGGATAAGCTCCCTTTTTCTTTTACCAGTGAGCTTAACTATCTATTGCACATTTGATTTCCTCCTGCACAACCACCATACATAGTCCACTTTGTATCCCAGCTTTTATCTGTTCTTTTAGAAATTTCTTGTATATTTTAATATATTTTTTAATGATGCAGAAGTAATCAAGCAATGTAAACTGCTTCTGTTCTTCAAGCCATTTGTGAAATTTTCTTTCATCTTTGCAGTATAAATACCAAGTAAATGTAGACGGTACAGTCGCTGCATACAGATTTCCATACCTGATGCTTGGGGACAGCCTCGTGCTGAAGCAGGAATCGCCGTACTATGAGCACTTCTATAGTACACTGAAACCATGGAAACACTATATTCCCATTAAAAGAAGCCTCCGTGATCTTCTGGACCAAATTAAATGGGCTAAGGTAGGATGAGCTATCGTCTAAAACTAGAGATTCAAGGGATAAGCTGCCATATTGAATGAACATACTGGGTTTTGGGTCATACTGATCTATCTTACTTTGTCGTTTTGCCAGAGCAGATTGATGCATGCAGGACAAATCTTCATTTGTCCATGATACCAGGCAGTGATAAAAATCTATAATTTTTTCCTTCAACTTAGTGTGTTAATGTTCTGTGGTACTGGTGAAAAGAGGTACAGCATATGTAGGGAAAGATGAGGCACTCAAGATGAGACAATAAACACTATGCATAATGGTGAGTTGTGGGATTGGGCTTTTATCTGCAGTGGTTTGCTTTTATAGAGAGGGGCTATATAAGCAGTGCATCTTGTTTTAACTCTAACGACTACATTTTGAGGCAAATATTAATCATGTGGCACATATGCTTGAATTTACATAAAATGTGTTACTTATATATTTTACATTATAAAAATTAACTAGTGAAGTGATGTCATCCTCTAATATAGCAGCATAAGTTTAGTGCATCCTCACTTGGTTTGCAGCTTGTCATACTGTGAGGGCTTGTGTGCATCAATGATGCTGAGAGCTAAGCTATCAGTAGCTTAGCTACTGGCAGGGTCTCCCAAGATAGACAGGTCTCAGCTGAGGTGCCAGACTAAGACAAACCACTCATCTTGGCAGCAGCAGAATGGGACGGTGTTGTAAGCGGAGGATCATATTTCTGTGACAAATGCAACAACACTGGAATAAACTACGCAGAAGAAAGGCTTGGCAAATCTACTTCTGTATCTTGCCCAGAAAACTGAATGGATAGTCACAAAACAAATTGAGCTGAAGACTTCTCAGAGTAAAGCCAGCATTTATGATGTGGTTGGATCTGCTGATGTAGCTGGTCATGAAAAGAGAGAAGTTGCAAAGAGATCTTAAATATTGGGACATGGAACGTATGAAGCATGAACCAAGGAAAGTTGGAGGTAGTCAAGAATGAAATGGAACATGTATAACTCGATCTTTTGGGTGTCGGTGAACTGAAATGGACTGGAATCAGGCACTTTGCATCTGATGATCATATGGTCTACTGTGCTGGAAATGAGACAAAGAAGAAATTGTGTTGCATTTATAATTAAGAAAAAACTTGCATGAACTGTAATGAAATACAACGCAATCTCCAGGAACAAGCAGGAAGGTAGTCTTCACATATGGGTATCGTTGGTACCGACGGAGCCTGCGTGGGAACGCTCCCCAGCGTCCAATAGGAAAGCCTTTGGGAGCATCCCACAGCACCTGTGTGCTGCCTTCCCGCCTTTCCCAACTGTCCCTCTCCAGTTCTTCATTTTCCGCGGAGCCGACAGGTCACACATCCTGTCACCGCAGAAAAAATTCCCTTTATTCTTTTTTGTGGTCGTGTCTGCCTTCCCTCGACGCTACACGGGTACCGCCGGTTCGTCTTTTTTTTTTTTTTTTTTTTAAACTTTTTCTGGAGTCTTTTCCAGTAATTTTCTCCTCAGGTGCCACGCCATTTTGGGCACTAGGCCCAACTTTTCCCTCAGAATGGAAAAACCCGCTTCAGGTGTTAGTCTTCTAAGTGTGGCGGTACCATCTCCGTCACTGACACCCATGAGTGGTGCCTCAAATGTTTAGGTCCTGACCACTCTATTTCAGAGTGTGTTGCCTGTGGGATGATGTCAAAAAGGGGCCGGCAAAACCGAGCTGCTAAACTTAGCACCCTTTTTTCCCTCCGATGCAGCCTCCGTGGCATCGATGTCTTCCAGGGTTTCGTCTTCCTCCCATGGATCTCAGGTAACTAAATATAAATATAGCCGGTCCTCAAAGGGTAGATCTCCTTCTAAACATCGAGATGCCTCTGGCGTTGCCCTTAAGGGACTTTCACCAGCAAAATTGCCCCAGTGGGAGGCTTCGACTTCCAAAGCACTAACGGGGCTCCAGGATGTTCTCGAGTCTTCAACCTCGGCAGAACTACTGGTGCCATGCTCTGGGGTTCCGGCCGCTTCATCCGGTACCGATACCCAAGCATCGGCAGGGTCGATAGACCAGAGATTCTTGGCTATTGAATGCAGTCTGGCGGCTCTTCTCACGGCCTCGATGCCTCTGAAACCGCTTCAGGCAGTTCAACCGGTACCGGCACCGACTGCATCGACATCGGCAGGTATTCTACTGGGACCGAGTCATGCGTCTCTATCTGGCATCGACAAGTCGATACCAGACCACTCTGATGCCGACTTCAATCGGTACCGTGCCTTGCACGATCACCCGGATCGGAGATACTTCGAATCCTCGGATGAGTCTGAGGACTCTGAAAGCTCTGACGATACCAGAGTACTTCTTCCTGAGGATTCCTCTTCTCCTCAGCGTAGGATGTCTCCACCAGAGGATATGTCCTTTCAGGATTTTATCTGAGATGTGGCCCGAGGTCTTTCCGTCACAGTGGCTCCTGAAAAAAAGCCAAGGGCAAAGGAATTAGAAATCCTACAATACCCTAAAGCTCCCAAGGAGGCAGCTACCTTACCTATACATGAGATCTTGCATGATTTTATATTAAGGATGTGGGAAACACCTCTGACCACATCTCCTCACTCTCGAAGACTCGACACTATGTATCGAGTTCCTCCTTGTCCTGGGTATCAGAAGACTCAATTACCACACCATTCCATGGTAGTGGAATCAGCCATGAGACTGATAAAGAGTGCAAAAAGGCATGCATCTAATCCTCCAGGACGTGAGTGTAGGACTCTTGACGCCTTTGGACGTTGATCCTTCCATGCTTTCTGCTAGGATCAGTTCCTATATCTTGTACATGGGAATGTTCCTTAAAAAGGTCACAGGAGATTTAGAGCTTATGAGCCCTCTCCTTCCTGATGATAAAAGGCAAGATTATCTCACTCTTGTCTAACATGCTCAGGATGTTTCCAAGTTTGTGAATCGTGCAGCCTTTGACTGCTTTGAATACATAAGCAGAACCTCTGCCATTGCCATAGGTGCACGTAGGATTTCCTGGCTCCCAGGCATCTGACTTGGAAATTTGGGTACAGGACAAACTAGGGAATATACCTTGCACCGGAGAGAATCTCTTTGGCAAGAATTGGCAGGAAAAGGCTAATGAGAGAGATGCTGACAATATCACTTTGGATAGATTGTCTAAATCTACAGCTGATCCTGCGAGGAAAAGATCCTCTTAAAAAAACATTCTTCAGCAAGAAGAAAGAGTTTATCCCTCCTGTACCCAGCAGGGACGTTGTTTAGGTCAGTTTGCCCAAAAGGGACAGCAGCAACCACCCAGGCAACAAAGGAAGCCAAAAGCAGCTAAGCCTTAACCGGCTCAGCAGACTCAGCCTCCACAGGGGCTTTGACTCCTATCTAGAGAAATTTGCCTTCCTGGCCCTGAACGGCCCAGAACCCTCCACCATCCCAGGAAGGTTGTCATTTTGCCCCCAGATGGGGTCAGATAACAGCAGAAAATTGGACTCTGTCTATTGTAAGAGAGGGGTACAAGCTTCATTTCCTCAGCATGCCCCCTCCTACAATGGTAAGACAGTTCAATTCTCAGAGCTCTCTCAATGACCGGTTAGGTCAAGAGGTCACTGTGCTCCTTGCTCAAGGAGCAATAGAAAAGCTACCCATTCCCCAACGGGGTAAAGGGTTTTACTCCCCCTATTTCCTTATTCCAAAGAAAACAGGAGGACACAGACTCATTTTAGACCTCAGAGAATTGAACAAATTCCAGTTCAAAATGATTTCTCTAGGAACTCTGCTGCCATACCTTCAGAGTCAGGATTGGCTTTGTTCTCTAGATCTCAAGGATGTGTACACTCATGTTCTCATCCATCCAACTCATCGAACGTTCCTTTGCTTTCTGTTTCAAGGGAAGCACTACCAATACAGGGTTCTTCCTTTTGGCCTGGCCTCTGCACCAAGGGTGTTCACAAAATGCATGGCTGTGGTGGCAGCATTTCTCCGCACCCTGGGAATATTCGTCTTCCCTTACTTAGACAACTGGCTCATTCGAGCCCCTTCAGAGCCAGAGGCCAGGGTTGCTCTTTCTTGCACAATGCGCATCCTTCAGTATTTGGGACTTGTCATAAACTTCCCAATGTCCAACCTTGCTCCCACTCAATCCCTAGAGTTTTTATAGGAGCTCTTCTGGACACCAGACAGACAAGGGCCTTGCTTCCACAGCCCTGCTTAATCTGTTTTAGTCCGTGCAGTTACAAAAAGAGGGTAGAAGTTGGAAGCACGATTCCCCTGAAGAAACGCAGAGTGAAACGAGTGAGCGCTTCACGGTTAGACGTCGGGAACATCCTTTTGAATTGGGACCATCTTTGGAGTTTCTTCTACTGGATATCCTCACGAGTTTCTCACTAAAGACAACAGATAAGCGCAGTCTCTCTCTATATAAAAAAATTTTTTGCTGATTGGAGGACTATGAATTATGGTGATCTGATGGACTGTGGAGACATGCGCTGAGCCCTAAAATATAGGGTAGTAACTGTCAGATGACATAAAATATTACAAATAGAAAATTATTTCAGAAGTTAAAAACAAGTTTATATATATATATATTTTTTACAGTAAGTTAAGTTTAGAAAATATAGAAAAACAAAAAATTGAAAAATTGAAAAAGCCACGTGAATGCATAGTTAATAGAGGTCGTTGATGTTGCAGAAGGCACTTTTCATTCCAGCAAGTCTGGCTGATTAAACGCCTCATGAAAATCTGAGACCTCGTTGCATCTAGTGGATAGGCTTTTTGTAGCAACTAAACAATTACTGAACTCAGGGTAAGTTATTGAGCTGATAAACTAATTTACTTTTATATGGCTATATAAGCTCAAGGAAGTGACCATATATGATTTGCCTTTTCATTTAAACCAAGCAGTTTACCTTCCTGTATTCTTTACAAGGCCCGACGCCTCAAATGCAGAAAGGAATCATCATACTTTGGACTGTCAGAACTTTGGCCTTTTGCTTGCAAAGGACACAGCAACATAGAAAGTCCTCCCAACTCTTTGTTGCTTTTGATCCTAGTCATTTGGGACTTCCAGTCTCCAAAAGAACACTGTCCAGCTGGATTGCACAGTGTATATCTTTTGCCTATGAGAGTAAAAACCTTTTTCTTGAAAGCAATGTCACAGCTCACAATGTGAGAGCCATGGCAGCCTCGATGGCTCATCTTCACTCTGTCTGACGACATCTGTTAAGCAGCTACTTGGGCTTCGGTTCATACCTTCACAGCTCATTACTGCTTAGACAAGGATTCCCGCCAGGATGCCTTGTTTGGTCAGGCTGTTCTTCAACACCTGTTCCATATTTAATCAACTCCTACCGCGACCATCCCTAGTAGGATGCCAGAGATCCATGGGGGGAAGTGGAGTCCTTTCACAGGGACACACAACTTCTGGGGCCTTCTCCCTGGCATCTGCAGCTAGGGAGTCCCCATATGTGAAGACTAAATTCCTGCTGTTCCTGGAGATCACCTGTTACAGGTGAGTAACTATGCTGTCGGTGAACGCTTAATTTCTATTCGTCTACGAGGAAAGCCCATCAACGCTACTATAATTCAGATATATGTCCCAACAATAGCTGCAGAAGAGGATGAAATTGATGAGTAATATGAACAAGTACAAGCTGAAATCAACAGAACATGCAGGATGTCCTGATATTAATGGATGACTGGAACGTAAAGGTTGGCAACAAAGAAGGCAAAGTGCTTGGAAAATATGGCCTTGGCAACAGAAATGAAGCTGGAGAAAGACCGATAGAATTCTGCAAGACCAATGATCTATTCATCTCAAACACCTTCTTCCAGCAACACAAGTACCGATTGTACACGTGGACTTCACCCAATGGATTGTACAGAAATCAAATTGACTACATCTGTGGAAGACAATGATGGAAAAGCTTGATTAACATCAACAAAGAAAACCTGGAGCTGATTGTGGTACAGATCACCAACTACTAGTATGCAACCTCAAGATAAAGGTTTTTATTGATTTTAACCAACATTACAAGTTAATCCAAACAAATCAGGACAATCAAAACAAATATGATAGGAAACAATACCATTACAGCATACAATCAAAAGTGATAAAGTCCACATTACTGGGACCTGGATGTGAGGAAAAAAAATGTGAACATCATAAGCATAGGAAAACAAGGTTTCAAACGAAACCTACAAAGTTGGAGGCAATATTTAATTACTCATCCCGACTAACCTCACCAGAGCCCTGCCGATCTAGAACAAATTTTTCCAAATGAGCAACATCTGAAAAAATAAAGGTAGTGCCCTCATAATTTACAATACATTTACAAGTTAAAGTTGAAAAAAGAGCAAGCCACTCATGAATGTAGTAAAATATGACTTTGAGAATATGCCACTGGAATTTAAAGACTGCCTGAAAACTTGACTTGCTGCTTTAGATAGAAATGACAGCGTTCCAGAAGAGTTAGGGATGACATCAAGAAGGTTGTGTTTGAAGAAAGTGATACGTGTCTACATAAAGTGAAAAAGCAAAAACAGCCAACATGGATGACTGAAGAAACTCTGAAAATTGTCCAGACATGCAGAGAAGCTAAAGTCAGAGGAGAAAATGAAGTAATCACAGAACTCACCTGAGCTTTCCAACATTCAACATGACAAGGAAAAGTACTATGACACGGAAAAGTACTATGACACATACAAGGAAATAGTATCAGAAGCTGTTTACAGGAAGAACAAGCTACAAGAGATAAAGAAAAAATTCCAGCCTCGAAATGGAATGCTACAAGACTCTCAAGAATCCATGTTGAATATGCTGAGAAGATCAAATTAACCAAAGACATTGCCACTTCACACCTCTCCATGCTCATCACAAAGGAAACCCACTCCCGCACATCAGATTGTAATAAAAACAAGCTTTTAATACCACTTGATTTCAGGAAATCAAGGAAGATGACAAACAACAAAGCATTCTCTCACATTGCTCCCAACCTCTGGAATGCTTTCCCAGATTACCTAAGAGAAATTAATGACCTACAAATGTTCTGAAAAAAACCTTAAAACCCACCTATTTACTCTTCACTTCGGCACCCTAAACAAACACAATGGCGCACCCCCTCCCCCCTAAAAAAAAAAAAAAAAAACCCCTCCTATAGAATTCCCCTCCCCCACCACATCACATACTGACTTGTATATAGTTTGTTAATAGAGTTGTATAGAGTTCCATGTTAAGCTCCTTCACTGTTCTAATAACAGTTATAGTATATAGCAGCGATGGCGAACCTATGGCACGCGTGCCAGCTGTGGCACGCGAAGGCCTTGCAGCTGGCACGCGGGAAGGTCCACAAGTAAAATAAAAAAAAAAAAAAAAAAAGCTGTCTTCTCCCGCTGCCAGGGCCGCCGCGGCAGAATCGAGTGTGCCGCGGGGCCCCCCCTGCCCAGCACAGCCTGCCCTCCCCCTCTATCCGCTCTCTCGTCGCAGCTCACAGTGACACGCGCCGGCTTTCAGAGAGCGAGGGAAGAGTTTCTCCCTCGCTGCTCTGTTAAGCCCGCGGGGGCTGATGGGAAGTTCCCATCAGCCCCTGCGGGCTTAACAGAGCCGCGAACGGTAAACTACTCCCTTCGCGCTCTGAACGCCGGCGCGTGTCACTGTGCGCTGCGACGAGAGCGCGGATAGCGGGGGAGGGCAGGCTGTGCTGGGCAGGGGGGGCCCCGCGGCACACTCGATTCTGCCGCGGCGGCCCCGGCAGCGGGAGAAGACAGCTTTTAAAAAAAAAAAAAAATCCCTCTGCTGGGCTGGGGGAGGGGGGTTAGGATTGCTGATGGGCTGGGGGGGGGTGTGTTTGCTGATGGGCTGGGGTGGGGGGGGTGGGTTTGCTGGTGGGCTGGGGGGGGGGGGTTAGGATTGCTGCTGGGCTGGGCTGGGGGGGTTAGGATTGCTGCTGGGCTGGGCTGGGCTGGGGGGGGGGGGGTTAGTATTGCTGATGGGCTGGGCTGGGCTGGGGGGGGTTAGGATTGCTGATGGGCTGGGGGTTTAGGAGTGCTGATGGGCTATGGGGGTGCTGGGGGGGTTAGGAGTGCTGATGGGCTGGGCTGGGCTGGGGGGGGGTTAGGATTGCTGATGGGCTGGGCTGGGCTGGGGGGGTTAGGATTGCTGATGGGCTGGGGGGTTTAGGAGTGCTGATGGGCTATGGGGGGGCTGGGGGGGTTAGGAGTGCTGCTGGGCTAGGCTGGGCTGGGCTGGGGTGGTTAGGATTGCTGATGGGCTGGGCTGGCTGGGCTGGGGGGGTTAGGATTGCTGATGGGCTGGGCTGGGCTGGGGGTGTTAGGATTGCTGATGGGCTGGGGGATTTAGGAGTGCTGATGGGCTATGGGGGGCTGGGGGGGTTAGGAGTGCTGATGGGCTGGGGGGGGTTAGGAGTGCTGATGGGGTTGGGGGGGTTAGGATTGCTGATGGGCTATGGGGGGGCTGGGGAGGGTTAGGAGTGCTGATGGGCTGGGGGGGTTAGGATTGCTGAGGGGCTGGGGGGGTTCGGATTGCTGAGGGTCTGGGCTGGGCGGGGGGGGTTAGGAGTGCTGATGTGCGATGGGGGGGCGGGGGCGGTTAGGAGTGCTGATTGGCTGGGGGGGCGTTAGGAGTGCTGATGGGCTGGGGCTGGGCTGGGGGGGGTTAGGATTGCTGATGGGCTGGGCTGGGCTGGGTGGGGTTAGGATTGCTGATGGGCTAATGGGGGGCTGGGGGGGGGTTAGGAGTGCTGATGGGCTGGGCTGGGCTGGGGTTAGGATTGCTGATGGGCTGGGCTGGGGGGGGTTAGGATTGCTGATGGGCTGGGGGGTTTAGGAGTGCTGATGGGCTATGGGGGGGCTGGTGGGGGTTAGGAGTGCTGATGGGCTGGGGGGGTTAGGAGTGCTGATGGGCTATGGGGGGGCTGGGGAGGGTTAGGAGTGCTGATGGGCTGGGGGGGGTTAGGATTGCTGCTGGGCTGGGCTGGGGGGGGGTTAGGAGTGCTGATGGGCTATGGGGGGGTTAGGAGTTCTGATGGGCTATGGGGGGCTGGGGGGGTTAGGAGTGCTGATGGGCTATGGGGGGGCTAGGACAGGAAATGGGCTGATGGGGAGGGGTTAGGACTTGAGGTGGGTTGATGGGGTTAGGACTGGTAATGGGCTGTGGGCTGGGGGGGTTAGAACTGGTAATGGGCTATGGGGGGGTTAAGACTGGTAATGGGCTGTTGGCTGATGGGGGCTGTCTGGTAATGGGCTATGGGGGGGTTAGGACTGATAATGGGCTATGGGGGGGGGGGCTAGGACAGGAAATGGGCTGATGGGGTTAGGACTGGTAATGGGCTGTGGGCTGATGGGGGGGTTAGGACTGGCAATGGGCTATGGGGGGCTGACTGGAAATGGGTTGATGGGGTTAGGACTGGAAGTGGGTTGATGGGGGGGGCTAGGACTGGTATTTGGGTGTTGGGGTGGTTGCTAGGACTGGAAATGGGCTGATGGGGGGGCTAGGACTGGAAATGGGCTCGGAATGCAGGGACTAGAAGGGAATGGATGCTGGGTGAGGCTGGACTAGAAAGGGGAGCTGATGTTGGGGGAGGATTAGAATGGTATGGGGCTGGGAGAGTAAAATGGAGAGGGGGGAAAAATATTTTGTGTGGGAGGGATAAAAAATCTACACTTGGCCGGGTTTTGTGAGAGTAAGTGGGGATTGAGGATGGAGGGGTAAAATTTGAGTGGATGAAATAGGAATGAGGAAAGAGCAAAAGGAGAAAGATTAGTATGTTAAAGCGGATGTAGAGAGAGAGAATGGAAAAAAAAAACTAGAAGAGAGAAGAAAGGACAAATGGACAGCATATGATGGAGAGTTAGCAGAAAACATGAAGAAACCAGAAGAAAGTGGCTGGAGCAATTGCAAACTGGAAAAAAATGCACAAAAGGTAGAAAGATATCTCTTTGACAAGTTATCAGCATGCATTGCAACAACAAACATCACATTAATTTTTTCATGTATAGATTCTTTGGGAATACACACAGAGTCCTGACACAGTTAACAGTTTTAAGAAGTTTATCTTTTTTTTACTCAGGATACATTTGACATGTTATGTGAATAATACATTTAAAATATATTGTGTAACTGAATCAAATTCTTCCTAAATTCATTAAATTGAATGAAATCATTAAAACATTATAAATTGCCAATAAATTGAAATGAAAACCAAAGGATTGTGAATCAAATTGATTCTCTGACAATACAAAGATTCCAACCTTTACAAATGATGTTACATAGTTCAGGCAACTTTATAAAGAGTTTTTAGATACTAAAATCTTGTTGTTAAGGTTTAATTGACGTGCTGGCACTTTGAGGAAATTCTTTGGTTTTGTGCGGCAGTTTGGGCACTCGGGCTCAAAAAGGTTAGCCATCACTGGTATATAGTCTAAAATGTTCCATGTATCTGAATGTACCTGTTACTGTACTATTCAAATTGTTGTTCTTTGTAAACCGCTTTTGATCTGCAGGAAAAATGTGTAAAAATTTATAATAAATAATATCAAGAAAAGGTGGAAAGAATATACAGTCATACCATAAAGATCAAGTGGACCAACAGCTGTTTCAACCTGTACCTTATGATCAGGAACCAGTGGTGAAAGAAAGAAGATGTCGAAGCAGCATTGAAAGCCTTATCAAAGAACAATTAAACAATTATCAAAGAACAAAGCGCTGGGCATTGATGCCATTCCCACTGAAGTATTACAGCAATCGGATGAAGCTGTTACCATACTTATGAGGCTCTGCCAGGAAATTTGGAACACAAATTCATGGCCAACTGACTGGAAAAGATCTGTGTTTATACCAATACTGAAGAAACGTGACCCAGCTGACTGTGGAAATTGATCTCACAATCGCTGTGATCCCACATGCCAGCAAGGTTCTACTCAAGATCATTCAGGAGAGACTACAGCCATACTTGGAACGAGAACTGCCTGAAGTGCATGCAGGGTTCAGGAAAGGGTGAGGAATGAGATGTGAGATGGATCCTTGAAAAGACTAAAGAATACCTAAAGGATATCCATATATGTTTTATTGACTATAGCAAGGCTTTTGACTGTATAAACCAGGGGTCTCAAACATGCGGCCCGCGAGACAACTTTGTGCGGCCCGCGACGGCGGAAAACCAAAAATCCCCCAAAACCCTGGCTTCTGCTGCTGCCGTTGCCGCCGTGGCAGCAGCAGAATCAATTGTCAAATTTAAAAAAAAAACTGACTTCTGCTGCTCAAGCAGCTGTCCTGCGGCCCCTTTCCCTCTGCCCGGAGATCCGACTCTGCTCTCAGCGGCGTGCTTTTCAAGCCGCGAAGAGAGTATTCCCCTCTCGCGCGGCTTGAAAAACCGCGCGAGAGGGGAATACTCTCGTCGCGGCTTGAAAAGCACGCCGCTGATAGAGCAGAGTCGGATCTCCGGGCAGAGGGAAAGGGGCCGCCAGGACAGCTGCTTGAGCAGCAGAAGTCAGTTTTTTTTTTTAATTTGACAATTGATTCTGCTGCTGCCACGGGCGGCAACGGCAGCAGCAGAAGCCAGGGTTTTGGGGGTTTTTTTGTTGGCCGGTAATGAGCTATGGAGGGGCTGACTGAACTGGAAGTGGGCTATTGGCCGAGGGGGGAGGGGGGGGTTATGACTGGTTAATGGGCTGGAGGGGGGGGGTTATAACTTGTAATGGGCTATGGTGGGGGCTAGGACTGGAAATGGGCAGATGGGGGTTAGGACTGGAAGTGGGCTATTGGCAGGGGGGGGTTATGACTGGTATGGGCTATGGTGGGGGCAAGGACTGCAAATGGGCAGATGGGGGTTAGGACTGGAAGTGGGCTATTGGCAGGGGGGGGGGTTATGACTGGTAATGGGCTATGGTGGGGGCTAGGACTGGAAATGGGCAGATGGGGGTTAGGACTGGAAGGGGCTATTGGCAGGGGGGGGTTATGACTGGTAATGGGCTATGGTGGGGGCTAGACTGAAAATGGGGTGATGGGGGTTAGGAACTGGAGGTGGGCTGATTGGGGGGTTAGGGACTGGTAATGGCCTATGAGGGGAGGTAAGACTGAAAATGGGTGATGGGGGATACGACTGCAAGTGGGCTATGGGGGGGACTAGGACTGGTAATGGGATATGGGGGGGTAAGACTGAAAATGGGGTGATGGGGGGGTAAGACTGGAAGTGCGCTATGGGGAGATTAGGACTGGTTATGGGCTATGGGGGGTCTAGGACTGGTAATGGGCTGGGGGGTTGCTAGGACTGGAAATGGGCTGAGTGGAAGGGGGGCTTGAACTGCAAATGGCTGATGGGGAGGGGGGCTTGGAATGGAAATGGGCTGATGGTGAGGCTAGGATAGGACTGGAAATGGACTGATGCAGGGACTAGAAAGGAGCAGATGCTGGGTGGGGCTGGAACTAGAAGGGAGCTGATGTTGGGGGAGGATTAGAATGGGATGGAGCTGGGAAAGTGAAATGGAGAGGGGAAAAATATTTTGTCTGGAAGAGAAGACAAATCTACAATTGGCCAGGTATTGGGAGAGTAAGTGGGGATTGAGGATGGAGGGGTAAAATTTGAGTGGATGAAATAGGAATGAGGAAAGAGCAAAAGGAGAAAGATTAGTATGTTAAAGCAGATGTAGAGAGAGAGAATGGAAAAAAACTAGGAGAGAAGAAAGGACAAATGGACAGCAGACGATGGAGATAGCAGAAGACACGAAGAAACCAGAAGTGGCTGGAGCAATTGCAACTGAAAAAAAAATGCACAAAAGGTAGAAAAATATCTCTTTATTTTGAATTTATTAACTGGAATATGTCAGCTCTGGGAAATGTGCATCATTAATGTCTGTGCTTTGGTACAAGAAATTATTTATAGTTTTATTTCTACAGTGCTGAGGTATTCTGTGTAATTCCTATTTGACATTGCTACTTGTTCTCTTTTCCCAGTAGGTCATGTATTGTTCTCTGAAATGTATTGATTTAATATTTGCAGTGTTGCCTTTTGATAGGTAGGGTCTGGTGCTTTGTGAGTCCTGGTAGTGCTGTTATGATACGGGGGGTTTGCTATGGGTTCCAAATGGGCAGTGTTAGTAGTAGTTCCTAATGTGCCTGGCGGTTGGCACTGGATTATAGTAATATAGAAATTTTCTAGTCTTTCTTTATCCATGCACTTATTATGCAACATTATGCAAATATTTATGCAAATGAGGCCCCTTATGCAAATGAGGCCCGTGTCTTATGCGGCTCCCGGGTTACTTTACAAGTCCTCATTCGGCCCTCAAAGCAGTTTGAGTTTGAGACCCCTGGTATAAACCATGAGAAACTTTGGGCCACATTAAGAAGCATGAGTATACCAGAGCATCTGATCGTTCTCTTGCACAACCTTTACATTGATCAAGAAGCAACAGTTCAAACAGAACTTGGAGAAACAGAATGGCTTTAAAATAAGCAAAGATTTACGACAAGGCTGCATACCTTCCCCCTACCTCTTTAATTTATATGCAGAACAAATCATCAGAGAAGCAGGACTGTATGAAGACAAACAAGGTGTGAAGATTGGTGGAAGACTCATCAATAACCTTAACTATGCGATGATACCACATTACTGGCTGAAAGTGAAGACGATTTGAAACATTGGCTTCTCAAGATCAAGGAATATAGTCTTAAAATGGGTCTACACCTTAACGTTAAGAAGATAAAGATCCTGACAACTGGCTAAATCAATAAGTTTATCATTGATGGAGAATAACTTTAAACTAGTTGACAGCTTTAACTTACTTGGATCAACAATCAATAAAGAAAGGACTAGCAGTCGAGAAATCTGGCGACATATTGCTCTTGGTAGAATAGAAACATAAAAACTTGACAACAGAAAAAAGATCACATGGCCTATCTAGACTGCCATTTCAACCACTACAACAGTCCCCTTTTTTGCTGTAGAGAACTCTGTGTTTGTCCCATGCTTCTTTGAATTCAGATACTGTCCTCATCTCTACCACCTCTACTGGGAGACTATTCCACGGATCCACCACTCTTTCCATAAAGAAATATTTCCGCATATCACTCCTGAATCTATCCCCTTTCACCCTCATCCCATGTCCCTTTGTAGCAGAGCTTGCTTTCAGTCAAGAGGCTCTCCTCCTATGCATTTATGCCACGGAAGTATTTAAACGTCTCAATCATATCACCTCTATTCCTCCGTTCCTCTAAGGTGTACATATTAAGATCCTTAAGTCTGTCCTCGTATGCTTTATAATGAAGACCACCAACCATTTTAGTAGCCACCCTCTGTACTGACTCCAGCCTGTTTATATCCTTTTGAAGGTGCGTTCTCCAGAACTACACACAATACGCCAAATGAGGTCGCACCAAAGACTTATATAGAGGCACTATCACCTCCTTTCTTCTGCTGGCCATTCCTCTCCCTATGCACTCAAGCATCCTTCTAGCTTTTGGTGTCGCCTTTTCTACCTGTTTAGCTACTTTAAGATCATCAGACACAATCATGCCTAGGTCCCACTCTTTAGTGGACAAAAGTACTTCACACCCTATACTGCCAGGGTATACACCTCCCTGCTAGACCCCTGCCCTACGGAATGGATAAAGAAAACCAAGGAAGACCTGAGTGCTCCATTAGCCCACATCATAAACGAATCCTTTAAACAAGGATACATACCAGATGCCCTCAAAACATCAATCATTCGACCAACCATGAAAAAGAACAACCTGGACCCCACCTCCTACAGACCAGTTGCAAGCCTCCCCCTCGCCGCCAAGATAATAGAAAAGATAGTCCAACGCCAGCTTCAAGATCATCTGGACATCAACGACATACTTGACCCGCAGCAACACGGTTTCCGGCCACTACATGGAGTCGAGACCCTCATGACCATTCTACTGAACACCCTCATCATTGGAACCCAAGAGAAACAATCTGGATACATCCTGATCTTCCTAGATATATCAGCGGCCTTTGACACAATCTCCCACGAAATCCTCATACGCAGACTCCAATCAATTGGAATCAAAGACACCGTACTCCAATGGTTCAGATCCTATTTAACCAACAGACAGCAACAGATCCGCACCTTCTCCACAACCTCGCCCCCCTACCAACAACATCAAGGAGTACCCCAAGGATCCACCCTATCAGCCATGTTGTTCAATATATATCTCCGTCCGCTATGCTCAATCATACGCACCCACAACATCAACTTCCACATATATGCTGACGACATAATGCTCTACGCACCAATTACAACCACCAACCCAAAAAATGACCAGCTATCAGCCTGCTTCACCGACGTGGCCAACTGGCTACAGGAGAACAATCTATCCATCAACATAAAGAAAACCGAAGCCCTTATAGTGACAAAAGAACCTGACTTCAAACAACCTACCCACCTCAACATGGGAACCACGCAAATCCAAATCCAGCCCCAAATAAGGTATCTAGGCATCATCATTGACCAAGCTCTCACCTTTAAACAACAAATCAACAAAACCGCCGGGACGATATTCCACAAAGCTAAGACTGTTCAACGCCTCCGACCCCTCCTAGAACTTCACGACTTCAGGACAGTAATGCAAGCTGTGACACTCCCTCATCTGGATTTCTGCAACATAATCTACCATGGACTTCCCGCCTCACACACCAACCCCCTCCGAACTGCCTTAAATACTACAGCAAGGATTATTCAGAATGTAAAAAAACGGGATCACATCACCCCAATCCTAAGAGACCTCCACTTCCTTCCAATTCAAGCAAGAATCAAGTACAAAGCTATCCTACTCATCCACAAGACTATCTACCAAACACGGAACACCTCACTCCACCCCCTACTGCCTCGCCCATCCCACAACAGATCAACCAGACAATCCTCCAATAACTCCATCGTCGTCCCCCACAAAAGAACCAAAGCCACACAACGGACCTGCAACAGAGCCTTTGAACTTTATGCTTCATCCCTCTGGAACTCTCTACCAAACCACATCAGGAACAACGCTGACATCACATCATTCAAGAAACAGCTGAAAACAGTCCTATTCCGTGAACATCTTTGAACAGAAATACCACCCTATCCGCATGAACTGATACTTAGATACAGCAGAAGTGTACATGTCTATTTCCACCCAAATCATTAATTGTCGCCCCTTGGTGATGGCCCCACCCTGTAAAATATTGCCCCCCCCCCCTTTGTTATATGTTACACCGCTTTGACCCGGTGAAAAGCGGTATATAAATGCAGTTAAATAAGTTAAATAAAAAGATACTATATTGCTCCCTTGAATTGCTGCAGCCCAAATGCATGACCTTGCATTTTTTAACGTTAAATCCCAGCTGCCAAATTCTAGACCATTCTTCAAGCTGAGCTAGATCCCTCCTCATGTTATCTACACCTTCCTGGGTGTCTACTCTATAACAGATTTGGGTATCATCCACAAAGAGGCAAACCTTACCTGACAGCCCTTCCGCTATATCACTAACAAGGATGTTAAAAAGAATCGGACCAAGGACAGATCCCTGGGGCACACCACTGGTAACCTCCTTCTCCTCACAGAGAGCTCCATTTACCTGTACCCTTTGTCGCCTCCCACTCAACTAATTTCTAACCCAAGCAGTAACTTTAGCGTCAATCACTAGGATGCTCACTTTGTTTATAAGTCACCTGTGGGGAATGGTATCAAAGGCTTTACTGAAATCTAAATACACCTCATCTAGACTCTCCCTCTGTCCAGCTCTCTGGTCACCCAAAGAAATCTATCAGATCTGTCTGACAAGACCTGCCTCTGGTGAATCCATGCTGTCTCACATCCTGCAATCCACTGGATTCCAGAAACCTCACTATTCTCTCCTTTTAGTAGCCTTTTCAACTTACGAACCACAGAGGTTAGACTAACCAGCCTGTAGTTCTCAATCTCATTCTTACGTCCGTTTTTGTGTAAAGCGAACAAAACAAATGTGCTTTTCTCCAGTCCTCTGCTACCACTTCTGACTCCAAAGGGGTGTTAAGTGAGGACAAAGCCATAGCAGAGAGACCTAATTAATTCTTTCCTTCGGTTTTTACTGAAGAAGATATAGGGAGGTTACCCATACCTCGCACTCAAGCAAACTTCAATACGACCACTATTAAAGAACAATCAAATGGACCCAAAGAAGGAAGAATCCTATCGTCCAATCTCCAGTATCCCGATACTTGCCAAAATACTGGAGAAGGAGACTCAACGCCAAATACAGCAGTATATTGACACATATTCCCCATTAGATCAGAGCCAGCATGGATTCAGGGAAGCACATGGCGTCGAGACCCTCATGACCTCCTTAATCAATACACTAATCATCACGATCAATAACATAAAGTCAGGTGTGGCAATGATTTTCCTCGATATATCGGCCGCATTTGACTCAGTCGACCACAAGATACTACTATCACGACTCTTTGAAAAGGGTATTCAAGGTCTAGCATTGAACTGGTGTAAATCATACCTGGAAAATCGACAGCAACAAGTTCACATTGGCTCAAACACATCTGAACCATTCCTCCAAACGCAAGGAGTCCCACAAGGATCCTCCCTCTCTGCGCTGCTTTTCAATATATATATGCAGCCAATCTGCCAAATCACCAAATCCTTCAATGTATCTTGCCTCATCTATGCAGACGATGTGCTTATCTTCACTCCGATTGACACCACGAGTCCAAATTACACTAACTTAACCAACTGTTTCAATGCAATAACAGATTGGCTCTTAGCCCAAAACATGCGAATTAATCTCAAAAAGACAGAAGTCTTGGTTGTCACCAGAAACAAGCTATTCTCCCCACCAGTTTCACTCAAAAGTAAGAGACGCTGAGCTCCCAATCAAGAAGTCAGTCCGCTACCTAGGTGTTATACTAGATCAACGGCTAGATTTTACTGAGCATATAAAAAGTACAGTAAAAACGATTTACTTTAAGATAAAAAGCCTACGCCACCTTAAAACCCATGTTAGAAGCGAATGACTTCCGTTCAATATTCCAGGCAATAGTCACTCCTCACTTTGACTATGCAAATATTGTCTTACATGGCCTATCAATGAACACCACCAACCCGTTGCAACTAGTAATGAATGCTGCGGCACGTCTTAGTTGGTGCATCAAGAAGAGACCATATTACGCCAATCCTAATGGACCTACACTGGCTCCCAATAAGATGCAGAATTACTTATAAAGCGCTCCTTATCACATTCAAGGCCTTCTATAAAATTTCGCCATCAACGATCGCTGACCTCATCTGTCAAGCACCTAGTACAAGAGCAAGAAGACCTCTCACTGAAAACATGTTAGTTATACCCAGCGAATCCACAAATTGGTCCCAATCAACGATCAACAGGGCATTTAATTCTTTTGCTCCTAGATGCTGGAATAAACTCCCCCCAGATATTAGAGCAATACGAGATATTAAACAATTCAGAAAGGCTATCAAGCACTATTTATTCACGGAATACTTTCAGCCACCGTAACATAGATTACCTGCAACATATACCTCCAATGCTTAACAAAAACCCAAATGTATTAGAATTGCGCAATGCAGTTGTATATACACTTAGAAATACTTATGTTTTTGTTGATCTCATGTAAATTTAAATACATATGTTTTTGTTGATCTTATGTAAATAGTTTATGGAATGGTTCTACAAATAGAGTATCCCAGTTATCCAAGTTCTTAAACTGTTATCTGTAAACTCATACTTGTTAAATGTACTGAGATGTTTTTGTTCTATGTAAACCGCGCTGATGCCGAATAGTGCGGTATAAAAGAAACTTTAAATAAATAATAAATAAATAAATAAATAAATGGTATTTAAAGGTGATGTGTCGGAAGAACTGAAAGAAATATTGATAAACCAGGAAGATGTATTGCAACTATTTGATAAACTGAGGAGTAGCAAGTCACCTGAACCAGATGGTATACATCAGAGGTTGTTGAAAGAACTGAAATATGAGACTGTAGACCTACTAGTAATCTGTGAACTATCATTAAAATCGTCTGTAGTACATGAAGATTGGAGAATGGTCAATGTAATGCCAATTTTTAAAAAGGGATACAAAGGTGATCCGGGAAACTACAGACCGGTGAGCCTGACATCCATACTAGGCATAATGGTAGAATCTATTAGAATAAATTACTGAACATGTAGATAGTCATGGTTTAATGGGAAAAAGCCAACATGGATTCATTCAAGAAAAGTGTTGTCTTACTAATCTGTGTTATGTTTTTGAAAGTGTGAATAAACAGGTATACAAACGGTGAGACAGTCAGTATAGTATCCAGATTTTCCAAAAGCCTTTGATAAGATCCCTCATAAGAGAGACTTAGTGAAATTAAGAAATCATGGGATAGGAGGCAGTGCACTATTGTGCAACAGGAACTGGTTAAAAAGATAGCAGAACTTAGGGCTAAATGGTCAATTTTCTCAATGGAGAAAAAAGAATAGTGGAGTACCCCAGGGATCAGTGTTGCTTTTTTACCATATTCATAAATAACCTGGGGATGGGAATAATGAGTGAGGTGATAAAATTTGCAGATGACACACAAAAATTATTCAAAGTTATTAAAACATAAGAGGAATATGAAAGATTGCAAGAGGACCTTTAATAAATTGGAGAATTGGATGTCCAAATGGCTGCAAGAGGACCTTAATAAATTGGAGAATTGGATGTCCAAATGGCAGATAAAATTTAATCTAGACAAGTATCCTGTAGCACATGAGCAGAAAGTATCTAAAATTTATAAGGTGCTTCGATATAAAGTGTTTTGTATAGATGGTATTTGACTCCAGTTAAAATAAATACTATGGTAGCTGGATTTCCAGCTGTATGTTGGAGTGTGTGTGTGGGAGTAGGCAATTTTTTTTTTTTAATATACATATGTGGTGGTCATGTCCACATATAATAGGCTTTTGGGCAGGAGTGAAAGAGGTGGTCAAAGAGTTGGTTGAAACAGATGTTGATTGGAGTTTAGAAAGGGTGTTGTTGGGGAGGGAGGGCAAATTGGTAGGGATGTGTGCTACTGCAGTGAGATGTGAAATTGCACTCTGTTGGAAGTCGGTACAAGTGGTAAATACTCATTTCTGGCAGTGGAGGATGAATAGGATTTACTTGATGTAAAGATTGATGACAATTAAGTTGGTAAGCTCCCATACTTTGATAAGGTATGGGGAATGTATGCTACAAAGTGTAATTTTGTAAATGTTTGAGTTAATACTCCTTGAGAAGTAAGGGGTGTGGGGGGGGGGGAATGGTCATTTGTGTAATGTTATCTGGTGTTGCTGAAGAAAGTGTTTATCAGATATGTAAAAAGTGTAACATAGGTGAATATGTGCCCTAGCAGCTTAGGTGCCTGTTAACCACAAAGAGGGTAAAACTTTTTATTTACTGCTACATCACTTTTAAATTTCCAGGAAAATGATGAAGAAGCTAAAAGAATCGCCAGAGAAGGGCAGTTACTTGCTAGAGAGCTATTACAGCCCCACAGACTCTACTGTTACTATTACAAAGTGTTCCAGGTTAGTATCACATTCCACACTGCAAAGTTGTATTGTAGAAAGTAATTTTCACAGCTGTTTCCTTGGTAAAGCAATGCTTTACCTGGGAAACATTTTCTTCTCTGTGAGGGTGCATTTAACACATGTGCAGCCTGTATGCCCATAATATCGTCCACAGGTTAAGAAGACACCGAGGGTGGTATTGGGGCAGGGGTTGGAAATTTGGATTTTCAAAACTAGGTGCGTATTTTATGTCTGGAAAAATCATGTGCACCAAATTAAGTGTAAGTATGAGCACATAGTTTTCCGTAGAATAATTTTCAAAGTGAAAGCTCACTTGTACTTTGGTGTTGAAAATGTGGCAGAGATGGCTTAAGTAAGCGTGCACGCATCCTTTTCACTAATGCAAACAGTTCGAAAATTATCCCCATAATATGCAGAACTTTTATTGGAGTCAGTCTAGCCGGATTTAGATTCTTGTAAACCTTTCTGGTAGCCAGTTATTTGCTCAAGTGAATTAATGCCAAATGTCTCTCCAAGGACCTGTGTATGTTGTGAAAATCAAACCTCTTATGCAGCTACTATTCACAATTATGTAATGCACTGTCAGCTTCAATACAGTAGGCAAGGCACTTTCTGAATATGCAGTTACTTCCATGACATCTCTAACATCTGGAATTGTTCAGAGGAAATCGTCCTATCATTCTGACTCCATCATGTCTGCTCATAGCACAGGCAGGATGTCAACTAGTAGTTGACACACACAAATTGTCAGTTCTTGAGCGGTCCTCCAGTTTAGTCCTCCACATCCGGGTAGTGCACCTCCTCCCGCAGCCAGGAGACTGGACCAATCAAAATCCTGCTGTGTATGATGTATGCTGTCGGAGCTCCCATCAGCCACCAGTGTGTCCAGTCTCCTTGCAGCTGGAGGACGTGTGTGCCTGGTCTAGGCTCACTTAGGATCATTTGGGGGAGCAACACTAGAGAGCCTTTTGTTGGGGGTTTTTCTTTTGTCTCATGTTATCCTTTTTCTTTTTTAAAGGTAGCTGTTCCTTTAAAAAAAAAAAAAACGGGGGCATGCCGGCGGTGAGGAGCCAGGTCTGCATTGGCCTTCTGCCTTCTCTACGGAGGTCTTCTAGCAGACAATCAGGTTAGATCTCTCCCCTAGACTGCACGGGGAAGAGATCTGCCTTGGCCAGACATCTCCTTCATGTTGGGTGTCTCTGGGTTCCTGCGGTTCCCTTTCTGTGCCTCGCAAGGTTTGCCTGCCTCATAGTAAGTCCGGTGCTGTAGCGTGCTCCCGCTCAGGTCTCGAGCGGTGAGCTGGCTTCCGGCGGAGCCTCGTCTGTGCGGCGGGTTCCCTTTCAGCGGAGATCGCGTTTTTTCCTTAGTTACTTTTATTTCCCTGCATTTGCTTGTCTTTTATTTGCTCCGTTGATTTTCGCGCCATTTTTCGTTTGCCGGTAAAGGAAGCCGGCGGCCATTTTGCAGCTTTGTTTTTTCTTTTTCCCGCCGGCGAGAACAGCTGTGCACGGGTCTCCCTTGCGTTTTTTCGAGTTTTTGGGGTGGCGATTTTGCCTGCGGACATCTCAGCATTCTCAGTGGATGTTTTAAAAAAAAAAAAAAAGGAGCAGCGTTTGTTTATCTTTACTTGGGGTTCATAGCTCAGGATTTATTTTCTGAGCAGCTCCTGGGCTGGCATGGCAGCTAAACCGCAGTGCGTGATTTGCGGATCGCGCAGGGGAGCGGTGGCTGAGTCTGGAATATGTAGGGGCTGTGCCTCCGTTTCTTCAGACTTGGAACATCAAATGGAGTTGAAGGAGCTGCCTGACTCTGACGACCCTCCTGTCCTGGCGGAGGGGGAGCCCTCGCCTGGTCCCCTACAGTCTTGTTCGACGGCCCCTTCTAAAGGGCAGACTGGTACTTTGTTGTTAGATGCCGCGGAGTCTCCCTCCGCGGGCTTCTCCCTCCGCGGGCTTCTCCCCGGATTTTGTTCTTCTTATGCACCAGGCCTTTCGCTTGAGTCGCTCCGGCAAGCTTCCAGAGTCATGGCCGACGTTGCTTCCCTCCTGCTCGGCAGGGGAGCCCCGGCGAACTTCCCAGCCTGCTGCCAAATGCTTTCGGTCCATGGACCAGGAACCGGAACGGGAAGCCCTGAGTTGGCAGGCTGTGGATGCAGAAGTAGAGCCTGATGCTGATGAGTTGGAAGAAGGTGAAATTCCAGAGCCGGAGGACCAGGCCCGAATTATTCGGGTATTTCGTAGGGAAGAGCTGGTGCCCTTGATCACGGAATCTCTTCAGACCCTTAATCTAGCTGTGCCTCGGCCTATTGAGGAGGACGGCTTGGAAGATCCGCTCATACAGGCCGTGCGGGACTCCCAAGTGGTGTTTCCAGTACACCGAGTGGTGGAGCAAATGATTCAAACTGAGTGGGATCAGCCTGACTCCGGTCTGAAGGGGATTAGGACGATGAACCGTCTGTATCCCTTAGCCGACAAAGACAAGGAGAAGTTTAAGTCGCCGCGCGTCGATGCAGCTGTGTTGGCGGTAACTAAGAAAACCACCATTCCGGTTGAGGGCAGTGCTGCCCTAAAGGATACGCAGGACAAGAAGGTGGATAATTTGTTGAAACAGGCCTTTGACACCAATGCTTTATCCTTGCAGGCCTCTATCTGCGGCGCTTGGGTAGCTAGGGCCTGTTTGCGCTGGGCTCAGCACCTGCAGTCAGCTTCCGGTTTGGATCAGCAGGGGTTGTTAGAGGTGACACGCCTGGAGTCTGGGTCGGCGTACCTGGCGGATGTGCATTATGACTTGATCAGGACTTTAGCTAATAGCATGGCTTCCTTGGTGGCGGCACGCAGGTCTATCTGGTTGAGGAACTGGGCGGCCGACGGATCTTCTAAATCTCGCCTCAGTAAACTTCCCTTTCAGGGCAGACTATTGTTTGGAGAAGCCCTGGATAAGTTGGTTAAGGACCTCGGAGAGTCTAAGGGCGGTAGGCTACCAGAGGATAAGCCTAAGCTGAATAGGAATGTGCCGCAAGCGCGGGGCCAATTTCGGGACTTTCGCAGATTTCGTTCTTCCCGCCTTTGGACTTCCCAACGTGGCCGCTTTGGATTCAGATCCCAAGGATTTCGTGGTTTTCGAGGAGCGGGCAGAGGCTTCTCGGGCGCTTCCTCCTCTTCGACCTCTTCCTTTAGTCGCAAACCGCAATGAAGCGAGGCGGGCTCCAGAGGGAAGTCTGGTCATCGGGGGACGCATGCGCGACTTTCTTCCTTCTTGGGCCCGAATTACATCCGATCAGTGGGTGCTGGAGATCGTGAGAGAGGGCTATGCACTGGAGTTTGCTCAACCGCTCCCCGATTCCTTTGTCCTTTCTCCCAGCAAAGGCGAGCAGAGGGTACGGGCAATTCGGTTGACTTTGCTTCGCCTCTTAGCCTTAGGAGCCGTCATTCCCGTCCCACCTTCCGAGCGCGGCGTCGGTCACTACTCCATCTATTTTGAGGTGCCAAAGAAAGACGGGTCGCTGCACCCTATCCTGGATCTCAAGGGCGTGAATCGGGTTCTCCGGGTCCCTCATTTCCGGATGGAAACCTTGCGGTCGGTCATTGTGGCTGTGCATCAAGGGGAGTTTCTCACGTCCCTCGACCTATCGGAGGCCTATTTGCACATTCCTATTCGGGCGGCTCATCAGAAGTTCCTGCGGTTTGCTTTCCCGTGGGGCCACTTTCAGTTTCGAGCCCTGCCGTTTGGACTGGCTACCGCTCCTCGCACCTTCACAAAGGTTATGGTGGTGGTCGCGGCGGCCTTACGAAGGGAAGGCATCTTAGTTCACCCTTACCTCGACGATTGGTTGATTCGCGCAAAGTCCAACGACGAGAGTGTGCAGGTCACGGACAGAGTGGTTACCCTTCTGCGGTCTCTCGGCTGGGTGGTCAATGAAAAGAAGAGTCACTTGACGCCGACAATCCCTCGAATACCTCGGAGTTCAGTTCGACACGGCGAGAGGGTTGGTGTGCTTGCCGGAGCGCCGTGTCCTGGCCTTACGGGGCTTAGTGCGCACTTTCCTAGGGATGCCCGCTCCGTCCGCCTGGTGGTACCTTCGGCTCCTCGGCACTATGGCGGCGACTCTGGAAGTGGTTCCTTGGGCGCGGTTTCATATGCGACCACTCCAGAGCGCCCTGCTGCGCCGTTGGTCGAACCAGTTCGATTTGTTGAACATGCGCTTGCCTTGCCCGAAGCCAGTTCGTCGATCGCTCCGGTGGTGGCTGTGCTCGGAGAACCTGAGGAAGGGGCTTCCCTTGGAGCCGCCCCTTTGGATTCCGTTCACTACGGATGCCAGCCTGTCAGGCTGGGGAGCCCATTGCGCGGGCCACTTTGCTCAGGGGACGTGGTCTCTTCTGGAGGCCTCTTGGTCGATCAACCGTCTCGAGCTGCGGGCGGTGAGACTCGCGCTGCTTGCCCTCGAAGCGTTGCTGAAGGGGCGGCCGGTGCGGGTTCTCTCAGACAACTCGGCGACAGTGGCCTACATCAACCGCCAGGGGGGCACCGGAAGTGTGGCCATGGAATCCGAAGCGGCGGCTTTGTTCAATTGGGTTCAATCCCGGCTGCCGGCGATTTCAGCGGCGCATATCGCAGGAAGGGACAATGTGGCGGCGGATTTTCTCAGCAGGGTGCGGGTGGACCCCGGGGAATGGGAGCTGAACCCGCAGGTTTACGCGCAAATAGTTCGTCGGTGGGGGTCTCCCGTCATGGACCTCATGGCGACGTTTCAATCGGCGAAGACGGGGCGCTTCTTCAGCAGGCGGAGGGAGCGCATGTCCGAAGGGCTCGACGCCCTCATCCAGCCGTGGCCAGAGTGCGGTCTCCTTTGTCTTTCCCCCTTGGGCGCTAATCGGTCGGGTCGTTCAGCGCATCGAGGCTCACCGGGGGCGGGTGTTGCTGGTTGCTCCGGATTGGCCCAGGAGACCGTGGTACGCAGACCTGGTGCAGTTGTGCGACGGGGTTCCCTGGCATCTGCCTTCGCTGCCAGATCTGCTGATTCAGGGTCCCCTTCGGATGCCCCAGGTGGATCGATTCTTGCTTACGGTTTGGCCATTGAAAGGGCTCAGCTGAGGAAGAGGGGTTATTCTCCCGCGGTTATTACCACCCTTCTTCGAGCGCGGAAGACCTCCACCTCCCTCGCTTATGTTCGGGTGTGGAGAATTTTGAGGACTGGTGTTCCCGGCGTGGTGTCCGGGCGGCGACGGCCTCAGTGCCCGTAGTGCTCAGTTTTTTGCAGGACGGATTTGACAAGGGTCTAGCGGCCAGCTCTCTGAAGGTTCAGCTGGCGGCTATCGCCTGTTACAGAGGCAAAGTGTTGAATCTTAACCTAGGGTCTCATCCGGACGTGCAGCATTTTATCAAGGCGGTATTCCGTTCGAGGCCTTCGCGTCGTGTATCCGTTTCTTCATGGGATCTGAACTTGGTATTGCGAGCTCTGGTTTGCAAACCTTTTGAACCTCTCCGACAAGCGTCTCTTAAGGATCTGACCCTGAAGACGGTTTTTCTGGTGGCCATCTGCTCGGCGAGGCGCATTTCCGAATTGCAAGCGCTCTCGTGTAGGGAGCCCTTCTTATCTATTTCTAGGGATCGCGTGGTGCTTAGGCCGGTTCCCTCTTTTTTGCCCAAAGTGGTCTCGCCTTTTCATCTGAATCAGGCGGTTTTCCTTCCGGTCCTGAGGGCCGGTCCGGAGAGCCCTGCTGACGGTGGGCTTCACTGTCTGGATGTACGGCGCGTTCTTCGCCGTTACTTGAAAGTATCTGAGTCTTTCCGAAAGACTGACCGCTTGTTCGTGCTATTTGGCGGGGCAAGGCGAGGAGAAGCAGCGGCTAAGGCCTCTATTGCTCGGTGGATTAAAGAGGCGATTGCATCAGCGTATCTTTTACAACATCAGCCGGTTCCGGTGGGTCTGCAGGCCCACTCTACCAGAGCTCAAGCGACATCCTGGGCGGAGCATTGTCTGGTTCCGCCAGCGGAAATCTGTAGAGCGGCTACTTGGTCCACGCTGCATGCCTTTAGTAAGCACTACCGGTTAGATGTGCTGGCTGCTCGGGATTCTTGTTTTGGTTCGGCAGTGCTGCGCGCCGGATGGCAAGGTCCCGCCCGGTGTTGACTGCTCTGTTACATCCCGGATGTGGAGGACTAAACTGGAGGACCGCTCAGGAAATGGAAATTACACATACCTGGTAATTGTAGTTCCTGGAGGGTCCAGTTTAGTCCTCCTTCCCTCCCATATGTCAGGTTAACTGTTGCGGCGTGTTTTTTTGCGAACGGTACGGAATTAGGGCGGTCTTCATTCTTTTCATTCTCTTCTTCATTCTCTTCTTCTTCCCGGACACAACTGCCTGTCTGTGTGCCTTCTTGTTTTTTCCCCTCCAGCCCTTGCCTTGGGCGGCTGGGGTTATGACTGTCTTTTTCTTCCGGGGAGAAGGTAGAAGCGCTGTGTAGCGTTCTGGCTTCCTCGTTTGGGGAGGGGGTCGATATATTCATAAGGGGACAGAGTTTCTTTTCCATACGTATTTCTGATAGTCTCATGTGTTGCTTCTTTAAGTCTGCTTTGTTACTAGTTCACTGGGGGCTGATGGGAGCTCCGACAGCATACATCATACACAGCAGGATTTTGATTGGTCCAGTCTCCTGGCTGCGGGAGGAGGTGCTCTACCCGGATGTGGAGGACTAAACTGGACCCTCCAGGAACTACAATTACCAGGTATGTGTAATTTCCATTTTTCTAGAATGTTGGTGCACATAAATCTGGAAAAAATACCTGCATCAAACTCCTTTTTGTGTTCCCCCTCCCTTTCAAATATCTTTTGAAAATTAGGTGTGGATTTGATTCAAAAACAAATAAACTGATATTCAGTAGAGGTTATGCATTCACCAGTGGGTGGTGAACGCATAGGTGTGTTTTTTTAAATTTGCATGGATAATATTGGGTCATATAAATTTATTAAATGGCCAAGTAATATTCAAATAATTAGGGGAGAGGTGGAGACAGCACCAGAATTTGTACATTTAGCAGTGATATTCAGCCACTAAAAAGATAGTTATCCTTTTAGTTGATGCCTGCTAAATAGCAGGCCCAAACTAAACAGATAATGCTGTCAGTCACCACTCAAGACAAACATACATTCAGCATTGCTATGCATTATGGGTAGCGGCATTGTATATACGTATTAAGTGCTAGGGCCAAGGCTTAACTTAATGTAGGAATCGCGTTGGCTGAGTATAAGCCCCCAAAGTTAGTTGGTGACATAATTGTATGTGTGTTTTCGTGGATTATATTGATTCCCTCCCAGAAATACCTTTCTGATTGTAATATACCCTTTTTAAATGTCCTCAAAATTTGTCATGCATGAAATGCAAAACCAAAAAGTTATTAGATGGTGTAATTCAAAGGATATATTCATGGAGTCCACGTATATGTATGTATGTGTGTGTATATAGATACTGGCTTGATTCTCTTCATGGAAATCTCACATGGAAATCTGGTGTGGATTAGATACAAAACAAAAAAGTTATTAGGCGGTGTAATGTAACAAAATGTCTACTTTACCTGTACTTTAATGTACTAGAGGCTAGTTACAATATGACTTTGCCATTCTGTCCATAAAAAACAAAGGAATTTGGGGGCGCTAGTGAGCCCGCTACAAAATGGCAGCACTTTAGTTTAGCTCCGTCCCGGGCTCTCCCACTATTAAGCTAGCTCCTGCATTCACTTTAAGAAATTCCCCGAGCTTACCGGGTCCGGAGAGCTTTGACCCTGGCGATTCATGCTGCGCCCTGATTGAGCCGATCGGAGGTTCACGGAGCGCCCTGCAGCCCGGAAACGGGTATCCTCGCGGCTGGACTCGCTGCTCTGCAGCCGACTGCTGTAATTGCCTGGGCCGGCCCTGCTCACTTGCCGATTTCTGGGCCGAGGTCCTCGCGCGGCCTGACTTGGAGCATTGCTGCCTGGGGAGAGTGAGCGACGCGACTGTGGCTGAGCGGCTGACCCGCGGCTGGGATTTGGAGCAGAGAGAGACTGATCAGTGACTCTGCTGATCTGCTTGCCTGCATCTCCTGGCTGTTCTTGCAACATCCACGCTCTGCGGAGGTGAGAGGGACGCAGCGCCCGGTGTGGCATTCTGAGGGTGACCACAGTTAGCCTGGATACGCAAGAGGCCATAACCGCGTGGTCTTGGAACGCATAGCTTTCTTTGCGTTCCAATCAATCTTGCTGGGAAAATCAAGAAGTCACGTGGGACTTACTGAACCAATCCGCTGCTGATTGTAAGAACTGTGGCATCTCCGGAGCTTGCTGCTGTGCTTGCTGATCCTTCTGCCCTGGCCTTGCGCCAGGCCCGGTGAGTCATCTGTCCTGTGCAGCTGATTTAAGGATAGATACACTGGATGCTTTTTCCTCCTACTCCAATTGGGCTACTTGAACTTTCCTTGTCTACGTCGGGATCAGTTCCTCTATATGCTTGTTGGACATTACTACATTAAGTGAGCCTGGAGTGCCCTCTACTGCTCAAGAGTGGAACTGCCTCACACTGTTATTTCTTGCCTCTTCTGCGCACCTCACTGATTGCTACCACCCACCACCTGGTTGCTGGCCCCTGCATATCATAGAGCTGCCGGATTGTTGAGTCTCAGCATGGCGGCTAAGACTAGGGCACCCGAAGTCCGGGAGGGAATGCAGTCCTCTCAGTGTCTACAGGGCAAGAGTGGCTCCCAAACCAGCCCAACCAGAGGGCATCCCTCAGAGGGCTCTGGTGATGAGACCGTGAGTGAGAATGACCTGGGCCCTGGGGCCTTGCCCTCGCATGTCCTGCTTCAACGGGAGCTTCGACGGGGCTTTGAAGATCTGGCTGGTGAGTTCCGCTTCATGCGTGAGGAAGTGATGAGTACAATCGCGGAGCTCAGAGGCGACATAAAAGACTTGGGTACTCGCGTGGAAGAGGTTGAGACAAAGGTTGATGATCATGACGGCGCTCTGGTGGATTTACAATGTGCAATTGATCGACACCGCTCGGAAGCAATGGAGCTGACCTATAAAATTGACATTGAAAACCGATCCCGTCGCAACAATGTGCGGTTCCGAGGAGTTCCGGAAGCTGTGGGGGGCGCTGAAGACCTGCCGGTGGTGCTCAAAACTTTGATAGATAAATTACTCACCCCAGAGGAATTGGCCGCCCGTGGGCCTGAAATGGAGATTGAGCGGGTGCACCGTGCCTTGGGAAAGCCTCCTAACAATCAGCCCCGAGATGTTATCGCCAGATTCTTGCGGTATACCGATGCGGAGCTTCTTCTACGACGGGGACGGAAGAAAAAAACGATTCAATTTCAGGAGGCAGCTGTCACCGTCTATCAAGATCTCTCAGCATTTACGCTGGCCCGCCGGAGGGAGATGAAACCAATAACGGTGGTCCTGAACAACAAAGGGATTCGCTATTCCTGGTCCTTTCTGTTTCGGATGAACTTCCTCTTGAGGTCTAAAAAGATCTCAGCGAAGGACCATACCGAGGCCTGGAGAGCTCTGCGCCAGGCGGGCCTTGTGGAAGATACTGCACTGCCAACACTTTCAGCCCCTAAGCCTCAGCACTCGAAGTGGACTAGGGTGGGAAGACCTGCTTGACCCTCCTTGGACTATGAATGTTTGATTTCTTAGCCTGGGGGGGGGGGGGCTGTTCAATGTTTCTCTGGCTCTGAGTTTAAGCCTGTCTGACCAGTTTTGTAAAACCTAGCTGTTCCCCACTTTTGTTCTTGTTGTACTATACGTTTCTAGTTTTGGGGGAAGTTGGGCAATTGCTTATTGTTTTGCTGCATGAGGGCCGGAGGGAGGGCAGTGGTTTTATGGAGTGGGGCATAATTGGAATGCAGCTCTCTTGGTGACTTGTAACAAAAGGGGCTATAAAACTGCATTATTTGCTCATAGTCTTGCTGTAGGGGGGCCCGGGTGGAGCTGAATTGGGGGCTAGTTTAGCCGTGCCCTGTCTCTTTTTTGACAGGCTGGTGGTACTGACGGGAAGGGGGGCGGGATGGGATGGGGGGGCCAGCATGGCAGGGGGAGGGTTGGGGTTTGGGTGGGGGGGGGGGTGTTTTAGGATTTTTCCATGGAATGGGGAGCGCTGGGGCAGAGGGGGAGCACCTCCGCAGATGGGCCGGTACATTATGGGTCTTAGACTACTCTTATTGCTACAGGTACATGATTTGCGGGTAACGAGGCGGGTGAATTTTGTGGGCAGGGGGGAGGAGAGGGGGCGGTGTGGGCAAGGTGATTGATTACCAATGTTGAAACTGATCTCCCTGAATGTAAAGGGTCTTAATTCCCCTAGAAAGCGTTCTTTGCTGTTTGCGGAATTGAGATCCTTGAAAGGGGATATTGTGTTTTTACAGGAGACACATCTCCGGACTGCCATTCAGGGGTGGTTAAAGCGTAATCCTTACAATGAGGTGTGGGTAGCATCGGACACGAATAGACGGAAGAAACGCGGTGTGGCCCTGCTGTTCCATCAGTGCTTATCTCTTAGGGTGGAAGAGGTTAAAAAAGATGCTTTGGGAAGGTGGCTTTTCGTGAACGTGCGCCTGGAGGGCCATCTATTAACGCTAGCTAACGTCTATGCCCCTAATGAAGGCCAAGGAACCTTCTTTACGTGCCTGAAAACCTTGTTAGCTGACTTCGCGAAAGGCCCTATTATACTCGGCGGGGATTGTAATGCCCACATAGTCCCACACTTAGATTCAACGGGTAGCGTCGGGAGGGTCGCGGGTGGGCCCAGCAAGGAGCTACAGAATCTTATGTTGGATTTAGGCTTGCGTGATGTCTGGAGAGATACACATGAAGGGGAGAAAAGTTATACATACTACTCGCCCGTTCATCAGGTGCATACTCGCATAGATTATTTTCTTCTGGATCAACGCCTGATGGATGAGCGAGTGGAGGCTGGACATGGAGCATTGACCTGGTCGGATCATGCCCCATGCTGGATTACCCTTCCACCGGCTTTATGCAGTGAGCGCCACTGGCTTTGGCGATTAGACACACGATTTCTGCGGCGACAGTGCGCGGTTCAGGAACATGGCCGCTTCATAACCAATTTTTTTGAGGTAAATGACTCTGGGGAGGTTTCGCTCCCCATGGTCTGGGATGCCTTTAAGGCCACGGCTCGGGGCCGACTAATAGCGGAAGCGGCTCGCACGCGGAGGGCTTGGAGGCGAGAATATTGCCAATTGGTGGGGGATTCTTCCCGGCTATGCTTGGAGCATGCCCGGACGGGCTCTAAACGGGTCTTGCGCCAATGGCGGGTGGCCCGTGCTAACTTAGATGCATGTCTACAAAGAGAACTGGATAATAAACGTCGGAAATTGCGGCAGACTTTTTATGAACGGGGGAATAAGACAGGTCGTTTTCTAGCCTTACGACTCCGGCAGCAGCAAACTGAGAGTGGTTCGTGAACTTTGCGATTCCGGGTGGCAGAGGAGAGTGGTATCCCGAGACATACGTGACGTTTTCGCTACGTTTCTGGAGCAGTTGTATAAAGCCGACCCTTTTGATTTGACCTGAGTGCAGGACTTCCTGCGAACTGTCGCTTTGCCGCAGTTGACTGACTCAGATCGGGATCAATTAGATATGGAACTTACTGTGGAGGAGGTGGACTTCGCAATCCGACGGTTAAAAACCGGGGGTGCGCCGGGTAGTGATGGCTTCCCGGCGGAGTATTATAAAAAATTCCGTGCTCAGCTGGCTCCGACATTGGTCATACTCTTTAACAAGGTTTTGCCGGGGGCGCCCCTCTCACCATCTCAGCTTGAGGCTTTGATAGTAATGCTTCCTAAACCGGGTAAGCCCTTGCAGGAAGCCGCCTCCTACCGCCCCATCTCCCTACTAAATACAGATGTTAAAATACTGGCTTCAGCACTGGCTGCGCGTTTGAATCGGGTTCTTCCAGCGTTAGTTCACCCGGATCAGGTTGGGTTTGTGCTGGGCCGTCAGGCGGCGGATAACATTAGGCGAATGCTACAGGTTATCCATGTTGCTCAACAGGGCTTACAACCGACACTAGTGGTGGGAGTTGACGCTGAGAAAGCCTTTGACCGTGTTAGCTGGGGCTTTCTCTGGTGCGTGTTAGAAGCAATGGGGTTCGGTCCTAACTTTATCCGTTGGGTCCATAGCTTATATCAAGACCCTAAAGCGTGTGTTCGGGTTAACGGGGGTCAATCGAGGACTTTTCCGCTGGAAAGGGGTACTCGTCAGGGATGTCCTCTGTCGCCGCTGTTTGCGCTGGTGATGGAACCCTTGGCGCAAAGCTTTCGCGCTCATCCGGGCATAGGGGGAGTTCGTGTGGGCCCTACTGATTACAGGATTGCACTCTTTGCGGATGATATCATATTATCACTGGTGAATCCCACGGCATCCCTGTCTGTTGCCATGCACCTCTTCGAGGCCTTCTCCCAGGTGTCTGGATTCAAAATCAACTACACTAAATCTGAGATTCTTAATGTGGGGGTTCCGGAGGAGGTTTGTGCGGATCTCCGGGCGGCCTACCCCTTTCGGTGGGTGACAGGTGCTATTCGCTATTTAGGTGTGAACCTGACTGGAGCAGATGGCGCTTTTTAAGGCTAACTATGATCCGCTACTTCAGCAGATTCGGTGCAATCTGGAGTCCTGGGCCAAACTGACGTTATCCTGGTTTGGGCGTATAGCGGTGGTGAAGATGGTGGTCGTCCCCCGGTTCTTGTACCTCTTCCAGGTCCTCCCTATACCACTGTCTCGGGGTCTATTGGCCACCTGGCAAACCATGCTCATGAAGTTTATCTGGCAATACCGGTGGCCGCATATAACGCGCCGAATTCTCGATACGCGTACGCGCTCTGGGGGCATGGGGGCACCTAACCTTCATTGGTACTATGCGGCGGCGCAGTGTCGTGCCTGGATGGAATGGATGACCTCAGATAGCTCCAAGCGTTGGGTACAATTGAAAATGAATATTGAGGGGGGAGCGGGACTGGGGGATCGGCTGTGACTTGGTCCCAAGTTGCGGAGTGGACAGCGTTTAATCCATATATCCTACATACCCTCCGCTGCTGGGACCAATCTTTTCTGCCTCAGGGGCAATGTTCCCTCTAATTTTCTGTAGGCTATGTGTGCATAAAATATCAGCTGTGCAGCTTTTGAAGGAAGGTTAAATTTTTGTGCGCCACATAACGACACTCGGAGTTATATACTTTAAAATTTGACTGCACGTCAGAATACAGTATGTACACCACATCAATTTTATTCAAATTAAATGAAAATAGATGATTACTAAATGAAGCAGAAAATTTCTAGTAATACAATCACAACTTTTAAATTTTAAGATGTCTGTGTTGTTTTCTATCAGAATCAGAACCGTAATTTTTGTGCGCTTTGTTGTAAAGTATGTGCGCTCGCTCGGCGAGGTGTGTGCGCGCACACACGCGAACAGCTTAGAGGGAACAGTGCTCAGGGGGTAGATTTGACCCCTCTGGTGCCTATAGTGGATAAAGCTATGTTTCCCCCTGGGATGATGGACCCGGTTTTCCGGATTTGGGGGCATAAGGGCCTTAGTCGTGCTGGGCAGTTGTTCGATGAGGGTAGGTTGCAATCGTTCTGCACGCTCCAGGAGGAATTTGACTTGCCCGATAATCATGTCTTTCAATAGACGCAAGTGGCCCACTGGGCTCAGGCTCGATCCGTTCGGCCTCATGTGGCCCGGGATTTGACGGATATGGAGCGTTTCTGCGAGGGGTGCACTACTACAAAAGGTCTTATAGCTGCCTTGTATGCCCAGTTGCAGGCGCAGCAACCGCGCTTAGCCAAGTATAGAGACCAGTGGAATTCTGATTTGGGTCTCCGTTACTCTGAGCAGCAATGGGAACAGGTGGAGGGCAGGTTGTGGAAGAGTTCTGTGGCGATTAATGTCCGCGAAACTAACTACAAGCTATTATATAGATGGTATATGACGCCGGCCTGGATCGCGCGAGTGTATCCAGGGGCCTCGGATCTGTGCTGGAGGGGATGAGGACAGAAAGGTACTTTGGCACATATCTGGTGGTCTTGTCCTCGCGTCCGATCCTTTTGGCGGGGGATTCAATTTCGCTTAAAGCAACTAGTTGGGTTGAACATTCCCTGGGATCCGGGCATTTTCCTTTTTGGGGTTAATGTCCCTGGGGCTCGAAGTCTTCAGCTGGCTTTGATTCGACACTGTCTGAATGCGGCTCGGCTATCTGTGGCTTCTGCATGGAAGCGGTTCCTTCCACCGCCCTTCTCAGTCTGGCTGGAGCGGATGTGGGATACGTATACAATGGAGCGTGGGGTGGCGGCCGGTAAGTTGCGACTGACGCGCTTTGAGCAGGTATGGGAACCCTTTGTCTTTCATTATGGTTCATGACTGCTCAAGGGTGCTGTATATCTGAGGGTGCAGGCCTTATGCTACCCTGAGTGCTGGTCCCTTGGAGTTTCTCCTTTTGTCCTCAGTGAGCTGGTTGGCCAGAGCGTCCCCTTCACCTTTAGCTGGCATAGAGGTTTGTGGGGGGGGGGGGTAAGATGAGATAGGGTAGGGTGGGTTTGGGGGCAGGGTGGAGAATTGGAGGGTGGGGGGGTTGATGCAGTGTTCTGGGAGTACTCCCTGCGGATTGATGGGGTGATGGGGGGGCAGGAGAAGAGGGGAGGGGGAAAAAAAAAAGAGGCGTTCTGTTGGATTATTCCTTGTTGATTGTATTATGATTTTGGTATTGCCGTCTTCTGCTATTGTATTGTGTAAATAGCTGATGTTCTCCTGTGTACCTTTGCTGCCTTTCAATAAAAAAAAAACAACAAAGGAGTTTGACTAAGCTGTACTAAGCATTCATGTATATAAAAAAAAAAAAAAAAAAATACAAAGAACTTCAACAAACTCATCAATAATTTTAAAAATACCATGTTTTATATTTTATAATTATCATAATCTTCCCTTCCAATATTCCTCCTACCCTGCCTTCATACCCCTCCACAATAGGTCCTACTCCAAACCCATCCAATATTCAGCCAAAAAAAGGGTCAGGTCTTTTGCTCTGAGACCCTTGATCCAATAGCATCTGTGCCACCTCAGAGAAGAGGTAGAGGCTAAAAGAAATTGCAAACAGAAACCAAATTCCTTGTCTAATGTTCCCCTCACCCTCACCCAATCCTTAATCTCCCAAATTTTCCTCTAGACCTTCCGCATCACCTGTACAAGATCACGTCTGCACAACACTGCTATAGGGCCTCCTATGTAGCACATATTTTAGTGAATAGAGAGACTCTAAATCCTGTTCATAAGCACACAGACCATAATTACTAGTGTGGCATCATAAGGACTGGTTTCTTTGACAACGAGCACACTATAGTGTAGTATTCCAAATCCAGAAGCCCCATTCCTCCCTGTCACTGGTTCTTTTTCATCTTCCCTAGGGGAATATGTGCTCGTTCCCTTCCAGAAAAAAGTATTTAGTGTTCAGTCCAAAGTTCCAAGGTCTTGGGAAAATGGACAGGTAACATCTAGAAACCTAGAAATATGATGGCAGAAAAAATCTATATGGCCTATCCAGTCTACTATTCTATAATCATCTACTACAGTCCTTAGATCTGTGTTTTGTCCCATGTTTTCTTAAATTCAGATACTGTCCTGGTTTCTACTATCTCCACTGGGAGACCATTCCATCCATCTACCACTATTTCTGCAAAGAAATATTTCAGCATATTATTCCCGAGTCTGTCTCCTTTCACCTTCATCCTAGGCCCCCTCATTGCAGAGCTTTTTCGTTTGAAAGAGGCTCTCCTCCTGTGCATTTATGCATGGAGTTATTTACAAAGAGAGGGGAATTAGCTCAAGTGGTAGAGCACTCGCTTAGCATGCGAGAGGCAGTGGGATCGCTGCCCACATTCTCCACATAGCTTTTGAGTCTTGAAAGACTACAAAAGGGGACTGCTACTTCTGGAGAGAGATCTGTAATTGTAAGTATTTACTTCTGGGAATTTTTCTAAATCCTTGGGGGAAAAGGAATTCTTTAGATTAAAGCTGATTAATCTGTGAACCCAGTGTATTTGTTAAATCAGTTAGGGCCTAGTAGCAGAAAAGAGTTTTCAGTTTAAATTTAAAACACAGAAGAGAGCTTTCTGGTTAAGTTTAGACCCCAAGACTCCCTCTATCCAAGCAAGGGCTGTGGGGACTCCCCCTGGAAATTGGTCACTGATTACCTTAGAAGCACAGGACAAAGTACTGTATAGCAGCCAGCTTTTAGTAACATGCCTACCTGCTGCGAAAGTAGCGGACCTCACGTGCCACCTATTCAAGGTCTTAGATAGTGCTGGGGAGGAGTCTGCTGTCTTGGTACATGTTGGTACCAATGACATCGGAAAATGTGGTAGGGAGGTTCTGGAGGCTAAATTTAGGCTTTTAGGTAGGAAGTTGAAATCCAGAACTTCCAGGGTAGCATTCTCCGAAATGCTTCCGTTCACGCGCAGGACCCAAAAGGCAGGCAGAGCTCCGGAGTCTCAATGCGTGGATGAAGGTTTCGGATTTGTTAGGAACTGGGAAACATTCTGGGGAAAGGAGGTGCTCTTCCGAAGGGATGGGCTTCACCTTAACTGGGATGGAACCAGGCTGCTGGCATTAACCTTTAAAAAGGAGATAGAGCAACTTTTAAACTAGATAATAGGGGAGAGCCAATAGTCGCCCAAGAGCGCATGGTTTGGAACTATGTATCCTTGAAGGATACTATCAAAAGAATGAAGTTAGGGCATATCAGCAGAGAGGTTCCAATAAAGACAAAAGTAGCCCAAATGCCCTTGAGTACGGAGCAGACAGAGCTTAAAGATTCCAAATTACCCCTGCCTACCAATTAGCCAGATTAATATGAATAAAATACAGTCTCTAAGATGCTTGTATGCAAATGCTAGAAATCTAAAAAATAAGATGGGAGAATTAGAATATATAGCACTAAATGAGAGGTTAGATATGATTGGTATCTCGGAGACATGGTGGAAGGAGGACAACCAGTAGGACACTGTGATACCTGGGTACACTCTATATCGTAATGATAGAGCTGATCAAATTGGTAGAGGGGTTGCGCTCTGTTAGAGAAGGCATTGAGTCACAGAAACAGGATACTGGGCTTGATGGACCTTGGTCTGACCCAGTATGGCATTTCTTATGTTTTTATCATATCTCCTCTGTCTTGCCTTTCCTCCAAAGTATATATATTGAGATCTTTTTCTTCCCCCATATGCCTTCTGACTAAGCCCTATGACCAATTTTGTAACCACCCTCTCCACTTAATCCATCCTTTTTATATCCTTTTGAAGTTGTGATCTCCAGAATTGCAAACGATACTCCAAATGGGGTCTCACCAAAGACTTTGCACCGGGAGACACTATCGCCACCTCCTTTCTGTTGGCCATTCGTCTCCCGCTGTACCCACGCATCCTTCTAGCCTTCGCCATCACCTTTTCTACCTGTTTAGCCACTTGAAGATCATCAGAAACAATCACGCCCAGGTCACACTATTCTTTTGTGGATAGAAGTACTTTGCCCCCTATACTGTACCCCTCCCTTGGATTTTTGCAGTCCAAATGCATGACCCTGTATTTGTTAAGCGTTAAATCTGAGCTGCCAAATTCTCAATCATTCTTCAGTTTTAGCTAGATCCCGCCTCATGTTATCTACTCTGTCCTGGATGTCTACTCTCTTGCACATTTTAGCATTATCTGCAAACCTTACTGACAGCCCTTCCTCAATATCATCAACCAAAACATTAAAGAGAATCAGACCAAGGACAGATCTCTGCGGCATATCATTAATAACATCCTTCTCTTCAGAGTGAGGTCCATTTACCAGTACCCTTTGTCACGTCCCACTCAATCAATTTCTAACCCAGTCATCCTTCAGGGTCCATTCCTAGGGTACTCAGTTTATTTGTCATCTGTGCAGAATGGTGTCAAAAGCTTTACTGAAATCTTAAGTACACTACATCTAAGGCTCTCTCTCGGTTCAAATCTCAGGTCACCCAGTCAAAGTAAAGTAATTAGATTTGTCTGACAAGACCTGCCTCTAGTAAAACCATGCTCCCTTGGTTCCTGCAATCCACTGGACTCCAGAAACCTCACTATCCTCTATTTTAGCAGTGTTTCCATTAATTTGCTTACCACAGAGGTCAGACTAATCGGCCTGTAGTTCTCAACCCCATCCTTACTTCCACTCTTGGGACCACATGCGCCTTTCTCCAGTCTTCTGGGACCATTCCTGACTCTAAAGAAGCATTAAAAAGGTCAGACAGTGGAGCCACTTCCCCAAGTTCCTCCAATATTCTTGGATGTATCATATCCGGCCCCATCGCTTTGTCTACTTTTAGTTTAACTAGTTCCTCACAAACACAGTCTTCTGAAAATCTTTCAAAATCCCCTTCACTTCTGTAAAATACTGACGCCACTGAATGTCGGAGGTTGCAGAAACAATGCATCCATTCGGTGGCCCCACAGATATTGTGGTTTGTAGGCTATCTACAATGAATGCTTCTGAGTCAATGCTGACTTCTAGCAGTCCCTGGGTTTTCTTGGGAAGATGTGACCAGAAGTAGATTGCCACACCTTTCTTCTGAGGCAGTAGGGGGTAAAGTGACTTATACAAGACCACAAGGAGTACCAGTGGGAATTAACCCTTGTCTCTTGGTAACTAGGCCACTGCTCTAACCACTAGGCTACTTCTCCACTTAATCTGTAGTAGATATAACCACTGGGGAAAGTATCCATTTTATACAAAGTTGCGCTATTGCTCAGAGATAATAATAGGTCCCTCCAGCACAATAGCCTAGTCTTTGTCAGGCAAGAGAAGTGGTGTGTTTACTGTGTTATAATTCATCTAAATCTTCAGTCAAAATGATCGCCAGAGAGAGTGATTTTTCAGCCCATCTGAGTAGGAATATACATCCCTCCCCTCCCCCAACTTTCATAAACACACCTCTGTCAAAAGGATTTACAACTTATCGTAATTGAACTTAAACCCAGCAAAGCTACCAAACTTGGCAAACTCTCATAGTAAGTTGTCTAGTGAAATTTCAGGATCTGTGAGATGAACTAAGAGGTAGTCATCAAAAGCCGAAACTTTAAACTCCTGATCACCTAGCCACATCCCTCTGATTCCAGCACTTCCCCTTATTCGGTTTAATAAAGGCTCCTAAGTCAGCACAAATAAAGGACAGCCCTGACAGGTACTGCATTGTAGGTTGAAACAACGAGTTGGCACACCATTGACCACAACTAAGCCCCAGGGTGCTGCATACAGCAGGCATACTGCCTCCACAAAAATCCCTCTAAGCCAAAGTGCTCCAACACTAAAAACATATATCCCACATCCACGCTGTCAAAAGCTTTTTCACAAACAAAGCTAACAAGAAGGGTACACCTTAGATAGCACACTAACTCATTGACGCCAGCATCTTCTGAACATTCATCACCAAATTATGCTTATGGGCAAACCTGCTTTGGAGTCATGGATCGCTATAGGCGTAAGTGGAACCAGGCCATTTGCCAAAATCTTGGCAAGAATCTTTTGATCTACATTTAACAGCAAAATGGCCCTATAGGATCTGGATTGAAGAGAATCACTATAATTGTTTCATTGTCATAAAGAAATCAGCCACACTTAATTAGCTGCATATATGATTCACAGTGGCATGGTCACTTTATCATGCATGATGTTATAGAATTGGGAGCTAAAGCCATCAGGCTCTGGAGCCTGACGTTTATGTAGCCTTTTGATCAACTATTGAACTTCCAGTGCAGTAATAGGGGCATTCAGTATGGCCAGTGCTCTGTTAATCCAAGGGAAGATGCAGTCATCAGGTATTGTCTGGCTCTATCAAAGAACATGTGCGTTCTCCAGTATACATTTTTTATAATTGCATCTGAAGACCTTCCCTATATATGATGTTTCAATCTGGATGCAACCATGCTCATCCCTAACAGTGCCAATGAAATGCCACCCCCTGCTCCCCCTAACCAGGGAAGACAAATGTTTTCCTGGCTTGTCACCAAGCGAAACTGCTTTTATTTATGATATAGCAGGGATTTTTTAGTCCTTTCGTAGAGGATCATATTAAGTTCTGTCTGTGTCACCAAATAGCAGCTTTAAGATCTACCAAAGGGTGAACTGCACATAGCCTCTCTTCATTGTATAGCTGTCATGCTAACATAAGTATTTGTCTAGTTGTAGTCTTCCTTTTCTTAATCAAGTAGCTTATTCTAATCCCATACAGAAATGCTTTGGCTGCTTTTCAGTACAAGAAGATTGAAACCCTTTTGTCTCTTGAAAATGTAAGAACTCTGTGATACAAGCACTTGTGATTTCCTGTATTGACTATTGTAATAGCTTATATTTGGGCTTATCTGACTCATTCATTCCTTACAGCATATTCAAATTGCTGCTGCCCGTGTCATTACTGGTGTGGGGAGGTCAGAACATGTTCCTCCAATTTTATTTAGGCTGCAGTAGTTTACAGTACAATGGAATATTATGTTTAAATTGATCATATTGGTTTTTAAACTTTACAGTTGGAAACACTATGGAGTTTATTGTCCATATTGCACATTTCCAGTTCCTACTGCTAGACCAGTCCAGACAAGTGGGTTATGTCCCCCTGCCAGCAGATGTTGGAGACAGAGAAAAAACACTTCAGAGCTGTGATTGATTGGGCTCTGGGTGCCCCTAGAGGACCTAGTCAGTATTTTCTGTCTCTAGCAGATGAAAGTCTTAGACAAGTTTCTCTAATTATTTTCTTTTCTTCATTTTGATTTCCTGGATGCACCCAGAGCACACAAGAGGTGTTTCTCTGGGTTTCACAGGCTTCCCTCCTTAATCAGAAGTGACTGTAATCAGCATTACAGCAGGGTTTGAGCTCCTGATTTCACTGCCAGTACAGCTCCCCTTCTCCCCATCCCTCTCCAGAAACGCCTTCCAGCCCCTGCCATGAGGGCCTAAGTGGCTGGAGAGGGAACAAACTCTTAATTTCCCTACTTTTCAGTCGCTGTAATTATCTTACACTGACTTTGAAAGTTTCTCTACTCCTCCGTGGGAACTCAGTTCCTCTGTACCAGCACAGTGAGTAACTGACAGTTTCCTTCTCACCTCCGTTTTTGGCAATTCTGGGTTTTGTCAGGTTTTGAATTTTTAAGTTGCTGGCAGCACTGCTTACCTCACCCCCAACCAATTTCGGCACGTTTTTGAAATTTTTAGAGCACCGATTTTCTTTATTTTTCATTTTAAAGTTGCCGGTGGCCATTTTGAAAATCGGGCCCAACTTTTTTTTTCTTCAGTATTTTTAGCAGGAGCAGCTCTAGACAGTCTTTTTCTGTGGAATAGTCACCAGGGAAGTGCTTGAGCCTTCCAGGAACCTTTCCAGGGGAGAGTTTTAAGCTCACTTTTGTTCCCTCAATCAGATTGTGATTTCTTGGGGGGGGGGGAGTTACTTTTACCATGCCTGCTTCTTTGCACAGATGTATTGTCTATAACAGGAAGCAAAAAGATTTAGTTAATCGCTTGTGCTCTTTGTGTATAATGCATCCAGGTGAGTCGTCGTCTTCACTCTCCACTGTGCTGCCGGCTGCGGACATCAGCACCTTGTCACCTTCTTTACTGGAAGTGCTGCAACCCAGTCCGCCTGCAGAAGGTTCCCAATCTGCTCCCATTTTGCCTCCACAACCTGTTGAAGTCTCTTCGGCTTCGGCCGACGGACAGTTCCTGGCACTCTTTCGCCAGGCATGGAACCTGTGGCATTCGGAATCTTCTGGGATACCCTCCTTTCCTGGATCTGTACCTAACAGGGATATTTTGGGATCTCGCAAGCGGTCACATAAATCCACAGACCTTAAGGCTATGTGGTCTTCCAGAGACCTTTTGTGGGGCTTGCGGGACGCTTCTGATGCCCATGAGGACCATAAATCTTCGGACGGGAGTCCTGGTTTATCTGAACGGGAAGATGGGGAATATTCCCCCTCAGATTCTTCAGTCACAGCTCAGGAAGACTCTCCTTCGGAAAGAGGAATTGCCAGCCTTAATAGCACAGGTGATAGAGTCGCTACGCCTGGCCGACATGCCTGATCCGCAGAGTTCCCAGGTTCAGTTGAAGCCGGATCCTATTTTGCAAGATATTCGTAAATCTTCCAAAGCTTTTTCTTTTCCAGCGGAATTGCAACAAATGGTATCTCGGGAATGGGACTCTCTGGATTCTTCTTTCCGCACCGCACACCGTATTGGTCAGTTGTATCCTTGGTCTCCTACTGACCTCGACTGTTGGCTGACATACCCAAAAGTGGATGCTCTGGTGACCGGGGTCACTAAGCATACAACTATTCCGGTTGAGGGCGGAGTGGCACTCAGAGACCAACAAGACCGTAAGGTCGAGAGTCTACTTAGGACAGCTTTTTCGTCGTCCTCTCTTTCCCTACAAGCTGCGGTTTGTGGAGGTTTGGCGGCTCGGGCCTCCCTCCGATGGATTCAGCAGCTTACAGATGAACCAGAGTTGACGCGTCTTGAATCAGTCGCTGCATTCCTGGCAGATGGCTTTTATGATCTTCTGTGACTGTTGGCGCGTTCCATGGCAGCGGTCACAGTGGCTAGAAGATGGCTATGGTTGTGTCAATGGGCAGCGGATGTTGCTTCTAAGACCCGCCTGTCTAAGTTGCCTTTTAAAGGGAGACTCCTTTTTGGCGAAGATCTTGATAAATTGGTTAAAGATCTCGGGGAGGTGAAGCCGCAGCGGTTACCCGAGGACAGGCCAAAGGCATCCTCTCATCCTGGATCTCGTTCCCATGGTTTTTGGCAATTTTCTAAATCTCAGGACTCATGAAGATGCCGCGCTTTTAAGCCAGGTGCTTCTTCTGCTTCAGCCCATTGCTTTGGACGGAGGGCTCAGTCCTTTTGAGGAGCCCGCAAAGGTTCGGACTCCTACTCTGACCCAGGGAAGTTCCCTGGAGCATCCCGTCCTTCCCACTGACGGGACGCTCTGCCCACTCGAGATCCTTCCGCCTAGAGGCGGATGGTTGACCCTTTTTTCTCGACAGTGGACACTCGTGACTTAAGATCGATGGGTCCTTGATATAGTTTTTCACGGCTATTCTCTCAAATGTTACCAACCCATTCACAATGCTTTCCTGGTCTCTCCAGGATGCTCGGCAGAAAAATGAGTGGCCATTCAGTCTACCGTTCAGAGTCTCCTCACCTTAAAAGCCATTTGCCCAGTCCCTCTGTTGGAAAGAGGGCTAGGCCGTTATTCCATGTATTTCGTGGTGCCCAAGAAAGATGGCTCATTTAGTCCGATTGGCTCATTCGCACGGACTCCCAGAGGCTCGCAAAACGGTTTCCACGGTAGTTGCCTTCCTTCAGCAGCTCGGCTGGGTAATCAACCGCACCAAAAGTTGCCTCCATCTGTCTCAAGAGATTGAATTTCTCGGAGCACGCTTCGATACCTGTCAAAGGCGTATATTCTTGACTCAAGCCTGTCTCCTAAAGCTGGCCTCTCAGATCTGAAGATTTTTGGCCCAAAAAGCCCCCCGGACATGGGATTACCTCCAGGTTCTGGGATCCATGGCCGCCACCATCGAGATCGTGCCTTGGGCAAATGCTCACATGCGCTGTCTGCAGGCCGCTCTGCATTCCAAGTGGTCCCCGGTAACAGAAGACTATCAGATCCGTCTCCTATTACAGCTGCAGGTCTGGCGCAGTCTACAGTGGTGGCTTGCATCTCACAATCTCCTCAGGGGAGTACCCTTGGAAAACCCACACTGGATCTTGCTGACAACCGACGCCAGTCTGTCCAGATGGGGAGCGCACTGTCGCACTCACTCAGCGCAAGGAACTTGGACGATGCTCAAAGCACGATGGATGATCAACAGGCTCGAGGTGCCTTACTGAAATTTCAGTGGTTCCTACAGGGACAAGCAGTACAGATTCTGTGCGACAATGCCAATTCAGTGTCCTACCTCAACCGCCAGGGCGGCATCAAGTGCGCAGGGGTATCGAAGGAGATGTCCCTTCTCTTCCCTTGGGCGGAAAAGAACCTTCAAGCTCTCTCAGCACAACATATTGCGGGAACCAGCAACGTGAAGGCATATTTTTTAAGCCGACACAGTCTTGATCCCGGCTAATGGGAACTGGTCCGGCAAGCATTCTAGACGATAGTTCAGAAGTGGGGGCAACCGAAAGTAGATCTCATGGCGTCAGCCACGAATGCGAAGGTTCCGATGTTCTTCAGTTGCTGGAGGAAACACAGCTCTCAAGGCATAGATGCCTTACCACAGCCATGGCCGAAACACCAGTTGCTCTATGTATTCCCACCTTGGCCAGTGATCGGAAGAGTCCTGCAACGGATCAGGGAACACCAAGGTCCAGTAATCTTAGTGGCTTCATTCTGGCCACGAAGGCCATGGTATGCCGATCTCATAAGACTATCTCAAGTCCCTTCTCTGAGTCTACGAACTCCTTTCGGACTTCTCAGGCAAGGTCCAATTTTGATGGAAGATCCAACTCCCTACTTGCTTATGGCTTGGCTCTTGAACGCCGTAGATTAACCCATAAGGGTTACTCTTCCAAAGTAGTGTCGACTCTCCTCAACGCTCGCCGTTTGTCGTCTACTTTAGCGTATGCTAGGGTGTGGCGAGTGTTTGAGTCCTGGTGTACTCATCATCTTTCTCCTTGGAGTACAGAAATTCCAGACATTCTGGCCTTTCTTCAAGAGGGCCTTGACAAGGGCTTAGCTCTTGGCACTCTACGAGTACAGATTTCAGCACTGACGTGTTATAGGGGACCAATTCGTGGTCGTTCTCTTGCGTCCCACTCCAATGTGTCTCTCTTTCTTAAGAGTTGAGTTCCTACGCCTTCCAGTCCGTCCACTTGTCCCTTCTTGGGATCTTGTCTTGGTACTACGGGCTCTGATGTCTCTGCCCTTCAAGCCGTTAAAAGAAGTTTCCTTAATGGATTTGACACTTAAGACAGTTTTCTTAGTGTCAATAGCTTTGGCTCGTCGCATTTCGGAACTGCAAGCCCTCTCTTGCAGGGATCCGTATTGTCATTCTCAGCAGAGGGAGTTTCCCTTCGCACTGTTCCCTCATTCTTGCCTAAGGGTGATTACTCTTTTTCATGTCAATCAGCCTCTTTTGTTGCCTGCCTTTTCTAAGGAACAATGTTCCGGACATTCCAAGAATCTCCGGGCGGTTGATCTCAAAAGGATTCTCCTTTGCTATCTCAGTCACCAATTCTTTTCGCAAGACCGACCATCTTTTTGTGCTTTTTGCGGGACCGCACCCAGGTATGGCAGTTTCAAAATCTACTATTGCCAGATGGCTATGCCGTACCATCGAATCAGCCTATATTCTGCAAGGCGGGGGAGTGCCTGCCGGTCTTCGCGCACATTCGACTCAAGCTCAAGCTACGTACGTCTTCGGCCAAGCGATCACACATGGTCCCTCTTGATATTTGTCAAGCGGCAACCTGGTCTTCCTTGAATACTTTTGTCCAGCATTATCACCTGGACGTTCAGGCACGTGAGGACAGTCATTTTGGGGCTAGTGTACTGTCAGCGGCTCTCTCTGCCCACCCTGGGGTTCATTAGCTTGGGTACTTCCCTCTTGTCTGGACTGGTCTAGCAGTGTGAACTGGAAGGAGAAATTTTACTTACCGTTAATTTCCTTTCCTGGAATACTGCTAGACCAGTCCAGAGCCCACCCCATTGTCGGTGTCACGACTGCTGGTGCAGAGGAGCCGACGTTCTTCTTACTTCAGACACAAGCAATTACATATTCCGAAGAAAGTCCACAACAGTGGATTCATGATTTCTTGGAGAAAAAAACTGATTGATCCTTCTCCACCTTTCATGGTTCGAGTTGAGGGTTTTAATTGAATTAGTTGTTACCTACATAGTTGAGTTGGTTAGTCAGGTTTTCTCCTTATGTTGGTGCTTGTCAAAAGAATACTGACTAGGTCCTCTAGGGGCACTCCTATGTCACCCAGAGCCCAACCAATCACAGCTCTGGAGTGTTTTTTCTCTGTCTCCAACATCTGCTGGCAGGGGGACATAACCCACTTGTCTGGACTGGTCTAGCAGTATTCCAGGACAGGAAATTAACGGTAAGTGAAATTTCTCCTTATCGACCCGCTTATGCACTGAAGTCGGCAAATACGATGTTGCTGGATGTTCCCTGCCATAGGCAGTTAGTCTTGTAGTATACTAAAATGTATCTGGTCTTTGGTGGCTGTTGGATTGTGGAACACTTTACCAGCTAATTTGAGGATGATGTTGAATATGCTTCCATTTTCTAAGCAGCTTGAAAGCTTACTTATTCCAACAGGTGTTTATAAATGTGGTATAATACTAATTGCACACAGATGAAAGAGTTTTCAATGAAGAAGTATCTAGTATATGTATGTGGTGTTTTAAATGGCTTTTTATGTGCATTATTGTATATTACTTTGTTGTGGCTTGTGTATGTTCTATTGTAATCCACATTGAGGTTTTCGATAGCGCAGGTAAATGATTATTTATTTTTTTAAAAAAAGATGTGGTTTCCGTATGTGTTGAGTTGGTGTCCTCAGATACCTCCCACTGAAAACATAACAGATAAGAATTTTAAAACTATATCTATCGAATATAGAGGACTTTCCACATTCTCCTAATCACTCTGTATTCATCGCCAAGCAACTTAAATGAAATCATGATCAGAAATCTAAACCGGACTTCTCCACTACAATAACACCAGTCAGAAAGCCACTGGAAATAAGGAAACGGTTGATGTGGGACCATGTTGCATGGGCCTGGGAAAAATATGTATAATAGCATAATGAATGCAAAACTCCAACACATTAATTAAGTCATACGCTTCACACACATCCAACAATTTGTGCTACTGCCTAATGTTGCTTCCACATTTCCTAGAGGATCTATCCAACTGAGCATCAAATGCACAATTGAAGACATCCTGATAAATGATTGTGGGCACTTCAAAAGAAGCCATACTGTGCATCAACTTTGCATAAAAGCATGACTCATAAGTGTTCGGGTAATTAACATTCCTCAGTACCACTGGTTTACCCTGCTATTCACCTTGCCCCAAGACTTAGCAACCCCAGGTTTTATCTGCAACCTCTCTAATGTAAATTCCACCCATTATGAGCTAAAATAGCCACTCCCACCTGTTTTCCTTCTAAGGAGGCACCGTATACCTCCCCAACACACCACAATTTTAGTTTCTCATATTCGGTGTCTGTTAGATCTTCTCCAGGAGTTGCATCTATGCAAGTTCCATCTTTAAGGGCTTTAAGAAACTTATGATGATCCATAGGAGAACCTACACTACACACATTCCAAGAAACCAAATGTAGTCCTCTGTCAACCCACTGTATACACACATTGTCTCAGAGCATGCCTCCTCTACTTGACAACAGGAGGGATCCCCCAGCCTAGAGTTCATCCATAAGCCACCATCACTTTTTTCATTGCTAGCACAACCTTCCACTTTTAAAGTTCCCCATCACCACCATTTGATCCTCTTAGCCCTCCCACACATACAGGTCTAACCCAACCATTAGATAAATTAGGTGGATGCCTAGAATGTGAGCTTCTGAGTGGGGGGGGGAGGCAGCAAAGAGCAGGGCATTCAAAGCTAAACAATTTCTAACAGCCAGGGGGTGGGGTAAGGCTTAAGATTTGCCTAGGGCGTCAACATCTTGAATCAACTCTGGGGCTGGCCCTGCACACACACATGCATCCATCAGACACTCATTCACCCGGACACCCACACAAGATATCACCCGAAGTAGATTGCTGGGCCTTGTCTTCCGAGGCAGTGGAGGGTAGAGTGACTTGCCCAAGGTCACAAGGAGTGTCGGTGGGAATCAAACTCTGATCTTTTGGGTGTTAGGCTGTTGCCCTAACCACTAGATTACTCCTTCACTTCAAGTTACAATATATGTTAACAATAACATGGAAAGCCAAAAGGTGATATATGTACACTGCATTAAATTGAACATCCATATTTATTAAGAGGTACAGTAATAGTTCAGAATTGTCAGCCACTGTATTTGCTGAGAACTCAATTTCCACCCCCCACTACAATGTAGGGCGCACAAATCTTTTGAGAGTATTGGGAGAAACGGAAAAACCTACACCACAGGAAAGTAAAAAGGGTGCTTAAACACAATGGACAGGGGCCAAAGCCCCTCCCCATGTGCACCAGAGTCAGGCTGAGATTGTCTAAGGTACAGTATCTGCAATGAGACCAATAGAGTCCAGGCCACTCTGCTCTGTCTCACTCTTCCAGCCACAGTTGCTCAGCCCTCTCCTTCCAGAGGAGGCAGCACGCCACCCCTCTCAGAATTCCAGAGAGCACAGGTGTCATTGAAATTTATAGGCTGGGATTATCCTACCAATTTACACACCCCTGCCACTGGACCAAGGTTAACACCTCCCCCCCCCCCCATCAGTGACCAATAAGCCAAAGTAGCAGTAGTCCATCCTGAACCAGTTGATATTCCTCGGTATGGCCAACACAGAAATGAAGGAGCAAGACCAACAGTGATCTAAGGCATCTGCATCCTAGCAAGTCTCCAAGCCAAAAGTCATCATAGGGAATAGATTAACAGTCCCACAATTGGGTCAAACAATATAACTGTAGTAATTGGGGGTTCGGCAGAAGTGGACTAAAGCCACATCCCAATAGAAACTAGCTCTTAAGTCCAAAAAGTAGTCGTCCTGCCCCAGATTACCTCAGGGCTCTTGTCCTGCAGTTCAGAATCCAAAAACACAAGGCCGCCTTGGGTTCCGTGAATACCTGGGTTGTTTTGTTATAATGCATTTCCAATTGTACTGGATCCTGAAGCATGAACCTCGGGCCACATGCATGCAGGCCAGAGCTAACTCATGGCTACAACCATCAGTTGTGCTGAATAGTCTTGAAATAACAGCATTTTGTGAGCAACATATAGTTTTTGGCATTGTCTCTGTACCACCTGCAGAACAGCCTCTTTTGGAACAAAGTTGAGAAAGCGGGCATTGGCCATCTGCGGCATGATACACGTCTCGCTTCAAAGTGCACATGCTCCAACACCAGTGTGGACCAATGGTATCTGTCATCCTCAAATGCAGAGGCAGCCAGGCCTTGAAGTCACGCAGTTCCCCATCTGCTACTGATTTAGATATTCTCCAAGAACAAACAGGAAGTCAGTCCTCACATATGGGTGACATCTGCGCCGACTGAGCCCCGTGGCAGCATCTCCCCAGCTTTCAAAGAAAGTCTTTGGGAGATGCCACCATGTATGCATGATCCCCCTTCCCGCCCAACGGTGCCATTTTACTCAAACTCCTTTTTTTCACGGAGCCCAACAGATGTCTGTCTTTTTTTTCCCCAGAAAAAGTTGATCTTTTGTGCATTAAACTGTCTTTTCTTTCTCCGGTTAGCACTGGTCCATTTCCCGCCTCCGAGCCTGGCATCGAGTCTTGGATCTGTGTTAGTTTTCTTTTCCGGAGCGTTTTCACACCTTTTTCTATCCGCTAGCTGTGTCAAGGGTCTTCGACCTCACAGGGGTCCTTTTTTGCCTTAGTGGCCAGTGGGTTCAAAATGTATGATCAGTGTACGAAAAACATGTCCCTCACCGATACACATGACTGCTTCCTCCAGTGTCTAGATGCCACCCATTACCCAGAGGTCTGCACCCTATGCAAAAAGATATCCATGAAGGCCATCCACCATCAGCAAAAGCAAGACCACATCATCCACAGGTCAGATTATGCCCCCGCATCCTCCAGTAGCCTTGCGTTCTAGGACTCCGTATTGATCCTCTGAGTCGTGTAAAGCCCCTGTGGCACCCAGTTGGGTCCACGGACACTCCTTCAAGGGTTCCTCAGAGCGGGAACGCAAGAAGAAGAAATCCTCAAACTTCATCCTGGGACTCAGACACACAGGGCAAATCCCGTGCCAGGTCCTACAGTCTGCATAGAGTATCCAAGGAATCTGAGCAGGAGCAGCCAGCGAAGGTTCCCCGAACAGAAGCCAAGGCCTCTAGTGGCAGGTCCCAGACCCCCTAGGCCTTGCCCCATCGAGGACTCACTCTCCTCACTGACACCAGACCCGATAACTCCAGTATCCATGTCGAAGGCTGCAACTCCTGAGTGGGAAGCCAAGATGACGGTGCTGGAACGTAGCGTCACAGCCTTCCTTGCCTCACAGAAGACGTTGACGCTCTGTCTTGCTGGTGCTTGTGCAAGACCACAGGGACCTCTATCTCGAGGACACCCTGGGCCACCAAAACTATCCTTGAGAACCTGGAGCTGCGAGATGATCCTCAGTGTGGGTCTTTATTCCGCTTTCAGTCCTCGGGAGCATGATCCGCTCTGGCCAAGCAGCCGCCATGGGTCACCGATGCCCCGACTCGGGCCCTGCACCCCAGGCAACGTCGGTCTTCAAGTCCTCGACCGATTACTCCAACTGGGAGTCTAAGGACAAGGCATCCCCGGAGATGCGTAAATATCGTGATCTCCCATTAGAACAGTCTCCCCTGGCATCTCAATGCTGATCTCCGCCCAAGGACACATTATTCCTTGAGTTCCTTCCAGACATGGCAAAAGCCTTGTCCCTCACTACAGAGTCTAAGGAGAACCGTGACACAGAGGAGTTTGAAATCCTCCAGTATGAGGCTCCACCCAAGGAGGCCCTGACGGTCCCTGTCCCTGCCATCCTTGGGTGGCAGCTCCTCTGAATATGGGAGACACCGGCGTCTGTACTAATAGTTAGCTGACACTTCGATACCATGTACAGGTCCAGTGGTGTTCCGGCTTCAGGAAGGCACAACTCCCACACTCCTCTATGGTGGTAAAGGCAAACATGTGCTGGCAGAAGAGTCCGAAGACTCACTCCTTGGTACCCCCAGGCAGGGAGTCCCATGCCTTTGATGCCCTCGGATGCAAATGCTACCGGGACTCGATAATGGGTTTCCAAATCCAAGTCTACCAGCTGTATATCGGCATATATCTTCAAGACCTTGGCAAAAGAACCCACAGGATTCTCAGCAGGTCTCTGTGGGGATTGCCTCCAGCAATTTCAAACCCTCACGAAGTGCATCAGGGAGTACTCAAAGTACATGTCTTGGGCTGCCTACGATGGCTTTGAGTCAAATGTGAGGGTGGCTGCTGCAGGCATTGGCACTCGACACCAGGCCTGGCTCCAGGTATCAGACCTCGAGCAGTGGGTCCAAGAGAAACTTCTTAACATCCCCTGCCTTGCTGGAAAACCTTTTCAGCAAACCGGTGGAGGAAAAGGTGGCAATGATAGAGACTGAGTTCCTCATGTGGACTCTGTCCTCCAGGAAGGCCTCCACCTTTCCTAAGAAGAAGCCATCGGGGAAGAGGCTGCCTTTTCTGAGAGAGGGCCGCCTTTTAATGAGGCTACCCCCACCAGGCCCCCCAGACCCCACAATAGGGTCACCAAGGAAAGGGAGCGGGACAAGGCCCGCACAAGCCTAATGGCTCCAAGCCCCAGACCCCAGCTCCTGCCTAGGCTGGGTCAAGGTTTTGACTGCCTGAGCATAGCCTCTCCACCCATGGGGAAGCAGCTGCCAATAGGGGGGCGTCTGATTCATTTTGCCCGTTGGCAGCCTGCCATCATCACCTGGGCACTCCAAGTAGTCAGAGAAGGCTACCTCCTTCACTTGGACCAGATGCCTCCCCCTTTCTTTCCAGGAGAGCCCCCTCGGACTCCCCTTCAACCAGGCCCTGCTACTGCAGGAACTCAGAGAGAGCCATGGAGCCAGTACCCCACCACCTCAGGAGCAAAAGGTTCTACTCTTGATACTTTCTGGTCCCAAAAAGAACAGGGGGCCTAAGACCCCATCCTGGATTTGCAAAACCTGAATAAGTTCCTGTTGTGGGAGAAGTTTAAGATGCTATCTTTGCAACATTGCTGTCTTACCTCCAGCAGGGAGATTGGCTATGCTCCTTGGACCTAAAGATGCTTACACCCACATCCTCATTCATCCCAGTCACAGGCAATACTTAAGGTTTATGGTTGGTGGCTACCACTACCAGTAATATGGTACTACCCTTTGGTCTAGACTCTGCACCAAGAGTCTTCACCAAATGCCTGGCAGTTTTGGCCGCCTACCTCCATCTCCAAGGATCCTTCGTCTTCCCATACTTAGACGATTGACTCATAAAGGCGGACATGGTCACAGAGGTGCAACAGGCCATGTCTGCACCATCAATGTCCTGCAGCATCTGGGGTTTATAATAAACCACTCCAAGTCTCACCTCACTCCAACGCAGGACTTGGAGTTCATAGGGGCTCGACTAGGCTCTGGCCTGAAGAGTGTCCTCCTTCCCTTGGATAGCGTAGGTTGCCTCAGGGCTCTAGCCATCGAGATGCAACACCATCATGCAGTGTCAGCATGGTCCATGCTCCGCCTACTGGGCCACATGGCGTCCACAGTCCATGTGGTTCCCAACGCCTGCCTTCACATGCAGTGGTGTCTCTGCTCCCAGTGGACACAAGCCACCTGCAGGCTCCGGGACAGTCTTAGTGTCCAGTCAGCTAGCGGAGTCACTCAAGTGGTGGCAGAACACACACAGCACCTGCAGGAGAGCATGCCCTTCCAACCCCCAAATCCCCAGAGGGTCCTCACCACAGACAACTCCCTACTGGGCTGGGGTGCTCATTACGAGGAACTCCACATGCAGGGCAACTGCTCCCTGGTGGAGAACCAGCAGCAGATCAACCCGCTAGAGCTCAGGGCTATTTTTCTGGCAATCAAGGCCTTCCACCACCGCCTGTGTAAGCAGTCTGTTCTAGTCCAAATGGACAACCAGGTTGCAATATTCTACCTAAGCAAGTGGGGCGGGGGGGGGGGGGCACGGGGTCTCGCTGCCTTTGTCAGGAGGCAGTAGCCCTCTGCTAAGTACATGACAAGAGAATGCTCCTCAGGGCGGTATACCTCCTGGGCCAGGACAAGGCCCTAGTGGACAGACTGAACAGGGTCCTCCAGCCGCACAATTGGCGACTAGACCCCAGGGTGGCACAGCAGCTCTTCCAACTCTGGGGCACCCCTGGACCTCTTCGCCAGCCTGACCAAAGCTCAGCTGCCCCACGTCTGCTGTCCCCAACCTCATCCGTCCCGGGTATTGGCGGATGCTTTCCTCATCTCGTGGTCGGAAAGCCTTCTGTACGCCTTCTCTCCCATGCCACTAATTATCCAAACTCTCTTCAAGGTCCTGTGGGACAAGGCATCCATGATTCCTGGTGGCCCAGGCAGCATTGGTTTCCCCTGTTGCTCTGCCTCTCGACAGAGTTCCCGGTCCCTCTGGGGAATTCCTCGGGGCTACTGACCCAGGAGGAGGGCTCCCTTCTCCACCCCAACCTGGAGCCCCTGACGTTAACAGCATGGCTGCTGAACAGATATCCTTAGCACCCTTCAACCTCCCAAGGGAGGTGGAGGAAGTACCGGCCTGTCATAAGAAATCCACGAGATGGGCCTACACCTTTAAGTGGCGCAGATTCTCAGTGTGGTGTGTAGAGCAATGGGTTGACCCGTTTTTCTTGCCAGGTGCACATGGTGCTGCAGTACTTGCTTCACCTCTCGCAAACCAGACTCAAGTCCAACTCCATCAGAATGCACCCGAGTGTGCTCTTGGCGCACCATCATTCTATAGATGGCAAACCTCTATCTCCAGGAACAAGCAGGAATGTAGTCTTCACATATGGGTATCATCTGTACCGACGGAGCCTGTGCGGGAGCGCTCCCCAGCGTCCAATAGGAAAGCTTTCGGGAGCATCCCACAGTGCCTGCGTGCTGCCTTCCCACCTTTCCCAACTGTCCCTCTCCAGTTCTTCATTTTATGCGGAGCCGACAGATCGCACATCCTGTCACCGCAGAAAATTATTCTTCTTTTTTGTGGTCTCGTCTGCCTTCCTTCAACGCTACACCGGTACCGCCGGTGTGTTTCTTTTTTTCCAAAAAAGAAAAAAACAACAACTTTTCTTCTGGAGTCTTTTCCAGGTATTTTCTCCTCAGGTGCCACGTGCCATTTTGGGCACTAGGCCCAACTTTTCCTGTTAAAATGGAAAAACCCGCTTTGGGTTTTAAAAAGTGTTCCAAGTGTGGTGGTACCATCTCGGTCACCGACAAACATGAGTGGTGCCTCAAATGTTTAAGTCCTGACCACTCTGTTTCGGAGTGTGTTGCCTGTGGGATGATGTTGAAGAGGGGCCGGCAGAACCGAGCTGCTAAACTTAGCACCCTTTTTCCCTCCGATGCATCGACGTCTTTCAGGGCTTCATTTTCCTCCCATGGATCTCAGGTAACTAAACATAAATCTAGCCGTTCCTCAAAGGGTAGATCTCCCTCTAAGTATCGAGATGCCTCTGGCGTTGCCCTTGAGGGACGTTCACCGGCAAAATTGCCCTGGCGGGAGGCTTTGGCTTCCAAAGCACTAACGGGGCTCCAGGATGTTCTCGAGGCCTCAACATCGGCAGAACTACTGGTGCCATTCTCTGGGGTACCAGCTGCTTCATCCGGTACCGATACCCAAGCATCGGCAGTGTCTATAGACCAGAGATTCTTGGCTATTGAATGCAGTCTGGCGGCTCTTCTCACGGCCTCGATGCCCCTGAAACCGCTTCAGACAATTCAGTCGGTAGTGGCACCGACTCTGGTACCGGTACTGACTGCATCGACATCGGCAGGTATTCTACCGGGACAGAGTCATGCTTATCCATCCGGTATCGACAAGTCGGTACCGGACCCTACCAATGCCGACTTTGATCGGTACCGTGCCTTGCACGATCACCCGGATCGGAGATACTTTGAATCCTCAGATGAGTCTGAAGACTCTGAAAGCTCTGCCGATACCAGAGTACTTCTTCCTGAGGATTCTTTTTCTCCTCGGCGTAGGATGTCTCCACCAGAGGATATGTCCTTTCAGGATTTTATCCGAGATGTGGCTCAAGGTCTTTCTATCACGGTGGCTCCTGAAAAAGAGACAAATACAAGATCACATTGATTCCAACGCACCACTGGATCCATGCCAGCATGGATTTAGAGAATCTCACGGGGTTGAGACCCTTCTTACCACACTCTTCAGCAGCATAATATCAGGCATCGACAATACCCGCCAAGGCTTTGTCCTTGTCTTCCTTGACATCGCGGCAGCGTTTGATTCCGTTAGCCATGAGCGCCTCCTAGAACGCCTCAAAGAAAAAGGAATCTCCGGTAAAGCACTCGAGTGGTGCAGGTCCTACCTCTCGGACAGATGGCAGCAGGTAAGATCCAGAAACACATCATCAGAACCATTCCACCAAAGCCAAGGTGTCCCACAAGGATCCTCCCTCTCCGCCTTACTATTCAATATATACATGCAACCTCTCTGCAACCTGATCCGGTCTTTCAACATTAACTGCATGATATACGCAGATGATGTGCTATTATACACACCTTTTGCAACAGAAAACCCAGACCTCGAACCAATAACATGTTGCATAAACGAAATATCCAATTGGCTACAATCCCAAAACCTCCGGATTCAACACAAGAAGACGGAGGTGATGTTCATTACAAGGAACCGTAACTTCACTGCCCCGACAGTACTGAAAGTGAAGGAAGCAGACCTCCAGACCAAATCAGCGATCAGATACCTCGGCATCACACTAGACCAGAACCTAAATATGCAGGCTCATATAAGTAACACTGTAAGGGCAGTATATCATAAAATTAGATCCCTTAGATACCTAAGATCTCTGCTGGAGCCAGATGATTTCAGGACTATCTATCAGGCACTAATTATCCCGCATTTCGATTATGCAAATGCAATACTTCAAGGTCTCCCCCAAACCACCCTAAACCCACTGCAAATGGCAATGAACACCGCAGCAAGAGTACTGCACGGAGCATCCAGGAAAGACCATGTCACACCTATAATGAAACAACTCCATTGGCTCCCGATTCAAGGTAGAATTACATTCAAGACCTTGCTGCTCACCTTCAAAGCCACCAAAGGTCTCTCGTCATCTTCACTAACTGAGCTAATCCAGATGACACCCCACAACAGAGACAGAAGGTCAGTAGCTCAAAACACCTTGATAGTCCCAAGATCTATAACTCAATGCACCAAGTCAACATCCAGCAGGACTTTCAAACTTTATGCACCAGTGATCTGGAATAACCTCCCTCACAACATCAGATCAATCCCGGACATATTCCAATTCAGGAAGGCCGTGAAACACTACCTCTTCCTCATACATTACCCTGAAACCAATAGAAACTCGGCACCATTTGCCGAAACCACCCAAATCACCACTGTCTAAAACCATACAAACACATGATCAGCCTACAAATTGTATATATTGTATATATTGTGGTTGTACATAGTTACCCTGTTAGCCAAGTTGAATATCCTGTTCATATGTAAACACAAAGTACTATTGGAAATGTGTATGTTCACTGTTTATTGTAAACCGCGCTGATGCTGAATAGCGCGGTATAAAAGAGACTTTAAATAAATAAATAAAATAAATAAATAAAAAGAGCCTAGGGCAAAGGAATTAGAAATCCTACAATATCATAAGGCTCCCAAGGAGGCAGCTACCTTACCTATTCATGAGATCTTGCATGATCTCATGTTAAGGATGTGGGAAACACCTCTAACCACATCTCCTCACTCTCGAAGACTCGACACCATGTATCGAGTTCCTCCTTGTCCTGGGTTTCAGAAGACTCAGCTACCATACCATTCCATGGTGGTGGAATCAGCCATGAGACGGATAAAGAGTACAAAAAGGCATGCATCTAATCCTCCAGGACGTGAGTGTAGGACTCTTGACGCCTTTGGACGTCGAACCTTCCAGGCTTCCATGCTTCCATGCTTTCTGCTAGGATCAGTTTCTATATATTATATATGGGAATGTTACTTAAGGAAATCACAGGAGATTTAGAGCTTATGAGCCCTCTCCTTCCTGATGATAAGAGGCAAGATTTCCTCGCCCTTGTCAAATATGCTCAGGATGTTTCCAAGTTTGTGAATCATGCAGCCTTTGACTGCTTTGAGTGCATAAGCAGAACCTCTGCTATTGCCATAGGTGCACGTAGGATTGCCTGGCTTCAGGCATCTGACTTGGAACTTTGGGTACAGGATAAACTAGGGAATATTCTTTACACAGGAGAGAATCTCTTTCGTAAGAATTGGCAGGAAAAAGCTAATGAAATAGATGCTGACAATATCACTTTGGATAGATTGTCTAAGTCTACAGCTGATCCTGCAAGGAAAAAAATCATACAAGAAACCATTCTTCAGTAAGAAGAAGAAGTTTTATTCCTCCTATACCCAGCAGGGGCATCGTTTAGGTCAGTCTGCCCAAAAGGGACAGCAGCAACAACCTAGGCAAAGAAAAACAAAAGCCTCAACTGGCTCAGCAGACTCGGCCTCCACAGGGGCTTTGACTCCTATCTAGAGAACTTAACCTTCCTGGAATGATGGAAGGCTCTGGGCCGTTCAGGGCCAGGAAGGCAGTGTCATTTTTCCACCAGATGGGGTCAGATAACAGCAGAAAATTGGACTCTGTCTATTGTAAGAGAGGGGTACAAGCTTCATTTCCTCAGCATGCCCCCTCCTACAGTGGTAAGACTGTTCAATTCTCAGACCTCTCTCAATGACCAGTTAGGTCAAGAGGTCACTATGCTTCTTGCCCAAGGGGCAATAGAAGAGGTACCCATTCTCCAACAGGGTACAGGATTCTACTCCCCCTAGTTCCTTATTCAAAGAAAACAGGAGGACACAGACCCATTTTAGACCTCAGAGAATTGAACAAATTCCTGTTCAAAGAGAAGTTCAAAATGATTTCTCTAGGAACTCTGCTGCCATACCTTCAGAGTCAGGATTGGCTTTGTTCTCTAGATCTCAAGGATGCATACACTCATGTTCTCATCCATCCAACTCATCAAAAGTTCCTTCGCTTTCTATTTCAAGGGAAGCACTACCAATATAGGGTTCTTCCTTTTGGCCTGGCCTTGGCACCAAGGGTGTTCACAAAATGCATGGCTGTGGTGGCAGCATTTCTTCACACCCTAGGAATATTCGTCTTCCCTTACTTAGATGACTGGCTCATTCGAGCCCCTTCAGAGCCAGAGGCCAGGGTTGCGCTCTCTCGCGCATCCTTCAGTATTTGGGACTTGTCATAAACTTCCCAAAATCCAACCTTGCTCCCACTCAGTCCCTAGTGTTTATAGGAACTCTGCTGGATACCAGACAGACAAGGGCCTACCTTCCACAGGCCCGCTGCCTTCACATTGTGCATTTAGCTTCCCAAGCAGTGTTAAAACCTCACCTCACTGCTTGAGAAATCTTACAGTTGCTGAGCCACATGGCATCCACCGTGCATGTGGTTCCTTATGCTCGCCTTCATATGAGGGCAGCCCAGTGGACTTTATCCACTCAGTGGACTCAGGCGTCAGGTTACCTGTCAGACAAAATAGCAAACTCAGATCACCTTATTTTGGCCCTCCAATGGTGGCAGTCACCCCAAAACCTTTTGGGGGGTCTCCATTTCAGCAAACCCCACCCCAAGCCACTCTAACAACAGATGCCTCACAGGTGGGTTGGGGAGCCCAACTGCAAGGCCTCTCTACCCAGGGTACCTGGACTCCTCAGGAGACCTATCTACACATCAATCTCCTGGAACTCAGAGCAATCTTCCTTGCTCTTCGATTATTCCACACCCAGCTCATCTACAAGACAGTTCTAGTTCAAACAGACAATCAAGTAGCCATGTTCTATGTGAACAAGCAGGGAGGAACAGGCTCTCTGTCATTATGCAACAAAGCTTTGCGACTATGGGCCTCTGCCAGAATTCCGGCTCAGGGTTGTCGGGCCAGGGATGCTTTCCTCCTCCATTGGGGCCAGGACTTCCTGTATGCCTTTCCACCCATTTCCCTAATTCCCAAAACCCTGTTCAAGCTTCAGAGAGACAGAGGTCATATGATTCTCATGGCTCCACTTTGGCCATGGCAAATGTGGTACCCTCTGCTCCTACATCTCTCTTAAGCTCCGCCTCTGGAGTTAGGATCTGCCCCAGATCTCCTTTCTCAGGAGGACGGGGATGCTGTGGCATCCCAATCCCCCAGTCTCTGCATCTCAGGGCCTGGTTGCTGAAAGCCTAGAACTTCATGGTCTTAACCTTTCTCAGCAGGTAAAGGATATCCTTTATGCTTCCAGGACGCCTTCCACAAGACGCTCTTATGCTTTCAAGTGGAAAAGGTTTACCATATGGTGCTCGCAGAAGGGTCTTGATCCTCTTATGGTACCTCTGGAATCATTACTGGAGTATCTCCTTCATTTATCTAATACAGGGCTTAAGACCAATTCAGTGAGAGTTCATTTGAGTGCTATTGCAGCTTCTTTCAAGCCTCTAAATGGACAACCTATTTCCTCTCATCGTCTCATAGCGAGATTTATGAGGGGCCTTCTTTTAACTAAGCCTCCCATTAAGCCACCACCGGTGGCATGGGACTTAAATCTGGTTCTTGGGCATCTCATGAAGCCGCCTTTTGAACCATTAGCTACTACCCTTTTGAAATTCCTTACCTGGAAGGTCATTTTTCTTATTGCAATCACATCAGCACGTCGTATCAGTGAATTGCAAGCCTTGGTGGCTGATCCTCCTTATACAAGGTTCCATCATGATAAGGTAGTCCTTAGGACTCATCCACACTTTATGCCAAAGGTGGTATCACCTTTTCATTTAAACCAAGCGGTTTACCTTCCTGTATTTTTCTCAAGGCCTCACGCCTCAAATGCAGAAAGGAATCTTCATAATTTGGACTGTAAAAGGGCTTTGGCCTTTTACTTGCAAAGGACACAGCAACATAGAAAGTCCTCTCAACTCTGTTGCTTTTGATCCTAGTCATTTGGGACTTCCAGTCTCCAAAAGAACACTGTCCAGTTGGATTGCACAGTGTATTTCTTTTGCCTATGAGAGTAAGAACCTTCCTCTTGAAGGCCATGTCACAGCTTACAATGTGAGAGCCATGGCAGCCTCTATGGCTCATCTTCACTCTGTGTCCATCGATGACATCTATCGAGCAGCTACCTGGCTTCGGTTCATACCTTCACAGCCCATTACTGCTTAGACAAGGACTCCCGCCGGGATGCCTTGTTTGGTCAGGCTGTTCAACACCCGTTCCATACTTAATCAATTCCTACCCACCATACCTGGTAGGATGCCAGAGATCCATGGAGGGAAGTGGAGCCCTTTCACAGGGGCACACAACTTCTGGGGCCTTCTCCCTGGCATCTGCAGCTAGGGAGTCCCCATATGTGAAGTCTACATTCCTGCTTGTTCCTGGAGATAGCATAGTTACTCACCTGTAACGGGTGATCTCCAGGAACAGCAGGAATTTAGTCTTCACAACCCACCCACCTCCCCTAGGAGTTGTATCTCTCTATCTTTTTCTTTCCCCCTCTCTTTCCCTCAGCTTTAAACTCAACTGGAGAGGGACAGTTGGGGAAAGGCAGGAAGGCAGCACGCAGGCGCTGTGGGATGCTCCCAAAAGCTTTCCTATTGGACGCTGGGGAGCGTTCCCGCGCAGGCTCCGTCGGTACCGACGATACCCATATGTGAAGACTAAATTCCTGCTGTTCCCGTAACTAAGTAACTATGCTTTCTGCTCAGCCCCTTATTACTCAATTTATGCGGTGCCTTCTGCTCTCTAAGCCTCCCATCCACTCGACCCTGGTGGAATGGGACCTCAGCGTGGTTTTGACACAGCTCACCAAGCCAGCTTTTGAACCTCTGGTTACCTACTATTTGTGTTACCTTTCCTGGAAGGTCGTCTTTCTGGTGGCACTTACCTCTGCCTGCAGAATAAGCGAGCTTCAGGCCTTGGTGGACGAGCCACTCTAAACCAGGTTCTACAAGAACAGGGTCGTGCTTCGCACCCACCCTTAATTCCTTCTGAAGATGGTATTCCCGTTCCACCTCAACCAAGAGGTGGTGCTCCACACGTTCTTTCTACGACCCCACACCGACAAGGCGGTGGCCGTTCTCTATACTCTGGATTGTAAGAGGGCCCTGTCCTACCTGCAGTGCACCCAGGGCCACTGCAAAGCCTCACAGCTTTTTGTTTCCTATGACCCCAGTCGCCTGTGGGAGGTTGTCCACATGGGTGGCAGACTGCATTACCTTTGCCCACAATCAGACTGGGCTCTCGATGGCGCACCAGGTCACTGCACACAACGTCAGGGGTATGGCAACCTCGGTTGCAAGCTTGTGCTCTGTCCCTTTGGCAGACATCTGCCGGGCTGCCACCTGGTCCTCAGTCCACACCTTTTGTAGCTCACTACTGCCTGGAGAGGGAATCCTGACAGGACAGCTCCTTCGGCCAGGCCATACTCCGAAATCTCTTCGGGGTCTAGGTAACTCCTACCCTCCAACTCTTCTTGTTCAGGCCACTGGTGGGATGGTTCTCCCTGGACTCTGGGGTCCTTAGAATCTCTCCTCAGACTTGCTTGTGGCTGCTCATGGCTGGGCCATGTTTTATACAGGTTCTCGGTAGCCTGTAGCTAGGGAGTCCCATATATGAAGATTGACTTCCTGCTTGTTCCCGGAGAAAGCGTAGTTACTCACATGTAATGGATGTTCTCCAGGGATAGCAGGAATCAGTCCTCGCAACCCTCCTTCCTCCCCTTGGAGTTGCTGTACAATTTTTGCTATCTTCTTTTGTTGGCTCTAGCTATGTCATCTATGGCATCTCCCAAAGGCTGACATCGGTGCTGACATCACCCAAATGTGAGTACTGATTTCTGCAGTCCCTGGAGAATGCCTGTTACAGGTGAGTAACTACGCTTTCCCACAAACCTGAGATTTTTTTTTTTTTTCTGCAGGAGCAGTTTTTATCTAGTTTCTAGAATCATTTCATTGCACTAGGGTTTTCAGCATGGCCACATTATTTGCTACATGACCTTCTGCATACTCCACATCAGATATATGTCATTCAACCTCTGCAACTCAAGTTTGGAAGAGTTCTGAGCTATAGTCAACCCCATCCAGCTTCTAATATATGCGATCAAATTTCCTTTCCCATCACCGAATTAAAGACCTCTTCACTAAAGCCTCTGCACGAAGGAGGACATCTTTGGATTTTTCAAAATCTTTCTGTGGTGCCCTGCTAGACATCAGGACGTGGTGCCCTGCTAGACATCAGGACGTGGTGCCCTGCTAGACATCAGGACGTGGTGCCCTGCTAGACATCAGGACGAGTACAGCGTCTTTAAAGATGGAAAACTAAAACTGCAGGCCCAGTACTGGGGCTGTCAAATGCCACAGGATTCAGGTAGGAGGGCCCAGGAGCTCCGAGAAACCGCATCACATGATTCCAAGTTTTTGCAGTTCATGTGTATCAATAGCAGTATTCACTACTGTGTGTTAAGAACATGACTGCTAATGCAGAATGCAGTCGGCTACACCTCTGGAGGTGTAGCTAACTGCATCATGTTATCTGCCTTGATAGAAGTTAACACACACAAACAGTCCCTGCATTATAGTAATAGCAAGGTGCCATCTTCACCCATTCCACCCTGCTTTATACTGATTTCAACAAAAAATGCAATGTAATATGTACCTTTGAGTCAATACTGACTCCTGGTGACCCAGCAGCTCCTGGGTATTCTTGGATGTGTGACCGGAAGTAGATTGCAAGGACTTTCTTCCGATGCAATGGAGGGTTCAGTGACTTGTCCAAGGCCACAAGGAGTGCTAGTGGGAATCAACCCCTGGTCTCTTGCTTACCAAGCCAGTGCACTAACCATTAGGCTACTCTTCCACTCCCAGATTTCAACATCAGATGTTTAATGTGGTAGTTAACAGCATGGCAGTGCATGAACTGTTAGTGCATGCTAATGTGCATTAAGGCGCATGTTAAACCTCTAATGCAACTTAGTAAATAAATAGGCCCCAAAGCGTAGCACATTTGTCTGAATATGTAGCCTGTTTAACAAAACAAAAATAGAGGTGATCAGACCATAATGAATAACTTAGATTGAAAACAATTTATAGTACTAGCAATCTAATCCCAAAAATATCGTTCCCATTCATAATAGAGACCCCCAGAGTTTCTGGGTGTCATCATCCAAAGGCTTCCTGAATCTTTGAAAGCGAGTTCTCCCAGTATTCAGAGCTCAATCAGAAGTGCATTCCAAAGGTGTGGCACTACACAATAGAATACTCTTTGGTGTTCTGCAATCAAGTCATTTTTTTGTAATATGATGTGCACTGTCTACTGAATGGAATGCAGCTCCCATTCTTAACAATACCACAACGGGCATTAAACTCGCCCTCAAGCCTTTCAAGCTTTAAACACCATACATAAAAACTTTTCAACATTTTTTTTGTAGCTGACTGATGAGCAGTAAATGATTTTTTTTTTTAAGTTTAGCATTGTTCACATACTTTTTTACTGATACTAATGCATGTGGCTGTATTTTAGACTAGTTGTTGTAGGCTATCGATATGTTGGGTTTAAATAAACCCTTCAATTTTGCATTGCAGAATCGGTGCCTGCAGAATCTTTTTGTTAATTTAAAGTTTATTCAAGGATTCCTTTTGAGGGGTTTTTGTTTTTTCTTATAATGATTGAGATACCAGCTATTCCAAATGAAATCACATTCAAAAACAGAATCTTTAACATTTAAATGCATTCTCATTCTTTCTAAATCGCTCGCAACCTAGCTGTAAAACCCCCTCCTCTTATCCAACACTCTCCATTTTTAGGGTACTACAAGCTTGGTCATTACAACAAAATCTTGATCATATAAAGTATCCAAATATTTACATAAAGTCAAACATGAATATGCTATACTGAGATGGAATTCTGAAAAGTGCTGAGGACAGATTTGTGGAAAGTGGCACAAATCTATGAAAATGCTAGAGAAGGACCACGTTTGACATATATACAAATGGGAATGGAGTAGATACCACACTAGTCACAGAAGATGATGTCTTTTGAACAACTGGAAAAAACGAAAGTGGACAAGGTCATGGGACCAGATGGGATTCATCCCAAGATACTAAAAGAGCTCAGAGAGGTTCTAGCAGGGTCTTTAAAGGATGTTTTTAATAGATCCTTGGAGACAGGAGAGGTTCTGCAGGACTAGAGAAGGGCTGATGTGGTGGTACTTCACAAAAGTGGTAATAGGAAAGAGGTGATAACTTATAGGCTGGTAAGCCTTACCTCAGTGTTGGGAAAAGTAATGGAGGCGCTCCTGAAACAAAGAATAGTGGACTTAATAGAAGCCAATAAATTGCATGATCCGAGGGCAACATGCTTTTACCAAAGGATGATCATGCAAACAAAGTTGATTGAGTTCTTTGACTGGTTGACCGGAGAACAAGATCAAGGGCATGTGATGGATGTGTTCTACCTAGATTTTAGCAAAGCTTTGATACTGTTCCTCATAGGAGGCTTATCCGTAAAGTGAGAAGCCTGGAGATGCGTCCCAAGGTGGTGAACTGGATCAGAAATTGGTTGACTGACAGACGACAGAAGGTAGTGGTAAACGTAACTCAGAAGAAAGGAAGGTGAGTAGTGATGTGCCCCAGTGATTGGTTCTGGGACCAGTAGTGCTCAATGTATTTGTGAGTGATATTGCTGAAGGACTGAAGGGAAAAGTCTGCCTTTTTGTAGACGACATGAAAATTTGTAACAGAATGGACTCTTCTAAGGGAATGGACAACATGAGAAAAGATCTACAAAAGTTGGAAGAATGGTCTAATGTTGGCAGTTAAGATCTAATGAAAAGAAGTGCAGAGTCATGCACTTGGGATGCATAAATACAAGAGAATTGTATGCGATAGGGGGCAAGAAGTTGGTGTGCACAGACCAGGAGAAGGACCTCAGGGCGATTTGTTTCTGAAGATCTTAAGATGGCAAAACAATGTGACAAGGCAGTGATCAAAGACGGAAGGATACTGAGTTGCATACAAAGAGGAACAACCAACAGAAAGGACTCAATATTAATGCCCCTGTACAAGTTGTTGATGAGGCCTTACTTGGAGCTTTGTATTCTGTTTTGGAAACCATACCTCGCAAAGGATATAAAAAGAAAAATGGTTCAGAGGAAGTCAGCCAAAATGATTTGGAGCCTGTGCCTGTGCCTGTGGGGTTATATGAGTATATTGGGGATGGTGGAAGATTAGCCGCGCAGCAGAGTTTTGAACAGACTGAAGTGGGGAAAGATGACTCGGAGGAAGACCAGCAGAATGGTGGTTGAAATAGTCAAGGCGAGAAGTGACTAAAGAGTGAATACATGTTTTAGTAGTGTGTTCAGAAAGGAACTAGAAAACCCATCAACTCTCTTAGAATTTTTGAAATAAAATTTAGATGCAAGTCCATTTAGTCCTGGGCCCTTTGTCTTTCAGCAACCGTATAGCTACAAGCACTTCCATGTTATATCCTTATCCAGAATTTGAGCCGCCTCTTCACTGATGGTAAAGGGCACTATGCTAAGTAATTGGCTGCTGCTTCTGGACCTCCTTCCACTTTCTTTGTATATAGATCACTATTGTACCAATAAAAATACTCTGATTCCCTCTATCCCTTACTAATTGCACCTCTGATTCTCCAGGACCAAGCAGGAAGTTGGTTTTCACATATGGGTGACGTCGGCGCCGACAGAGCCCCCATGCGGAGCATTTCCCCAGCTTTCAAAGACAGTCTTTGGGAATGCAGCATGCATGCACGATCCCCTTCCCGCCCAAGGGTGCCATCTTACTTAGTCTTCTTTTTTCCGCGTAGCCCAACGCAAGTGTGTCGTCGTCACCCATGAAAAAGTAGATTTTTTTTTTTGGTGTGGATCCATGTTTTTTCTCTGTTCGATGCCGGTTTCCCTTTCCCGCCTGGGCCTGGTACACCGGTATCGAGCCCAGACTTCATTTTTCGGTTTTTGTCCTTCGAGACTAGCGTTTGCGCTATTTTTCACTGGCAGCCCTGTCTTTTGACCTTGCAGGGGCTCTTTTTTCCCCGATGGCTGCCAGCGGGTTTAAGAAGTGTGATCGGTGTAAGAAACGTATGTCTCTCACTGACGCACATAACTGCTGCCTCGGGCCCGATCATGACCGGATGATCTGTGGCCCATGTGGGAAAATGTCCTCGAAGGCGTTGAGGAGCCGTCAACATCAGAAGGAAAGAATCTTCTCTGACTCCGCGTCTGGTCGGGCCCGGACTTCGTCAGAGGCCTCGACATCTCGGGACTCCGATCCTGAGCATCGCCAGAGATCCTCTGAAAGGGGGTCTCCCTCGCGGGAGCACCGCAGGAAGAAGAAACCCGTGAGGGCGGCATCGGTGGACGCACTTGGCTTCTCGAGGGCCAGGTCGCATAGCCCTGACGGCCGTCCCGGGTCTTCGGAGTCAGAGAGGCCTGCTAAACAACCTCGTGTGGAGACGGAGGCCCCAACCCAAGTGAGTACTGTAGTCCTCGTGGACTCTCCTCCAGGGGAGCTGATGTCGGGTCCGACGCCATCGGGGCCTGAGTCGGAGGCTGCTGGTTCTCCTGAGCTTGGACTCAGGTTGACGGCCTTGGAGAGCACCTTGGCTGCTTTCATGGAACAGCAGCAGGCACTGATCGCCAGTCTCACTGGTGCATCTGCCCCGACCACCGGGACCTTGACGACCAAGTCGACCCCAGAGGCTGAGCTGATCCTCGAGTCCATGCGGTCTCGAGTCGATCCTCGGCCTCTGTCTCCCTCGGCCTCCCGTTCGGGACTGAGGTCGTTGACGCTGGCATCGGGGCAGAGGGCATCGGTGCCTCCCGTCCGGAGCCGCTCGATTCCTCCTCTGAGGGCTCGGGCTGGGAAACGGAGAATGAGGAGTCCCCGGACACGTTTCGGACTCGGTGTGTCTCTTCAGACTCACCGGAGTCTGAACCTTGGAGAAGGTCGTCCCCCCCCCCCCCCCCCCCGGAGGATACCCGGTTCTTGGATTTCGTGAGGGACGTGGCCAAGGCTTTGGCCTCCCAGCAGACCCCGAGGAGGAGCCTCGAGCCGAAGAGCTCGAGGCCGTGAAGTATGACTCTTCCCCCCAAGGAGGCCTTTACTGTACCAGTTCCTCCGATGCTGGAAGGTTTGCTCTTCCACAAGTCTTCTAAAGGAACAGGCGGTGGAACCGGTGCCCCAACATCCAAGCTGTAGATTACCTGAGAGGTCAAGGCTTCTACTCCAGGTACTTCCTGGTACCAAAAAGGACAGGGGGCATCAGGCCCATCCTAGACTTGTGAAATCTAAACAAGTTCCTGGAGAGGGAAAAGTTCAAGATGCTTACCCTTGGAATACTGCTGCCCTACCTCCAGCAGGGAGATTGGCTATGCTCCTTAGACCTAAAGGATGCTTATACTCACATCCTTATTCATCCAAGCCACAGGCAATATCTCAGATTTGTGGTGGGAGGAAACCATTTTCAGTACAGGGTACTCCCTTTTGGTCTAACCTCCGCCTCCAGGGTTTTCACCAAGTGCCTGGCAGTGGTGGCGGCCTACCTCAGGGTTCAAGGGCTCTTTGTCTTTCCATACCTTGACGACTGGCTCATCAGGGGTCAGTCTCCACAGGAGACCAATCAAGCCACCCTCCGCACTATCTCTCTTCTCCAGCATCTGGGGTTTGTCATAAACTTCGCAAAGTCCACTTTGCGTCCCTCACAGAACATGGAGTTCATAGGAGGAAGACTGGACACCCTTCAGGCAGAGGCTTTTCTACCTGTGGACAGGGCCCACAAACTGATGGAATTGGCCAGACAATTCTGCAGCAATTCTCTGGTCTCCGCCAGACAATTCCTGAGGCTCTTAGGCCACATGTCATCCACAGTCCATGTAACTCCAAATGCCCGTCTGCACATGCGGCCAGCTCAGTGGGGCCTCAGTCGCTGCAGACCACAGGAAACCTGACGGACAAGGTGAGGGTGTCGCAGCTGCTAGCATCTTCTCTGCAGTGGTGGCTTCATCTTCCGAATCTGGTGCAAGGAGTGCCTTTTCAGGCACCTCCACACTCCCAAGTGCTGACGACCGATGCTTCTCTTCAGGGTTGGGGTGCACATTGTCAGGGAGCATGCACTCAGGGCCTGTGGTCTCCATGGGAGGCCGCACAGCAGATCAATCTCTTGGAGCTGAGAGCTATCCGATTAGCCCTGCGGACTTTCTCTCATGTCCTCTCTCACCAGTCCGTCTTAGTTCAGACGGACAATCAGGTTGCTATGTTCAATGTGAACAAGCAGGGGGGCACAGGGTCCCACCCTCTCTGTCAGGAAGCACAGGACCTGTGCTCCTGGGCAGTCAATCATGGCATACTTCTCAAGGCGGTCTATCTCCCTGGGCAGGAGAATTGCCTGACAGACAGATTGAGCAGGCTCCTACAGCCACACGAATGGCAGTTGAATCCTTTGGTGGTTCAACAAATCTTCCTCAGATGGGGTCTTCCAAAAATAGATCTCTTTGCCAGTCCACTGAACCGTCAACTGCCCAGGTTCTGCTCCAGACAACCGCATCCTCTCAGAGTAGCAGCGGATGCGTTTCTCATTCCGTGGTCTACAGGCTTCCTATACGCGTTTCCTCCCATGCCTCTAGTGCCCAAGACACTGTTCAAAGTGATCCGGGACAAGGCCTCGGTGATCCTGGTGGCCCCCAGGTGGCCAAGGCAACCGTAGTTTCCATTTCTTTTGCAACTGGCGGTGGACACTCCTCTTCCTCTGGGGATGCAACCAGATCTTCTGTCTCAGGAGCAGGGATCTCTCTTACACCCCAACCTCCAGTCCCTTGATCTGATGGCCTGGCTGCTGAAAGGGTAGTTCTAGCGCCCTTACTGCTGCTTAGGGAAGTGGAGGACATGGTCTTGGCCTCTAGGAGGCAGTCCACCCGGAAATCTTACGCCTTCAAGTGGCGTAGGTTCTCCACCTGGTGCGCTCAACACAAGGAGGATCCTTTCTCATGCCTGGTACTAGTGGTGCTGCAATACTTGCTTCACCTGTCCAACCTAGGCCTTAAATCCAACTCTGTTGGGGTCCATCTCAGTGCTCTCTCGGCGCACCACTCACCGGTGGAGGGCCAGTCTCTCTCAAGCCACCCTTTGGTGACTCGCTTCCTCAGAGGCCTGCTTTTGCTTAAGCCTCCGGTTCGTCCACCTGCCCCTGAGTGGGATTTGAATGTAGTCTTGCAACAGCTTACTTGCCCACCATTTGAGCCTATGGCTACTTGCCCTTTGCGCTTTCTCTCCTGGAAAGCGTTGTTTTTGGTGGCTCTTACCTCAGCAAGGCGAGTGAGCGAGCTTCAAGCCCTGGTGTCAGATGCACCATACACCGGGTTCTATAGGAACAGAGTAGTCTTGCGGACTCACCCTGAGTTCCTTCCAAAGGTTGTCTCTTCCTTCCACCTCATTCAGGATGTGGTTCTTCCGACTTTCTTTCCCAGGCTGCATGCCAGCCGGGCTGAGATGGTCTTGCATACCCTGGACTGTAGGAGGGCGTTGTCCTTCTACCTTGACCGTACGCACGGACACCGAAGGGCTGTGCAGCTCTTCGTCTCTTTTGACCCTAATAGGCTGGGGTTGCTTGTCTCTAAGCGTACCTTGTCCATCTGGGTAGCGGACTGTATCGCCTGGGAGTATAGGGCAGCCGGCCTCTCCTTGCAGGGTCGAGTCACGGCCCACCGTGTTAGGGCGAAGGCTGCATCAGTGGCTCATCTCCGCTCTGTTCCATTGGCAGACATCTGCCAGGCCGCTACTTGGTCTTCAAGCCAGACTTTTGCGGACCACTACTGCCTCGAGAGGGAGTCCCGCAGGGACAGTGCTTTCGGGCAGGCGGTACTCCGTAATCTCTTTGAGGTATAGGCAACTCCTACCCTCCGGCCCTGGTGTTGGGCTACCGTACGGGGGCGATATCAGAGAAGATTCTTTTCGCATATGCTGAGGCTCTAGAGGGAGCTCATTTTTTTCAGCTTTGGGTCCCTGGTAGCCTTAAGCTGGGGAGTCCCATATGTGAGGACTGACTTCCTGCTTGGTCCTGGAGAAAGCGTAGTTACTCACCTGTAACAGGTGTTCTCCAGGAGCAGCAGGAATCGGTCCTCACAACCCTCCCTTCTCCCCTTGGAGTTGCAGTCATATAATTCATTTTGTTTTTTGCTGTCTTTAGCTATGTCATCAGACTGAGCAAGATGGCATCCTTGGGTGGGAAGGGGACCACGCATGCGTGCTGCATTCCCAAAGGCTTTCTTTGAAAGCTGGGGAAATGCTCCGCATGGGGGCTCCGTCGGTGCCAACGTCACCCATATGTGAGGACTGATTCCTGCTGCTCCTGGAGAACACCTGTTACAGGTGAGTAACTACGCTTACTTGTATCAAGGATCATATGCTGTTTCATTTGTGCCTTAAACCTGTGAGCCAATAGCTTGCTTGTATTATTTCCAAACTTAAAGTGCTGCTGTGTTAAACTTTCTAAGGTAAAAGCTATTTCCTGGCTCTGTAATTGCATTAGTTCACTCTGAACCTCCGTTTGCCATATCCTACTTTCCTATCTGTTATTCAGACCTTTGAATTTGCTCATTGAGGATGCTATCCACTCTTTCAGCTCGAAGTTGTGCACACAGACGACAATATCGCATGGGGAGTCTCCTTGGCAGTCCCAATGCCCAATCTAATCTTATCTCCACCTTCATGGGTTCTGGGGCATCTTTATTTAGCAGGTTCCTGCAAATGTCCATTGTTACCTGCTTACAGTCCAAAACAGCTGTGTCCTTCAGCATCCCTCATATGCAGAGATTATTGCATCACTACTGTTTTTTCCCCCAATTATAACAGTATCTCTTCCTTAATAAGATTCATATCAGCCCTATGCTTTTTTTAGAACTTCCACATCTTCCCCAATCTCCTCTGCTTGGGTTTTCACTCTACCATATCACTTTGCAGTTCAGCCAGTCTTTTGTTCACTTCTGTCCTAACTGTGGCAATCTATTTTTTTTAACTCCATAATAACTGTAGTCTTTAGCTCAGCAAACCATTCTCTCAGTAGTTCTTTTGTAACTGCTGCCATTCTACCATGCCACACCAAATGTTCAGCCCCATGCTGCCGCCTCTATATGTAGATCCCAGTGCCATATTTGCCACAGTAACCTGCTGCTCAGTCTTAACCCCTTGGTAGGCAAATTCCTTGAGGTCAGTGGTTTTATGGTGAGTGGACATCATTGACCTGCTTTACGCGAATTCAGGAACTGCATTGGACCTCCCAAGCTTATATTGCCTAAATGGGGTGAGTAAAACGGAGATTAAAATGTGATGATCAGGCAGAGCTCCACCCTCAGCTGTCCATTTGCCTGCATGATGTCACTTCCTCCTCCAAATAGCCATGTTAACTGTGTGCCAGAGTAATTTTCAAAGAGAACTTATACTGCTTTTCAGTGTCAAATTACATGCATGGAGGATTGTGCAAATTTATGTGGGCTGTTCAATTCCTATTATGAAACATTTCCTGTTTGTAAAACATGTTTTATATGTGGTAAGTGGCTCTTATAAAATTGCACTATATACATGTATAAATATGTGTACCGATAAAAACTCACACTTTTAGGAGGAGCTCACAGAGGTAGTATTTGGGTGGTGCAATGGCAGAGTTGTGAGGTACATGCATACATTGTGCTGCAGGGGGCTTATTCTAGGAGCTTATTTTATAAAGGCACATGCTGTTTATATAAAAATAGGTTCTCTTATAAAATTACCCTCTTTGATCTATTGGATATCTGACCCAAAAGTGACTTGCCCAGAGTTACACTGAAATGTTACGTTGACTGTAGAAATCAATTTGCAAGGGGTTGGCATCTGTCTATGCATGATAATGCAAAATATTATTTCAAGAGGACTGTATAGGAGGAGAAAGTTGTGTTGACTGGTCTGTTTTCATCTTTCAGCTATTCCTTATTGTTCACTTAACTGTTTTAGACATATGCCATGCGACAAGTCAGTGCACCTGAAGTACGCTCTGGAATGGAGCATGTACCCCAGAGTGAAGAGAGTGCGTCAGCATGCCACTGCCAGAGAAAGGAATCTCTAAGAGAAGAGCTTTAGCCGCCATCTGTAGGGAAATACTGTACCAGCGCCTGCTCAGCGATCATGGAAGAGAGAACTAGAAGGGCTGTTCTGTGGAGAACTGCTTCAGCTCTTGGACCCACTCTGACTTTATATCATGTATCCCCTCCCCTTGGGAGTCTGTTGCCACCATCTTTCCAGAGGAAAGTGAACTAGGATGAAATGTAAAAATGTGTAAGTTATGCTAAATTACCATAATTGACACTGTTTAATAAATTGTATCACTTTTCTGCTGTCCAGGAGAAAATACAGCTCTATACTAGATGTGTAATCTACAGCTTGGATGTCCTTGCTACAATTTCCAGTGCAAATACCTTTTTATAATATATTCTTTATACAGCATTTTTTTTAAAGAAAAAGGAACTTGAAAGAAAACAAAAAAACCCTAACTTTTATGGTCTGAATTATTTATAGAGAAATGCTCTCCTAGTATATGTGCTCAGTAACATAAAAGTAAGAATTTGAATACTATGTGTTGCATTTATACAAAACATTTGTGATAACCTGAAATGTTTTATTAAAGTTGGGCCCCTAAGCCTTATGACTCATTTATGGATTGTGAGTCTAATGCTTACACTTAAATTAAAAAATGAAACTCTACAAGTACATTAACATTGCCAAAGGACAGAAGTTGGATCGTCTGTCGTACTTTACTCAAGTGTGTCCGTGTTTTGTATTCTCTATGTTCCCAGTTAATTCTATGTAGCTTTTCTCTTCTCATCTGAAACAGCATTATTCTCAGGATCGGAGAAGATTATTGTGACCCATTGAGATCTTATGGAAGGAATCTTGGTTCAGGCCATTCACTGAAAACTACAGGCTTGTTAGATATAATTTATCAAGCATATATGCTCACTAGACCCATGAAGATTCCTGCTTAGCTACTTTTTTTAACATCATGGAAATTGAAGGGAATGCTAAGTAAGGACTTTTGCTGCACTCTTAAAATGTAGTTTTAAATATAATATAAAATACTATAAACAAAAAAACTTGGTCTGTGTACCTGAAGACAAGGTCATTGATGTTAACAACAGCGAATGGTCAGGGTGTTCAAGAATAATCCTGTACAAACAGCTGTGTGTTTTTGACTGAGACCTTGGTACACTTGGATAGGGTGAATTTCATGATTTGTTTTTTGTTTCATGTAGTTAAGGTTTGAGCAAATAACATACTATATACGAATAGATAGCATTGCTCAATAAACTGACCAACGTTATTGATGCACTCTTAAAATGTGCAACTAGGCATAGTCAAAGTCCACAGCGTGCAGGGATTAGCTTTATACCACAGTGCATCAGAAAGTACCATAGTAAGGTGCTACTGTAAATATAGCTGTAGCTTTCCTTCAAATGAGTTGGAAATTAGAATACATTTCATCCTTGCAGACGTGGCGGGGTAGTTAGAGCAGGGAACTAAGAGCCAGAGTTCAGAGCCTGCTGCTGCTTCTTATGACCTTGGGTAAGTCACTTATTGCCTCTGGTACAAACTTAAGACTGTAAGCCCTCTAGGGCCAGGGAAATAACTAGCATACCTTATAGTGTACCTTGAGCTACTACCGAAAGGAGTAAGCTTAATCTAAATAAAATAAAGGAGAGGACGGTGCAGAAAGGACTAATTGCTGTTTGACCTGAACTTTTGAATACCCACATCTTTGTTGCTCCATAGGCAGAACATCTCCTACATCTTGGACAATATCCAGTATGCTCTTAATTCTGTGCCATCTGGCATGGGTTCAGAGATGGAAGTAAAGTAACAGGTGCCCCTCTTTCTCTGGATACTCTAATAGAGGGGTTTTGAGCCTTTTTTTTGACTAAGGCCCTCTTCCTTGTAAAAAATTCCTTGTCCTCATACAAGCCACAATAGAAGTTACAGGGGGGGGGGGGGGTTTGGTTTCCCCTGTACATAAATTAGCTAAATAATGAGAATAAAGAAATATGCATCTTTAATTTTTATTTTGTTTTTATTAAATTTATCGTTGGAGCTCTGGACTTGGTCAAGAAACCTTTCTGGTGGTATTTGCACCCAGTCCTCAAGGGATACCAATGGGCCAGGTTTCAGGATATCGCTATATGAGTATGCATGAGAAATTTGCATACCTACTACTGATATTACATGCAGATCTCTCTCATGCACATTCAGTACGGATGTCCTGAAAACGTGGCCCATCTGTGTCCCCTGAAGAATGTGAGTGATACCTCTGCTGTGCTCTAAGCAGCTTCCTCTCTAAGTCCTCCCTTAGTTTTGTAACCCAAGGTGCCACCTCCAGTAGATGCACATGCCTTAGGACAAGGGTATCAAACTCTAGTCCTGGAGGGCTGCAAACCAGATTGTTTTTCAGGATATCTTTAACACATGGGATATAGTTGCATCTACCCATCACTGTATGCAAATATATTTATGAATATTCTTTAGGGACATCCTGAAAACCAGGTTTGTTTATGGCTCTCTAGGATTGGACTTTGATGCACCTGCCCTAGGATGTCCATTTGGTAGCCTGAGTGAATAGCCCCATTACTTTACAGATCATAACCATGAATATGGAAAATAAATAAAAAGGCAAACAACACATGGGAGACTTGCATAATTCTGTGGTCTATTGATTAGTGTACTTGCACTGATAGCTAACAGGCTGTGGGAGGAGGGGCATAATTGCATCCTATCTCCTGACTAGACATTTTGTAGGAAGTACTCTGTTTTCTGCCAGGTACCAAGATCTGATATATGGTGCTGTTACCTGATTTTGCTCTTTGCTCATACATATTGATGTGAATGATACTGCTCAGTATTCTTTCCCCATGCCTCCCAAAATATACACCAAAAGTGACTTCATGACTGAGAAAGGATGAAGTACATAGGTGAGTAGGTATTCCTAATTCTTTGCTTATTAATTCTTTATATACTGTCTTTCAGCAAAGTCAACAAAATAAAATATAATCACAGAAAAAAAATAAAATATTACTATCACATTTTTGGTGGTGGTTAGCTTTTTTTTTTTATTATTATTATTATTAAAGTGCCATCATTTCATGCTGACTCCTGGTGACCCAGCAGCCCCTGGGTTTTCTTGACAAGATGCGACCAGAGGAGTAAATTGCCAAGCCTTTTCTTCTGAAGCAATGGAGGATCAAGTGACTTGCCCAAGGTTGCAAGGAGTGACAGTGGGAACCAAACTCTGATCTCTTGGGTACTAGGCTGTTCCTCTAACCCAGTCCAGTCAAGTTTTCAGGGTATCCACAATGAATATGCTTGAGAGATCTGTATGCACATCTATCTCATGCATATTCATTGTGGATATCCTGAAAACCTGACTTGCCTGGCAGTCCCAGAGAACTGGGTTGAGAAACCCTCCATACTCTGATCTGCTAAAGACGCACAAACCTTAGAGGAACCAACAGCCCAGACAATTTAGGCCCAAATGGTGCAAAATGTAGTAACCCTGAAAAGCCAATTCAAAAAAATGGGTTTTTAACCAAGATTTAAAGTTAGAATAATTAGATACCAATCTAAGATAGTGGGAGAGGTCATTCCAAAGTGTAGGAACAATAAAGAAAAAGGCAGCATGACATCGTGTCACGGTTTGTACGGGATTATGAAATTAGCCAGATATTCAAGAATGTGTTAAAATGATGAGGATAAAGATCCAGGCAAAGTAGCTTGCATTGTGGAGATTGATGCAAGGCTGTGTAGATGGTGTCAACAATAGCATTTTGGCTTCCTTGACCATGGAGTGATATTTCAAGGACTGCTGTGCAGAGATGGTGTTCACCTATTTAAAAAAGTGCAAAGCATCATCCAGGACAGACTGGCTAATCAGGGATGGGAAGACAACCAACACCCTCAAGTAAGAACATTAAAAACTGGTATAGAAATAGGGGGAAAAGATCAACATCTGGAAATTTCTGTATACTAATGCCCTTAATTTGGGACACAGTTCTACATCTACAGGGGGTCATTGAAGAGGCTAACTTGGTTTTAGTGGCAGTCACGGAGACATGGTGCACAAAGAACGATGATTGGGATATACTTACGCTGAGCCACAGTCTATTCGGGAAGGAACAGGATGAGAAGAAACAACACCATCTATAAATAACTATAAGGAACAGAAGTGTGAGGCTTATGAGGTAAAGAGAATGCACTGTGAGTTAATCTAGAGAAAGAGGAATGAAATACCCATTTACAGTATCTTAGTGTGATATACAGATGTTTTGCAGGCAAAGCAATTAAGATTTAATAGAAGCCAGTCACAAAATTGCTATGAAAGGATGCTATTGCTAAGTGATTTCGATCTGACAGATGTTGATTAGGACATCCCAGGTGCAGTGTCAGCTGTGGTCTTCATGCCACTCTTGTCTTTCTCCAGACATAAACAGCCATAAAACGTCTAATTTGGATGATACTGATAGACCAGTGTTATCAATATTAACAAAGAATAATGAAGTCATCTTGGAGGAAAAATCAGCACAAGCATCTTTTTAAAGTATGGTGACAAACTCCCTGAGGCTGTCTAGTTAATATGCACTTGTGATAAACTAAACAGGATGATTGTCATGGCTCTGTATGGATCATATATTTATCTTGTAATATTTTAGCATAGACAGTGGGCAAGATACATCACGTATGCTATTCTTTAATATTAACAGGCTTAGTAACCCAATAAAATGAAGGTAAAACAAATACAGGAAGCTTATTTAGTGATGCCACGCTAGAAGATCACGTGCAGTGATTTGACTGTGCATCTTCGGTCAACTGCTGAAATGATTCATTCCTTATTGAGAACTGAATCCCTAACTTTGGGACCCATTTAGATGTGTGCAACCTAAATCTGTATAGGGTGTCTAAATCAGACAAAGAACCTAGGGGGGGCCAATTTTCGAAAGGCATTTACATGATTTTCAGTCCCGTAAACTGTGTAAATGTCTTAAGTCCAGATATTCAACAGCACTTACACGGTTAGTGCCATTGAATATTTCCTGCTAACTCCCCTACGTGTCCCGATGCTATCCGGTTAGCATCAGAGATTGTCAGGCGTTCTGGAGCACAGCAGAGGTGGCAACAAGCGCTAACCAGGCAGCAGCAATATTGCATGCTACCTGGTTAGCCCTGCACCTTATAGATAAGCAAAGGTTTTTCCTCACCTATCTTCAAGGCACAGATCACTAAAAGGGCAATCAATATCGCTGCTGCCTGGTTAGCCTTGGCGGCTTCCTGTTTCTGAAGCAATCCTTGGATATTCAATGCCATCGCCGTAGCACTGACTATCCAGGTTAGAGGTTGGCTATGCACCAATGAGGCACATAGTCCTTTGAGGATGCGTCCATCTCAATATCAGGCCTAGGATGTCCAAGTTGGGATGTTCAGAATTAGTTTTGTATTTTACAAAAAGGCTTACTGATTGTGTTTAACTTATACTTGTAATAGTGTAAGACTTTTTTTTTAAGTGCTTTGAAGTTAATGTTGACTCCTGGTGACCCAGCAGCCCTTGAGGTTTCTTGGCAAAGTATGACTGGAAGTATATTTCCTGGCCTTTTCTTGCCCAAGGTTACAAGGGGTGCCAGTGGGAAACAAACCCTGATCTCATGGGTATGAGGCTGTTGCTCTAACCATTAGGCTACTCCACTCAACAGTACTTTTATCATTCCACAGGGGTTGAGGGGCCAGAGAGATCATGGAAACAGAGAAAGGAAATTGGATTTAGCTCATGCCTTTTCTTTGGGGTTCAAGGTGAATTACATTCAGGTATAGTAGATATTTTTCTGTCCCTGGAAACATGTAGCTGGCCCAATGGCCCTTCTGCTCCCAGTGGTCCTGTTGTAGCAAAGTGCAGTCAATGAATAAATCCAGGAGTCAATTGACAGGGTCCAAGCCAGTTTATTGTGCACAGGCCCAGTCAGTCAAAGCTTCAAAAGGAACCGAGCAAAAGCTTTTACCGAGACATAACCATTTATACCTCTTTTTCAGTTTGATACATGAGAACTTTCTATTGGTTCTAACTCGATACATACAAACTTCTCATTGGTTCTACGCTCCCTGCACCTGTCCAATTAGAAATCCCTCTGGGGCCTAGCAACCAGCCCCCTCCCTTAGGATTGTTCTAACAATGGTGCGGTTCTTGATTTTGTTACTTCTCTACTGCAAGGTTATCCCTAGCTCCAGGAATGCATGTATTGAAACATTTCTTTTCTTTCACACACAAGAGAATAATGAAAGACTTATGAATTCATAAAAACTTCTTATTATGCACTTTAAAACAGTTTTCTCATTTCTCACAGATTTTTGGTTCTTTTCTAGCTATAATGGGAGTTAGGATCCAGGCCTAACTTACAGGCCTTTCATAATAGCAGGCCATGCTAGGCCATAGCCTACCACAGTCCCAGTCGATGGGGCACTTGCAGGACAGGGTGACCATCACTCATCCCCTTGCTGAATCCCTTGACTGGTGGCAGCAAACATCGAACCTGCGGGCAGGAATGGTCTTTCAGATCCTGACGCCTCATAGGGTCCTCACCATGGACACCTCCAAGTTGAGCTGAGGGGCCCATTGCAACAACCTTTCGTCCGAGAGCCTCCAAAAGATCAACTTCCTGGAGTTCTGAGCGATGACCTACACCATCCAGGCTTTTTAGCACTACCTGCGGAACCAAGCTGCCTTAATCCAAACAGACAATCAGATGACGATGTTTTACTTCAACAAGCAGGAGGGCACAGGATCTCTCCTCCTATGCTTGGAGGCAGTTGGTCTCTGCATGTTTGCCAGTGAGAGTGGGATGCTCCTCAGGGTGGTGTATCTTCCCGGACAGAGCAATGTTCTCACAGACTGCCTGAGCTGGATTCTCCAGCCGCACAATTGGCAGCTTAACCCTTGGGTGGCCAACCGACTGTTCTACCGGTGGGGCCTTCCTATGCTGGATGTCTTTGCCAGCCTGGCCAATGCTCAGTTGAGCCAGTTCTGCAACAGACTGCTGCACCCCTCCTGGGTGGCAGCCATTGTGTTTCTCATTCCATGGATGGAGACTCCTTTATGCCTTCCCTCTCACGTCACTCATTGCTAAGACCCTGTTCAAGGGCCAGCTCAACTGGGCCACCCTGATCCTCATAGCACCCCGGTAGCCCCAGCATCTCTGGTTCCTGCTGCTCCTCAGCCTGTCTCAGACACCCCCAGCCCCCATGGGGAACATCCCAGACCTGCTTTCGCAGGAGGCAGGCTCTCTCCTGCACCCCAAACTGGGATCCCTGGCCCTGATGGCCTGGCAAGCTGAAAGGGTAGCACTGGGCCCAGTTCAACTTGCCCAGAGATGTGGAGGAGGTCCTAATGGCTTCAGGCAAAGACTGCACCTGGTGGGGGTATGCCTTCAAGTGGCGCTGCTTCTTGATTTGGTGTGTAGAAAGGGATGCTAACCCCTTCTCCTGTTCTGTCCAGCTGATGCTGCAGTACCTGTTTAATGCTGGTTTAAAATCTAACTCGATCAGAGTTCATCTCAGTGTACTCTCAGTGCACCACCACCTCATCGACGGGAAGCCCCTCTCCGCCCAGCCTCTCATGGCTTGCTTCCAAAGGGGCCTTCTGCTCTCTCAACCTCCCATTTGTCCGCTGGTGGCAGCATTGGATCTCAATGTAGTTCTCTCAAAGTTCATCGCTCCACCCTTTGAGCCGCTGGCTTCCTGCCACCTCAAGTATCTGTCCTGGAAGTTGGTCTTCCTTGTGGCACTTATGTCTTCCCGCAGGGTCAGTGAACTCTAGGCACTGGTGGCTCATGCCCCCTATACCAGGTTTCACAGAAACAGGGTGGTGCTCCGGACACACAGCAAGTTCCTCCTGAAGGTGGTCTCTCCATTCCACCTCAACCAGGAGGTGGTTCTTCCCACCTTTTTTCCGCATCCTCACACCAGTAGGGCAGAGGCTTCTCTCCATATACTGGAGTGTAAATGGGCACTGACCTATTACTTGGAGCAGGCCAAGCCCCATTGCTGCTCATCACAGCTCTTCATTTCCTACGACCCTAATCGCCTGGGCGTAATTGTCTCCAAACGTACTCTGTCTACCTGGGTGGCAGACTGCATCACCTTCACCTATGGTCAGGCTAGTCTCTTGCTGGAGTGTCATGTCACAGTGCACAGCATCTGGGCCATGGCAGCTTCTGTGGTGAACCTCCACTTGGACCCCTTAACAGAGATCTGCCGGGCCGCCACCTGATCCTCAGTTCACACCGCATTACTACCTGGAGGAGGAGTTCCAGTCAGACAGCGCCTTCAACTAGGCAGCACTCTGTCATCTGTTTGAGGTTTAAGGCAACTCCTGCCCTCTGGCCCTTCTGTGTGTCCAGGCTACCAGAGAGCTGGCTCCTTAGTTGACACTGGGTTCACTGTTAAGGTCTTGCAACCGAACTGTACTCTCACTGTTCCTCACGATTTGTTTTTTGGGAGCTGCCCATGACTTATAGGTTTTTTTGGTAGCTTGTAGCTAGGGAGTCCCATACGTGAGGTCTGACTTCCTGCTTCTTCCCGGAGAAAGTGTTGTTACTCACCTGCAACAGGTATTCTCTGAGGACAGCAGGAATCAGTCCTCACAACCCTCCCTCCTCATGGAGTTGCTTTTCTTTTTGTTGCCGTCTTGAGCTATGTCATCATATGGAGGCAAGATGGCACCCTTAGGCAGGAAGGCAACCACCCATGCGTGGTGGATCTCAAAGGCTTTCTTTGAAAACTGAAGAGAGGTTACTGTGCGGGCTCTGTCGGTGCTGATGTCACCCATATGTGAGGACTGATTCCTGCCATCCCCGGAGAACACCTGTTACAGATGAGTAACTATGCTTACTGCCTAGTGTCAGAAAACTAGGTCTGGGGTCGAAGGTCATGGGTCCTACAGCAGGACAGTGACCCAAAACATACATCCAAAAGTACAAAAGAATGGTTAAAAAGGAAAAAATGGACTGTTTTAAACTGGCCAGCAATGAGTCCTGATCACAATCCAATTGAGAATCTTTGGAAACAGATGAAATCTGCCTTTGGTAAAAGGAATCCTGGAAACATTCATGATTTGGAACAAATCACACTTGAAAAGTGGGAGAAACTACCAGCAGACAGATGTATGAAACTTATACAATAGATGGCTAGAAGAAATGTTTGAAGACTGTTTTCACTGCCAAGGGTTGTGCAGCCAAATATTAGTGAAGGGTGCACTGTCCAGTCATAATTTGGTTTTTTTTTCTCAGAAATTACTATGTCTAAGTTGCACAGACATATTTTTTGCTGTTGTATACCTTTGAACATACTATTAAAATATTATGATATACAGTTGGAATATTTCCAATTATTTCTCAAGATATTGTACACAACATACCTAAATGCAAGGGTGCCAATAATGTTGACCACAACTGTATTTATACTAAATTGAAGTGTCCTACATTATTTATTAAAACAAAAAATACAATGAAACAAAGTAAAAAGCCACTTCCTATTTTTATTTACAAAGCTGGTGACTGGGTTAAGGTGGAGCTAGTAGACTGTAAAATTACAGCACTCCATGCGTTGTAATATGAGGCTAATGGCAGAGTTAGCTTTTTTGTGGTTTGTGTTCTTTGAGAGTTGCTTAGCAACACAGAACCAAGAGGGAAGTCAGGCCGGTGACAGTAGTGTTCTCTACCAGCGAAGGTACGTACAGCAGTATTAAGCACTGTCCTTCTGGGTGACTTCTATATCAGTGGACCTCAAATGTGGTCACAAGAAAAAGGCAGCTCCTGTTTCCATAGATTACTCCTACATCTACCTCCTTTCACACCCCACGCCAGACCTCTGATTAAGGGCTTCATCCACCCCTCCACTTGCATGGGTTTCCCTTCCTCTTAGAATAGAAACCTGTGCCCACCCTGCTGTCGCCGCTACCACTTCCCAACTTTAGCTGAGTGGAGGGACGGAGGAAAGAGTAGGTGAAGCAAGCGAAGGTGAGTGAAGGCTGCAAAAAGAAAAGGTTTACTATTTTGTTTTGGTTGGTGGCTGGGGTTGTGTGAATTTTCAAGTGTTATAATGGGGTGATACTGGATAATGATTAGGGTACTGCCGTGCTATCTCTTAAGTTTTGACATTGATTTATTTAAATGGTGGAGTTTGTATCCTTGAATGTATACAGTTGCTCAGCAACAGTGCTTGACTGGCGTTTCCAATTCCTCTGCATCAGCTGATGTAAGAAGAGCTTGTCTTGTGGGATGGGAAGATTGGCAGCGTAGCCAAGGGTTTCTACATGGTTAGCTATTCTCTGTGGCAGTTTGTAATCACAATTCCTTCTGAGAAAGACAACTGCTGTATTTTATAATAAGCTTTTGGTTTCATTAAGGAGTCATGGAGACTTATTACAAGTGAATTACAGAAGCCTGTGCTTTACTAAAAATCTGAGCATTTCATCTTTAATAGACTGTTTATGTAATTTATGAAACTTAGAGATGTGATTAGCTATGGGAACATGGAGCCTGTGCTCCGAGCCTGTTTCCAAGTGCCTCAAATCCTGACTTTCCTCTCCTGAAACACCTATTCAAAAAGCCGAACAATTCAGATTACTACAGTACAGATCCCTACATACAAACTCCATGTTAACAGAACACTTGGTCTTGGTCACACACTCAGAACACAGACCCATACAAAAGTACAGAATAAGTAACCACAACCTAACTATACAAATATGTAGATAAAAATTATTCTCCGGGAACAAGCAGGAAGGCAGTCCTTACATATGGGTGACGCCGACGGAGCCCGCACAGAGCAAATCCCCAGCTTTCAAAGAAAGCCTTTGGGAGTTGCTACCAGGCATGCGTGGTCCCCTTCCCACCCAAAAGTACCATCTTGCTTAGTCTCCTTTTTTCTGCTGAGCCCATCAGACGTAGTCTGTCCCTGTCCCGGAAAAAGTTGATTTTCTTGTGCCTTTTGGCTGTGTCTGGTCTCGCACCGGAACCCTTTCCCGCCCTACCTCGGTATCAGGCTGGTTATTTTTCTTTTTTCTTTCTCTTGGGCGTTTTCATGCCATTTTTTTCTCACTGGCAGCCCGAAGGGTCTTCGACCTTGCTGGGGTTCTTTTCCCCCCATGGCTACCAGTGGGTTTAAAAAGTGAGATTGATGCAGGAAGATCATGTCCCTCACCGATACACATGACTGCTGCTTCCAGTGCCTTGGCCCGGACCATGACCAGGCAGTCTGTGGCCTGTGCAAAAGGATGTCCTCGAAGGCCTTGAGGAGCTGCCAGCAGCAGCATGATAAAATTTTTCCTGATTCCCCCATACCTCCGAGAGCCAGGACCTCACCTGAGGCCTCCACGCCTAGGGAGGAGCATTCCGAACCAGAGCATCGTCGGGGATCCTCAGAGGGAGGGGTCTCCCTCGATGGAACTGAAAAGAAGGAAGAAATCCTTGAAGGCGGCGCCTCTGGATGGCTCAGAACGGCCAGGTTCCTGGCGGGGCTGGTTGCAGAGCCCCGAGCGCCTGCTCGAGGCATCGGATAAGGCGTGCCCAGCCAAGGCTACTTGAAAAGAACTGGTCACGGACCGGCCTTGGCAAGTACATTCTATCCTAGTCAAGGACTCCCGGGGGAATCGGCTTCAGGCCCTAGTGCAGCGGTGCCTGAGCCGAGGGCTGCGGAGCCTCTGGAACTGATGTCCAGGATGGCATCCTTGGAGCGCAGTCTTGAAGCAGCAGCGGACGTTGATATCCAGCACGTCCGGTTCCTCCACCCCAACCACCAGGTGTTTGACATCAAAGTCGACCCCGATCCTCAAGGCCTTGTGGGCCCGAGTCAATCCTCGGAGGAGGTCACGCTCGGCCTCCCTCTCTTCGGCACCGAGGTCATCACCAACAAGCTGGCGGGCATTGGGGCGGATGGCGCCGGGCCCCTTGAGACCCCAAAAACGCCACGAGTCTTCCTCGGAGGCCTCAGCTTGGGAGAATGAGGACGAGGAGTCCCCGGACACTCGTCATCAAGATGTCCCATCCGATTCCCTGGTATCTGAACCTCGGAGAAGGTCCCCACCAGAGAACATGGGGTTTCAGGACTTTGTTTGGGATATGTCCAAGGTCTTGGCTTTCCTGACGGAGTCCAAGGAGGATCTTCGAGCTGACAACCTCGAGATCCTCCAGTAAGAGGCTCCCCCTCGGGAGATCCTCATGGTGCCCATTCCTCCTATCCTGGAATGCTTTATGCTCTGCATGTGGGAGACGCCAGCGTCGATGCCGGTGATCAGCAAGCGGCTCGACTCGATGTATCGGGTCCACTGGAGCCCTGGGTTTCAAAAGTCACAAATGCCACATAACTCCATGATTGTGGAGTCGGCCATGCGTCAGCTGAAAAGTCAGAAGACACATTCCTCGGTGCCCCCCGGCAGGGAGGCTCGCATCTTGGATGCCCTCGGCAGGAAGTTTTACCAGGGCGCAATGCTGAATTGTCGGATCCAGGCCTACCAGCTGTACATGGGCATGTACCTGAGAGACCTGGAAAAGGAATTTGTTGGGTTCTCGGCTGGTCTCTCCGAGGAGCCTTTGCAGCGCTTCAGGGGCCTGTCTAAAGCCGTCGGTGAATGCTCCAAGTTCATGTCTTGGGCGGCCTATGACGGGTTTGAGTTGGCAGCCCGAGTAGCCGCGGTTGGCATCGGTGCATGCTGCCAAGCTTGGCTACAGTTGTTGGACCTCGAACAATGGGTGCAGGACAAGTTGGTCGATGTCCCATGTCGGGGGGAGAACCTCTTCGGCAAGCCCAGCCCATGACCGACAAGGCCGCCGAGCTGGAGACCGAGTTCATGACGAGGACTAGGCTCTCTAAGAAGACCTCTGCCCCTTCCCAAAAGAATGGCTCAGGTAAAAAGCCTTTTACTTGAGGAAGTCCACTGCTTACCGAAATTGCCCCTCCTACCCGGCCTCCCCGGCTCCCCAGCAGGGACAACAGGCCAACGGACAAGGACATGGCCCACGTAAGCAGAAGGCTCTCAAGCCCCAGACTCCGGCTTCAGCCCAGCCTGGAGGGAGCTTTTGACTCCTGCAACATGGCCTCTCTCCCAACCAGAGCTTGGCAGCCCACAGGAGGTTGGCTCGCCCTGTATGCCCACAGGTGGGGAGCTATCACCACCGATTCCTGGGCATTACAGGTGATCAAGGAGGGTTACCTCCTCTATCTAGCCGAAGTGCCTCCACACTATTTCCCCGGAGAGCCTTTAAGGTCTCCCCTTCACCAGGATCTTCTTCTGAAGGAGTTGGCAGTCTTCTCAAGGACCAAGCGGTGGAACCGGTGCCCCACCATCTCAGTGACAAGGGGTTCTACTCCAGGTACTTTCTTGTGTCAAAGAGGACAGGGGGCCTAAGGCCCACCTCGACCTGCGCAACCTCAACAAATTCCTGGGTGAGGAAGAAATTCAAGATGCTCTCCCTTGGAACTTTGCTGCCTTACCTCCGCCAGGGAGACTGGCTATGCTCCTTAGATTTAAAGGATGCCTATACACACATCCTAATCCACCCAAGCCACAGGCAATACCTACGCTTTGTGGTAGGGGGCAATCATTTCCAATACAGGGTGCTTCCCTTCGGCCTTACCTCGGCCCCCAGGGTATTCACAAAGTGCCTGGCGGTGGTCGCTGCCTTTCTCAGGCTTCAGGGGATCTTTGTCTTCCCCTATCTTGATGACTGGCTCATCAGGGGCATTATGGCCCCTGAGGTGCAGCAGGCCATAGCACGCACCACCCAGGTCCTTCAGCACTTGGGTTTCATTATCAATTACCCCAGGTCCAGCCTTTGCCCGGCACAAGAGCTGGGATTCATTGGGGCAAGGATCAACACCCTTCAGTTGAAGGCCTTCCTGCTTGCAGACAAGGCAGACAGGCTCATGGTGCTATCCAAAGACATACAGCACCGTCCCTAAGTGCCAGCAAGGCATCTGCTGCGCCTCCTCGGGCACATGGCCTCCACGGTCCATGTCACTCCAGATGCCCACCTCCACATGCGAGCTGCGCAGTAGTGCCTCAGGGACCAGTGGTCCCAGGCCACAGGACATCTCCAGGACAGAGTCAGAGTGACCAGGTGCCTGTTGCGGTCTCTGACCTGGTGGCTCTCACCCCGTCACCTGGAGGCGGGGATGCCCTTTCAGGCCCCTCACCACTCAAGGTCCTCACACAGATGTCTCCCTGCTGGGCTGGGGAGCCCATTGCCAGGGATACCGCACCCAGGGAGTTTGGACAAGAGTGCTCAGCAGATCAGTCGGTTGGAACTGCGTGCAATCCATCTCGCCCTGAAGGAATTTCGGCAGTGCCTGGGTCGCAGGTCTTTCCTGGTCCAGATGGACAACCAGGTTGCCATGTTCTATGTGAACAAACACGGGGGCACAGGGTCCCGTGCCCTCTGTCAGGAAGCCCTGGATCTGTGCTCTTATGCAGTCCGGCAGGGCATTCTCCTCAGGGCGGTGTACCTGCCGGGCCAGGATAACTGGCTGGCCGACAGACGCAGCAGGATGCTCCAGCCACATGAGTGGCAGCTGGACCTGGGGGGAACCAGTGATGGACCTGTTTGCCAGCCCGGACAATCACCAGTTGCCCCGCTTCTGCTCAAGGCAGCCACAACCCACCAAGGTGGCCGCCGATGCTTCTCTAATCTCATGGTCGGTGGGTCTTCTGTGTGCCTTCCCTCCAACACCTCTGATAGCCAAGACTTTGTTCAAGATTCTTCGCGACAGAGCTTCAGTCATCCTGATAGCCCCATGGTGGCCTCAGCAACCGTGGTTCCCACTCCTCCTGCAGCTAGCGGTGGAGGCCCCCATCCTCTTGGGATCAGCTCCACAGCTCCTTTCCCAGGAGGGGGGTTCTCTTCTGCATCCCAACCTCAGCTCCCTTTCGCCGACGGCTTGGCTGCTGAGAGGGTGACACTAGCCCCACTCCTCCTCCTGAGGGACGTGGAGGATGTTTTGCTGGCTTCACACAGAGCGTCTACCAGACGGGCTTACGCTTTTAAATGGCGCAGGTTTGCACTTTAGTGTGCTGAGCGGGGGGGGGAGGGGGTCGACCCCTTTTCTTGCCCGGTGGTTATGGTGTTGCAATACCTTCTCCACCTCTCCAATACAGGGCTCAAGTCCAACTTGATCAGAATGCATCTCAGTGCCCTAGCGGCAAACCACGACCAAGTGGACGGGAAGCCCCTCTCAGCTCATCCAGTGGTATCCCGGTTCCTAAAGGGCCAACTCCTGTCTAAGCCCCTGGTCCACCCTCTGGCAACCGAATAGGATCTCAATGTGGTGTTGGGGCAGCTCACCCTGCCACCCCTTAAACTGATGGCTACGTGTCACCTCCGTTACCTCTCCTGGAAGATGGTTTTCCTTGTCGCACTCACTTCTGCCTAAAGAGTGAGTGAGCTTCAGGCCTTCATGGCGGAGAACCCTTATACCAGGTTCTACAAGTCCTCGTTCCACCTTAACCAGAAGGTGGTCCTCCCTACCTTCTTTCCCAGTTGGGCTGAGACGGTCCTCCATACCCTGGACTGTAAGAGGGTCCTGTCCTTCTACATTCAACGTGCTCAAGGCCACAGGAAAGCCTCTCAGCTTTTCGTTTCCTATGACCCCAGTAAGCTGGAGGAGGCAGTTACCAAGCGTACGCTGTCCACATAGGTGGCAGATTGTATTGCCAGGGCTTACGAGGAAGCGAGGCTTCTGCTGGAAAGCCGTGTCATGGCTCACAGGGTCAGGGCCATGGCAGAATCAGTGGCTTATCTGCGCTCTGTTCCTCTGGCAGACATCTGCCGGGCCGCCACCTGGTCTTTGATTCATACCTTCGCAGCTCATTACTGCCTGGATAGGGTGTCCCGACGGGACAGTGTCTTTGGTCAGGCTGTACTCCATAACATTTTCGGGGTCTAGGCAACTCCTGCCCTCCGACCCTTCTTTGTTCAGGCTACCAGAGTGCTACTTTCCTTGTATGCAGGTCCTAATTCATTATGGCTGCTTACGGCTCTTGTTGAGGGAGCCAATTTTGTGCTATTGGTTCATGGTAGCCTGTAGCTGGGGAGTCCCATATATGAGGACTCACTTCCTGCTTGTTCCCAGAGAAAGCGTAGTGACTCACCTGTAACAGGTGTTCTCCGGGGACAGTAGGAATCAGTCCTCAACCCTTCCTCCTCCCCCTGCAATCCTATTATCTTCTTTAATTTTTGCCGTCTTTTAGCTATGTCATTTGACTGAGCAAGATGGCATCTTTGGGCGGGAAGGGGACCACGCATGCATGGTAGGAACTCCCAAAGGCTTTCTTAGAAAGCTGGGGATTTGCTCTGCGTGGGCTCCGTCGGCGTCACCCATATGTGAGGACTGATTTCTGCTGTCCCTGGAGAACACCTGTTACAGGTGAGTAACTACGCTAACTGCAACCCCAAAAAGCCAGTTTCTGCATATAATGCAATACTAGAGAAAAAGAAAGCGATGCATTTCCCTGTACTGTATAAAATATAAAAACAGTGCAAAGTCCAATCACTAAATTGAAAATGAAATTATTTTTTCTACCTTTGTTGTCTGACCATTTTATTCTCTGATCATGCTGGTCCCATTCTGAGGTTTCTGTTTTCCTCTGTCTTCTTTTAGCTCTCTTTTTATGGTCTCTAGTCTATCTGCCATTTTTTTCCTCTTTTGTTTTCTTCACTCCGTTCCATCTTGGATATTGATCTTTTTCCTTCAGCTTTTTTCCTTTTATTTTTCTCTCTTTCTATCCACTCAGATTTCACTATTCTTTCTTACTATCCAGTCCTCAATCTCCCTCTTTTTTTTACTCCACCTACTATTTTTCAACTCTCATCCCAATCCTCTCAATCCCAACCTCTTTTTTCCTGATCCATTATTCCCCACTCACTCACTCTCTCTCCCCCCACCCACCATCCAATCTCTCTCTCTCACTCTCTTTCTAGTATCTTCACTCTCTCTCTCCTGTCCTTCCATATCTGCCCTATCTTTTCCTATTCCCCTGCATCCAATATCTCCCCCATCTCCATACCATACCATCCCCTATTACTCCCATGTCAAGCATCTCTCCATCTCTTTCCATCTTCTCCCCTCTGTCTCCCTATTACCCCCATGTCCTGCATTTCCACTTATTACCCCCATGTCTAGCATCTATCCTCTGTCTCCCTCTGCCCTCCCCTCATGGCCAGGATCTTCCTATAGTCCCCCTATAACCCATATCCAGCATCACCACTTCATCTTCCTTTCTTGCTTATCCCAATGCCCATTCTTCCTATGCCTCCTTCCCATATCCACTATCTCCCTTCGTCTCCCTAACCCCTCCACCTCTAGTTTGTCCCCTCTGCCTTCCTCTTCCTCCTGCCCCATGCATTCAGCATCTCCTAGTGCCCAGTATTTCTCCTCTACCTCCCAATGTCCCCCTTGTCTACTCTCCCCCCGCAGCCAAGAGAGAGCTGAGATTGCCCACGGGTGTAGCATGTCCTGCAGGCAGAGGCTCTTTAAGCCTTAAAGCAGTTTAAGGCCACTAAGGACTGAGCCTGACAGCGATCGGGGCCAAGGGAGGGCCGAGCTTGCCCTCAGGAGTAGCGTGTCCTGCGGGCAGAGGCCCTTTAAGGCAGCAATCGCGGCAGAAAGAGGGCCACACCTGCACACAGGAGTAGTGTGTCCCATGGGCGGAGATTGTTTAAGGTAGCAATCACAGCCTTCTGCCCATGGGATATGCTGGTCCCACGCAAAGGGTCTTATTTTCCAGCTGCACATCTTCCTGCTTGGGGGGATGGGGTGGCTAGCAACGGTGCCCCCCCTGCAGCACTTATTCCACTTACCAGGTAGCCCCGGCCCTGATTGCATGGCCACAAGAGGAAGTGATGAGGAGCCAGCACATTGCAGCAAGAAGCATAGATTTTAGCAACAGCAGCTTGAACTGGGAGCTGATTGGAGAAGAGGCCCAGACAGAGAGTAGGGGCTAAGAGTGAGAGAGACATAGATGGAGGATGACGGGGAGGAAAGCCTGTATATGGAGGGGGAGGAGAAAGACAGGCCACAGACAGAGACAGAAGCACACTTAAAGCCTGGGGGGGGAAGAAATGGTATTCTACTTAGAAGAGCACTAAATCAGGGATAGGATGGGGGAAGGAGTGGGGACTCTAAGATTTGTTTTGAGGGGGGAGGGGAAGGAAAGAGCAGGAACTCCCAGACTGGTGTATAAAGGAAGAAAAAACTGCAAGGTTCAGACTGGGTGGTGGATTCAGGATTAGTTAGCAGGATGGGCACTTGAAGATTGTATGGGGATTAGTGGAAGAATCAAGACTCGGGAATTAGGGGGAGAATGGAAACTTGAAGACTGAGCTGGGATTAGGCAGCCACTAGAGGGTCAGCTGTGGGTATGCTAGATGGGCTAGAGGTATGAGATCAGGATATGGATGTCAGATGGGGTATAGGAGCAAGGAAGCTGGGGTCATTATATAGGCTGGAGGACTTGGGTGTGAGTGAGAGGCAGTGAAAAATAGTAAGGAATGGGGAAGAGATAAGAAACAGAAAAAAAAGATGGATCTGTGACAGGGAGAGAAAGTGGGAAAAGAAGGCTGTTAGGGATAAAAGACAGAAGAAAAGGGCCTGGGAGCAAGATAGAGGATAAGCAAAACAACCAAGACTAGTTATGGGATGAGAGACACGGGATCATAGTGGCACACTTGGGGAGCTGAAGTTCACTGCTTCAAGGGAATCTCAGCACAGATAACCATCTTCTAGCTGCTGTGTTGATCATTTTCAGTGCTTGACTGTTTTTGTTTTAAATTTCCATTGCCTATTTATTACCTATTTTGACCTCTCATGATACTGCTTAGTCACTCTGGCTTGTCTGGGTAGCTATATAGTTGCTTTAAAAAAAAAAAAAAGTCAAACTTTTCTTTCTTCTCCCTTTAAAAGAGAATAGTAGTGCTATTTAGTACAGTAGTACGATGCCTCAAGCCCCTCCTCACTCAGGAACACTTCCGCACAGTTTGTCAAGCACTAATAACCCCAATCCTAGACTTCTGCAACCCAATCTATCTTAGGGTTGCCAACTTTTTCACCGAGAAAAACCTGACACCTGTGGCTCGCCATGCTCCACCCATTCTCTGCTCCTAGCCCCACCCCTGCCCCGCCCCCAGCCCCACCCACAAAAATTACCGAGGATACATGTAGGCTAACTTCCTTGGTCAGATAATTAAACTGGGAACCCCAAAATCCAAACATGAAATGTACAACACTGGAGAAATAAAACTATAAAGTAATTTCCTCTTGCACTAAACAAAAACGCAAAGATGTTAGCAATACACACTTCCCAGACCAGACATATTCCAGTTAATAAATTCAAAATAAAAAGTATTTTTCTACCTTCTGTTTGGGCATTTTTTCAGTTGCAGTTGCTCCAGTCACTTTCTTCTGGTTTCTTCGTGTCTTCTGCGAGCTATCCATTTGTCCTTTCTTCTCTTTTAGATGTTTTCCATTCTCTCTCTATTTCTGCTTTAACATACTGATTGTTTCCCTTTTGCTCTTTCCCCCAATTCTTTCCTTATTCCTTTATCATCCATTTAAATTTCACCCTTCCATTTTCAAGCCCCTCTTACTCTCCCAATACCTAGCCCAACATAGACTTCTTCCACACAAAATATTTTTTTCCCTCTCCATTCTCATTCCCCATCCATTCTAGTCCTCCCCCAAAATCAGTTCCCTTATAGTTCTAGACCCACCCAGCATCCACTCCCTTCTAGTCCCATTCTCCCATGCCCCACATCAGCCCAGTTCCTGTCCTATTCTAGCTCTTCATCAGCCCATTTCCAGTGCTAGCCCTCACATCACAGGCCATTTCCAGTCCTAGCCCCCACCATCACATCCCATTTGCAGTCCGAGTCCTCCTGCACCATCACAGCCCATTTGCAGTCCAAGTTACCCCCCCCCCCCCCATAGCCCTTTTCCGGTCCAGGTCCCCCTCCCCATCACAACCCATTTCCAGTCCATGTCCCCCCCCCCAATAGCCCTTTTACAGTTCAGGTCCCCCCCATCACAGCCCATTTCTTTCCATTACAAGTCCCCCCCCCCCCAATAGCCCTTTTCCGGTCCAGGTCCCCCTCCCCATAACAACCCATTTCCAGTCCAGGTCCCCCCCCCCCCCCCCAATCACAGCCCATTTCTTTCCAGTCCAAGTCCCCCCCCCCCCCATAGCCCTTTTCCGGTCCAGGTTCCCCCCCCCATCACAACCCATTTCCAGTCCAAGTCCCCCCCCCCCTCTAGCCCTTTTACAGTTCAGGTCCCCCCCCCCCCATCACAGCCCATTTCTTTCCAGTCCATGTCCCCGTCCCCCCCCCACCCCCCTTTTCCGGGCCAGGTCCCCCCCCCCCCATCACAGCCCCTGCAGTCCTTGGCCCCCCCCCCCCCCGCCCAGCACCACAGCTGTCTGAGAGGCTTCAGAGGGAGCAGGGTAAGCTCACGCGAGGCCCCGGCTCCCTCTGTACAGCCACCAGCATGAAGAGCCTTTTCCTTCACGCTGGCGGCTGTATCTGTGAAGCCGCGAATGCTGGAAAGGTTAAAGGGTATTGCCTTTAACCTTTCCCAGCAATCGTGGCTTTACAGATACAGCCGCCAGCGTGAAGGAAAAGGCTCTTCATGCTGGCGGCTGTACAGAGGGAGCTGGGGCCTCGCGCAAGCTTACCCTGCTCCCTCTGAAGCCCTCCGGTGTGTGGGCCGGCCCTGGATGGGGTTTTTTTTGGACTTTGGGTTGGAAGAAAAGCTGGTTTTTTGCTCTGGCCGCTCCTGATCTTGCGGCCAGAGCAAAAAACCGGCTTTTCAAGGGCAGGTTTTACATCTGTGCCGGCAGCTGGCCTGGCCATGGAAAAACCGGCCAGGCCGGCTGAAAACCGGCCAGTTGGCAACCCTAATCTATCTAGGTCTAACGAAACAGACACTAAGACCATTGCAACTGGCACAAAACACTGCAGCACGCATAATTGCTGGCACCACAAGACAAGAACACATCACACCCACCCTAAAAGAGCTCCACTGGCTGCCTATCAGTGCCCGCATTAGATACAAGACAATCAAACATTTTCAAAATCAAACATCAGCTTTCAGCCTACACCCACTCATACAACCAGACAACAGCACAAGACCGAGAAGAAGAGGCACATCCAACCATGTCAACACACCTAAAGATATCAACGCAAGGACACCGAAAAACGAGCCTTATCAAAGGCGGCACCAACAATCTGGAATGCCCTCCCCGACGAACTGCGTTCAACAACAGACCTTAAGGAGTTCAGGAAACTACTGAAGACAACCCTCTTCATAGAACACTACAGTGACATTACTTAAACCATGCAACAGACACCTCAATTCCCCCCACATATCACTATAATTGTAATTAAGCAAGGAACCGATACCCATAGCATTGTAAATAGGAGTGGCCTAGTGGTTGGGGCAAGGTACTTCAGGCCAGAAGGTCGGGGGTTCAAATCCCACTAGAGGACAGCAACCTTGGGCTGGAAGGACTGGGGTTTCTAGTCCCACAGGTGCTGCTTGTGGTCTTGGGCAAGCCACTTAACCCTCCATAGCCCATGTTCCCTGTAAAATAGTTATCTCCAAGTTATAATGCCCTGTTCAATGTAATTTCAGTTTGTTCAATGTAAACCGCACTGATTCAGAATAGCACAGTATATAAGAGAATGTAATAAATAAATAAATAGCACATGCTGTAAATAGCACCACAAGAATCAACATCCAAACACACTCACACACATACACTACTTACTGCATGTGCACACTGTATCTTATTGATTGTTTGCTGTTCAGACCGCCTTGATTGCAGGATAAGGCGGTATAGAAATACGTTTAATTAAATTAATAAATATTTCCTACATGTCTGTAGCCTTCTTGTTCTATAGTCTAGTGGCAAGCAACTTAAATTTTTGGATTAGACGCTTTGGAAAATCTAGCTTCTCTGTATTTTTGTTTGGCCTTTATTAATCAGAAATTTAGGTGTATCCTGCCCACCCTACCTCTCAACCATCCACTCCAGGGTTAAATTTTCCTATTTATTCTTCCTACCATAAATAGCTATTCTCAATTAAGTGGAAAGCACAGCTATTTTTCCTTTTGCTAAAACAGCTCCATAACATATCCAATAATCATCATGTTTATTCAGTGAAATAGCTGTGGTGCCTTAATCCTAAGAAGAATCATTTGGAGCCTTAGAGCTTGCCCTATCTGTGTCAAGCTATCTGCTATGAATAAAGAATTGACTCTACTGAGGGAAGAATTACCTGCAATGAAACAAGCATCCCACAGGTACAAGTTGAAAACAATCCACCACTGTTGCAGCCACGCAGCTGAAAATGCTCTCATTCTTTCACTCACCCACAGAAGGAAGCACACAGACAGGCTGGAATGCAAACAGGATCTTTTAATGTGCACACAGGCCCAGACAGAGAGCCGGTACCCTCCCCAAAAATCTGAGCCCCGAAGGACGTCCTACATTGTCTTTTATACAGTACATTTTTTAAACTTATTCTACAATCTCATTCGTCTCAGGTATTTCCTGTCCACCAATCAGCAGCCCCTTGGGAAGGTGCCTGGGTGACCTGTCCAAACCGGTATGCTCTGGTCTGCTGATTTCTGGGCAAGGGGGTATTGTGCTCAGGCCTGGAGGGGGGAAGGGTGCCTACTGAAACCTTTATGTCTTCTCTTAGCAAGCTGATCACTATGTAAAACCTCATGGCTTGGGGGAAGGGTTACCCACAGCTAAACCTCATGGCTGCCTCACCACCACTTCTCAAATAACCCAGGAACAAATAGATCACAGTGAGCTTTGGTAGGTTGCGACCTGCAACAAGGACACACCCATTCCACCAAGAGATACCTCTGCATAATGCCTTCTCTGCCTTGGTAAATGACAATGCCCAATTAATTGAAACTGACGTGGCCTTACGTGTAAATGAGAAGGGTAACATCCAATGTACCAGTAATGCCCCAGACATTTACAAAAAAACTAAAAACAGGAAACTGTTACTAACAGTTTAAGTTAGTTGTCCTAATTTTAACCACTTTGTGCTGTCTGGTTAGCGCAGCGGTTCTCAACCTGTGGGTCGCGACCCCCATTGGGGTCGCCTCACTCTGCTGTTAAAAAAAAAAAAAAGCACACAAGTTGCTGCCACTGCCACTGCTTCTCAGCAGTGGCAAACTGACAGACTCCAATCTTCTGCAGCTGCGGCTCCCTGCCTCTTAGGGAACTGCGGCTCTGCCTATGAGTGAAGCTGTTGCGGAGCCTTTCTGTCTCTCAATGGGCTCTGTGCAGCATTGTCCTGCCTCCAAAGGAAGTTGTTTACCACTTCCTTTGGAGGCGGGACAATGGCATGCTGCACAGAGCCCGTTGAGAGACAGAAAGGCTCCGCAACAGCTTCACTCACAGCAGGCACAGCCGCTGTTCCCTAAGAGGCAGGGAGCTGCGGCTGCAGAAGAACAGGGCAGTAGCAGGCAGACAGGGAGAGGGGAGGAGGGGGCAGGGAACCTGCAACGGGGCTGACATGAGGGTGGGTGGGGGCTGGCATGGAGGGATGGATGGATGGATGGAGGGAGGGAGGGGGGCTGACATGGAGGGAGGGAGGGGAGAGCTGATTGTTGGAGGGAGGGAGGGGGGCTGACATGGAGGGAGGGGAGAGCTGATGGATAGATGGAGGGAGGGGGGCTGACATGGACAGAGAGGGGGCTGACATGGACAGAGAGGGGGCTGACGGACAGAGGGGGGCTGACATGGAGGGATGGATGGAAGGAGGGTGGCTGACATGGAGGGAGGGAGGGGGGCTGACATGGACAAAGAGAAGAGACGGGGACATACTGGACAGATGGGGATAAATGTTGGACAGAGGGGAGAGACAGTGCGGGTTAGGATTATAATGGGCAGATGGGGGGGCTAGGACTGGTAATGGGTTGATTAGAGAAGGCTAGGACTGGGAATGGACTGATCAAGGGGGGTTGGGACTGGTAATGTGCTCATAGGGAGGTAGGACTAGTAATGGACTGATGGGGGGCTAGCATTGGCAATAAGCTGATCGGGGAGGTTAGGACTGGAAATGGGCTGATTAGAGGAGGCTAGGACTGGTAATGGGCTGATTAGGGGTGCCTAGCACTGGTAATGGGGTTGAGGAGGGACTAGCACTGGAAATGAGCTGATTAGGGGAGGCTAGGACTGGTAATGAGCTAGTGGGATGGGATGGCTGGACAATCCAGACATTCAGCAGCGGAAATTGGATAACTGCACTCCATCCAAAAACATTTTTTTACTGACAGAGAGGAAAGGAAGCATTCCAAAACTGCTGTTATCCATCTGGGAACAAATGATCTGGCTAAAAGTAGTACCTCTGCAGTACAAAGAAACGTCTAAATTTTAGGAGAAAAACTTAAACTCATTGTCAACATTCTAGCATTCTCAGAAGTTCATTCTGTTTATAGTATGGGAGAAGAGAGGCTACATCACACAAGGAGTGGAGGAGTAGCCTAGTGGTTAGAGCATGGTTTGGGAACCCAGAGACCAGGGTTTGATTCCCACTAGCACCCTTTGTGGCCTTGGGCAAGTCACTTAGGAAAAATCCAAGTTATCAATATCCCTGTTTAATGTATGTTTACCAAGTTCAAGTTACATTGAAATGATAAAGCAGTATAAAAAAAACTGTTAAATAAATAAACTTTCTCCAGGACCAAGCAGGAAGTCAGTCCTCACATATGGGTGACATCGGCGCCGACGGAGCCCTCGCGGAGCAATTTTCCCCAGCTTTCAAAGAAAGCCTTTGGGAATTGCAGCGCGCATGCGCGGTCTCCTTCCCGCTCAAGGGTGCCATCTTAGCCAGTCTTCTTTTTTCCGCGGAGCCCTACAGACGTACCCGTCGTGTCCCCGCTGAAAAAGTTGATTTTCGTGAGTTTTTCTCTTTTTTCACTTCGGTTCGACGCCGGTCTTTTCCTGCCCGGACTCGCGACGCCGTTGCGAGTCCTTCTCTTATTTTTCGGTTTTTCTGATTTTGGTCAGTTTCGTTTTCGGTTTTTCGCTGGCAGCCCGGTCCTTTGACCTTGCAGGGGCCCTTTTTCCCCCGATGGCTGCCAGTGGTTTCAAGCGGTGTGGTCAGTGTGACAGAAATATGTCACTCACTGACACACACGATAATTGCCTCCGCTGCCTGGGCCCGGATCATGAAGAACTGATCTGTGGAGCCTGTGGCAAAATGTCCTCCAAAGCGTTAAGGAGTCGGCGGCACCAGCGGGATAGAATCTTCGCTGACCCCGGCCGTACCCGGACCTCGTCGGAGGCCTCGGCATCCAGAGGTTCCAGCTCTGACCATCGCCGAAGCTCCTCCGACAGGGGTTCTCCCTCCGGGGACCATCGACGGAAGGTAAAACCCGCGAGGGCGTCGTCGGTGGACGCTCCTGGCTCCGCGAGGGCCAGGTCGCATAGCCCCGATAGCCGTCCCGGGTCTTTGGAGAAGGAGCACCTCCCGAAGCGACCTCGCCTGGAGTCGGAGTTGCCTGCTCGGGTAAGTCCTGTAGTCCTTCTGGACTCGCCTCCAAGATGTCCGACGTCGGGGCCCGAGTCGGGGGCTGCTGGGTCACCTGAGGTCGGACTCAGGTTGACGGCCTTGGAGAGCAGACTATCTGCCTTCATGGACCAGCAGCGGGCACTGATCGCTAGCCTCGCTGGCGCCACTGCCCCGACCGCCGGGACGTCGACGTCTAAGTCGACCCCAGAGACCGAGCCGATCCTCGAGTCCATGCGGGCTCGAGTCGATCCTCGGTCGAGGTCACCCTCGGCCTCCCGTTCGGGACCGAGGTCGTCGACGCCGACTCCCTCGGCGTCGGGGCGGCCGACGCCTCCGCCTGCCCGAGCCGACCCCACCGATTCCTCCTCGGAGTCGGCCTGGGAGTCTGAAGAGGAAGAGTCACCTGATTCGTTTCGGACTCGGTGTGTCCCCTCGGACTCACCGGAATCCGAACCTCGGAAGCAGTCCCCTCCGGAGGATGCCCGGTTCTCGGACTTCGTCAGGGATATGGCCAAGGCTTTGGCCTTCCCTGCGGATCCCGAGGAGGACCCTCGAGCCGAAGAGCTCGACGCCCTTCAGTACGACTCTCCCGCCCGGGAGCACCTTACTGTACCGGTTCCTCCCATGCTGGAACGACTACTCTTCCGCATGTGGGAGAGTCCGGCCTCGTCGCCGGTATTAAGCAAGCGGGTCGATTCCATCTATCGAGTCCGCAAGAGTCCTGGCTTCCAAAAAGCACAGCTGCCGCACCATTCCATGGTAGTGGAATCGGCCATGCATAGGCTTAAGAGCCAAAAGATGCACTCCTCGGTGCCTCCTGGCAGGGAGGCCCGTAACCTGGATGGCCTTGGTAAGAAGTGTTTCCAGGGCTCTATGCTTGCTTGTCGTGTCCAGACCTACCAGCTCTACATGGGCATGTATCTCCGAGACCTGGCTAAAGAGATAGCCGGATTCTCCGCTGGGCTGTCCGAGGAACCTTTGCGGAGGTTCCTGGCCTTGACAACTGGTATTCGGGAATGCTCCAAATTCATGTCCCGAGCAGCCTATGATGGCTTTGAAGCATCGGCTCGAGTGGCCGCAGCCGGCATCGGTGCCCGCCGACAGGCTTGGCTTCAGTCGTCTGACCTTGAACCCTGGGTGCAGTACAAGTTGGTCGATGTCCCCTGCCGAGGTGAGAACCTCTTTGGCAAGCCCATGGCTGAAAAGGCTGCACAAATCGAGACGGAGACTCTCACCAGGACTAGGCTTTCTAGGAAGACCTCCGCCCCTTCCCAGAAAAAGAAGGGCTCGGGAAAGAAGTCCTTTTACCCGAGAAAGGCGGCTGCCTATAAACACTACCCTCAATATCGGGCCTCCACAGCTCCCCAACAGGGCCAGCAGGCCAAGGGACGGGGTAACGGGTCCCGTAGGCAGCAAGCCCCCAAGCCTGCACCACCAGCCCCTGCTCAGCAGGGTGGGGGTTTTTGACTTCCTCAGCATAGCCTCTCCCCCTCAGCTGGCTCCTCCCAGCACCGGAGGCCGGCTGGTTCACTTCGCCCACAGGTGGTCCAACATCACTTCAGATGCCTGGGTGCTTCAAGTCGTAAGAGAAGGCTATCTTCTCCACTTCCACCAGGTCCCTCCCTCTTATTTCCTGGGAGAACCTCCACGACTCCCTCTGCACAGGGACTTACTCCTTCAGGAGTTAGCAAGTCTTCTTCAGGAACAGGCTGTGGAACCGGTGCCCCACCACCTGAGAAGTCAAGGCTTTTATTCCAGGTATTTCCTAATACCAAAAAGGACAGGAGGCCTCAGACCCATCCTGGACTTGCACAACCTCAACAAGTTCCTCGTGCGGGAAAAGTTCAAGATGCTTACCCTTGGAATCCTTCTGCCCTACCTCCAGCAGGGAGATTGGCTATGCTCCTTGGATCTAAAGGATGCCTACACGCACATCCTCATCCACCCAAGCCACCGCCAATACCTAAGGTTTGTGGTGGCAGGAAATCATTACCAGTACAGAGTACTGCCCTTTGGCCTATCCTCCGCACCGCGAGTCTTCACAAAATGTCTCGCGGTGGTGGCAGCCTATCTCCGGCTTCACGGCCTCTATGTCTTTCCGTACCTCGACGACTGGCTCATCAGAGCATCGTCCTCTCCGGCAGTCACCAATGCCACACACCGCACGGTGACTCTTCTGCAGTACTTGGGCTTTGTCATAAACTTCGCAAAGTCCACTTTGCTCCCCTCACAGGATCTCGAGTTCATCGGCGCAAGACTGCACACTCCTCAGGCACGAGCTTTCCTGCCTCTCGACAGGGCTCAACGGCTCATGGACCTAGCCGGCCGTTTTCGCAGCCAGTCCCTGGTCTCCGCCAGGCGCTTCCTGAGACTACTCGGCCATATGGCTTCCACCGTCCACGTGACCCCCAATGCTCGCCTGAATATGCGGCCTGCTCAATGGTGCCTTCGCAAGCAGTGGTAACAAGCCACCGGCGGACTAGCCGACTTAGTGCGCATCTCCGGGCCGCTGGCCTCTTCCCTACAGTGGTGGCTTCATCGGCCGAACCTGGTGCTCAGAATGCCGTTTCAGTCGCCTCAGCCGGCTCAAGTGCTGACGACCGATGCTTCCCTCCTGGGTTGGGGAGCACATTGCCAAGGGGCATGTACTCAAGGTCTCTGGACCGCGTGGGAGTCTGCTCAACAGATCAACTTCCTGGAGCTCAGAGCAATCCGTCTGGCGCTCAAGGCTTTCTCCCACCTGACTTCTCACCAGTCCGTCCTTGTCCAAACGGACAATCAAGTTGCCATGTTCTACGTGAACAAGCAGGGGGGCACGGGCTCCTTCCTTCTCTGCCGAGAAGCTCAGAGGCTCTGCTCTTGGGCCGTCAGTCACGGCATTCTTCTCAAGGCAGTTTATCTCCCAGGCCAAGAGAATTGCCTGGCGGACAAACTCAGCAGGATACTCCAGCCGCACGAGTGGCGTCTGGATCCCTTGGTAGTTCAGAAACTTTTTCTGAAGTGGGGCCTCCCCACGATGGATCTCTTTGCCAGTCCTCTCAACCGGCAACTTCCTCGCTTCTGCTCTCGTCAGCCACATCCCCTTCGGGTAGCGGCAGATGCTTTTCTGCTCTCATGGTCGGAAAGCCTTCTCTATGCTTTTCCTCCCATCCCGCTAGTCTCTCGAACTCTATTCAAGGTTCTCCGAGACAAAGCTTCCATGATCCTGGTGGCTCCTCGCTGGCCCAGACAGCCGTGGTTTCCACTCCTGTTGCAATTAGCGGTAGAGGATCCGTTCCCTCTGGGGTTTCAACCGGATCTCCTGACACAGGATCAGGGGTCTCTGCTACACCCCAACCTCAGATCTCTCAATCTAATGGCCTGGCGGCTGAAAGGGTAGTCCTTGCTCCCCTTCTCCTGCCGGCAGAGGTGGAAGAGGTCGTCCTAGCTTCTCGGCGACCTTCTACCCGCAAATGCTACGCCCTGAAATGGCGTCGCTTTTCCGTTTGGTGTGCACAGCAGTCTCAGGATCCCTTCTCCTGCTCGGTGTCGGTGATCTTGCAGTACTTGCTCTACCTCTCTAATCTGGGACTTAAGTCCAACTCCGTCAAAGTCCACCTCAGTGCTCTTTCAGCACACCATGTGCCGGTGGACGGCAGACCTCTTTCCAGCGACCCTCTCGTAGCAAGGTTTCTCCGAGGTCTCCTTCTACTTAAACCACCTCTGCGCCCGCCAGCACCTGACTGGGATCTGAATGTGGTTTTACAGCGGATCACCTGTCCGCCTTTTGAACCTATGGCTACCTGTTCTCTACGTTTTCTTTCTTGGAAAACCTTATTCCTGATAGCCCTCACTTCCGCTAGACGCGTAAGTGAATTGCAGGCCCTCGTGTCTGATCCCCCTTTCACTCGGTTCTACAAAAATAGGGTAGTCCTACGGACTCACCCAAAATTTCTTCCAAAAGTTGTCTCCCCTTTTCACATCAATCAGGAGGTGGTACTTCCAACCTTCTTTCCCAGGCCTCACTCCAGCCGAGCTGAAATGGTCCTGCATACCCTGGACTGTAGAAGGGCATTGAACTTCTACCTTGACCGTACGCGGGAGCACCGTAAAGCTGCTCAGCTTTTTGTATCTTTTGACCCCAATAAATTGGGGCTCCCGGTCTCCAAGCGTACTCTGTCCATCTGGGTTGCTGACTGTATCGCTTGGGCTTATGGGGCAGCCGGACTCTCCTTAGAAAGTCGAGTCACGGCTCATTGTGTTCGGGCGAAGGCTACGTCAGTGGCTTACCTCCGCTCTGTTCCGCTGGCAGACATCTGCCGGGCCGCTACTTGGTCTTCGAGCCAGACTTTTGCGGTCCATTACTGTCTCGAGAGGGAGTCCCGCAGGGACAGTGCTTTCGGACAGGCAGTCCTCCGAAATCTCTTCGAGGTTTGAGCAACTCCTACCCTCCATCCCGGATGGGGGCTACCGGTGGGTGATAATTCAGTGAAGATTCCTTCCTTCTGTGCCGCTGAGCTAGAGGGAGCTCATTTTGTGCTTAGGGTCTCCGGTAGCCTTAAGCTTGGGAGTCCCATATGTGAGGACTGACTTCCTGCTTGGTCCTGGAGAAAGCGTAGTTACTCACCTGTAACAGGTGTTCTCCAGGAGCAGCAGGAATCAGTCCTCACAACCCTCACTCCTCACCTTGGAGTTGCAATCATCTGCTTAATTTTTTTTGCAAATTTTTATGCTGTCTTTTAGCTATGTCATCAGACTGGCTAAGATGGCACCCTTGGGCGGGAAGGAGACCGCGCATGCGCGCTGCAATTCCCAAAGGCTTTCTTTGAAAGCTGAGGAAAATTGCTCCGCGAGGGCTCCGTCGGCGCCGACGTCACCCATATGTGAGGACTGATTCCTGCTGCTCCTGGAGAACACCTGTTACAGGTGAGTAACTACGCTAACTTGAATATGTGGCTCCAAACCTGGTATAAATAAGGATTCAAATATATAGGCGGCTGGAGCAATAGTGGAACAACAAGCTATATCATATCAATGGACTATATCTTTCTGTGGTAGGATAAAGGATCATACTTGAAAAATTCAGGCAATATGTAGACAGTCATTTAGACTAGAGAAAGTGATCAATGGATGGAAGAAAACAAATTCAGGACATCATCCCCAACAAAAGGGATACAATAAACTTGCAAACAGAAAGAGTCATTATCTTAACATACATCAATAACAAAAGAAAAGAGGAGTCAAGAATAAAATCCATGCAAAATACAATCAAACCAACTAAACTTTGCTGGAAGGCAATGAGCACACATTCTTGCAGTCTAGGCGGCAAAGTTCCTGACCTGGAAAGCCTGATGATGGAAATGGACTTGGATATTGTGGTCATTACAGAAACATGATTTAATGAATCTCATGAATGGGATATACACTGTAGCCATATTAAAGCAGCTGAAATGCAGGGGTCATTGGGAAAAGAAGCAACATGAAGATTTGCAACAGAGTGGACTCCTCAGACATATCCTGGCTTAGGAGTGAGGTTTGTGACTGTCATGGTAGGTGCAAAACTAACCCATTTGGAGAAATTGCCCCTGAGGGAGTAGACAACATGAGGAAACATCTACAAAAATTATAAGAATGGTTTAAGAAGTGAAAAAATGCAGAATGATTCACTTGGGATGCAAAAATCCAAAGGAGTTGTATGCAATAGAGAGTGAGAGGTTGGTGTGCACAGACCAGGAGAGGGACCTCAGAATGATAATGTCTGCAGATCTCAAGGTGGCAAAACAATGAGACAAGGCCTAGCCAAAGCCAGAAGGATTCAAGGTTGCGTACAGAGAAGAATAACCAGCAGAAAGGAGAAGGTATTCATTTCCCTGTACAAGTCATTGGTGAGGCCTCTCCTGGACTATTATGTTCAGTTTTGGAGAGTACCTCACAAAGGATATAAAAAGATTTGAAATGGTTCAGAGGAAGGCAACCAAAATGATTTGGAGCCTGTGCCAGGAGAAATATGAGAAGAGACTTGAAGACCTAAACATGTATACACTAGAGGAGAGGAGGGACAGGGTAGATATGATACAGCCCTTTAAATATTTGAGTATTAATGAACAAACAAACCTTGTTCAAAGATGGGGAAGCTGTAAAACTAGAGGGCATATCATGAAACTGCAAGGGGGTAAACTGAGAGGCAATGTCAAGAAATTATTTTTCACTGAGAAGGTGGTGGATGTTGGGAATGCCCTGCCGATGAAGGTCATGGGGGCAAATACAGTGACAGAATTCAAAATGGCATGGGACAAACACAGTGGATCCCTTTATAGCAACGGGATAAAGTCAAAATAAAAGTAACTATCTCTTATATCTCAACAAATAGGGGTGACCTGCCTGGAGTGGTGGGTACACTCCTAAACAAAGGCATGGGGAGGGGTGACCTGCACGGAGCGGCACTTTGCTGGGCAGACTAGATGGACCATGTTTTAGTATGTATGTTACTTACAGTGGTAGAAATCTTCTTCATGTTTTGCTGAACCTTGGCAGAGAGTTCGATTGTCTGTTTAGAGACATTGTCAGAAAGGAGGACTATAGCATCCCATACGGCTTCCAAGGTAAACAGATCTAGAAAGAGAAACAGAGGCTGGCAATCAAAAATTCTGTTGGGCAAACACCAGCTGTCTGTCCACCAACACCAGGACCACTTGATGGAGATGAACCCGCCACCAACAACTCTCCCGAGGGGCCTCCAGGAACTCTAGAGGCAGCCCTCTGCAACTCATCCAGCTGCTCCCCTTGAAGAGAGTCTGCATCTGACTAACTCTCTTGCCTTTCACCCTTGCCGTCTCTTTTATTATCGTCAACTCTCTCCTCAAGGTGCCTCCACCTCCGACCCCTCCCTCCCTCCCTCCCTTTCTGCCCAAACCTTGGCTAACAATTTCCATGACAAAATCCACAAGATCACCCTCCAATTCCCCATGAAGTATGCTACTTCCCCCTCCCCCTCTCCACTCCCAACTTTCCCCCTCTACCTCTGCTACCCTTTCTTCCTTTTCTATGATCTCTGAGGAGGAAACCACACATCTTATTTCCTCCTCCAAATTCGTTACCTGCTCCTCTGATCCTATTCCCACCCATCTCCTGTCCCATCACCTCCGCTCTTGTCCCTTCCATCTCTCATATTCTCAACCTATCGCTCTCCACTGCAACTGTCCCTGCAGCCTTCAAGCATGTTATAGTTACACCTCTTCTCAAGAAACCCTCACTAGACCCTACCTGTCCTTCTATCAACCCATCTCCCTCTTCCCCTTTGTTTCTAAACTACATGAACGTGTGGTACACTGCCGTTGCCTCGACTTTCTCTCCTCTCAAGCCCTCCTGAATACTTTACAATCTGGCTTTTGTCCTTTACATTCTACTGAAATGGCTCTTGCCAAAGTCTCCAGTGACCTGTTCCTGGCAAAATCCAAGGGCCTATACTCAATCCTCATCCTTCTTGACCTTTCTGCTGCTTTTGACACTGTTGACTACAACCTTCTCCTTGATACCCTGTCCTCCCTTGGTTTTAAGGGCTCTGTACTATCCTGGTTCTCTTCTTCTCTTTCCTATCACTCTTTCAGTGTTTGATCTGGTGGATCCTCTTCTTCTGCTATCCCGCTCTCAGTTGGTGTACTCCAAGGATCTATCTTGGGTTCACTCCTTTTCTCTCTCTATACCCAGTCCCTTGGTGCACTGATTTCTTCCCATGGCTTTCAGTACCATCTTTATGCTGATGACTCCCAGATCTTACCTCTCTACACCTGAAATCTCTCCAGAAATCCAGGCCCGGATCTCTGCCTGCCTTTCTGACATTGCTGCTTGGGTGTCTTACCGCCACTTGAAAGTGAACATGGCCAAAACTGAGCTTCTTATTTTTCCCCCTAATACCTCCTCTCCCCTTCCTCCTTTCTCAGTCTCTGTGGATAACTCTCTACTCCTCTCTGTTTCCATGGCTCACAACCTTGAGGTTGTCTTTGACTCCTCTCTTTCCTTCTCCACACACATCAATCTGATAGCTAAGACCTGCCGTTTCTTTCCCTGTAACATCAACAAAATCCACCCATTCCTTTCTGAAACACTACTAACTACCTCCCGTCTTGACTATTGTAACCTACTCCTTGCTGGTCTCCCTCTAAATCATCTCTCTCCCCTTCAATCTGTTCAACACTCTGTTGCACAGCTAATCTTCCGCCAGCCTCATCATGCTCATATTGCCCCTCTTCTCAAGTCACTTCATTGGCTCCCTATCCATTTCCACATCCAGTTCAAACTTCTCCTGCTGACTTATAAGTGCATTCACTCTGCAGCTCCTCACTGCCTTTCTTCTCTTATCTGTCCCTACACTCCTCCACTCATCTGGCAAATCACTTCTATCTGTGCCCTTCTCTTCTATTGCTTACTCCAGACTTCATGCCTTTCACCTTGCTGCTGCTTTTGGATCTTGACTCACCTGATCTCCTTTGTGTTTCCTTCCCATTCCCCCTTATGTATCCCATGTCTACAGCTACTGTGTTGTCTGTCTTGAATATGTTGTCTGTCTTGGCTAGATTGTAAGCTCTGATGAGCAGGGACTGTCTCTTACATGTGTCTGTGCAGCGCTGCATACGTCTTATAGCGCTATACAAATGCTCAGTAATAATAGTAGTAGTAGCATGCATGCCAACTTTTGACGTGCATGGTTCTGAGCTGCTAGGCGATGAGAGGTAGTCCCCAGGCATGAAGGCGGCATCCATACCTCTGAGGAGAAAGATAGTTCAGCATCGGAAAGCAGCAACAAGCCCTCCATTCTTGCCGCCACAAAGCTTGACCTTACCCCAGCCATAGTTGCCCCAGAAACTCCAACAAAACAATCCATTGGACCAAGAATGGGAGGCCCAGGTTCCAGGGGCTGTTTCCTGGCCTTCTGTTTAAGCTTAAGCATAGGCGAAAATTAGGAGCAGTAGCACTATGTGGCCATCTTGAACCACACCCCCTTCTCCCATCCATAAGATTTTAATAATTAAACTCAACAATTATATCTGCACACCATCCTTCTAAAAATAATCCTGTTAAAATGCATAATTAGATATCATGGGGGTCATTTTCGAAGCTCTATTGTGCTTTGACTGTCTGGAAATGGGCATAGAGATGTCTCTAGAGCCATTTTAGAAGCTGGCTCTGGGGACATTTTAGAAGCTGGCATCAGGGGCATGGTGGAGGCATGACTGGGGCATTCCCAGGAACTTGGATGTCCCTGCCTGATCTCAGAAACATCATGGATGTCCGGCATCACGTTTACGTTTAGACCTGCTCCAAAGCAGCTAAAAAGTGCTTGTTTTGGCTGAAAAATATCCAGAAGATGTAGAGAAGGCAACACTCCATCATCCCCAGTACTCAGCACATGCTAATGACAACAGAAGTGGGTTTGAACCCTGGCTGCCCCATTCCTAGCCCACTACTCTAACCATTAGGTGAGCCTCGATATCCAGGTTCTGAAATGCGGTTCTGGGGATATCTATGTAGTCGCTCCTGCAGACATCCCACGTCCATGCTTGGAAATCGTGTCTGCATTTTTTTCCAGATGTTCTAGCTTGGACATCCCAGATTGCACTTGGATATTCCTTCCTCTCCTCTTCGGGCCTGGAGCAAAGGCAATGTGGCAAGCCACTCACCATGTTAAGGTAGGTTTGCCACTCTGGCTCCACCGCTTGGACTTGGTGGGGGGCAAGGGAGTGCGCACTGCGAGGGGGTGTGTGTGCCATGAGGGGGGGGTACCCATTCGGGTGCAGACAGTCTTTGGAACACCACTGTGTGTAAGTTACATATGTAAGTTGCAAATTGTAATTTACACGTGTTATGTCCGGCACTTGCACTTGTTGAGTTGCCCCTGTTGATTTTTCTGATGTATAAGACTTGTAAAATGTCTCCTCTGGCTCTACGTGTCAGCAAATACACATGCTCTTCTCCATGTCTTTGTACGTATTTTAGAAAAGGCTCCACATTTGGCAGAGCCTTTCCTCAAATACCACAGGAATGTCTATGTCCCGATCTCAACCTCCGATCTCCACATGCTGTCTAAAATTTGCCTTCATATCTACTAAGTACGACCTGCAGCACATAGCATGCCAGAATCCCACATGCAGCGGCAACCACTACAGCACAGCAGTGTTAAAGGGTGAAGTGGCCGAGCCTAGTAAAGCTAAAAGGATGGCTTTCAAAAAAAGGAAAGTGGATCCAATAATGAAAACAGAAAGGAGCATAAGCACTGGCAAGTTAGGTGCAACTGATTTTCCAGGGGACTGTGGTGGCAATCTACAGCTGGTGCCATTAATATCAATGCACTGCAACAGTCCCACAGAAGTAGGAAAGTGGCCTTGTGATTACTGCAGCAGGATAAGGACCCAGGGAAACCAGACTTCAAATCTTCCTCCACTAACACTCCTCATGACTTTGAGCAAGTTTACTTTGTCCCAGTTACAAATTTAGTCATAAGCTTTCTGTGTGGAAGAGACCTATCAACTGCACCTGAACTGTGACACATTTTAAGGAGGGATTTGGAAAGATAAGTAATTAAATCCAAAGCCTCAGCAATTGCCAGGTTCTGCAGTCAGCACTGCATCTGTTCAATGCCCTATTCACAGCAAGTTGTTAAGCTGCCATAGCAGAATAACGTAGAAATCTCAGGCTTATTTATGTGTTAACACATTGTCTTATTATGCAGCATGGTTGAGTTCAGACTTCCATGGCAGGCACCCCCCCTCTCCCCCCCCCCCCCGAATAATGTCCATGAAAGACACAGACTGCCCGTGGATTTACCCATATCTCCTCAGCTCTGCAGCAGTGGACTGCTTATTGACTTGTACCTAGACATAGATGATAAGTTAGATGTCAAGTATCTCCTCTAGAGATTACTGAAGCTCTGCTACCCTTCTGGGGAGGAGGGACAATCTATATCCGTATGTTCCTATACCCAGCTCTCATGGGAACTCTGGGGGAAACTTAGAAACACAAGAATGACAAGGTCATTAACTTCTGATATCATCGGCCTCTTCACTTATTAAATCAACAGAGTGACACGCCCAACACATTCCTAAAATAGTCATTGTTAATAGTGTTAAATTGTATAGCAAAATAAATCCATATCATTGAAGTTGATGAATATCATCTTATTTACCTAAACAATGGAAATGCTGGGCCTGGACAGATTCCATTCTGTGCTGCTATGAATTCTCCATATCTTCACTCCCTGAGGCTGGGGCGTAATTGGTTTACATTTATTAAAATGCATGTTATTTTTGAACAGAAACTGTATTAGCTAATATTGCAAGCATGTACCTGCAGCTGTCTTGTATGTATCTTCTTGTTCTTTCAAATGATTGTCACTGGGAAATCTATGTGAAGAGTTTCAGATATAAATTTAAACCTCTCGCTTGCCTTGGCGTGGAGGTAAAAAAATTCTTCATATTCTTTGAATCTACGCCAGCTTTCTACATAAATAGGCCTTTATGAGGCTTTATTAATTGAAAAGTGCAATTAGACCTTCTACAATGAACAATGCCCTTCTAAGTAAACACATGCAAGGTTTGGCTCAAACTGTTTTAAATTATTCTAAAGCATTAACTTTACTAGGTCTTTATTGTAAAGAAATCAGCTCTTACAAAACTTAACAATGAGGGGTCACTGTGGAGCTTCTACTTAATTTACTTAACCATTTTTATAATGCAACTAGACATACACAGCACTGTACAGTTGTGATAAGGATTCAAGTGTGACATGTCTCTGCATCAAACAGCTTGTAGTCTAGGTTGGAACCTGAGGCACTGGGAGATAAAGAGGCCCCTTTACTAAAGGCGAATGCAAATTAATGAAGTTAACATGTGATAAGTGCATTGTGTCCATAGAAATAAAAGAGCTGTGGGGAATTAACGCATGTTAACTTCATTGCAAATAAAAACCTTTAATAAAAAGGCCCCAAAGTGACTTGCTCAGATCCTGGCTTCTAAGATGCTCAGCCCATTGCTCCAACTATTAGACCATTTCCTTTTCAGTGCCACTCCTAGCTTTGTTCAAATTAGAGGAGAGAACTCTTTTCAAGACTATTAGCATAGAACCTGGTATGAAGCCCAAATAATCACACTTACCCAATGATTGAGAACATAAGATATGCCATACTTGGGTCAGACCAAGGGTCCTTTGAGCCCACTATCCTATTTCCAGCAGTAGTCAACCCAGGTCACAAGTACCTGGCAGGATCCCAAAGATAGGCAGATTGTTATTTCAACAAAGAAATAGATTTACTACTAATGAAAAGCTGATACAATATCTACCTCAAAGCCAATTGGGTAGATGACTCCTAAGTTCAATTATACTTTAACAATCTTTCTTAATAGTCATAAAGAAATTTACAGGATTTGGTGGAAATTACTTCTCTGAGTAAACTGTCCAAGAGGATTTTCCTACTCTCTCAGACAATCCCTGGTACCTGTATTCCCAATGTAATGTGCTGCTTTATCCCTGCAGTCTTCCTTAATGATGCCTGAGGGGATTTCTTCTTCCTGGACTCCTCTCGACACTTGATCCTGCTAATAAAACTCATACCATCAGTGTGCAAAATAGAAAAAAGCTTCCCCTGGGTTTTGCATCATTCCCCCTATGCCTCCTCATAATCTCCTACCCTGTGCCTGATCCTATCCTGAATCTAATGGTGCAGGAGTGATATGTTTATGTTTATTAAAATCTTGATATCCAATTGCTCCCACCCTACCAGTGCCATATTTCAAAATGGTGCCAATTGACTTGAGGCTGCTCGCATCATTTTGGATTATGGACTGCACTCCAACATAAATCAATATAATCATAAATTCGTAATAGCACAAAAATATATAAATGAAAAATACATAAAATTATCCCACCATAAACTTTTATTATTTGTTATTTTTTAACAACTGATATTTTACTATTTACTTGTTTGCTATCTTATCTTCTATGTATTTGTAAGTAAAAGAAGAAAAATATTATTATTGCAACTGGAAAGGATAAACTTACTGATCAATTTTCTGTTTCTTTGTATTTGTAAGTAAAAGTAGAAAAATATTATTATTGCAACTGGAAAGGATAAACTTACTGATCAATTTTCTGTTTCTTATAGCTAATCATTCTCCCTGGTGAAGTCTTAGTTTGTAGCAAAACCTTTAATGACCAGGTTGGAGTCTACATGTAGAAATAACGGTGGAGAAATGACAAGATTTCATTCTAATAAAGGGGTTGAAGTAAAAATTTAAGAGAGAACAGAAGCAACTCAGCTAAGCGCTTCATTGTTTGTGGATTCTTGGATTATGAACAGTTATAGTTGGTAAGTAGAATTTGAATGAAATTGGTGGAAATGAATTATTGTTTTATTGGTATTAAAAAATGGGTAATGATGAAAAAGGAGTTCTCTCACACCATCTTTTGAATGAGTACTTTTGCTGGTGGTTTTTAAAAGTGAGCCCAGTTTTATATCTTCATATATTCTATTTTTTATAGATTTAATTGGAGATGTCAATTAATAACAGTGCATAAGTAACATAGAAACATAGAAACATGAAGACAGAAAAAGACCACATGGCCTATCCAGTCTGTCCTTCCATTTCAACAACTACAACAGTCCCCTTTTTTCCTTTACATAGAAACATGATGACAGAAAAAGACCACATGGCCTATCTAGTCTGTCCTTCCATAACAACAGAAATCCTCTGTGTTTGTCCCATGCTTTTTTGAATTCAGTTACTGTCCTCATCTCTACCACCTCCACTGGGAGACTATTCCACGGATCCATCACTCTTTCCATAAAGAAATATTTCCACATATCACTCCTGATTCTATCCCCTTTCACCCTTATCCCATGTCCCATGTCCCATCATAGCAGAGCTTGTTTTCAATCGAAAGAGGCTCTCCTCCTGTGCATTTATGCCACAAAGGTATTTAAATGTCTCAATCATATCACCTCTATCCCTCCGTTCCTCTAAGGTGTACATATTAAGATCCTTAAGTCTGTCCTCATATGCTTTATAATGAAGACCACTAACCATTTGCAGCTTTGTACTGACTCCATCCTGTTTATATCCTTTGGAAGATACGGTCTCCAGAATTGCACACAATACTCCAAATGAGGTCGCAGCAAAGACTTATACAGAGGCATTATCACCTCCTTTCTTCTGCTGGCCATTCCTCTCCCTATGTACCTAAGCATCCTTCTAGCTTTTGCTGTCGCCTTTTCTAACTGTTTAGCTACTTTAAGATCATCAGACACAATCATGCCTAGGTCCCGCTCTTCTTTAGTGGACAAAAGTACTTCATCCCCTATACTATATTGCTCCCCTGGATTGCTGCAGCTCAAATGCATGACCTTGCATTTTTTAGCATTAAATCTCAGCTGCCAAATTCTAGACCATTCTTCAAGCTTAGCTAGATCCCTCCTCATATTATCTACACCTTCCTGGGTGTCTACTCTAGTGCAGATTTTGGAATCATCCGCAAAGAGGAAAACCTTACCCAACAGCCCTTCTGCTATATCACTAACAAAGATGTTAAAAAGAATTGGACCAAGGACATATCCCTGGGGCACACCACTGGTAACCTCCTTCTCCTCAGAGTGAGCTCCATTTGCCTGTACCCAGGGGCGGTTCTATCATTAGGCGAACTGAGGCAGTTGCCTCAGGTGGCAGTTTCTAGGGGGCGGCACTATTTGCCGCTCCCTAGAAACTGCCTATGATAGAACTGCCAATAACTTAAAATCAAATGAAAGCAGCCACGGGAACATTTCTCCGTTCCCGCGGCTCTGCTTTCAAACTGCTGGGTCGCTGTCTGCCTGCCTTCAATCTTCCTGGAGCCAGCAGGGGGGGGCCCGAGGTCATCTTCCGCTGCCCTTCTGCTTCCGTTGCTGCTGGCTGCTTCAGCAACAGAAGCGGAAGGGTGGCGGAAGCGATGACCTTGGGCCCCTCCCACTCCGCCAGCTCCAGGAAGATTGAAGGCAGGCAAACAGCGACCCAGCAGTTTGAAAGCAGAGCCACGGGAACGGAGAAATGTTCCCACGTTTGCTTTTATTTTAAAGGATAAATCAGTGAGGTGAGGAGGGAAGGGAGCAGACACAAGGGGGGGCCTGGAAGGGAGCAGATATGGGGGGGGGCCTGGAAGGGAGCAGACAGGGGGGGGCCTGGAAGGGAGCAGATATGGGTGGCCTGGAGGGGTGCAGACATGGGGGGCCTGGAAGGGAAGCAGACATGGGGGGGGCCTGGAAGGGAAGCAGACATGGGGGGAGCTGGAGGGCAGCAGACATGGGGGGGGAGCTGGAAGGGAGCAGACAGGGGGGCCTGGAAAGGAGCAGAGAAGACATGGGGGGGGAAGCTGGAAGGGAGCTGACACCCGGGGATGTCACTGGAATGCGGATGAACAGTAGAGAGGGGGAGCTGGAAGGGAGCTGACATGGGAGGGGGCACTGGGACTGGAAGTTCACTGATACCTGGGATGGTATTTTAACTAGAAGGGGCTGGACGATGGGGGAAGGAGGGGGACTGGAAAAGAATAGACACCAGTGGCAGTACTGGAAAGGCAAGGGGGTTGGTACTGGGAGAGAAGGCTGTAAAGGGGGCTGATACTAGGGAGAGTTACTGGGACTGAAAAATGCTGATGGAAGAAAATGAAGAAAGCAAAAGGAGAGACAAGAAATGGCAGATGGACTTTAAACTTCAGTGCCATGGGGCTGTTTGCTTCCACCCCCCTCTGATGCCCGATGCTGACTTCCTGTTTGCCTCAAGAGGAGCAACAGTGGCGGCAATGGTTGCCCCAGAGGGCCATCACCCTAGGTGACCACCTAGTTTGCCTAATATTAGCGCCAATCCCAATTAGACATAGTGGAAAAAACTAAGGGGGGAGGGGTAATTACTAAAGTGTATCACAGCAATAATTACCTTTTCCAATGTATGGAATACATCTACTTTGTGCTTCTAAGATATCATTTTTTAAGTGGTGTCCATGCCTCTTGTTAGAAATGGAGGTAGGGGATGAGAAGAGGGGAAGAGAGAATGAAGGGATGGTTTGGAGGATCTGGATGGGCTATGAAAGGGATAGAGAGGAAGTGTAAAGGGACTGAAGACTGTCAAAGGGGTTAGACAGTGTGTAAATGGACCTGCAAAGGAGTTGAAAGAGGAGGAATGGGAAGCTGGGTAGGGGATAAGAGAAAGAAGAAAGAGACTGGATGTCAAGAGGGGTTGCATGAATGTGAAGGAGCTGGGGCTGGTGAGGGAATGAGAGTCACAGGAAGGTAGATGAGAACTTGGGGGATGAGTACACATGATGGAAATGGGGGACTAGGGGGGATAAAAAAACATAGAAGAATAGGAAACCGGGAAAGGAGAGAGAAAAGGGGCAATGGGAGGGCTGAAGAGGGAGTAAGAGTGGGAGACTGAAGAATGGAGCAAAAGAGAAAGAAAGAATGATGAATAAAACTTAACCATGAGTGGAGAGGAGTGGATAGAAGAGAAGAGAGAAATGGGAAAAAAGGTCAAAGGGAAGGTCAGTGTTAGACAGGAGTAGACAAGGAAGGGAAGAGGACAGTAGGAGAGAGAAGAAATGGAAAGGAGACCCCGGAAGCGAACATAGAAGATTGGTACAAAGAAAATGGAAGATAGACTTGGAACAAACCAATAAGAAAAGTAAAATGCCCAGACAACAACTGTAGAAAAGAGAAAAATAATTTATTTTAAATATTTAATCATTGGAATGTGCCAGTTTTGGGAAATGTGTATCTTCTGCTTTTGCATTTTATGCAGTACAAGAGAAAATACATTTCTGTTTCTCGTTTTTTCAGTATATCATCTCCTAGAATCTATTTTTTTTGGGAAGTCTCCATTTCATTTTTTTTTGTCTACTTGTTTGTTCTTATTGTGTGGTCCCTTATTCTGTTGTGGTTGGAATTCTGACTGCTGATGTAGCTGCACATGAAGTGAAAGTCAGAAGCTGGAAAACTGTCTTACATATTGGGATGTGGAATGCATGAAGCATGAACCAAGGGAAGTTGGAGGTGGTCAAGAACAAAATGGAATGTGCACAATTTGCTCTGCTGGGTGTCAGCAAACTAAAATAGACTAGCATCAGGCACTTTGAATCTGATGATCACATGGTATTCTACTTTTGAAATGAAAGACAAAGAAGTGATGTTGCATTTGTAATTAAAATAAAACTATAATGAAATACAATGCAATAAGTGAACCCTCAGAAGCTACTCGGTTAGCTTCTGTGGTGAAAGTTAAGCCAACCTTTAAGTGCCTAACTTTCACTGCTTAGGGATAACTGGGCAGCGGCTGAATATCGCTGTCTATCATAATCACCAAAACGTTTTCAGGAAGCAAAACTTCTGAACAAATTTGTTGTCCAGTGATTCAGGTATAGGTGCCAGCAACAGATGCAGAAGAGGATGAGGATAATCAGTTCTATGAGCAAGTGCAAGCTGGAATTGACAGAACATACAAACAAGATATACTGATAGTCATGGGAACAAAGAAAAAGGTAAAGTGGTTGGAAAATATGGGCTTCGCAAAATCAATAATCTATTGATCTCAAATATCTTCCAGCAACACAAGCAGCTACTGGACACATGGATTTTGCCCAATTGGATTGCATAAAAATCATATTGACTACATCTGTCAAAGTCAATGCTGGAAAAGCTCAATAATATCAACAGAGAAAATACAGATCACTGCTACTAGTATGCAAACTCAACCTAAAGATGAAAAAGTGCAAGCCACTAGAATTTTAAAGACTGTCTGCGACACCAATTCACCACTTTGGATGCAATGACATAGCACCAGAAGAGTTATGGATGGCATCAAGAAAGTTGTGCTTGAAAAAAGTGAAAAATCTCTGCAAAAGGTGAAAAATCAAAAATGGACAAATTAGATGGCCATAGAAAGTCTGAAAATTGATCAGAAACACAGAGAAGCTAAAACCATAGGTGAAAGAGAGAGAAACGTTCAACTTAACAAAAATTTCCAACGTGCAGCAAGAGGAGAGAAACTGAAGTACTGCAGCAATGCATGCTACGAAATAGAATCATTCGGCAACACTGGATCACTCAGTAGGAAGAATTCATCACTTCTAGTATACTATTCAATTCCCAAAGATACAGCCCAAAAGAAATTATGTTTTGTTGGAATTTTTAACCCTTCAGTTGAAACTAGCTCAGCTTTAATCAGTCCAATATAGGTCCATTTTACTCTTTAATCAAACTTAATGTATTAAAATAGACAAATTTGTAATTTCTTTTTTATAACTTATAGACAATGGGCCCGATATTCAGTGCCAGTGGATAGTGCTGCTAAAGTACTGGCGCTGAACTTTAACCCCGGATATTCAATGCTGGGGCCATATCCGGCCACTGGCATTAAATGTCTGGTTTGGCCACAGAACTCAAAAGCTAACCAGGCAGCGGCGATATTCAGCTGCTGCCCGGTTAGTTTCTGTGGCTAAAATAAGGCCAGCAATTACTGTCGCCACTGCCCGGTTAGCAATGGATGCTGAACCAGAATGCCCCCGACACACCCTGGTGCTAACCGGTTAGCATCGGGGTATGTAGCGGCGACACCCGCAGATATTCAGCGGCACTGACTGTGTTAGTGACACTGACTGTGTTAGTGCCACTGACTGTCCAGGTCAGTGGTATTTACACAGTTTGCAGGTCTGCAAACCTTGTAAATGCCTTGTAATATCCCTCCCAATATTTATTGTAAACATATATGGGGCCATTGCGACTGAATAGCAGGGGTGGATTTCCAGTATGGACATCCAACCCCTGCTATTCGAAGAGAGCAATTTTGGCTTTAAAAGAACATACTGGCTCCCCGCACATACATCAGCATTGGGTGGGGAGCTCTGGATGGGGGCAGGAGGGGGAGGGCCAGAGGAGGAGTGAGGGCGGGGCGAAGTCGGGATCCAGACCCTGGATATAAAGGGCCAATTGCGGTCACGGCCCTTACAGAGGGGACTTATTCCACCTCCTAGGTGGAATAAGTTCCCCTGACATCAGAGGACAGCACGGCGGGACTGGCACCGACAAGGTGAGCGTTGCAGAGGGAGCCCCACCGCCCAATCCCAGCCTTGACAGCCCAATTGGGGGTCAGGTGGAGGGGAATGGGTGACTGATCTTGCTTGCAACCGATCAGGGCTCCTGCACAGCATCCCGATGCCATGCTGACGGGATGTCACGGCACTGGAGCTACATGCAGGCGGCCCGGTCAGGTTGGACGGGGAGTTGGCTGGATGTACGGGCCCTCAGAATCGCAGAATGGCCTGCTCGTTGGGGCCCTCTGCATCCGATTCTGATCCCATGAGGAACATCTAGCCCCTGCGGGATCAGAAACAGGTGCAGATCCTGGATGTCCAGGTGGGCTGGACGGGCCCCAATCATGCTGGGGCCCTTAGTTTATGAAAATCAGCATGCTGTTTTTTTAATTATTGAAAAGACTCTGCAGATACCATTTGCTGCTATTTTAATTATTATCACTACTACTTATCATTTATATAGTGCTACAAGACATATGCAGCACTATGCATATACATGTAAGAGAGAGCCCCTGTTCATTAATGTTTACTATCTAAGCAAGACAGACAACACAACAAACTAGGGACTAGGATAAATCTGGGGTAATGATAAAGATACACATATGTAGGAGCAGGAGAAGAGGATCAGGATAAAGCAGCCTTGGTGGGTTTACAAAAGACACTGCCGATACCAACACAATGTCATGTTTCAGACTGATATCAGTTCTTCCTCACGGTAACACCTTCATTTTACTTATCTCATAAAGATTTCCACAATGATTTTTCAAGTGTTGTCAGCTTTCCAAAATTAAATAAAATACATCAGACATTCACTATACTCATCCAACTGACTTAGCTTTCAAATTAGCCAGTATGTTCTTTTAAAGCCAAAATTGACAGCTCTACAACTTAATCCTCTTAAAGGTATATCCCCTTACATTATGGGTCAAATAAATGAGTGACATTCAATCTCATAGTTCAGACCATATGGTTGTACTGCATTAAGATGGTAAAACCACCATTGTTCTTTAAAGTTCAGTTTTGCTTGCTGTTCCCACCTCTCCAATATCAGGGGACTTGATCAATAATTCTCCATCGCAAGTTGATCAAATTGATGTCCATATTGCAGGAAATGTTCCACTAAAGGTGTTGATCTCATAGCAGTATTCAGTCGTGAGTGATGTTCCTACAATGTAACTTTAATGGCCCATTTAGTGTGTCCCATGTAAATTTTTGCACAAGGGCACACAATAATGTAGACCACATAAGTTATAGTACAAGTCGATTGAAATTTACTCTGCACTAGTTTCCCATATGGGGGCACTTCCAGGTATCCCCCTCAATTGTCATCTCACACAAACTACACAAATCACAAGCAAAATGATCAATCTGGCCATTCCCAAATGATTATTTGAGATCCCAGGTGAGTGATTTGCATACTATCTCACCTATATTACGCCCCTTTTATATGCTATTAACTGCCATTTCTTATGTATAATTGCTGAAATTGTGCCCTTACAGAGAATGGCAATATACACACTATTTGATCCAATTGTTTTTGAGTATTGGACATAAGCAGCAAATCCCTCTGTGCATAGAACACTCTAAGATATGCCTTCTTAGCAATTGATTGGGGATATCCCCACTGGGCATATTTAACTGCCAGTTCACAGTTCATATATCTACATGAGGAAATGGAATCTGACATTATTAGATGAAAAACAAGATTGGTTTTAACAAGAGTTAGAGAAAAAATTTCCGCCTCGAATTAGAATACTAAAAGATGCTCATGGAGCCATGTTGAATGATTCTGAGATGATCAAGAAAAGGTAGAAAGAATAAACCAAGTCATTATAAAGAAGGGTGTAAGAGCTTTTGTAGAAGAAGTGGATAAGTAGGAAGGGAGATATGGATAGAGTGTCTGGAAGAAGGAAGGAGCAGAAGCTAATTGAGAAAGTTTATCTGGAAGGAACAGGAACAGGTATGAAGGGGAATAGGGACAGGGTGTCTGGAGGAGGAAGGGAACTGGCGCAAAGGGAGACAAAGTGGACGGAGGGAATGAGACAAGGGGAATACTGTCTACAAGTAGATCAGCAGCAGTTTCAACCTGTATCTTATGATCATCATTGGTGATGAAAGAAGTCGTCGAAGAGTGTCTAAAGCGTTATTAAAGAACAAAGCACTGAGCATTCATAGCATTCCTACGGAAGTATTACAGCAATCATATGCGGCCATTATAATATTTACAAGGCTCTGCCAGGAAATTTGGAAGATAACATCTTGGCCGATTGATAGGAAAAGATCTGTGTTCATATCAATACTGAAGAAAGGTGATCTGACTAACCGTGGAAATTATCACACAATCGCTCTGATTCCGCATGGCAGCAAGAGTCATCTCTAGATCATTCAGTGGAGACTGCAACCATACCTGGAATGAGAACTGCCCGAAGTGCAAGCAGGATTCAGGAAAGGGTGAGGAACAAGAGACATCATCTAGATATGAGATAGATACTTGAAAGGACAAAAGTTATTTGGCACACATGACCTGCAGATTCTGACCCCCTCCAACAGAAAGTTGCATCAGAGAAGGGGAGTCAGAAGAGGCAGACCATGTGTACCATGGCATATGGCCTTCCATGGGCACCAAAGGAGTGGCACAAAGCTGCCTTGGCACTTGCCATGGTCTGCCACTCTAGGTGACCACCTAACCTGTCCAGTGGATGGGCTGGCCTGGTATGCACCCAAGCATCCTACTGCTTTCACCATCGCATTATCTACCTGTTTAGCCACCTTAAGGTTCTCAGAAACAATCACCCCTAGGTCCTGCTCTTCTTTCATGAACAGAAGTACTTCATCCCCTATACTGTAGGCTCCCTTAGATTTTCGTAGCCCAAATTTGTGACACTTCATTTTTTAGAATAGAATCTAAGCTGCCAAATTCTCAACCATTCTTTGTTAGATCCCTTCTCATATTATCTATACCTTCCTGGGTGTTTACTCAATTACAGATTTTGGCATCATCTGCAAAGAGGCAAACTTTACCCAATAGTCCTTCCACGATATCGCTTACAAAAATGTTAAAAAGAATCGGATCAAGGACCGATCCCTGCAGCACGCCAATAGTAACATCCTTCCTCTCAGAATAAGCTCCATTTACCTGTAGCCAGGGCCAGCCCAAGGGTTTCTGCCACCCTAGGCAGAAATCTATGCCTCGCCACTCCCCCCACACATCACACCTCCACTGACACCACCCCTTCCCAGTTGACACTGTTGCCGCCACATCCCCCCCAGCTGACATCGATTCCATCCAGGGAAGGGAAGCTAGGCAGCGGCAGTATTTCCAAATGGAATAAGTGGTAGCTGAGGGGTGCAGTGGAGGCTGCCCACCCATGCCATCGCTGCCACCCACCTGTGCTGTGGCTGCCATCCACCTGGGCAAGCTGCCCAAAGCGGATACCTAGCTCGTCTAGTGGATGGGCTGACCCTGCCTGTAGCCTTTGTCGCCTTCCACTCAATCAATTTCTTACCCAGTCAGTCACTTCAGAGTCCATCCTTAGGGCACTCATTTTATTTATAAGTCATCTGGCAACACAGTATCAAAGACTTTACTGAAATCCTAGTACACCACATCTAGAATTCTCAGTCTATCCAACTTTCTGGTCATCTCATCGAAGAAATTAATGAGATTTGCCTGACAAGACCTGCCACTAGTAAAACCATGCTGCCTCGGATCCTGCAATCCATTGTATTCCAGAAAACTCACTATTCTCTCTTTTAGCAGCATTTCCTCTGTTTTAGCAGCATTTCTACTCACCACAGAGGTCAGAATAACTGGCCTGTAGTTCCCAATCTCATCCTTACTTTTGCTTTTGGGTAAGGAGACTACGTATGCTCTTCTCCAGTCCTCTGGGACTACTCCTGACTCTAAAAAAAAAAGCATACAGCGGAGCTGCTAGAACTTCCCTAAGTTCTTCAATATTCTCAGATGAATCTGGCCCCATCTCCTTGTCTACTTTTAGTTTAGCTAACTCCTTGCTAGCAGAGTCTTCTGAAAATCATTTAAGATGCGCCTCACTTCTGTTCCTATTTGTCGGTGTTTCCTGAGGTCTTGCTCTGGCCTCTTCATCTGTGAACACAGAACAGAAATATTTGTTAAAATATTCCACTTTATCCTCACCAGCTTCTACATATTCCTTCCCTTCACCCTTCAGTCTGACAATACCACTTTTGCACTTCTTCCTCTCACTAACATATCTGAAAAATGTGTTCCCCCCCCCCCCCCCCAATTTTACTGCATTGGCTATTTTTTCCTCCATTTGTATCTTTGTTTTCCTGACTACTTTCCTAGCTTCTCTTAGGTTTTCTAAATATTGATGTGTGCCTTCCTCTTTCTGTGATCTTTTGTATTTTATGAAGGCCACCCTCTTTGTCTTCACCTTTTCAGCTACTTCTTTTGAGAACCATAGTGGCTTCCTTTTCCTTTTACATTTACTTATTTTAACCCAAAAAACCTTGCTCTTCCTATCTTTCTGTCTCTATCACAATTTTATCTGTTCACAACCACCTTGATCTAAAGTCTAATGGCAAACAACCTAAATTTTGGTTAGAAGTTTAGGAAAATTTAGCTTGCCTACATTCCTTGCATAGCCTTTTTAAATCAGAAATCTGTGTGTGCCCTCAATTCATATAAGGTCTGCTGGCCAGGGATACAAATTCCCACCCACCCTACCCCTCACCCAACTCATCCCAGGGTTGCATTGCCTTTATAGTCATCATATAGATTGACATCGGTCCCTCAAATAGGTGTAGCACTCACATTTGCTCCTTGTCCTAGAACTGCTTTATAACATCTTAATCAGCATGTTATATATTCAATGCAATAGCTGTGATGCCTTCATTCTAAGAAGAATCATTTGGAGCCTAAGAGTTTGCCCTATATGTCTCAAGGTATCTGCTATGCATAAAGAATTGTTTCTATTAAGGGAAGAAATAGCTGCAATTAAACACACCTCCACTAGGGTACAAATTGAAAGAAATCCACCACCACTCCTACAAAGAATCAAACAGCCCAGAAACAAATGGATCACAGTGGGTTCTGGTAGGTTGCGACCTGTAACACCAAGACACCCTCTCCATCAAGAGACATCTCTGCATAATTCCTTCTCTGCCTTGGAAAATGAGAGTGCCCAATTAGTGGAAACCGAAATGAACTTAAATGAGAAGGTTAATGCTCAATCTACTGATAATACACCAAATATGAAGAATATGGCGAAATAGTAAAAACCCTGACAAAAGAGCAAGCAGCAGAAAGAGAAATACAAGTGGATCCACAGATATTCGCCGACCACATCAAAGACAAATTTCACTCCACAGAGCGCACAACACCCAGTAGAACCAACAGAACGAACGTCCACCCCAAAACCTGGGCACATTCCACTCACCCTCAAAAGAGCAGATATCAGACATCATCTCCACAATCAACACAAGCACTGCTCCTACAGACCCTTGCCCAGTGTCATGGGTCAAAGCCACCAAAGCAAGCCTCATACCAAACATTCATAAAATGGTACACAACTCACTCACTCAAGGACTCATGCCACAGCAATTAAAGCTTGCCTCAGTAAGACCAATCACAAAGAAAACTTCTCTCGACAAAAAGGACCCAGCAGCATACCGACCAATCTCCAGCATACCCTTCCTCGCAAAAATAATCGAAAAGACGGTTCAACTACAACTTCAGGAACACATTGATGAACACGGAACTCTCGACGACAACCAACACGGATTTCGTCCCAACCATGGAGTCGAAACTCTCCTGATCTACCTCTTCGACAGCATCATAAGAATAATTGACGACATCAGGAATGGAATTATAATGATCTTCATCGACATCTCCTCAGCGTTCGACACAGTTGATCACAATATACTCCTGGAGAGACTGAAGAACACTGGTATACACGGTACCACTCTAAAATGGTTCCACTCGTACCTAACAGAAAGACAGCTACAGGTCAAGGTGGGACAGGACACCTCCCGGCCCATAAACGTCCAACAAGGAGTACCACAAGGATCCGCACTCTCAGCACTCCTTTTTAACATCTACATCCAACCAATATGCAACATTATGAAAGAGAACAACATCCAATACACAATATACGCAGACGATATAATGGTATACTCCCCGATATCAATCGAAAACCCGGACTTCTCTAAGATAGCAGACTGCCTTACCCAAATGGCGAAGTGGTGCCAAAACAACAATCTAGCTATAAACTACAACAAGACTGAAGCTTTAATCATCACTCGAAACCAAAGCTTCACACACCCACCAAACATAAAGATACAAAGCACCACGATACCGATAAGATCGGAGGTGAGATACCTTGGGGTTACTCTGGACAGTAAACTCAACCTCAAACCACACATAGACAAAACAATCCAAAAAGCATATTACAGAATGCGAATCATCAGGAGACTGAAACCACTCCTCGCTCCAGAACACTTCCGTACAGTCTGTCAAGCACTGATAACCCCAATACTGGACTTCTGCAATCCGATATACCTCGGACTACCAAAACAAGCTCTCAAACCACTACAGCTGGCACAAAACACTGCAGCTCGAATCATATCCGGAGCCGCAAGGCAGGAGCACATCACACCTACACTAAAGGACTTACACTGGCTCCCAATCATTGCTCGCATCAGATACAAGACTATCATAAACCTATTTAAGATAAAAGAACACACATCAGCCAACAGCCTCCACCTACTCATACAACCAGAAACCAGCGCACGTCCCAGAAGAAGTCAAACACGCAACCGAGTCAGCACCCCAAATGAGTACAAGCACACACGCAAGGACACAACAGACAGAGCTCTCTCCATGGCTGCTCCAACAATATGGAACAATCTACCGGACGATCTAAGGGCAACTCCAGACCTCAAAGACTTCAGAAAACAACTGAAAACCATGCTGTTCATAGAGCACTATGGTCACATCACATAACCTAAGAGAATGGATAACAGCACTCCAATCCTCCCAAACAACTGAATATATATAAAATATGATTCTAGCACCACTGTAAATAGCCCACCCTGTATATAGCTCAAACAAATCAAGCACCCAACACATCCCTCACACAACTAAGTTTTATCCTCACTGCATGTACAACACACACACTTTACCTGATTGCTTGCTGTGATACCACCTTGATTATTAAGATAAGGCGGTTTAGAAATACTGTTAAATAAATAAATAAAAATCACAAAACAGGAAACTACTACTACTTGGAGATTCCATCATCAGAGGCACCAATTTGGGAACATGGTTCAAAAGGACAGAAGATGGTCAAATGCCTCCCAGGCTCTTCAGCCAGCAGGAATACGAACCAAATTGATGACATAGTTAGTGCAGAAAGTGAGCATTCCAAAATTGATGTTATCATCAACTTGGTACCAATGACCTAGCTAGAAACAGTGCCTCTACAGTTCAAAGGGATTTCCAGATTCTAGGAGAGAAACTCCAACTCATTGTTAACACTATAGCATTCTCAGACGTTCTACCTGTTCTTGATAAGGAGGCAGAAAGGCTGCTTCACATAATCAACTTTAATACATGGCTCCAAACCTGGTGTAAACAAGAAGGATTTAGATATATAGGCGATTGGGGAAATAGATGGAACAAGAGGCTGTACTGTGTTGATGGACTATATCTCTCTGTCGCAGGGAAAAGGATCCTAACTGAAAAATGTAGGCAATATGTGGACAGGCATTTAAAGTAGGGAAAGGGAGTGATGGATGGAAAAGAACAAGTTCAGGACAGCACTCCCAGCAAAAACATAATAACATTGGAAACAGCTACACTATTAACCCACACATCAATAGCAAGTGGGAAGAGACATGTAGAACAAAATCCATGCAAAATACAGGCAAGCCAGACAACTAAAGCTGGAAAGCAATGAGCACAAATAGTCGAAGCCTAACCATCAAAATTCCTGACCTGGAAGCCCTAATGGTGGAAACAGACTTGGATATTGTGGCCAATAGAGAAACATGGTTTAACAGGTCACATGAATGGGCTTTAGTCATAGCTGACTATAATTTATTTAGAAGAGACAGAGAAGGCAGAAAAGGAGGAGGAGTAGCCCTATATGTCAAAAGCAATATTAAAGCTGCTGAACTGCAGGGGATGTGGGGCAAAATGAAGTGCTGTGGATTGTGTTGGAAAGAGGAGATGGCACGCTCATCCATGCCAGTTAGTCTACAGGCCTCCAACTCAAACCTGATAGAGACTTGATTATTGATACTGCAAAAGTAGCCATGAAGGGGAAGGTGATCATATTGAGCCACTTTAATCTACCCGATATGGATTGGAATATTCCTTCTGCAAATCTGGAAAGAAGTAAAATAATTGTGGATGCCTTCCAAGAAGCATTGCTTAGACCAGGGGTCTGCAACCTTTAAGACATAAAGAGCCACTTGGACCCGTTTCCGAAGGGAAAAAAAAAACTGGGAGCCGCAAAACCATTGCGACATTTAAAACAAATCTAACACTGCATATATTGTTTCTTACCTTAATGCTATATACGACCCCCTACTTTTCCTGTTAAAATATAGGTGTTTGGCCTATACTCGCCGTATAAGACTACCCCTCTTCCTTCACACACCAAAAAAAAAAACGCCAGAAAATATCACAACAACAAGTAACAATATTTGATTTCAAAATTATGATGATTTTGTAGTCAAATCACTAATATGAAATAAAATTATTTTTTCTACCTTTGTTGTCTGACCAATTTATTCTTTGATCATGCTGGTCCCGATCTGAGGCTTCTGCTTCCTGTCTTCTCTTAGCTCTCTTTCTGTGGTCTATGGTCCATCTGCCATTTCTTATCTCTTCTTTCGTTTTCTTCACTTCTTTCCATCAGCCTATTTCCAGTCCCAGTAACCCTCCCCAATATCAGCCCCTTTCCAGTCCTCACTCCCAGTACCTTCCAGTGCTAGTCCCCCCTCAACCCATTACCATTTCTAGCCTCACCTAATCATCCCAATACCAGTCCTACCCCCCATCAGCTCATTACCAGTCCTAGCCTCCCCTAATCAGCTCATTTCCAGTGCTCGTCCCCTCAACCCCATTACCAGTGCTCCATCCCTCCATGTCAGCCCCCTCCCTCCCTCCATCCATATCAGCTCCCTCCCTCCATGTCAGCCCCCTCCATCCCTCCATGTCAGCCCCCCCGTCCAGCCCCCTCCCTCCCTCCATCCATATCAGCTCCCTCCCTCCATGTCAGCCCCCTCCATCCCTCCATGTCAGCCCCCCTCCCTCCATCCATATCAGCTCCCTCCCTCCATGTCAGCCCCCTCCATCCCTCCATGTCAGCCCCCTCCCTCCATATCAGCTCCCCTCCCTCCATGTCAGCCCCCTCCTCCCTCCCTCCATGTCAGCCCCCTCCCTCCATCCATATCTGCTCCCTCCCTCCATGTCAGCCCCCTCCCTCCATCCATATCAGCTCCCTCCCTCCATGTCAGCCCCCCTCCCTCCATCCATCCATATCAGCTCCCTCCCTCCATGTCAGCCCCCCTCCCTCCATCCATCCATATCAGCTCCCTCCCTCCATGTCAGCCCCCCTCCATCCCTCCATGTCAGCCCCCCTCCCTCCATCCATCCATATCAGCTCCCTCCCTCCCTCCATGTCAGCCCCCCTCCCTCCATCCATCCATATCTGCTCCCTCCCTCCATGTCAGCCCCCCTCTCTCCATCCATATCAGCTCCCTCCCTCCATGTCAGCCCCCCTCCCTCCATCCATCCATATCAGCTCCCTCCCTCCCTCCATGTCAGCCCCCTCCATCCCTACATGTCAGCCCCCCTCCCTCTATCCATCCATATCAGCTCCCACCCTCCATGTCAGCCCCTCCCTCCATCCATATCAGCTCCTCCCTCCCTCCATGTCAGCCCCCCTCCATCCCTCCATGTCAGCCCCCCTCCCTCCATCCATATCAGCTCCCTCCCTCCCTCCATGTCAGCCCCCCTCCCTCCATCCATCCATATCAGCTCCCTCCCTCCATGTCAGCCCCCCTCCCTCCATGTCTGCCCCCTCCATCCCTCCATGTCAGCCCCCCTCCCTCCATCCATCCATATCAGCTCCCTCCCTCCATATCTGCTCCCTCCCTCCATGTCAGCCCCCCTCCCTCCATGTCAGCCCCCCTCCCTCCCTCCATCCATATCTGCTCCCTCCCTCCATCCATATCAGCTCCCTCCCTCCATGTCAGCCCCCCTCCCTCCATCCATCCATATCTGCTCCCTCCCTCCATGTCAGCCCCCCTCCCTCCATCCATCCATATCTGCTCCCTCCCTCCATGTCAGCCCCTCCCTCCATCCATATCAGCTCCCTCCCTCCCTCCATGTCAGCCCCCCTCCCTCCATCCATCCATATCTGCTCCCTCCCTCCATGTCAGCCCCCCTCCCTCCATCCATCCATATCTGCTCCCTCCCTCCATGTCAGCCCCCCTCCCCCCATGTCAGCCCCCCTCCCTCCATCCATCCATATCTGCTCCCTCCCTCCATGTCAGCCCCCCTCCCTCCATCCATATCAGCTCCCTCTCTCCATGTCAGCCCCCCTCCCTCCATCCATCCATATCAGCTCCCTCCCTCCATCCATATCAGCTCCCTCCCTCCATGTCAGCCCCCCTCCCTCCATCCATCCATATCAGCTCCCTCCCGCCAGGTCAGCCCCCTCCATCCCTCCATGTCAGCCCCCTCCCTCCATCCATATCAGCTCCCTCCCTCCATGTCAGCCCCTCCTCCATCCATCCAAGCCCCCCTCCCTCCATGTCAGCCCCCTCCCTCCATCCATATCAGCTCCCTCCCTCCATGACAGCCCCCCTCCCTCCATCCATCCATATCAGCTCCCTCCCTCCATGTCAGCCCCCCTCCCTCCATGTCAGCCCCCTCCATCCCTCCATATCTGCTCCCTCCCTCCATGTCAGCTCCCCTCCCTTCTTCTGCAGCCGCGGCTCCCTGCCTCTTACGGAACCGCGGCTGTGCTTTTAAAAATCATCTCGGAGCCCTTCCTGTCTTGACGGGCTCCGTGCAGCATTGTCCCGCCTCCAAACTTCCTTTAGAGGCGGGACAATGCTGCACGGAGCCCGTCAAGACAGGAAGGGCTCCGAGATGATTTTAAAAGCACAGCCGCGGTTCCCTAAGAGGCAGGGAGCCGCGGCTGCAGAAGAAGGGAGGGAGCCCATAACGCCATAAATACCGGGCGGGCAGTGTGCTCCGGAGCCGCGGCAAAGGTGAGAAAGAGCCGCATGCGGCTCCGGAGCCGCGGGTTGCCGACCCCTGGCTTAGACTAATGGTGATGGAACCAACCAGGGAAAGTTTGATGCTGGATTTAGTACTCACCAATGGAGATAGCGGATCAAATGTCCAAGTGGGTGCTCACGTGAGCAGCAGTGATCATGACACGGTGTAGTCTAAGATAAAAGTCAAGTCAGAGTCCAATCACAGCAAGCTCAAAGTCCTAGACTTCAAAAACGCTGACTTCAGTAAAATGGCCAAGTGCCTGAAAGAGGAGTTGGCAGGGTGGGAGGAGATAAGGAAGTGGAATTGCAGTGGGTTAAACTAAAGGAGGCAATAATAGGGGCAACAGATACATATGTAATGAAAGTAAATAAAAACAAGAGGAAAAGGAAACCTATATGGTTCACCAAAGAGGTGCCTGCTCAAATAAAGGCAAAAAACAGCTTTCACAAAATTCAAAAGTTCACAAAAAGAGGAACACAGAAAAGAATACAGGATAAAGCTAAAAGAGACAAAAAGATAAATAAGGATAGCAAAAGTAAAGGCAGAAGAAAAGATAGCTAAAGGTCTGAAGCGTGGTGATAAACGTTTTTCAGGTATATTCGGGAGAAAAGGAAGATCAGAGGTGGAACTGCAAGACTCAAAAGTGCCAAGAACGGATTCATGGAAAGTGACATTGAAAAATAAAAAATGCCAAACAAATACTTTTGTTCTGTTTTTACTAAAGAAAATCCTGGAGAAGGACCATCTACATACACAAAATGGGAATGAAGTAGATACTACACCATTCACAGAAGATGTGTTTGAACAGCTTGCAAAACTGAAAGGGGGACAAGGCCATGCAACCGGATGGGGTACATCCCAGGATACTGAAAGAGCTCAGAGAGGTTCTTGCAGGGCTTTCAAAGGATGTTTTTAACAGATCCTTGGAGAGGAGACGTTCCACAGGACTGGAGAAGGGTTGATGTGGTACCTCTTCACAAAAGTGGTAATAGGGAAGAAGTGACAAACTACAGGCCAGTAAGCCTTACTTCGGTGGTGAGAAAAGTAATGAAGGCACTCCTGAAAGAGAGAATAGTGGACTTTCTCAAAACCAATAGGTTGCATGATCTGAGTCAACATGGTTTTACCAAAGGACAATCATGCCAAACAAATCTGAGTGAGTTCTTTGACTGGGTGACCAGAGAATTAGATCAAGGGCATGCGATGGATGAGATCTACCTAGATTTCAGCAAAGCCTTTGATATTGTTCCTCATAGGAGGCTTATCAGTAAACTGAACAGCCTGGGGATTGGTCCCCAAGGTGGTGAACTGGATCAGAAATTGGTTGACTGACAGATGACAGAAGGTGTTGGTAAAAAGAACTCACACGGATGAAAGGAAGGTGATTAGTGGTGTGCCCCAGGGATTGGTCCTGGGACCAGTACTTTTCAAAGTATTTGTGAGTGATAGTGCTGAAGGACTGAATGGAAAAGTCTGTCTTTTTGTAGATGATATGAAAATCTGCAACAGAGTGGACTCCTCATGAGGAAAGATCTACAAAAGTTGGAAGAATGGTCTACTGCTTGACAGTTAAGATTTAATATAAAGAAGTTCAGTGTCATGCTCTTGGAATGCAGAAATACAAGAGAACTGTATGCGATAGGGGGCGAGAGGTTGGTGTGCATGGACCAGGAGAAGGACCTTGAAATGATTGTTTCTGAGGATTTCAAGGTGGCGAAACAGTGTGACAAGACGGAGACCAAAGTCAGGAAGATGCTGGGTTGCATACAGAGAGGAATAACCAGCATAAAGGAGGAGGTATTAATGCCATTGTACAAGTCGCTTGTGAGGCCTCACTTGGAATATTGTGTTCAGTTTTGGAGACCATATCTCACAAAGGATATAAGAAGGCTGGAAACGGTTCAGAGGAAGGTAACCAAAATGATTTGGAGGCTGCACCAGAAGACGTATGTATATGCTAGAGGAGAGGTGGGACAGGGGAGATATGATACAGACCTTTAAATACTTAAAGGGTATTAATGAAGAAACAAACCTTTTTCAAAGACAGGGAAGCTGTAAAACTAGAGGGCATAACATGAAGCTGCAAGGGGGCAAATTGAAAGGCAATGTCAGGAAATACTTTTTCACTGAAAGGGTGGTGGATGCTTGGAACGCCCTCCCGATGGAAGTGTTGGGAGCAAATACAGTGACAGAATTCAAAATGACATGGGACAGACACAGTGGATCCCTTTACAGCAACAGGATAAAATCAAAATAACCCTGCCTCTGCTATCTCAATAAATAGGGATAACCTGCACAGAGTGATGGATACTCCCCTAAAAAAGGGCATGGGGGAGGGGTGACTTGTACAGAGCGGCAAGTGCACCTACTCTTGCCATCTTGCTGGGCAGTCTAGATGGACCATGCTGGTCTTTATCTGCCATCATATACTATGTTTCCATATTACTAATAAAAAGGTTTGTTACCCTTACAATATCCCCTTCATTTCATCCACTGTTTTTCTACAGCCACAGCTGTTCCCATCCCGCTAATAGCTCCTTGAGATATTGTCCCATCTTGGCAAAATTAGCTTTCCTAACATCTAGTACCCTCCCTTTTGAATGAATTATATCACCTCTTGTTCTTGCAGGGGCTTGGGTTATTCCATGAAGAGTCTGGAATAGAAGGAGGATGAGTTACTATTCTTAAAGTGGCACCACACTTTGAATATATTCTTTTTTTTATATGTTGAGCTGTAAGGAGAAAGGTCTTAGCTCCATTGTTGAGGAATATGGACGGTGCTACACTACTGGAACTGCTGGTTTTAAACTGAGATTTTGTCCAATCCTGTACAGGATCCAGACACCACTCCCATATAGAATAACTAGTTAAATGATGCTATTGGTTCAGTTATAACTGGAAAACGCCAATAAATATCCCCCCAAAGGGATATTGAGGTTTCCAGTTATAACCAAAGAACACCAAAATTCCTCCTCCTACAAGAGGTTCTGATGATGTCATCTGGCAGCTGCTGTTGCGGCCAGATGACATCATTAGATTGAGCCAAACCCACGGCAGTCATCTTCACCAGTGGCAGGAGCTTGTGTCTTTGCTCCCGCTGCTCTGCTCCAGGAAGGGGGCTAATGCTGGTGCTGGAAAGGAGGGGATGGAAGAATGGAGGTCTGAGACTGCAGCTTGGAGAAGGAGGAGTTTTGGTGCTGTTACTGGGGCTTGACGAGGTGGACTGGTGCGGTTATTTAAGCATGGAGAAGTAGCAGAGCTGATAGTGCAGCTTGCAGAAGTGAGAGTGATGCTAATGCTGGGACTTTGAGAAGGAACTGGCACAAGAGAATTATGATGTTTGTCACTGAATGGAATCTATCTAAAAAGACACAAAAAAATATGACCCCCCCCCCAAAAAAAAGTGGGTGTTTGAGAGTGTGCTGAATAATGTAGAATTAAAAGTCAATGGTCACTGTATGCTGCTGAAAGAGGTGGCTGCTGGAGTGGTCAGATAAGGGACAACATTAAAAGAGAAGCCTGCAGTAAGTCACTGGGCTAGCAGAGCTGGAAAGTAAACATTTAGGGGGGATATGAAAATCACTCCCTCTGCTGAAGGAGCAAGGGTAATATTTGCTCACATTTATATCTATTATTAACTTTAAATCTATAAGGAATAGTGCAGAGGAATAAAATGCACACACTAGACAGAGGGTGAAGAAGTAAATACGGGGGCTGGTGGTAATTGCTCACCGTAAGAGAAATGGTATCACTTGGCACTGGCACCCACAGCCCTGTGTAGAAAAGTGTTGGAAAACAGTTACTTGGGATTTAGAGGCATCAGGCCTCTTTATCTAAAAGACCTTAACCCTCATCTGAGAGGGAAGGAGGGATCTCTCCCTGCTCTGCAAGCTGTCCTCCTGAAGATGGCGCTAGAAAGTCTCCTGGGAGTCTAGACATGCTTGGAGTGAAGATGCTGGTGAGCCTAATCCAGGCTTGGGAGACCAGTGGCAGATCAGCTAAGGGAGAGAACTGCAGCAACAGAGAATCAAGGAGCCACAAGGCCCAGGAAAGGCCCAGCGGCAGATGAGCTCATTGGGGTGGTACAGTGGTGGATCAGCTCCAGGGGGAGCTGCAGCAGAGAATCAGCTCCTGAGAGAGCTACAACAATGGATCTGATCAGCTCCAGGGGGAGCTGTGGCAGCAGAATCAGCTCCAGGGGAGAGCTGTGGTGGCAGAATCAGCTCCAGAGAGAGCTGCAATGGCAGAGAGTCTATTCTGGACTAGGAGCCACAAGATCCAGGGAGGTCCAGTGGCAGATCAGCTCAAGGGAGAGCTGCAACAATTGTTCTGGATTAGGTAGAAGTGCAAAACCCTTTCCAGATTGGAGGAGGCAGAGCCAAGGCTACAGGCTACAGCCTCAGCGATTGGACAGAACTATAAAAGCTCTCCTTTTACAAGCAGCCATTAGTCCAGAGCTCCAGCAGTGGGTGAAACTTGAGGCTGGTGGGCAAAGGAAAAGGGAAGGGAGTTAGGAGACAGGTTATTAAGGTTAAATCCATACTTTTTAAAGGTTTACTTAAGTCATTACTTATAAGGTTATTGTTGGTTGTTTGAACTGCCTTATTTCTTATCCTATATTGCTATTTCACCTTACCTGCTTGAACCACTTATCATAATACAGGTTGTACATACTGCATTATTATATCACAATACTTGATGTATATATTTTGTAAACAAACTGTAAATACTATCTAAGCCAGCCTTGTTCACAGCAGTGTTCTTTTGAGAGGTTTCCTGGGATGAAAGGAGGGAAATCTTACCCACTAACACCTTTCTTCCCCAGGTGGAGGCACCAGACACCAAACTGACAAGGACCAATGGAGCCTGCCCTTGACGGGACTCCAGCCAGGCCGGTCCCAGACCCAGAAGCGCACCCAAGGAGGCACTACTAATTTTTTTAGCAATGCGAATACACTAATAAACACCTATTTTTCTGACACTAGGAAAATACTTAACTGCCTCAAAAATAAACCCCTAGGGTCAGCTCTATTTATAATGGTAGTTTTAATGGATGGCTGATGCTGATTGGGGGGTTTCTCTATGCATAGAAGGTCCTTGGGCTTTTTCTTGTTGTGTCTTTATAGCTAATTTAATGGCAGGGGAGGAGCTGTAATGTGATGGTAGGCACAATGCATGGAAATATCACTTTGAGTTGCTCCTTCCATATCTAGGTTGCCCCTGTTGCTACTCCAAATACTTCTATCTAGAGCTGCCATTGATCTGCTGGCTTACCCATCCTAGCACGACCGAGAGATTATCTGGACCCAGCAGGTCTTTGGAGAAACAGCATTGCTGCTTCATGCAACTCCCTGCCCTCTCAACTAAAGTGCAGGTGCAGAAAAGATTGGCCTCAGCTCTGCTCTTTTCAGCATAATATCATTGTCCCTTGTTTTACAGCTTCCTTTCCACTCAAAAATGCTTTCCTCTTCTGCAAAATTTATACTTTAGTGGTACTTCAATGTCTACCATTTTCGACTCCTCCCTCCTCTCAACCTTCTTATATTTTCACAGCTGTTGTATGCGAGTCTTGCTTCTGTTACATGACTGTTGTCCATTCCAAAAAAACATGCCACAGCAGCCACGTAACAGCAGGGAAGACTCTCAAGCAACAGTTCTGAAAATATACAAGGGCTGATAGGAAAGGAATTTGTATTCCCCTGCGGAATCATGAAATGAAATCTTGGGCAAGGGCGAGAATATTTTGTCTGGACCTTATCAAGTGATGTCCGATGTGATTGACAGCCTCTGTTCTGAACATTTTATCCTATGAGATGCTAAAGGAGTTATTTTAGGAGTCCTATTCACCCTTTCAATGGGGAGGCTGTGGCAGGAAAACATGGAAGCTGCATCACGTCTAAACGCAATTTTAGAAAGGATTTGAGATGCACTTTCTGCACCTAGCACATCAATCTGCATGTCTGTGCTAGAGGCATTTCTGGGCATTGCTTGTGCCTGCATGTCCATGACATAGTTTACATAGGCCAAAGACATTCAGGATGAAGACTTTAAATGTGCCAAGCTACATCTGCTATAAATCACGAATAAGGATGGGACTCTGCTGTCTTTTGGGACTATTTGTGGAGTTGGTGATTGGAGGAGTTTGGCTTGCGGATTACTGACTTGACAGTTATCTGGGTCCACATAGGTGTCTTTTGAACTACCGTTTGTTTCTCTGCAGTGTATTCTATGTTCCTGTCAAACCTATCTACCTCTCCCTTTCCAAGACCCTGAGATTCCCACTCCCTCATCCCTTCCTGTACCAGTTTCAGACCCCCCAGTGACACACTCCCTTCTGCCCAGTTGCCTGTCTGGGAATGGCCTGGTATTCCCTGAAGCCTCTGTGTCTCTATACAGTTCCCTGCTGCCTGTATGTGTCCATGTAGCCTCTTCTGTGGGTCCCTGGCTTTTGGCATTGGCCACCCCCACTGCCCCTATATATGTTTGATGATTCCATGTCCTGTTCAGCGCACCATGGGTCCTCTCTTCCACATTTGCCAACAGCTATACATGGCTCTCTGCTGCATGCATCTAGTCTATGCCCTGACTGCCATTCTAGTATATATGTTGCTCTATTGCTCAGCTCCATGGTATCCTCCCTTTGCATTCCATGTATGCCACATTGCCATTCCTTCCCTTGCTGCTTCTGTAGCTCACACAATAGCCACTCCTGCAGGCAGGGCCCAATGCAGCTCATGGCCCTGCAGTTCATCTTGATTACTTCAGTTTCCCATAATACATGGAAGGGAGAGGAGAAATACACATGCTTTGAGACCCTATCTTTTCACCAGGTCATCCCCTGCCATCCTCCAAATGTAGTTCCCTCAGGAGGTCATAAATTGACAGCCCTTGGTCTTGGGGGACTGGCCTTCCTTGGTATGTGGGAGCTGTTATGTGGGCATTGTAGGTGCCATACTAATGGCCCACGGCCACATCTGCTGCTCATCACCTATGACATCCTGATGCCCCCCACATTCTGTGTGCCTGGTTGGTGGTAGTCATCTGTGGTTGTCTCTTATGCAGGCACAGTATGAATGTGTTCACTCTGGTGTGGCTCTGTGTGTCTGTACTACCTGCACCTGTGTGAGCATTGAGATCTGCATGTGTTATCCCCTAGGAGAGGCTTGCAAGGCACATTGCATACCTGCAGGCATGCCTTTGCCAGTGTGTGGCCAAATCTCATGCCATTTGCGATCATCTCCATGTACACATCCTTGCACCCTCACCATGTTTCAGCCATGATGTGGGACACACCAGTGGTGTGTGTGTGTGTGTATGGGTATGTGTGGGGTGGGGGCTATTCTTTGGCATGTTGCACATGTGTTCATGGCAGTGGCCTCATATCTGGGACAGCAGGCTTGGGTGCCCCTTCCCCCATGACTCTTTTGGTGCATTCAATAGTTGGAAACATGCGGCCACCACTCCTGCATATCCCCATGCTGTCTGTGGGCTTCACGGCATATATTGTTTTGCCATTGCTCTATTTACTTGTTTGCTATATCTGTGACCACTCTCTCTGGTAGGTGCTGTCTGTACATCTGTATGTCTGTATGTCTCTGGCTGCACAGATCTATTGAATTGCTTTGACTGCTGCTGCTCTTTATAGACCCTCAGAGAAGGCTGCCCTGGGTGACTTCCCCATCTTGTCTGATGTTTGGGACAGCCCTACCTACTATATTTCCCTGCCTGCAGCTATGTGTCCCCTTGTGAGATGTGCTATTGAGTGTGCAATAGTTGACTCACCTGGCCAGGGACACATACATGGTCTCCCAGACCCTCCTTGCTGGAGAATGTGGTAGTCTGCACCATCCAGGTAGGTACAGAACCTCCTCTTGGCCAGGACCAGCCTGCAAAGCATGACAGTCTCTGCCCTGGTGAAGCTGGGCTATCTTGTGGCTGCCATCATGCTCTCCTGTGCTGTTCTGCAGAGGTCAGGAAGCACGTTCTACACAAGGGTGGAATGTGCTGTGTGCCCAGGCACATACAGGTCCCACAGGCATATGAATGATAAATGAAACATATATGTGCATCTCTATTTTGGTTTCTAGATGTATGTCTTTGCAGCCCTTGCACTTTATGGGAACTATGAACGTGTGTGGTGGCCCATTTTCCATTATGCACACACACAAATCCCCATTGCATTTTTTTTTTATTAATATTTTGTTAATATTTCAGGGCGGGGATGTGCTTTTCTGGTTAGTGGGATTTTCAGCTGCACTTGTCTGGATTGCAACATACGACAGCCTTTCATGCTGCCTAAGTTGCCCAGATAGTGCCGACTGAAAATCGCTCTAGGCAGATAAAGTTAGCACTTATCCAGATAGCACCAGTACCACCCTCACTCCATCCATGGACCGCTCCTGCACTAACTAGATGGAGATATTCAGTGGCACTATCCTCATAATGCTGCTGGATAGTGTGACCATCAGCACCTTTAATTGGTCACCCTTCTGTTGGCCAACCAGCTAAGGGTTCCAAATTATCAGCCCAATATTTTTAGGAAAACGTTTTAGTGCTGCATGTTTTTAGTGCTTGCAGAAGACCTGGGTTTGATTCTCTAAACAAGACTTCCATTGTTAGGAGATGGGGTTACCATAGATCCAATGTTCCTAGTCACTGGGGAGAGGGAGTCCCAAACATCCTGTAACAGTGACACCTAATGGCCAGGCTTATAGCCCATAACTTGTATTTATTTTCAGTGTTATAATTGTATGTCTTATTGTACTATTAAGTTAGACATCGCTATTCAAAAGGACTTATCCAGTTAGCAGCACCTGCTAACTAGATAAGTCCCGCTGAGAGGGATATTCAATGGCGCTGTTCAGATAGTGCTACTGAATATTTCCTCTGACTGCCTTGGCACTATTTGGATGGTAGCGGGTTGGTCTGTGGGCAGAGCTGAAGCAGAGCCAGCACTTATCTGGATGGTGAGGATTTTCAACACTGCCATCTGGATCGCAATGCACATAACTAAGACAGCAAAAAAAGCTGCCCTAAGTGCTATGCAGATTGCCTGTCCAGATAGCAGCTGTCCTAAGTGCTATGCAGATTTCCTGTCCAGATAGCGGCAGTCCTAAGTGCTATGCAGATTGCCTGTCCAGATAGCGGCTGTCCTAAGTGCTATGCAGATTGCCTGTCAAGATAGCGGCTGAGTATCACCACTGTCTGGATAACACCGGCTCTGACTGTACTATCTGGATATTCAGCACCAGCTGCTATCTGAATAGTTGGCATTGAATAGTTGGATACTAGATAACTCTTGGTGGCTGGCATCTTAGAAAAAGGCCAACTGCCATGGGTTCAATATTAGCTCCTTAGAATTTTATATTGCAAACTACTTTGGACAGCTTTGATGTATATAAATTTCCAAGTAAATAACAAAGTAAATAATTATGGGGTTCCAGAGAGAGCCAAGGTATGCGGCCTCCAGCCATTGACTATTGCTACAGGACTGGGCTGCGTGAGCTGGGAGAGATATATAAAAAGGGGGAAGAAAACCAGGGTGTTTAGAAGGAAGACAGAGCACCATAGTTAAATGGAGGCTGGTTCTGACTGAGCTGGATGCCCAAAGAAGAGTAAAACTGGTTGCATTGCTTCATTGACAGAACGCCTCATTATATTATTGCAGGACGTTGAGGATACCCCTGGAAAAAAGATGCATGCCATAGATTTATATCAATATTTGAAAGAAGAAAGAGAGGATTACGCCGCTACAATAATACAGAGAGCTTGGAGGAGACATATTGTGAGTTTTTAAAAGCTATTGAATGAATAGCAGAATTTCTTATAGTGGTCCTTTTTTATGCGAGACTGTCATTTAATCAGGTTATGGGTTCTCAACCCAGTCCTTGGGAGACACCTAGCAAGTCAGGCTTTCAAGATAACCACGATGGATGCACTGCCTCCATTGAATACAAATCTCTGACATGCATATTCACTGTGGTTATCCTAAAAACCTGACTCGATAGGTGTGTCCCAAAGACTGGGTTGAGAACCCCCGAATTAGGTGAATGTGCAGGATATAACACTTAATGAAGGAAAGTTTTATCTGGCCTTGAAAAGTAGCATAGAATATCCACATAGTAAAATAGTGGATGATGGCAGATAATGACCATTGTTGCCCATCCGATCTGCCCAGCAAGGTGGTTAGAGTTGTACCTGCAAAGCAATGCAGGTTATTCTTCCCATGCCTTTGGAGTTTTTAGGATTGCGCCTGCTGCAGTGCAGGTTATTCCCCCCTTGCCTTTGGTTTTTAGGGTTGCACAGTGCAGGTTACTCTTCCCACGATTTCTTAGAATTTCAAAAGTCATTTCACAACTGTTTTGAGCTGAAATACTCAATGTTTGGTTTGAATCCTCTTGTATATCCCATGACTTTTTGGATTCCAAAACAGTTTTTGATTCTATCACATCTTCTGGGAGGGAATTCCATCTACATACAATATTTATGCAATCTAATAAAGTATAAGACAAACTTAAACTATCCCATCAGACTGACTAGTATAAAGTGTCTCAATCATTTGTGTTGCTAATTTACAGAAATAAGACCAATTGTAGTTGTAGTCTGCTTGTATGGATGAAACCACCTCCCTTATGTTCTCCATACCAGCATATATTATTGTGAAAGGTAGACTGGTAAAAACTAGATTGGGTTACAAGATGGATCTAAATAGAGGATACAGGAGTACTAAGAGTCATTTAATTAATCAATAGTTAATACAGAAACATAACATGATGGAGTCTGTCACATTCCTCTGGGAATTTGGTGGGGTAGACTAGTTGGGCTTAATTGCCTTTCTCTGTTGTCATAGTCTATGGAAATGGTAGGAACAGCATTGAGAGGTTAAAATATTGCAAACACTTCATTCTTCCCTCCGTCAAGAAGCGAGGAAATGGGAAAGGCAATCTGGTTTATTTATATTTGCTATAAGGAGATAACAAAGGGTAGATAAAGGTAGCTATACATTACCTATGGGGATCCGTTTAATTATAGTTAATCCTCTGTACTTTTTCATTCATTTCTACTGTCTATCTCCTGCTGCAGTAGATCCATGAACAGGTTCACCTATATCTGCAGCATCTACACTATTGCTACCCCTATCTCTAGCCCTAGTGCACAAGCTATGGGTGTGTAACCTTTTACCCTGATGATGTGCTGTAGGGATCAGAAATGGATTATGTACTGTAGTTGTGCACTCTGGTTTTCAGTTGCCCCATTCAAGTTATTGTACCTTCGTGATGTAGGATACTGACTCAATATTTATTCTTCCTTTTCTGTCCTATTATACTTTAATTATAGTATTGCCTTGCTAAGATTCGGAATAGATTTAATACAGTGGGGGAAGGGCCAGCACTACCCCATAAGTAGCACGGCAGGAGGACGCTCTTCTTTAAGGGTGCCAAAACCGCAGCCAGCAGTTTGTTGCTGGCCCATGGGACAAGCTGCTCTCATGGACCAAAGAAGTGAAGCCAGCAATGATGTTGTGAGCCCAGGAGCAGCCTGTCCCACGGACTGAAAGGATCACATCCAGCCATTCATTTTTTGGCCCATGGGACAGGCTGCTCCTGCAGGTACAACAAATACTAGCAGCAATCGTGGCCTCCTTTACTTCTGCAGCCCACGGAAGAAACCTGTCCCGTGGGCCAAAAACTGAACTGCTGGATGTGATCCCTTTGGCCTGCAGGACAGCTGTTCCCGCACTCACAACAACGCTGCTATCTCCACTTCTTCGGTCTGCGGGAGCAGCCTGTCCCATGGGCCGAAGGGATCACATCCAGCAGTTCAATTTTTGGCCCGTGGGACAGGTTTCTTCCGTGGGCTGCAGAAGTAAAGGAGGCCACGATCGCTGCTAGCATTTGTTGTGCCTGCAGGAGCAGCTTGTCCCGCAGGCCAAAGGGATCGCAGCCTGTAGTTTTGTTCCTGCAGGACAGGTTGCTCTCAACAACCGCAGAAATGAACATGGTAGCAATCATAGCCAGCAGCCATGTTGTGGGCCCACAGGAGCAACCTGTCCCGTGAGCCAAAGAGAAGCATGCTGCAGGAAAAGAAGCTGGGGCCAGAGATGCACGAAAGGTAGGATACAATTTAAAGAGGGTGCACTGATGTATAGGTTGAAGGAGGGCACCAGAGCCCCTAACCATGGGCCCCAGTGGGGCGGCATCAAATGAAGATACTCTTAAAACTTGAGGAAAACAATTTATTTTCTTACCCCCAGAGATGCATAACAACCCACTAGCTTTGCGGCTGTAGACGTTTATGTTGTGCGCGCTGTAGATCTCATGAGATTCATGCTGTGAATCAATGGCTTCAGTGAGCATGCCCTTTTTCACTATAAAGTGGTGTTATTCCCACAGTAAGTTGTTTAGGGTTGTAACTGCCACTCCTGTGCAGGTTATCCCCACTCTATACTTTATACCAGGAGTTCTCAACCCAGTCCTCTGGACACACCTAGGCAGTCAGGTTTTCAGGATAGCCACAATGAATATGCATGAGATAGATTTGCATGCCCTGCCTGCCTGCATGTGAATCTCTCTCAAATATATTGCTAGGTGTGTCCCGAGGACTGGGTTGAGAACCCTTGCTTTATACTTTGGGTTGTAACTGCTGCTTTGCCACAGCTACTCCCGCTATGCTTTCTTGAAGTGTGAAAGTCATTTAAGTTTTGCTTTGAGCAGGCTTCCTATAGAATCCAGCCATGCAAATTGTTTGTAAGCATTAAGGCTCAGAAGTGATTGAAGTGTGAGTAAATGGTTTTTTGCTGCTTGCCCAGACATATGCTGTCATACTGTATACTCCGTGCATTCTCATCTCCCACTTCCAGATGTTTCTGATGTTGTGAGAGTGGCTTTGCTTGTCTGTAGGAGAATAATGAGCCTAATCAGGTTTTGCTTTGGTTTTTTAGCATAAAAGGTGCCAGTACTCATCTGCAGGGCTTTTTCATTAACACATGCGGATCCAAGGTCAATCTTAACAGGCAATGAAAGAGGTGCCTGTACTCGGTAGCACCAAATATCCCCTCAAAGAAAGCCCCGAGTCTAATGCATATTCCAGAGAAGTTACTAATACAGCACTAATGCAGGCCTAAATCTATGCAGATTTTTATTCCGGTTGGTAAAATGGGCAGGACCTCTCCACTGCAATTTTTGAACTCAGGATATAATCATTTCTATTTCCCCAAAATAGCAAATGCAATTCTGCCAGAACATAGATCACTTTAAGGGGCCCTTTTACTAAAGCGAGCTAAGCTGTTAACAGGCGTTTTCGTGCATGGTAAGTATGCACAAGGTCTGCAGTAACTGTTGCTGAGGGGTACATGACAGTTACCACTGGCTGATTCGCACACTAACTGTCAATCGTGCTTTGGGGTACTGAATGAATGGGCTTGGGCGTGGAGAGCATATCGCACTTAGTGCTGGGGGACATGACATATATGCTATCAATGGTACAATTACTGCCATCTCAATAGGTGAAATTAGGTGCACCCACGGTAATTGCGCCATGCATGAAGGTACACATTTGCACATTAACTGCCAGGAACATGCTGGCCATGCCCCCAACAGTTACCATGGAGACTTTGCACTTAACACACACTTAGTGCTAAAACTAATGTGTGTTCAGTGCAAAAAGTTGAGTAAAAGGGCCCCTAAATATCTCATGCAAGTTAGGTGACCAAGACTAAATTTTACATGAATATATAAAGGGGCCATCAGTTAAGTGCTATTTCATGATTGCTTAAACGTTTCATGAAACCTCTTACAATAAATGATCTTGATTTACTTTTAATCTTAAATACTAGTCTAACTTTATTCTTCATCTTAAACACAGTAAAAACAGCTGTAGGTTTAATCCATGTATCTCTTAAAGCAATAAACAACCCTTGAAGCCCCAAAGTTCTTCCATAATGCAAATCCAAAATAGGCCAAGTTTGCTTCAGGAGAAATGAATATTAATGCTACAAAGGTCATCTTTTTAACTCAACTCAAAGGAGAGCAGCTGCTTGACTGCCGCGCAAGGTCATTCAAACAGCTTTGCTGAGGGATGAATTGACTGGGTGTTCTCCTTCGTTCAAGTTTATCTAAGACAGAGGTGCCAAGGAGGAGACATTTTTAGCACACACTCCCTGCCCAATCTCTGAAAATACCCAATTCCCTTGTCTTGCTGCTTTCAAATTGCCTGTGCCTTACCACCAGCCCAACTCTGATCCCTTCCCTATGTACCCTGCATTTATTATCACTTTCTGGCAGTTCACAGTTTCCATTGAGCTCCCTGAAGCATCGGTGTCCTGGCCGAGCCACAGTTCCCACCTGAGTAGGCCAGGCCACCTATGCAGTGAGTGACTGATCCCCTTGGCCTGCTGCTTTCAAATTGCTTGTGCTTACTCCTGGCCCAGCCCTGGCCCATTCCTACCAAACTCCCTCTGCACACCCATGTCTTTCAGGGTCTCACAGTTTCCTTCACTGTGCCTTGCCCCCAACCTCTTTTTCCTGCCTGACCTCTGTTTGACAGCACAGGATTGGTGGTCGAAGTCTGCTGGCTTGAGGATTCTGCTGCTACCTGCAGCTGTGACTGTCTCTTTGTCTAGTCCTCTGTCTGCTGTTGGGAGGGGGAGAGGAAGGGGATGCAGTTGGGTTGCTGCTCAGTTGTCCTCGGGGCAATTTCTCCAAATGGGTTAGTTCAATCTCAGTCTCTCAGATTTACTGCTAATGCTCAACATAGTACTTGCATCATGCCAAAAAAGAGCCTCCTTCCAGAGTTCATAAGATGTAACATGTATAGGCAACTTCTCATGGTGTGATTGGGATTCTTCTTATCCTCAGGGCAATTTCTCCAAATGGGTTAGTTTTGCACATACCATGACAATTATGAACCTGACTCCTAAGCCAGGGCATGTGGAGTATGATCTCAGTCTCTCAGATATACTGCTAATACTCGCATCATTGCAGAGTGCCGTCTGTATGAGTAGTTTATCAAGGTGTGCTTGGAAATTCCTTTTAATCAAGCCTGTAGTACCCAACGTGATGTGAAATATCTCCGTATCTTTTTGCCACATTGTCTTGGTACTTTAAGATCGTCTTCCTCTCAATGCAATTCACAGAACAGTCACTTGGTACTGACACCTCAATAATCAATGTCGTTCTGGTGTTCTTCTCTTTTACTGCTATGTCTGGCTTCCTTGCACCCAACCTTTTATCGGTTGTAATGAGGATATCCCAGGTGATCATGTGTCCTGTGCAAGGATCCTGGTGATGGCTCAGGGCAGGTGACACAGGAGATTGCACTGGGCACAGTGTGTGGTGTTTACCTGCTTGGCTCAGCTGTGCTCTGTTCTAGGATACTGTCTGGGTCTGGCATCCTGCAGTGGGAGGGGGATAACTTACGGGTGCAGTTGCACTATAGCAGAGAGAGCACAGCATGTGCACTATTGTGCTGGTGGACAGGAGGAAAGAAGATATCTGGTGCCGTGCCCTGCAGGTGTGCTTAGGGGACACACACGGAGGCCCAGATACACAGGCGTGTGGCACAACACAACCTTGAGACCTTGTGCTGGCTGCCACAATGACTGATGAGTGCCTTCTTAAACTGTTATGCTCTCCCTCCCCCCACTCCCCCACCTCCTAAGCAAGAATGTTGGCTTCCTTAGGGGGAGCTGATGACCCACTAAAGTGGGAATCCCCCACTAAATGCAGAAAACTTGCTAGGTCTGGTAAGATGCACATTAATTGTGTGTGGGAGATTTACAGGGAGTCAGGGTGATAAACCACTTATCCCCTGTTGCTCACATCTCTGGGGATGGGGGAAGAGATATTTTGGTGCTGGGTTAGGAGGGGCTGCATTTATGGGGGCAGTTGATGAAAGCCTTAGAGAAGTGATAAACATTAGATAGAAGGGATTATTTTGCCGATCTACAAGTAAGGAATTTCCTAACTTGGGAGATTAGGTAAGAAATGGAAAAACAAGCTGACCACAGTGGAAAATTTATGCCACCAAAATATGGATATCGCCAAAAAAGGGCAATATCAGTACAGGGCCAGCCCAAGGATATCTGGCACTTTAACCTTCAGCCTGTCCCCTCCCCACCTCTATATTGTTTGCCCAGGTGTGCTGCTGGATAATAGATGACTCAGCTAATGCAACTGGTAATTCATTTAACTAGGCTTATATACTGCTTTTCTACCAGTCAAAGTGGTGCACATTCAGGTACTGTATATATATTTTTTCCCTTGTCCCCAAGGGCTCACAATCTATGTTTTTGTGCCTGAGGCAATGGAGAGTTATGTGGCTTGCCCAAGGCCACAAGGAGCACCTGTGGGACTAGAAGCCCCAGTCCTTCTGGCCCAAGCTTGCTATCCTCTAGAGGGATTCAAACCCCTGGCCCTCTGGCCTGAGGTAACTTGCCCCAACCACTAGGCCGCTCCTCCCTCTGACTCTGATTCAGTCATTCCTTAATTTAATTTCAAGGATTTTAATTCCTCCTTCTGCTTTCAATTTGTTTTGTGCCTCTTCTAAAATTCAGTCACCACAGGCAGCTGCCTAGTTTGCCTAGTGCTAGGGCCAGCCCTATAGCAGTACTATATATGCTGGTGAGAAATTCTAAAGATACCAAGCATACTTATTATTGAGAGAAAGAGGTAGGGAAAAAGGTTTTTGAGGAGCAATGGAGAGAAATACGGAAGAAAATGGGGTCAATGTCTATTTGAATTAGGAGTTCAGAAAATGAACATAAGATATTGTTTCTGTGGCTGCTGATTTGCCCCATGGATTCACAGCCTGTACCATGGGCTTGTTGAAAGCAAATGAAAATAGCTGTCTCTAAAGGCCCTGATCTGAACATCTTATTAGAGAGCTCTGACCGCAGTGAAAGAGGTAGTATGTTTCAGAAGGAAGGTGCCTTCAAGAAAAATGCTGCTTGTCAAATTCATTTAAAACTGGTGCATGCAGCTGGAGAGATGGAGAGGCACTGCTCCTTTAAGGAGCAGAGTGCGTGAGCACGGGTATGGGCGTGATCGTAGAGAAGAGATATAGTACAAGTCCTGCATATATTGCTTTGTGTGCCAAAACTAGGGTTTCAAAGTGATGCTCTCCTTCTTGGTGATCTTGATCCTCCAAAGCAGAATGGAGGTAGGATTACTCTACTATGTCCCTGAAGGTCTTCTCGCTCTATAGTTCTCTGTCTACATCAGCTTCTCCATGTCTGCCACTCTAGTATCCAGAGATCAGACCCGTTCCCTGAGAGCTAGCAGCTCTTTACATATATGATTTCCCCTCTATAGGAGGGAAATAGGAAAGATAGATTTCTATCATTATGATACACCACCATGTACCAGAATTCACGTCACACAAACTGTATTTGACCATCGAGCTGATATTACATGTATAGACATACAAATAGATCCCATGGTAGCCGAGATGCAAAATACTATGTAATGGATTCTGTTCCCCTTAGCGGAGGTAATTTTATATAAAGCAGTTTCTGCATCTAAAGCATGTTTTAAAGCAGAAAATGATTATCTTAAAATTGCACGGGTGTATTCATGTATACGTTTATGAAAGCCATGTAAGCATTCCTGGGCTGGAGTTTGAGTAGAGGTGAGGCGGATTTGTGAGGCACAAGCATATCCTGTAAAATACACATGAACATGCATAGAGTACATGCACATATTTCCACTTGCCTTGCAGTACATGCGACTGTGTAAGAGCATTTGGGCACTAGTGGGAATAAGTCTGGAAGCCTCTTTTAGAAAGACACATGTTGCCTTTATTAAATAGGTGCATTTTTTGAAATTATTATGGGCACTCTGTTGTAAAACTATCCTCAGTGTGCCCGACTTAACAATGTGATACTACAGTATACAGTACTGGCAGTGTCATTGCTGCCAGAAGACTCTCTCACCCCCGTTGTGTGGGTAGGGCTGGGCCAGAAGTATGGGCCAGGTGTTTTGCCTTTAAAGCATGTTTGGCATGCAGCTGGACTGGCTCCAACACACACAATATTTATAGAACATGCCAATAGACTGGCTGCGGGCAAGTAAACACTCGGTCATGGCTATCACAGCCACGACATGTTCCCGTATCAAAGGGACAGGGTGTGCTAGGGAGTATTTTGTTTCAGCAACAAATGCACCAGGTAATCTTGGTAATCTGGTATTACTGTACCTCATTTTTGTGCAAAATGTGATTACATAACTATCACTTTATGATGTGTTCTGTTTCCTAGTCCGGATATTTTTTTAAAGAGAAATAACTGCATTTATGGCATATATTTATTTATTTATTTATTTATCTATTTCTTCTATACCGCCCCTTCCAGAGATCAGGGGCGGTTTACATGGAACAATTGCATACATTTGCATAACATTACATAGAACAAGAACTTCTTAACTTTTTACATATAACAGAACAGTAAATTGTCAGAACTATTTACAGGGTGTATACTTTTGTATACTGCTGAATTTACAGAGGAAATGTCAGCGAGCTGGCATTGCTATTTATAGAAATTATTTACAAGAATACATGATTCGCTATTCAGGTGTGTGTGTGTGTGTGTATGTATGTGTGAGTGTGTGTGTGTATAAGTGTGCGTGTGTTTGTGTGTGTATGTGAGTGGGTTTGTGTGTGATGGAATTTATTTCCATTTTTTTCGTGGGTTGTTTGGGGTGTCTTTGGGGGCTGTTAGAAGAGGAGTTGTGTGTTCAGTTAATTGTGTTTCTGCGGGTTTTTTTGTTTGTGTGTCTGTGGACGCTGTGTGTCTGGACTTGGAGGGTAGGGGATTCCGAAGTGCTCAGAGAATAGGTATGTCTTGAGTTCTTTTCTGAATTGGGAGAGGTCCTTTATGATTCGGATGTCTATTGGGAGGTCATTCCAAAGTGTGGGAGCGGTGAATGAGAAGGCTCTGGCACTGGTGGAGTTTTTGGTCCTCGTGAATGTTTTTGGCAGTTCTAGTGAGAGGGTTGCATTTAGTCTGCGGGCTCTTAATTCATTTGGGACGTGAAGGAGTGTGGATAGATGTGAGGGGGCAATATCGTTTAGTAGTTTGAAGGTTGTTAGTAGTATTTTGTATTTGATTCGATAATTTATGGGGAGCCAGTGTAGATCTAGCAGTATAGGGGTTACATGGTCTGTTAGGTGGGCTTTAGTGACTACTTTTGCACAAATGTTCTGTGCTCTTTGTAATAAGTAGATATTCTTTTGTGGGAGGCCGGTTAGGAGACTATTACAATAGTCAAAGTGAGGGGTTATGAGGGCACTAACGACTGATCTAAAGTCATGCGTGTCAAGGAGGAGCCTTAAGTGTTGAATAGTTTTGAGTTTGTAGAATATAGTTTTTACGGTCTGTTTTATGTGAGGTAGCATGGTGAGTGTGTGATCGATTATAACGCCTAGGTATTTTACCTCTTTTTTAACAGGTATCGTTGTGTTATTGATGGAGATTGTTGTTGGGTAGGTATCTTCAGCCACAGGTGATCTTGATACAAACATTGCCTCAGTTTTTTTGAGATTGATGCTGAGGAAGTTGGTTCCCATCCAGGATGAGGTTTCCGCCATGCATTCGGATAGAGTGTTATAATTGGGGTTTTTCGTGGTTATGGGGAGGGCGAGCATGATGTCGTCGGCATAGATAAAGTGATTGATTTGTGTTTTTTAAATATTTTTGTGATGGGTTGCAGGTACAGGTTGAAAAGGAGAGCAGAAAGGGCTGATCCTTGTGGTATTCCTTGTCCTTGGGGAAGGTTTCCGATGCTTCCTGGTTTAATTGAACTCGTATTAGTCTGTGTGTGATGTAGGACTTGAACCAATTAAGGACAGTCCCACCTATTCCTAAGTTTTCTAATCTATTAATCAGTGTAAGGTGGTTGATGTTGTCAAATGCAGCGGAAATGTCTATGAAAAGGAGTAGGAGGCCTTGGGTGTTATCATCTGTATGTCTTATGAGGAAGTCCATCAGAGTAATTAATAGGGTTTCTACCCCATGGAAGGGGCGGAAACCGAATTGGTGGGAGTCAAGGGAGTTGTGGTCATCTATATGTTCTTGCAATTGAAGTTGAACAGTTTTTTCTATTATTTTAGCCATAAATGGAATGCTGGCTATTGGTCTATATGAGTTTGGGTCTTTTGGGTCGAGTTTATTGTTTTTTATTATTGGGCGGATTGTTGTGAGTTTGAGGGCATCAGGCATAATGCCCTGGGAGAGGGATTGATTTACTATGTATTGAATGTTTCCAGCTAGTTCTTCCTTAGTATTTTTGATCCATGATACGGGGCACGGATCGAGTGGGGAAGTTGTGGTGTTGATAATTGTTATAATCCTGAGGAGGTGTTTCCGATCTATCGTATGAAAGGTTGTCCAGCTGTTGTTATTAGTTTCGGTGTTTGTGTGGGTTAGTGTTGGTGTAGTATTAAGTTTGCATTTTAGTTTTTCTGCAAAGTGGGTTGCAAGGGCTTGTATACTTATTGCAGATTGTTTTGGTTCTGGATTTTTAACTTTTGTCAGTGTATTTACAATTGCGAATAGTTCTCTGGGGCGATTGATAGCTGAGTTTATTACCTTGGAGTGGTAATCCTTTTTTGATTTATTAATCGCATTCTTGTATTCGTTGAGTGTGTTTAAGTATTGGGATTTATTCTCAGCAGATTTAGTTTTTCTCCATTTCTTTTCTTGTTTTCTCAGTTGTTTTTTTAGGTTCACTAGTTCTTTCGTGAACCATTTTTCTGTTTTTTTTAACTGTCTATGTGTGGGTTGTGTGGGGGCAGCTGCTTTTTGAACTGTAAGGTTCCAGTGATTTACGGTGGAGTTGATGTCTGGGAGGTTTGTGTTGAGTATGGGTAGTACTTTGTCCAGGAAAGTGTCTTTGTTGAAGTGTGCAAATCGTGATATATGAGGTGTGTGGTGCGTAGAGTTCTGCATTGCTTGTATTGGGAGGTAGAGTGTGATGAGGTGATGGTCGGACCATGGTACTTCTGTTATTGTTGGAGGGGTGTGCTGCTGGTGGTTGATAAAGGAGCTGGGGAGGAAGATGAGATCTAGGGTGTTACCTTTTGTGTGGGTGGGTGCTTGTACTATCTGTGTATATCCCATTTGGAACATAGTGTCCATAAAGTTATTTGATTGGGAATCATTTAGGGAGGGGAGGTTTAAATCACCTAGGATTATGAGCGGTTTGCTTGGTGATGTTGTGCAAGCAAGTTCAAGGATGGGAGAGAGGTTTTTTTGATCAGCTGTAGGGGGTCTATATATGAGGGTGAGTGCAAGGGTTCTATTTTCTATGTTGATTATGTCCATTCCGTCTATATTATTTAAACTTGTTAAGGTGTATTGTAGGTCTTTTTTGGTGAGTATGAGAGTACCACCTCCTCTCTTTGCATCTCGATGACAGCTGAATATGTCATACTGGTGTGTGGTTAGCTGGTTTAGTAGTACAGTGTCTGTGGGAGAGAGCCATGTTTCGGTGATGCATATAATTTCAGGTTTTTCTTCTTTTATCATGTCGTTGATTATTGGTATTTTGTTTCGTATGGAACGAATGTTTATTAGGATGAGCTTTGTTTTTGCGTCTATGATAGTGGTTTTGTCAGTTATACGTCTGTATGGATTCTGCTTTATTTGTATGAGTCTTCGATGGTATTTGTTTGAGTCATGTCGTGTATAGTGATTATTGGAGTGTATTGAGCTATGTGATGGGTTTTGGTAAGGAACTTGTATGATGGGGTTAATGTTTTGTGAGCTTCTGTGGTGATTATGGATGATGGGGATGTTTTTGTAGGGGTTTTGATTGGTTTTGTATGTATAGATATGTTGTATTTGGAGTGTTATTAGGAGGAGAGTGAAGGAGATGCTTATTTGTTTTGTAGGAGGCATTGTGTGTATTTCAGAGGGGGTCTTTTAGTGTAAAGGGGTTTAGCTGATGAGTATGGGGGTAGAAGGTTACGATCAACAATATGATGTTGTATGAAGGATGGGCAGAAGGTTTGATTTTTACTGACACTAAGAAATATGTCTGACAGTAGTTCCTTATGATCTGAGTGGTTACTGACAACAGTATAATGATTATTGATTTCTAAACTTAGTATAACAGTGTGTGAAGATGGAGTTAGTTTTTACTGTCAACAGTATAGTGAGTAGTTATTACAGATAATAGTTTACGATGGATTTGTTGGTTACTGACAACAGTAATATGTATGTTCTTTTCAGACAGCGGTTATATAACAGTATAAGCAATTAATTCAGACAGTAGATATATATCAGTAATATGATTGTTCTTTTCAGACAGTGGTTATATGACAGCATAAGCAATTATTACTGCTATATATAATAGTACAATGAGTTATTATTGAGAGCAATTTCCTGATGGTCTGGTTTGCTATAAGTTGGTTTATGATTATGTTGCTACAAATAGCAGTATACTATCATATATGCTAGCTAATCAGTATAGTGATTAATTGTGACTGGCAACATTATTCAGTGTATAGTGGGTGTGTGATGCGTGTGTATAAGAACTTTTTCTTACTAGTAATTGTTTGCAAATGGCATGTTTGGTCATTTGTAAACAATATAGTGGAGATTGCAAGATATTAGATTACAAGATATTAGCAGAATATTTTGTGAAAACAGTTATAGACAACAGTGTATAATTCTTATCAATGTTATATAAGCATGCCTTCTCCTTGTCCTATGCCCACAGTAAGAGAGTTCATATGGTTGTATTAAAAGTGAGTAGTCTAATGGTTAGAGCAACCGCCTAGTACCCAGAAGATCAAGGGTTTGATTCCCACTGGCACGCCTTGTGACCTTGGGCAAGTCACTTTACCCTCCATTGCCTCGGAAGAAAAGGTTGGCAATCTACTTCCAGTGATACATTGCCAAGAAAACCCAGAGGCAGCTGAGTCAGCACTGACTTGAGGGCACTTTATAAAAAAAATAATCAAAAGGCCCAATATTAAAAGGAAAAAGCTAAGCTTCTAAATTTGGGCCCCTAAATGTATGTCCTGTTTTTAGACAAACTCTGGAGCCTGCATTTTCAGCTGAACATTCATCTTAATTTAGGAGCATAAAAATGATCGATCACTATTCAGCCACAGGGGTTAGCATTTCTAAAGCAGCTGACCATCGCAGCTGAAAGGGAAAATGCATATTAAGCACCATAGCCTATCTAGCAGCTGGTAATGAATATACAGTTTTGCTGCCGGCAATATTCAGCCACTAACCGGACAGCAAATCTGCATAAACAGGCTAGTGCAGAACGCTGCATTATGCTCTAGCACAGCAGTTTGCTAGTTCTTTTCTGGTGCTAGTCTTCCTTTCCAATGCAGAAAGCAAGCTAATGCTGGAAAAATACCAGCAAAACCACTGCACTGAAGTATACCTCAGTGGCCATGCAAAATAAGGAATATGAGACCATGAGCAGTGTAAGAAACTGCAAGGAAACTCAGCGCATTTGTTTGCTTGATTTTTAACGCTGTAGCTTTACGCCTGCTCCATGCAGACATAAAGATATAGATGAGGTCCGATCTCCCACAAAATTGTGGCACACACTCCCCTATCGGGTGACCTAGCGGCCCCAATCCCCCCTACTCTCTGAATCAGAAAAAGGCCTAGTGGTCCAGTGCCCCATTCTCCCCCATCATTGAAAAAGAATGAGGCCACTGGGCCACCAGGCTTCTATCTCCCCAACCCCCAAACCAGAAAGGCCAGGTGATGTAATGGACCCTTACTTTCCAGGTGGCCATGTTTGGTTTGGTTTTGCGTATTGAAGGGCTTCAAGTCTGCAGTGTTGTCGGGTTGGCCGTGTCCTGCTGGTTGCACACCTTCTCTTCTTTGTTGTTGGCTATCCTCGGAGGGGCCCACATATGGCATGTAGCATCAAGAATTACATAGCCTTATGATATTTGAGCATGTGGGGACTAAAGGTGACGGGTGTGTGCATGAACACTTCTTGGCCAATTAGGAGCCCTATATCCAAAGTCTAACCCCGTGAGCACACAGTCGAATTCTCAACGTTCTTTGATTCGCTGGTTGCTGGCCAGCTTACCTCTTTGAGCAGTTATGCCCTCTACACAGACTCTGGAGGCTGGAAGGTTGTGGGCTGGGTGGGGGAATAGGGGGTGGGAGAATGGATTGGTCTACATTATCTGGTGGCTGCCTGAATGGTAGTAAAGGGATAGTAATGCTGTGAAGTAGATTGGAATATCTAGGTGCTTGACTGGACACTGTCCCTTTCTGTATCCCAGATTATTTGGAAGGAGCTGCGGGGATGTTGGTGGAAGAGGGGTACACTGGCACTCTGGTCCCTCCACCTGCTCTGTGGTGGGCCTGGAATGCCCTAGGGATTTTTAAGAAGAAAAAATTGACTTTTTGTTCGCTTTATAGATGCACCGTTTTGTAACTTTCCTGTACTCGGGGCACTGTCTTTGTATGAGTTTATGTTTCAGTTGATTTGTTTTTTGTGCCCTCTTTTGATTGCTTTTATTTGCTGGGGAGTGCACTGTGTTTATTGTTTGTTGGTGTTAATAAAAACGATTTGAACATAAATTTCATCTGCCATTTGAACATCCAGTCTTCCAATTCATCAAGGTCCTCTTGAATTTTTCATAATCCTCTTGTGTCTTAACAACTTTGAATAACTTTCTGTCACTCGTTATCCTGTTTCCAAGTCATTTTGAATACGTTATAAAGCAGCGGACCCAGAACAGATCCCTGGGGTACACCACTATTCATATTTCTTCATTGAGAAAAATAGCCATTTAGCCCTACTCTCTGCTGTCTATATTGATCCACAATAGTATACTGCCTCCTATCCCATGACTTTTTAATTTGGCCAAGAGTCTCTCATGCGGGACCTTGTCAAGGGATTTCTGAAAATCCATATACACTATATTGAATAGCTCACCTTTGTCTACCTGTTTATTCACATCTTCAAAAAAATATAACAGATTAGTTAGACAAGACTTTTCTTAGCTAAATCTATGTTGGCTTCCTCCCATTAAACCAAGACTATCTACATGTTCAATAATTTTATTATTTATAATGGGTTCTATCATTTTGCCTGGTACTAATGTCAGGCTTACTGGTCTGTAATATCCTGGATTACCCTGGAACCCTTTTTAAAAACTGGAGTTACATTGGCCATTCTCCAGTCTTCATCTACTACAGATGATTTTAATGATAGTTCACAGATTACTAATAGTAGGTCTACAATCTCATATTTCAGTTCTTTTAACATCCTCGGATGTATACCATCCAGTCAAGGTGACTAGCTACTCTTCAGTTTATCAAATACTTGTAATATATCATACCGGTTTATCGAGATTTCTTTCAATTCTTCCAATACATCACCTTTAAATACCATTTCAGGTATGAGTAACTTCCCTACATCTTCTCCAATAAAGACTGAAGCAAAGAATTCATTCAGTCTCTCTACTATGGCCTTGTCCTACCCTTAGCGCCCCTTTTACCCCTCTATAATCCACTGGTCCAACTAACTCTCTCACAGTTTTTTTGCTATAAATATACTTGAAAAAGTTTGTATTACGTGCTTTTGCTTCCATAGCAAGCTTTTGCAAATTCTCTCTTTGCCTGTCTTATCAGTGCCTTGCATCTAACTTGCCAGTGCTTATGTTATTTCTCATTTTCATCATTTGGCTCCTTTTCCATTTCCTGAAAGATGCTTTTTTTTTTTGCTACAACAGCCTCTCTGACCTCATCTTTAAACCATGCTGGCAGTTCTTTGACCTTCCTTCCACTTTTCTTTAAGTGTGGAATACATCTGATCTGGGCTTCCAAGATAGTATTCTTAAACAATGCTCATGCTTAATGTAAATCTTTTCCCTTTGCATCCACTCCTTTTAGATTTTTTCTTAACTATTTTCCTCATTTTATCATAGTCTCCCCTTTTGAAAGCTAAAAGGTAATACTGTGGATTTCCTTGCCATCCTCCTTCCTGTAACCAGTAGGTTAAATAAATAGAATACCTGTTTGGTGCCCCAGGAGGAGTTCAGGGCTTCACTCCCAGAACTCAGAGAGAGTACTGGAGCCTTAGATAAATTAAAATAAGTGTAATCCTGGAATTGCAGGTTTTAAAAAGCCTATATTAATGCTGAAAATGAAGTTTAATTTAAAAACAAGTTTTGGCCCCATAGGAAAGCATTGAGTGTGCTGGGGGAAGTGCAGGGGCTGGAGGAAGTGCAGGGATCTCCTTAGTGAGCAGTCTTTCAGGAGAGAAACTGCAGAGACTGATGCAGGGAGGCAGTATATAAATTTGCTGTTTCAGAGGCTTATAAGAACAACACAGAACCCTAGGATATATTCTAATGTGTTGTGGAAAAGTACTTGCATCTGGAGATTAGGGGGGGGGGTACCCTTTTCCAGAGCAGTGCTGGGGTACTATTTGCAGTTCTAGCAGTGGTAGACCACTAAACAGTTGATCTTGGGAGGACTGAAGTGAAACTGAAAGAAGCAGTTGAGGGCTGGAAAAGAAGAGGAAAGGAGGTCTGTGTGTGCTTTGAAAGTTTAAGGTAACTAGAAATTGGGTTAAAAAAGGTTTAACTTTGTTTAGTCATTGGTCTGCTTATTGATTGATGCCTGTTTAGAGAGAGAATTGGAAAGCAGAGTTAATAGACTGAGTTTTATTGATTGTGCCCTGTGTTTGAAGCACAGAATTTTTGGATACAAGCTGCATTAGAGGGAAAGGATTTGCTCAAACAGCTCAGAACAGAACTTTCTGACTGAGTTTTCATTTTAAAAGTTCTGGTTTTGGACAGGACTAACAGAGAGTGTATAAGGAAGGAAGGGAGCTTCTTTAAGAATTGTTTTAAGTAGTGAAAAGCTCTGAGCACAAGGAATTGTCTCAGCTTTTGTCTGTTGAGAAATACAATCAAAATCCTGAAAAAGGATTTTTTGGAGCAGGATTTGAAAAGAAACAGGGAAACTTTTCCTGCTTTATAAATTGGAAAGTTTCCAAGGAATATTGTGCAGAGTAGCTGGTCGTTCTGCTGGGCGTGCAGTTTGGAATCCTCTGAGCAAGGGAGAAAGGGGAAACTGCCTTTCTTTGAAGTAGCTTGAGAAATTGGAAAGAAAAGCTGTACTGAGCTCCTCTAAGGAACCTGAGATTACTGGAAGCTGAAACTATAGAGAAGCTCTTAGGAAAATATATATGTTTAATCCTGTGAAGGAATCCAGATAGCTCTGCTGAGTCTGGACAGTTTAGAATCCTAAGGATAGTAACACTGCTGCATATTATTGGAAGCAGTGCAGAGGGAGAGAGACACTGGTTTTAGACTTCTAGCAGAAGGACACTGCCCAATTAAGGTTTAAACTGGAAATTCCTGAGCTCTTAAAGGAATTACATGTATGACTGTAAAAGGTGTGTCTGGACAGTGTTTGATTACGCTTAGATAGGGACATTCAATTGTCTTTTAATTTTGGATAGGAGTAGGGACAGTATTCTATATCAGATCCCACTCAATATACTAAACCTCAAGTGACTGTGGATGCAGTCTCAATTTAGATTAGTTTTATTTATTGATTTATTAAAGTTAGAGAGTAGGTAAAGTCCGGATCATCGCTGGACCAGAGGAATCCTGAGTTCCTGTAACATTGGATCTCCTGGAAGAGGACACTGTGGGACCTCTGGACAAGAGACTGGGCCCCTTCGTAAGAAAGTTTCTGGGAAGAAAGGTACCAGTGCACAAACACCCTGAGAGACAAAAAGAACTACATTTCTGAGCTCATACTTTACATTACCAATTGAAATACACAGAGTACTCTGGATAATGAGAGAACTCACCTGTTAAAAGGTGGAAGTTAAAGTATAAAGAAGTATATTCATAGTAAGAAATAAACTGTAAAGAGTACCCTAAAGAGAAAAACTGAAACACTAGTATTTTCTATTAGAAGACTACTGTGAACAAAAAAGAAACACTGAATATTGATTTATTTCTGTATTCTAAGGTGCAACAGTGTATAAATACCTTATTGGTTTAACTGTTAAAAATTTCTGAATCCAGCTTTAATCTTATTCAAAAAGTTATACAATCTTAATACATTTTTCTGAAAATTCTGTTTATAGACACTAAAGTGTTGTGTGTTCATCCTTATAAACTCTATCCTATCACAATAATTGTAACATCACCTTGGTAGGGATTTATCCAAATTAGCTTATTTTTCCTCTCAGCCTAACAGTGGAGCTGGATGAGATGAGGTTAGTGACTTCTGTGGATGTCAGACTCTGAGGTAGCCACTTGGCCCACCTTACTACACTATAACATCCAAGGTTTTGTTGTAAGAGTCTGGCCATGCTCTTCTCCTGGAGTGCAAGGCTACATTCCATTTATTAAATCAAATGTGATCATGCTATGATCACTATTGCTAAGTAGCCCCAACACTCTTATCTCTTGCACCAGATCTTGTGTTCCACTAAGGACTAGGTCCAAAATAGCTTCCCCTCTTGTCGGTTCATGAACTAGCTGCTCCAAGAAGCAGTCATTTATTTCATCTAGAAACTCTGTCTCCCTAGCATGTTTATTTATTTATTTATATTATTTCTATACCGCGCTCTTAAAATCAGCACGGTATAGAAATAATAATTCTACTGTATTTTTATTTATTTATTTATTTAACACTTATTTCTATACCGCTCTTTCCCAAGTATCAAGTGCGGTTTACAAGGAACAGTAAGTTATATGGTATGTTAAAGCGCATACCTAGTCGTTTTACATAGAACAAGTGGAACTATTTACAAGTAACAATATAACATTTGAACAGTAAAAAGTTAGAACGTATTTACATTATGGGTACTTACAAAATATATCATGGAACAAAATTGTGATGTATAAAAATATTTTGTGTGTTATGTAGTATTGTAGTATAGTTGTTAACCTGTGTCTCTTTGTGTATTCTGATTAGGTAGTGTATTGTAGTGTAGAGAGAATAAATGGGTTTTTAGTTTTTTTCTAAATTCCTTTATGTCTGATAGTTGGCAAATGTTGTCAGGCAGATTATTCCATAGGATAGGTGCCGAATGGGAGAAGGCTCTCTTGTTGGTTTGTTTTCTTGCTTTTGTGTAATCTTTTGGAACTGCTATTGTGTTTGTGTTTCTGCTCCTTTGTGATCGTTTATCTAATTCTACGTTAATGAGTGTATTGAGTACAGATGGTGCTAAGTTATTTATTAGTTTAAATGTGGTTAAAATAATTTTGTATTTTATTCTGCAGTAAATGGGTAGCCAATGAAGTTCAGCCAGGATCGGTGTGATATGTTCTGTTGAGTTTATATTCATTATTATCCTTGCTGCTATGTTCTGAGTTAGTTGTATCTTTTTCATATTTTGCTTTGTGATGCCATCGACTCAGTCGATACTGGGATAATTGAAAGTACCATTATAATTGTGTTGTAACCTTTTTAGCTTCCGTGATTTTTTTTTAGCATTTGATCATCCATCTGTTCATTCTGGCCAGGCAGTCAGTAGTACACCCCCACTGTCATCGTCTTCCCCTTTTGACATGGGATTTCTATCCATAGAGATTCTACAGCGGGACCATACCTATCCCAGTGTGAGCGGTACAGCCACACAGGGCGCAAAGGCTTGGGTAGTACATTTCGACTGCCTGCTGTTGCCCTGCCGCCATCATTTTTTCTTTTCTCAGCGATGGCAGGGCAACAGCAGACAGCTGAAATGCGCCCCTTAAGCCTTTTCAGGGCACTTCAAGCAGGTCTGGTCTCTCCCTCCTCTGACGTGACATCAGAGCAGGGAGGCACAGATCTGCTTAAAGTGCCGGCGACTTGCACATCGGGCATGTGCCCTCTCCTCCACCTCCATCCAGCTGCTTTCTGTTCTTCCCTGCTGCCGGTGCTGCCATGGAGAAAACAGAGGGCGGTAGCAGCAGAACAAGAGCAGGCAGCGGTTGGACGGAGGTATGTGGAGGAGGGGGGGGTACGCGCCCGATGTGCAAGTTCCACAGGGCACGATTCTAGCTTGCTACAGCCCTGTTCTACTGTGTATTTTGTTTTCTGCAAAACTTTAATCCTATGTGACTCAATGCCCTCTCTAACAGAGAGCGCAACCCCTCCATCAACTTGATCTACCCTATCATTGAGATATAGTTTGTACCCAGGTATCAATATCCCATTGGTTGTCGTCCTTCCATCAGATCTCTTGAGATGACAATCATATCTAACCTTTCATTTAGTGCTACATATTCTAACTCCTCTCATCTTATTTTTTAGACATCTAGCATTTGCATACAGGCATTTTAGAGGTTGTATTTTATTCGTATTAATCTGGTTATCAGTTGATAGGGGTAATTTGGAATCTTTCAGATCTGTCTACTCTCTACTTAAGGGCATCTGTGTTACTTTTATCTTTATTGGAACCTCTCTCTCGGGATGCCCTAAATTCTCTCTTTTGCTGATATCTTTCAAGGATACAACCTTCCAAACTATGCGCTCTTGGGTGACTGTTAGCTTTCTCCTATTATCTACTTAAAGCTGCTCTCTCTCCTTTTTAAAGATTAATGCCAGCAGCCTGGTTCGATCCTGGTTAGGGTGGAACCCATTCTTTTGGAAAAGCCCCTCCCTTCCGCAGAATATTGCCCATTTTCCAACCAATCCAAAACCCTCTTCTTTGTACCATCATCTAATCCACGCATTAGAGCTCTGCTTGCCTTTTGGGTCCTGCATGTGGAACAAGAAGCATTTCAGAGAATGCTACCCTGGAAGTTCTGGATTTCAACTTCGCACCTAAAATCCTAAATTTGGCCATCAGAACCTCCCTTCCACACTTTCCTTATGTCATTGATACCAATATGTACCAAGACAGCAGGCTCCTCTCCAGCACTATTTAAAACCTTGTCTAGATGTACTTGTTTGTATTATTTCTCTTTTGAATTATTTCTGTTGTTGACTTGTGTTTCTCTATACTTTGTAAATATTGTATAGTTTTTGAAAATTTTAATAAACAGAATTAAAGTAAGGGAGTGTTGCTTGTAGTTTCACATGCTGTGGAGTGGAGAGTGAGAACAGCTGGGGCTGGAGAGAGCCGGCCAGTGCGGGCAGTCACTGCTGACATCATTTTGAGGCTCCATAAAGGATCTGTGCACGGAGCTGTTTCTTGGGAGTGTTGCCTGCAGTTTCACACGCTGTGGAGAGTGAGAACAGCTGGTACTGGAGAGAGCCAGCCCGTGCGGGGCAGTCACTGCTGACGTAATTTTGAAGCTCCTTAATATATCTAGAGTGCTTTACGGCGCTTGGCCGTTGGGGCATTTTCTAAGGGGTGTTTCCAAGGGGGACGTATGCCCCTTGTGAGCACCTTAGGAGCACATTGGGAGCATTTATAGATCTGTGAAGTGGCGATGCCTGGCTGTAAAAGGAAAAAGAAAACTCTCATGGCTATGTCTGCTGGTGGCCCTATGGACAAGCATATAATATCTACACCGGTCTTAACAACACCAGGTACTGTTCCTTTTGACCCCTCGGTGGAGGGGCTGAGTCTTAGCTCTCCTGAGCGTACCCCTCCTCTTCCGCCTGTTTTATTGGAATTATCTGCTGTGCCTCAGTCCGGTGTTTTGAGTTCACAGAAGGAAGTTGTGCTCCCCAAAATGGTTTCTTGATCGGAGCCCTCCATTCCTCCTGGTGACTCACAAAAATGCAATGTGTGCCTTCGAGTCAGTCCTGACTCCTGGTGACCCAGAAGCTCCTGGGGTTTCTTGGCAGTGTCACCAGAAGTAGATTGCCAGGCCTTTCTTCCGAGGCAATGGAGGGTTAAGTGACTTGCCCAAGGCCACAAGGAGTGCTAGTGGGAATCGAACCCTGGTTGCTTGGCTACCAAGCCAGTGTTCTAACCACTAGGCTACTCCTCCACTCCGGTGACTCACAAGTCTCCTCCATTTCTCTTCTGGATATTTGGCAGGTAGTTAATCATACTGAACGGATTCTTGCTGAGACTGTTCCCTCTTTATGTCAATTTACTAGGGACACTGTTATTAAATTTCAGAATCTTGATAGATTGGAACTTTGCATTCATTTATTTTGAGTATAGATATGCAGGTTAAATCGTTTTCTTTATTCCAGTCTGCTACCATGAAAGAAAGTTCTATTGTGTGTCAAAAACTTGAGAATTTAGAGAATATGGCTAGGTCTAAGAATTTGAGAGTTTTAAATTTTCCTTCTAGTAGTTTATTATCTCCATCAATACTGTTTAGGAAATATTTAAAAGATGTTCTTCTCTCCATCGCCGATACTATAGTGTTTGCTAAATGTTATATTTCCTCAAAAATTGTTTCTCCAGGTGTTGGGGAAGGGGAAGTAGCTGTTCTTGAAGATAAAAATGGGTTTAACTTGACTGCCTTCTTGGAAGACACTCAAGATATTATTTCCACTAGAGCCATATTATTAGTAGCTTTGGTTTCTGAAGAAGATAAAGTCTATATTCTTAAAGCTTATTTTCAGAAAAGGGACAATCTCTATTGTGGTGACAAGGTCTCTATTTTTCCTGATGTATCTCGCTCAACACAAGCACGTAGGAAGTCCTTTCTTGCTCTCAAGTCTAGAACTCTTGCCTTAGGTACTACTTTTTTCTTGCGCTACCCTTGTAAATGCTTAGTATCTCTTGGATATGATAGGTTTGTCTTTTTGTCATTTTTGGATTTGTAAAGGTGGATTCTTGATAAGGAAAAGGCGCAGTGACCTTTGCTTTTCCTTTATGTCATTATGCTGTTGTTTAGTAATTGTCAGGCGGTGGGAGGGTATAATTAAATGACTGCTCTGTGTGGCTGGGACACCTTTCTTTGGTTTGGTGTTCCTTGCCTTGTTTTTTCTTGTTATTGATTTCTTATGGTTTTCTCCCCGAGATGTGGGCTAATGTACTTGCTTGTATTATTTCTCTTTTGAATTATTTCTATTGTTGACTTATTGTGTTTCTCTATACTTTGTGAATATTGTATAGTTTTTGAAAATTTCAATAAACAGAATTAAAGTAAAACATTGTCTAGATGATGTGTGAGGTCCGCTACCTTTGCAGCAGGCAAGCATGTTGCCAGGCGATCCTCACGCCCACCAGCCACCCAGCTATCTACATGCCTAATGATCGAATTGCCAACTATAACAGCAATCCTAACCCTTCCTGTATGGGCACATGTCCCTGGAGAAACCTCCTTGGAGTGAGAGAGTTTTACATCACCTGGAGGATAGGTCCTAGCTACAGGATCACTTCCTGCCACACCAAGGTGATGCTCTCCTTTCATGTGACCTCTCTCCTCCATGGCAACAGAGAGGCTGCCAGACTGGAGGGTGGAACTTCAGTACTATGTCCCTGGATGGTGGAACTTCAGTAGGTCTCGTCTGTATTCTTCTCTGTTTTCCTTAGGTCCTCCAAGTCTGCTATTCTAGCCTCCAGAGATCGGACTTGTTCCCTGAGTTCCCGAGCAAATAGCTCCTTGCACCTACAGTGGTGTGCAAAAGTCTGGAATCACTTGTAAATTTGATGTTTTTTCAACTTCGTGACCTTATATCTTAATTTCTTTTTCCTCCCAGTGGCTTTTTCTGTGTTTCTCATGATAAGTGATAGATTTGGCTATTAGGGCCAACTTTTAATATTGGTTTGCCCCTTATTTTCTGAGTTTGTTCCCCATAGCTGTCCTGTTGATAGATTTTTTGTGAAAATCACGTAATGTACATCGTTGTCCAACAATATATTATTGTAAGTTTGCTTTAAAATATTATGGACGCATGCCAGGTTTCCTTCAAATTAATGTATGTGGCATTGAAAAAGGCCGTTTTTGTGTGTCAGTGATGGCTCAGTATTTGATGGGCCAGCCTTTGTTCATGATCACCTGACTGCACCTTGTCAGCATTGAATGAACCAGTTTGACAAGGTGATCATTGGTGACAACGCGGTTCCAAGCTACAATGAGTGACTCAATCAGCTCACACTTTGATGTCGGATGCCTCATGGATATTTCCAAGGCCACCTTGTCCCACAGGTTCTCAATTGGATTCAGATCTGGAGACTGGGCAGGCCAGTCCATTGACTTGATGTTGTTCCGCTGCTTCCAGTTGATCACCTGTCTGGAGCAATGGCAGGGTGCATTGTCATCTTGGAACAGGAACTGGCCAGGAAACAGCTGGTGTGCTGATGGCACCATGCACTTTTGCAGTATGGTGATGTACTTGGCCCCGTTGACCATTCCATCGACGATGTGAAGACGTCCAACGCCACTGGCAGCCATGCAGCCCCAGACCATGACCTTCAAAGGATGCTTCACAGTGAGGTTGAGACACTCAGGCTTGAATTCCTCTCCAGGAAATCTCTTCACATAGGTGTGGGCCTGGTTACCAAACAGGCAGAAGGTGCTTTCATCGCTGAATAGCACCTTTTCCCACATTTCAGTCGACCAGGTTGAGAGCTTTCTCACCCACACAATCTGGTTGCGCCTTTGTATGTCAGTCATCAGTGGCTTATTCCGTGCTTTGCAGCCCCGGAGACCAAACTGCAGGCACCGGCGATGAACTGTTGATGAGCTGACACTGACCTCACTCTTGTCTGACCACTCTCAAAGTAGCTGAGGAGAGGTCAACTTGCGATTAGTCAGTGAAATGCGTCATAGTGCACGGTCTTGGCGTGATGTTGATGCATGTGGATGACCTGAATGAGGCTTGTCCACCACTGAACTAGTTTCTTTCTTCTTCTGTACAATCTTAATAACTGCGCTCTGACTGCAGCCAACTTTCCTGGCTATCTGACGGCTTGAAAATCCTTCCTCACTCATAAAGGACACATGAACACGCTCCTCCAACGTCAGGGTCCGAGTCATCTTCATGGTCAATCCAGAAAGCGTATGAAATTCAAAAATTCTGCATGTTTTTATAGCTGCACTGTTGGCTAGATATCTGCATTGTGATTGGTTAGTGAAACCAGCCTCCTGATTGGTCAGAAATAACATGTGCATATTGGATAATCTCGATCCAGTTTTGAAGCAGGATCCACAAAAATCGCAGTAGCTATCTCCCAGTGTCTGTAAAGTATTTAAATTGGAAACAAGGAATGCAAAAAAGTCAACTCTAATAGCCAAATGTATCCCTTTTAACGTGGTAGAAAGATGAATATGCTGGGCTAACGCAAAATTTAAAAAAAAGTTGGAAAATACGAAAAACGCAAAACTCACAAGTGATTCCAGACTTTTGCACACCACTGTAGTGCATATATAAGACCCCTCATCAACTGGGAGAAAATTGTACATGTGACACTCAGTGCAAAAGACTGGATAGCCCCTATCTTGCTGGTGGACTGCTGTCTGTATCTTAGTTTTAAGGTTTTGTTTAGCTATTTAAGCTGTTTACTTAATTAAAGTTGCTAGGGATACGTTCTGATACAACTATATCTAATACATTTAAGGGACTTTGTTCAACTCAGGATTAATTTGTTTCAGGGACTTAATTTAATCCTGGTGAGGATAACCAGCTGAACCTGAAAGTGAATTTGATCACTTCTTCCCCTTTAATAGTTTGAAGAGCCTATAAAGCTAAGATTATGCCTGGAGTGGGTGGGAGGGAAAGAACACAGTAAAAGCTAGCTTGCTATAGTGTCCTGACCTGTGCTTTTAATGTAATCTCTTAATAATTTCCTTCTGAGCATTTGATAGAGGGAGCCTTTCAAATTGCCCCTTTGATCTGTCACTTGGCTTTAACACCTATTTAAAACAATTTCACAGATCTGTTGCCTCCTGACTAGAAGGCCTCTTTGTAAAGGTCTCTAGAAACAATTTGTTTATTTCTACTCAAAGAATATTTACCCTATTCTACCTTCTATGCTAAGTTATACTCTGATTTGATTTAAATTAAAAACTGTCTGGTGGTGCTAAGCCCTGAATGACTTAAGAAATACACTGTATTCTAAAATACACAGATTTAACAGCTTTAATCCAAAGAATTCCCTTTTCCTCAAGATTTAGAGAACTTCCCAGAAGGTAAATTCTCAGAAGTGCAGATTTCTTTCCAGAGTAGTAGTCTCTTTTGGTAGTCCTTCAAGACTCAAGAGCACGAATTCCCCTTGACAGTTCCCAATGGGAATCAGGAGCTGTATAGGAGGGTAGAAATTGATGCTGAAAGGGGAAGGGGAAGACACACTTTTGACATTGTTGGTGCCATGGATTTGTACATCCATAGCACCAACAATATTGATAGATCAGGAGGAGGGATCAATAGCAATCAGGAGGACAGAACTAGTAAGTGCTCTGTCCACCTGATTGCTATCTGTCCTTCCCTTGCGCTTACCACAGAGACCTGCGATCCCTGTATCGACAGGTACTGTGAGATTTCCATGCTACTTGCCAATGCAAGGATCATGGGTCTTCATAGTAAGTCAAAAACCTCTGTGGTATCTTCAGGGGGAAAGCTGGAAATACACTCTGCAGATACCATGGAGGTTTTGGGCTTATTGAGGGCCTTTTGCAGCTATCACACTGCAATAGCTGCAAAAGGCTACCATGGTTTAGTAGACATGCCCCTTAGAGTCCCTTCTTTTTATTTCCTAAAGGGAAACAGCCAGTTCAGTTCAAGTCTCTTATTTTCTGCCTCTGAGGAAGGTCTGTATATCACACCAATATAAATAGATTTTCCATTCCTTTTTTCCAGACTAGCCCACAGTCCCTCACCTTTCCTTATAAACCCTGCAGTTCCGTGGCTTTAATATTATTTTTTATATCTAGCACCACTTCTCCTCCCTTTCTTCCTACCCTGTTTTTCATGAATAGATTAAAGCCTGGTATAACTAAGTCCCAGTCATTGTTTTCCATGTATCATGTCTCCGTGACTGCCACTATATCCAAGTCAACCTCTTCATTACAGCCTCTAAATCTTGAACTTTATATCACATAGTATGGGCATTAGTACTGTATATATCTTTCCAGTTGTAGCCCTTTTCTATATTTACCCCAGGGCTGTTTTACTTACCTGAAGGCTTTTACTTACCCAAGGACTTTGTTAACCCATCTCCAATGATCCTAATTTAAAGCCATCCTCAGTAGATTAGCCAGTCTGTTGTGGAAAACACTTTTCTTCTTTGATCACTGAACGTTATCTCTGCCCAGCAGCCCTTGGAAAATCATGCCATGGCCCAGAAAACTAGTTGCAAAGTTCTGATGGCAGAAACTTTCTATACAGAAAGGCACAATAGAGTATCATTCTTCATCCATTCAAAACTCTGTAAACATTATAACATCACTGTACCTGAAAAGTATTGAGATCATGACCCTAAGAGAATTACAGAAGAAGCTGGACATAATGGTAAAGGAGAACACCACCAGAACGGCATTGATTATAGAGGTGTCAGTTCCAAGCGACTATTCTGTTAATCGCATTGAGAGAGAGAAAATCTTCAAGTATCAAGAAATGCAGTCAGAGACCATGAAAATGTGACATAAAGATACCAAGTTATTTCCCATCGTATTGGGTGCCACAGACTTGATTAAGAAGAATTTTCAAGCACACCTTGATAAATTACCCATATATGTTACATCTTACAAACTCTAGAAGATGGCTCTCTGACATGATGCTAGTACTATGTCGAGCATTAGCAGTAAATTTGAGACTGAGCTCATACTCCACTTATCATGGCTTAGAAGTGAGGTTCATGACCGTCCATGGTATGTGCAAAACTAACCCATTTGGGGGAATTACCCTAAAATACTCTTGACACCATCCATGCAGCCAAGCATTCATTTCCAGGAAGTCAGCCTCTCAGCCTAGGCCTTGACCTTCAACAGGGAGGATGGAGGAGAACACTACCTGTGCACCTAACTGTTTCACCTTCTCTCCCAGAGCGACAAATCACTTTTGATACGCTCAGGTGGGGAACCTAGCAAGTGAGAACCTATGCCAACATGGATGAATGGCATCAAATACATTAATAGTCAGTAGGCTTGAGGAGTGTTGGCAAACTCTCCCGTAATGTCTCAGATTTTATTTATTTATTTTATTTATTTATATCTCTTATATACCGCGCTATTATAATCAGTGCGGTTTACAGTTGAACAAAACATACTACAATGCAGCGGGTCACATTGAGTTTACATTGAACAGGGGTAGTAAACTTGGAAGAACCGGGATAACTATATACAAATTATGGCATTCTGACAGGACATATAAGGATAGTAAACAGCTGCCTAAGCTCCTGGGTCAGGGAGAGAGGGTAGGGGACAGGTGATTAACCATTCTCTAAGGGAGGCTGATCAATGCGGCGGGCTAGGTAGGAGGGTAAGGTGATGGCTGTGTGCTTTCCAGGATTATTATCAGGGTAATGTAGCAGGAACAAGTGGTATTTGAGAGCTTTTCTGAATAACGGTAGATTGGAGATAGCTCAGATTTCTGCTGGGAGGGCGTTCCAGGCCATAGGTGTGAAAATGGAGAAGGCTCTACTGGCTGTTGTCTTTGTACATTTTGTCACTAACTTAGGGACTTCAAGGGTATTCATCAATGTAGATCTCCATAATCTGTTGGCTGGAGTGCTGTGGAGAAGTTTACTGATGGGCGTGGGTGGCTGGTTCTTGAGGGCTTTGAATGTCAGGACAAGAGTCTTGTAGTGGATTCTGGCCTGCAGGGGTAGCCAGTGTAGGTTCTTCAGGACTGGTGTTATATGGTCTGACCTTGATAGACCTACCAGAACCCTCGCAGCAGAGTTCATGGCAAGTCGGAGTGGGCTTAGAGTCGACTGTGGAAGTCCCTGAAGGATGATGTTGGCAAAGTCGAGATGAGGAATAACTAGAGCTTGGAAGATTGATCGGTAATCATGGAAGTCCAGTAGTGGTCGGAGATGACGTAGTGATCTGATTTTGTGATAAATCGCTTTTGTGGTGTTTTTGATATGTGCTGACATGTCTAGCCTCTGGTCAAGGGTAATACCTAGATAGCGAATTGTGGGTTTTGCCTTAAGTTCTGTGTTGTTGACTTGTAGTGAGGGAGGTGTAATGTCTCAGATCTTGGCACCATACAGACAGCACACCTTCCAGGACATCATGTCTGGATGACAGATTATTGCTTCTGTATCCCTCAGAAGACAGTTACCAATCACCATTACCCTTCACTTCCTAGTGGTTGCTGATCCTACAGCTTTGAGATTTTTGAACTCTGATATCTCCTGTTCCCGGAATTTTGCTGCCTCCTCCACTTCCATGACTGTATACTGATTTCTCAGTTCTAGGAAAGGTGGAGTCGGGGTGTCAAATCTACAGGCCCTGGTGATCCGGAGTCCAACTGTCAGTTTTTCATACAGTGTCATCTTCTCTTATGCTGGAGATATTAGATACCTCTAAAAGCATTTCATCAATGTACCTCTCATTGTGACCGATGCTTCTTAGCCTTGCTACCTCCTCTATCAATTCCTCAACTTATTTCCTGAGGGATTCAGCCTAGAGGTGTCTTACAAACCGAACTGATTCCATGCCCTGGATCTGGCTGTGTATCTGGATGGATGTATAAGTGGTAACCGGGGCAACAGCTTTGGCACCATGATGTTTCCCAGCCATATTTCTACTTTTAGAGCTTTGGTACCTGATGGGAAAAAAAATGAGAAAAAAGCCCTAGCAATGTTCCTACCCTGTCCTCAGCTTTCTTGTCAAAAACAAAAAAAGAAATAAAAAGAAAACTAGCCTTTTTTATATAAAAACTAATATCTCAGTTTAGATTCCCTGTGTGTAGTCCTACTTACTTGTTCCCTAATTTTAGGATTTGCAGTAGTTTACCCAGGGGTGGCTCAAGGCAATCTGCTGCCTGAGGCAAAGGATGAGATGGCACTTCTCCCCCCCCCCCCCCCATCGAGGGGGCAGGGCTTTTTCAAAACTCCAATCAGGGACTGAACCATACCAAAAAGCCAATTAGATTATATGGAGGAAATGCAAGATGTTTGCACACCAAGGAACTAAAAGAGAGCGAGAAACACAGCACAGTTTATAAAACTAAATTATAGCTCATTTTTATTTTGTTGTTATAAACTGTGTTATGGTTCTTGCTTTTTCTTTTTTTTTTTTTTTTATATTTATGAGAAATAACAGTTTACATAGTGATGTGATGAAAACGGTTACAATCAAAGAAACGTAGGAATAACAACATATAGTTTGCATCCACAGAACCCCCTTCAACAGTGGGTGCAGAGCAGAACCAGGACATTCACCCACAGAACTCAATATCTTAAAAAAAAAATCTGATTCTGATCATCTCACTAACAACAACAACAACCACCACCACCATTCTCCAGTACCAAGCATATTGTGAACTAATACAAAACCCTACAACAAAGTCACTTGAGTATTTATAGAGCAAATCTACCATACATTACCATACCATACCATATCAGCACCAACTTCCAAAACTCACATAAGGAGCCCATCCAAAAAAAGCATTACTGTAAATACTACAGTGGATCCTGGAACATCCATACACATATTTGAAAAGCTGAACAAGTCAAATTACTACAGTACAGTATAGATCTTTATGTACAAACTCCATGTTAACAGAACACCTGGCCTCAGTCACACACTCAGAACACAGACCCTCATCAAGTACAGAATAAGTGACTTACAATCTAACATAAAAATATGTAGGCAAAATTTAAGCTGAAACCCCAAGAAGCAAGACTCTGCATGCAGTGCAACATCAGATAAATAAGAGATGCAGTTCTCCCATACTGTGTAAAATATGAAGATAGCACAAAGTCCAGTCACTAAAATTAAATAAAATTATTTTTTTCTACCTTTATCGTCTGACCATTTTATTCTCTGATCCTGCTGGTCCCGATCTGAGGCTTCTGCTTTCCTGTCTTCTCTTAGCTCCCTTTCTGTGGTCTATGGTCCATCTGCCATTTCTTATCTCTTCTTTTGTTTTCTTCACTTCTTTCCATCAGCCTATTTCCAGTTCCAGTTCCCCTTCCCAGTACCTTCCAATGTCAACTTGCATCCCATGACTACCACTGGTGTCCATTCCCTTCCAGTCCCCCTCCTTCCCCACTGTCCAGCCCCTTCTAGTCCAAATACAATGGCAGCCCCTCTCAGCATCCACTCCCTTCCAGTCCCATTCTCCCATCCCCCCACATCAGCCCATTTGTAGCTCTAGCCCCCAGTTTTCTTCCAGGGCCAGCAGCTCTATCCTCCCCTCTCCACCCCACCATCAGTCCATTCCCAGATGAAGCCCCCCCCAATCAGCTCACTTCCAGTGCTAGTCTCCCCTCAACCCCATTATCAGTACTAGTCTCCCCTAATCAGCCCATTACCAGTCCTACCCCCCCCCCCCATCAACCCATTACCAGCCCTAGACCCCCCTGATCTGCCCATTACCAGTGCTTGGCCCCCCCATCAGCCCACTATAATCCTAACCCGCACTGTCTCTCCCCTTTGTCCAGCACTTGCCCCCATCATCCCATTTGTCCAGCATTTTCCCCCTGTCTTCCCCTTTGTCCAGTATCTGTCCCCTGTCTCCCCCCTTTGTCCAGCACTTGCCCCCTGTCTCCCCCTTTGTCCAGCATTTGTCCCCTGTCTTCCCCTTTGTCTCTCCTTGTCCTTCTCCTGTCCCCACTTCCTCCACCTGCATTTCTCATCCAGCGGCAGCAGCGGGGGCACTCCGGCTGTTTTTATTTTAGAATTTGCTGCCTCTGGCCTGCCTCTGCCTTCCCACTGCTTTTTTTTTCCTCAAAAAGGCTTGCAGCAAGAAAGAAAAGTGGCAGGAAGGCAGAGGCAGACCAGAGGCAGCAAAATCTAAAATAAAAACAATCGAAATGCTGCCGCCGCCGCACAAATCAGCCTGATTGCTTGCAGGATTCCTGCAAGCAATCAGGCTGATTTGTCCAATGCCGATGGCACTATGACTGTGTTTTAATTTTAGATTTTGCAGCCTCTAGCCTGTCTCTGGCCTGCCTCTGCCTTCCACTTGGGAAATCAGAGTAGGCCAGATGCTGTAAAATCTAAAATTAAAACAGAGCTGGAGTGCCGCCCCCAAAAGAGTGTCACCTGAGGCCATCGTCTCAGATGGCCTAATGGAAGAATCGCCCCTGAGTTTACCTTATCTTTTCATACTACAAAATGTGTTTATTTATCTAGGGTGTATAGTATAGTGTGTCCACTTTGTAGAATTATCTTGTTTTTATTAACATGTTACTAATCAAAATCCCTGAAATATACTATATTGAATTATTTCCCTGGAGAACCTAAATTTGGCATATATCTTTATCTTCCTAATCTGCCTACTCAAAAATAAAACTTTCTAAATTAACTCTTTAATTGGGGGATCTAGTCTATATAGCAAGAGTCACCACTAGGGTGGGTGGAGCTGGGGTGGTAAGGGAGGGAAGACTAGATAGGCCATGGGTCTTTTTCTGCTGTCATGTTTCTATGTTTCAAAATAAATTTGCACCTCATTGAACTTGCAGGTTAGAGGGAAAAGCTTAAAAACAGCATCAAAACCAAAAGCCTTGCCTAAAACAGAAAAATCCCCTTCTGGAAACAGCCACAAAAAATATATTAGTAACTTTAAGCAGCAAAAAATGTTATCTAACAAAAATAGCCTCTTTTTTAAAGAGCTTTCAGACAGAGAATTTGTAGCAAAAGTCACAGAATTACCTTGCTTGAAATGAAGCCCCTCCAAGAATAGCAGTGTTTGCTAAATAGTGCAGACTTTTATACAACACTCAGCAACCTGACTCTTAGGCAAGTTAAATAAGAGTACTCACACCTCAGCAGTACAATGGTTTCAAAGAAAATGCAAGTACCAGGCAGAATCCCACAGAGTTGATCCTTCCCTTGTTGCTTATATCCAGAGATAAGCAATAGCTTTTCCAAAGTCTATATGGCTAGTAACGATTTATGGACTTTTCTTCTAGGAACTTCTCTAAATCCTTTTTAAACCCAGCTATGCTAACTTTCTTGACCAAATCTCCAGCAGCAAATTCCACAGCTTAATTGTGCATTGAGTGACAAATTACTTTCTCATTTTGTTTTAAATCTGGTACCTACTAAGTGAGTTGTTTTCAAAAGCCTTATTGGCAATTTACATGTGTATCAGTCATGCATGTGTTAATTGCATCCACGTTGTTGTAAGAACCGTCGAGTTGGTGTCCCTCTGGATAGTTGTCCTAAACTGTGTTCGGTCTTCAGCCAGGCGGCTTATTGTTTACAGAATGGCACCCATAGCTGCTCTTATTATATCGATCCATCTCATTGCTGGCCTTCCTCTTTTGGTTTGACCTTCTACCTTGCCAAGCATGATGTCTTTCTCTAATGATCTTTCTCTTTGCATGATGTGTTGAAAGTATGAAAGTTGAAGTCTTGTCATCTGAGCTTCTAAGGAAAGCTTAGATTTGATCTCCTCTAGTATGGAATGGTTTGTTCTTTGGGCACAGTTTATGGTATACACAGTATTCGTTGCCAGCACCATAATAGGTCATTTTTAGGAAGTGTCCAATTTGCACATGGATGTCCTTAGTTCAAGGAAATGTTGAGGAGGTATGTCAGGAGCATGGCCTGGGTGGGATAAACATGGAAATGCATGTATGTGAGAACTACTCTTACAGATCAGCACTTTAAAACATTTCTCAGGCCCGCAATATGACAAGATGGGAACTCAGAGTATTGCTGGTCAGCTTATCATGATTTTTCTCTTCATTCCAGGATGTCCATGTATTTAAATACTACAAAGAACTGATCACTTTTCAAAGAAAAGGAGATCCACGAATTTTGCTGAAATGTATCAACCCCAAAGAGGTAAGAACTGAGTTTACTACTAAATGTATTTTCACAGATATTGTTCATTTGCAGGCAACATATTTTAGAGGGAACATCGACAGGAAGGCTGGAGGCAAACACTGAGTCTATATCAATGTTCTCACTAAATTTTTCTGGGACATCTATACCCCCCTCCCCCACCAACTACCACTACCACCACCATTTCTCTAGAACACATAATCCCTCCCCAGAATGCATGTCCCCCTGTTTCTTAACCCCCTGTCCACATTCCCTTTCTTCCTCCTCCCTCTCTCCACATCCTATCTACTGTGGCTGCCTACCCCAGCCTGGCTCAACATTATTCTTATACCTATCAGGCAAATCTGCTTTGCGGAGGAAGGAGAGGATGGTCTCCAAGCCCATGGTGCCACTGTTGCTGAGCTGTCATTGCCTCTTCTACTGACTGCTTCCTGTGGTCTGTGTCCCCACCATGAACACATTCAAAATTCATCGAGGTCGCTTCGAAGCACCACCAGATGTTAACGGGGAGATCTATTTCTTGTGGTTCACTCCCAGAAGTAATAGATGCCAATCCCTACATTTGCCTAGACTTCCTATCTGTTTATCTTTGCATACAGGAAGTCTGGCATCACGAAATCTGGGTCTGCTCGCGGCAGGGATGCACTGATGGACGTGGTCAGCAATGATCATGCCTGTGTGATAGCAGCCAGATTTCATGACCTAGCATGACACCCCCACCTCCCTCTCATGGTACCCTGCACAACTGCACTGGTCACCCTACCCAGGGGTCAGCTGAATGCACTGCACTCAGTACTATGCTGCTGGTTCAGTGTGCACTGGGCACTGTGCAGTGCTGCTGAAAACTGTATAAAGTATATAAGCAAAGTAGCTCAGAGCAGATGCTCTCCCTGTCAGACTTTTTAGCATGTTTCTTTATGAAAACTATGTTGTCTGACGATGATTGTGGTTGTTTGTGTTTGTGCATGTGTACGTTTTCATTGACTTTACTATCTATGCACTGCAACAGAATACATCCCCAGCTCCTTCCTGCTAGTGAGCTGTTCTTTCCAGAGGACCCATAATGCTAAGAGGGAGAGATGGGAATGGGAGAGCACAGGAGCCTGCTGAAAGGAAGGCTGTGGAAGCCCGTATTAGCAGCAACGATAAAGGGGATGGTAGCCGCAGAGTACTGTAACAGCATCGGTTCTCTAGCCAAGATCAAACATGACTTTTTTTTAAAAGGGGAAACCAGCTAGACATGCAGAGTTGGTTGACAAGCAGGACAAGCAATCACCTGTTTCCATCTCTACTTTTAAGGTACAGGGCCAAGAAGAAGTCTACTTGGTGGAGAGTGTTAGCAGCAGAGGAGGGCACCAAGGTGGCAGCTCCCTCTTTCCTTCTGACCAGTGGCTAAAGCAGATCAGTCAAGAAGCTGTTAATTCAGAGGCATTATGTTCAGAACAAAGAGCTTGAGGAAAGTGATATGTGAAGTCTGGCAATACAAGGGATTTAGAGAAGCTGTACTGTGAGGAGCTGCAGGCAGCATAGAACAAGAGATCGCCATATCTGAATTTAAAAAGGTATAGAAAAGGGTAACCACAAAAATAAAAGGGATGGAACAACTCTCCTGTGAGGAAAGGTAAAGGGATTAGGGCTCTTCAGCTTGGAGAAGAGACAGCCAAGAGGAGATATGATAGAGATCTATAAAATCATTGGTGGAAAGGAATGGTTAATGTGCATCAGTCATTTACTCTTAAAAAAGTACAAAGACTAGGAGAATATGCCATGAAATTACTAAATGCTACATTTAAAACAAATCAGAGATGATGGAGGACATTTTCAGCAGTAGTGGCCAGCCCAAGTAAACTGACTGGCCATTGCTGCTTTAAATTAGACATGGAAATTCAATGCCCAGGTCATATCCAGCTACTGGCATTGATATCCACTGTGGTCGCATGTAGGATTAGCTGTCTGGACAGTGGTAATATTGAGACACTGGCTAGATACCTAAACTGGCTAAAGCTAGGCCGAGGTTTTTTTGGCCTAACTTTATTTGGTCAGGGTTAAACGGCCAGCAGTTCAATATTGCTGCTAACTGGCTAACCTACTCCACCCTCAGAATGCCCCAGCTTTAAGTGGTTAGCGTTGGGGCATACAAACTAGGCAGCACTGAATATCCCACTGACCGCAATTTAACTGGAGTCACTTAAATATATGGTATTCCATGGTATACCTCAACACTAAAAGAGATGAAACAAAAACTAAAAGATAGAGCGCAGGTGGAGGAAATCAAAACTCACAATAGAAAGAAACCTCTATATGCAGAAACTAAATGAATATCAAAACGTGACAGACACAAACCAAAAAAATTACCACACAAAACTAATAGACCAAGGGAACTATTCAACACAGTTAAATCACTACTGCTACCACCACAACAAATAATAGAGCCCAGTCCACTATCTATAGAGCGAATGGCTGTCCACATGCAAAGACAGCTAACATCTCAAACTATCACACTAACAACACAACCGAAGATCCACCCTGCAACATCCACCTGGAAAAAATTTAACTTAATAACTACCAAACAAATGTACAAAATAATAACGAATCTTAACACCATAACATCACCACTCAACCTTTGTCTAGTAAGCTGGATAAAAATAACCAGATTGGAACTAGTACCAACTATCACAAAAATAACACAACTATCACTCACTCAATAATACATGCCAACATGCCTAAAGATGGCCTCAGTATGACCTATACAAAAAATACCCTTTATTGGACAATAAAGACCCAACTTCCTACCGATCAATTTCAAGCTTACCCATCATAGCAAAAATAATAGAAAAAGTGGTACAGAAACAACTACAGGAGTTAATTGATACCCAAGCACCACTCAACGCACAACAACATGGACTTAGACCTAATCATGGCGTTGAAACATTATTATCATCACTAACAGACACACTAATAAGAGGACTCCAAAAACCAATACAAGGATTCATGTTAATTTCCTGGATATAAAAGCAGCATTTAACTCAATATGCCATAATACACTCCTATTAGTCCTGCAAACAATAGGTCTTGAAGAAAGAATGCTTAAATTGTTACAATCTTATCGGACAGACTGCAACCAACAGATAAAAATAGGACATAACACCTCCGTATCGTACCCACAAAAGAGAGGGGTCTCTCAAGGATCAACATTATCCACACTGCTTTTCATCCTGCATATTCAACCCCTGTGTGCAATATTTCAGTCATACAAGGTAAAGTTCCATATCTATGCCAATGACATTATGTTTTGCACACCATTTGACACCTCATGCCCACACTTCATGGATCTCATAAATTGTTTCAATGCAGTGGTGCAATGGCTGGAGAACAATCATCTCACAATAAACTACAAAAAGACCGAGGTACTATGTATTACCAGAAATGAGGCTTTCAAACCACCAATCTCCCTGAAAGTCAAGAATGCTGACTTAGAAATAAAGCAAGAGGTGCGCTACTTAGGAAACACACTCAACCAAAGACTGAACTTAAATTCTCATATCAATGTAACACTTAAAACAATATACAGCAAAATAAGAACTCTATGAAACCTCCATCCATTACTAGACCCTCATGACTTCAGAACAGTTCTTCTGGCAATAACTTTCCCACATTTTGACTATGTTATCATACTACAGGGAATACCAAAACATTCACTACAGGCATTACAAATAGCACAAAATACAGTAGCACAACTCGTACTGGGAAAATCAAGATAAAAGCACATTACACCAATATTAAAGCAACTGCATTGGCTTCCCATAAAAAGTAGAATTCATTATAAGGCAATCATGACTACATTCAAGATCACTCATGATTTATCTGCCAATTGCTTAAAACATACCATACCCTACGAACAAACAAGGGATAAGAAAGACAACACAAACATGCTAACAATCCCAATAGAAGAAACAAAGAGTAATCAAAATGCTTGTTCAAGAGCCTTCTGTTTATATGCCCCTGGATTATGGAACACCCTCCCCAAAGAAGATGCAAAATGACGCAGACTTATTGACATTCTTGTTCAGAGAATTTTATGGAGACAAGACTTAAATACAAGAACGAAAGCCACACAGCTCAAACTACCTACCTACGAATGATTATAGTTAAACTCGCCCTTCAGACCATATTTTATCCCATTTAAGCGATCAGATATGCACTTATATATGCACCCATAAATTGTATATAGTTGATTAAGCTGCTATATTACCCAACTTGTACATAGCAAACGCAGCTTCATCCCTATGTTTAATGATCCAAGTTGTACTGTACCCTGTTCGATATACAAACCCATTGTTAATTGTAAATCCCTCTGACCTTGTGGAAGAGCGGTATAAAAGAATAGCCAAATAAAGATAAATATTACACAGTCACAATAAAGTGAATAAATCAGCAATCCAAAATCTGTGTTCTGCATACTTACAGTCTCAGTATTCTTGCCACAGTCCAGATCCTTGGATCTCCCTGTAGTAAGAGCAACTTTGAAATTCTCACTTTATTGGAAGCAAACATTAAACATTTTGAAACCTGAATGAGCTACAGGTACTATTCCCGCTCAATACCTGGGCACTGTCCAAGCTAGAATCTTCTGAATGTAGTTTCTCTTTGCTCTGGAGCACTGTCCTGACTTTAACTTGCAGAATCCACAAAACAAATTCCTTATGGTGCTTCGTTCTTTAGCAGCCTCAGAAATCTCCCTAGAGAAAAACCTTCTGGTATGGCCAGAGGTAGCTTCAATCCTCCTCCTTCTCTCTGAAGGCTTAGCTAAAACCCAGGGTCCAGAGGCACCATGATTTATTGGTATTAGTATACTGCTTTTAGTGCACACAATAAAGCAGTTTATATAGATTAAAATCATGAACAGAAAAGAACTACAATATAGACAGAAAAGATAAGAGAGAAGAGATCACAGATGTTGCACTGCTATCAACCCATCAACCACCCATCACTGGCCTTCAAATGCTAGGCTGAATAAATACTGTATGTCAGGCCAGTCTTGAAGGATTTTTTTGTTTTTTGGTTTTTTTTACTTTTTATTTATCACTTATTAAACATAATACATCCAAAAAATTACATTGAATGAAAAGAAAATGGATTTTACAAAAAGAAAAATTGAAAACATTCTAAAGATACACATCTCCCATTTACAAATTTAGACCTCAAGTAAAAGAATATTGAGGAATAAAACTAGGAATAAAAACAAAGAGTAAGAGAATGAAGGGCCTCAAAACAACCCACACAAAATTTATACAAGCAGGTGAAGACTTAGGCGTCAGCCGTATATGAAGGACTGGCAACTTCCACTAACACAACTTTCCTAGCTTCCAAGAATTCCTGAAGCGGCCTAGGATCAAAAAACATATATAATTTCTGTTTAAATAATACACAACTTTAGCAGGAAATTTAAGCTGAAAAGTTGCCCCAAGTGCTAAAACCCTGGGGCGAAGGGCCAAAAGGTCCTTCCTTCTCAGCTGTGTCACACGAGATACGTCAGGAAAAATGCACACATTAGAACCTAGAAATACTTCATTAAGATTCATGAAATACAATCTGAGGATATAGAACTTATCCGACTCTAGAGCTAGAGTTACAAGGAGAGTAGTTTCATCTGTTATAATCTTCAGGGAAGAGTCTAAAAACCCCGTGAGGTCCCCCCACTCTAGGAGAAACAGGAGGGATATTGGATCCTTGATCCCTTAACCCTGAGGACAAATACTGGGCCCTTATCAGAGGTGGGCAGTGCTCCGGGGAAATCTTTAAAATATCCCCAAAGTACTTCCTCACCATCTCCAAAGGTGATAACAAAGGAGACCTCGGGGAAATTCAGGAACCGCAGGTTACACCGGCAGACCTGGTTTTCCAGATATTCCATTTTCCTGAGGGACACAGTCTTGTCCTTAACCTGGGCAGCCACCAAATCCTGAAGCTGACCAACATCCAGTTCCAACTTGGAGATTCTCTCAACTTGCACATCTTGAACCCCAGTGAGGGAAGCACAAACAGACTTAACCCCACCAATCTCTGAACTCACAGTACCCAAAATCTTCTTTAGGGAGGTGTTTAAAGCAGCCAGTCCATCCCACAGCATTTCAATAGTAATCTCCGCAGGTCTCTCCAGCAATAACACAGCCGAAAGATCTTCCACTTGGCCAGATGCATTCTCAGCTCTCCCCTCCAATGAAAACTCTCTTCCAGCTGATCTCGACTGCATCTCAGCTCCAGTGGACAAAAAACTCCCTGTCAAAGCTCCTCCATGCTCCCCCTTCACCGGTGTGCTCACTAGCAAACCCTCGGGCAGAGCAGCTCCAACTGAAGAAACACTTCTGGGTCGCGGAGGAGGGGTACGCTGCTCCGGAGACAGCCAAACCCCAGAGATGCTCAGGGACGGCTCTCCTCCTGCTGCCTCTGCTGAAGACGCTGCTCCCACGCCAGCCGCGAAGCCGCATTCAGCCAGAGTACATTGGCTCATGGATCCCAGCAAAGCCGCCCCAGGAGGAAAGGTAGCCTGCTTTCGCTTCCTGCACCCCATTATCAAGGCGCAAGAAACACTCCACACCACCTAGGACACCGAGAGAACACAGCCTCACAGGTCCGCACCTCCTGCCGCCATCTTGTTACTTCCTCTCCCCAGTCTTGAAGTTTTTATAGGACAACTCCATGCATAAATGAGGGAGTAGAGTTTCCAAAGATTAAGGGATATGAAAAAGTTAGCCAAGTGCCTGGTATTCTACTACTACTGAGCATTTGTATAGCGCTACAAGTCGTACACAGCACTGCACAGACACGTAAGAGACAGTCCCTGCTCATCAGAGCTTACAATCTAGTCAAGACAGACAACACAGAAGGTGTAGACAGGGATAAAACAAGGGGGAAAGGTAAAGAAACAAGGAGATCAGGTGAGTCAAGATCCAAAAGCAGCAGTGAAGAGGTGAATTTTCAGCCTGGATTTGAAAAGGGTCAGAGAAGGTGCCTGGCGTACAGAGTCAGGTAGTTTGTTCCAGGCGTAAGGTGCAGCAAGGTGAAAGGAGCGAAGTCGGGAGTTAGCAATAAAAGAGAAGGGCACAGATAGAAGAAGTTTGCCATTAAGAGTGGAGTTCCTGAGGGGGGGTGTAAGGAGAGAGAATTTGGCTTGACATATGGGTGGAATATTTAAATGATTGCCATGACTGGAGCGTAGGACTCTGGCTGGGGTCTGCAGGGAGATCAAAGATGCTAAATAGGACAGAGTATCAGCATGGAAGGTCTTGTGTATTAATATGAATATAGTACAGAAAGGGAGCCAATTTTGCTTAACTAGTAGAGGTGTGATGTGATCAAACTTACATGCATGCCAGAGAATCATAATTGCTGTATTTTGATTAATTTGAAGACATTTTAATTCTGACCTGTACAGATCGGAATAAACAATGTTACAATAATTGATACATGAAATCAGAGGTTCCCAATTCCAGTCCTAATAAATATGCATGAAATGCATTTGCATGCACCGCCCCCATTGTATTCAAATGTATCTCATGCTTATGCATTAGGGACAGCCTGAAAACCTGAATGGTGTTTGGCCCTCCAGGACTGGAGTTGGGAACCTCTGCATGAAATAGTGTAACTGAGTAGAAAGTTTATTAGGTGGAATAATCCAGGAAAGGTCATAGGGAACAAAATTGACAAAGTCAGGAAAGAGCTCTTAACAACGGAGCTGACCTGTTTTTTAAATGTAAGTTTTGTGTTTAAATAGACACCAAGATATTTAAAGTGAGATTGAAGCTGAATTAGCTGACCACCAAGAGCGGGAGAAACAGTAGGGGCTTTTGTACTCCATGTTAACCAGATAGCAGAGGTTTAACTCACATTTTCTTTGAGCTGCGGAACAGTGACCAGAATTCAAATTTGGGCTTGGTCGTTATACCCTTTACAAGTTCCCTTCAATTTCCAATTCCTCCTCTTTATTTCCATCATCAGGCAAGGATGGCAGTTAACACTCGCTCCTGTTCTAGAAATAGGATGGGGCGCAGAGGGGTCAGAAAGTAGTCTATGGTAGAACCATAAGAGGTCCTTGCAAAATTGATGAAGCAAGACCTTAGGGGTCTCTATACTCTCCCTCTGCTGGACAAAAAATGGTCAGTTTTTCAGCATGACCAACTAAACAAATCATGACCCTTCCCATGGTTTCCACAGAGGTTTCTTCTAGTAGTAAAAGAGGTAAATTTGATTGTGTAACTGCTGCACTGTCACAAGCCTGGGGTGTCACAGCCCACTCACAGAGGAGAAGAAAAATTAGAAAACGTTTACTTCAGCTGGAACAATATTACACACTTGGAGGCTCACCAATCTTTCCACGTGTGCTAGGATGGGAATCTAGTTTGTTCAAATCTTAATAAGGAACACATATTCCTTCCTGCGTGACAGACACAGTGCCTTCAATAATCTAAAAAGTCTCCTCGCTTACAGGGGTCAATGACCTTGATCTGCACTAGAAAAACACACCTCTATCCTTTCCAATATACACAAAAGAAAATTGACATATAAATCACATACATGGCACTAGCCCACGACAGTCTGCATTTCTAAAGCGCCTGGCCACCATGGCAAAAAGTGAAAGCGGTTATTCAGCACCAGATACTGGATATCCTCTGGTACTGAATATCCAGTTACAGCACCAACCTCTGTTGCTATCCAGTTAGGAGCAATAGTCAGCCCCTATTTGGACAGCAAAATCTCACAAAGTCAGGACAGCTATTGAAAATGACCACTAACCGGATAAGTGCTGGGTCTACCCCCGCCCCACACATGGAGTGCCCCGTGCCAGCGTGGTCTGTGGGGCTATTAAGTAGCAATGGCCATTTAGAGCCACTGAATATCGAGCTCAGTGGGGCTTATGCTGTTAGCAGATCCTGCTAACAGGATAAACCTTTTTGAATATTGGGCCCATTCTTAGTGAAATTATACATCTCCCCTTAAATTCCTACAATATCTTTTTCCCTTCCACCCTACTGACCTCTGATGTGAAGATCATATAACTTATTACCATCTCATATTCATTTATAATGAGATATCCAATAGCGTGTCAACCCATACATACAGTATTACTTCTGCATCTCCAGTGGGACATCTGTAGAGATAGAAACCCACCCATACACCTATTTTCTTTCTCCTGTGGGGCACCCTTTGAGGTAGCAAAAGTGGCATACTAAGGGCAGGGCAGTGGGTGCAGCCTGTCCCAGGTGCCACCATGCGGGAGGAGCGCTCCCACCAGGCCCACATGGCAGAGCCAACACAGCAAACAAAGCCATAAGTGGCTTGCTATGCTGCCTCTGGCTCCATGAATCACAAGACTTAGACCCGTGGGAGAATCACCATCCAGAGCCCCGACACCAGGTGTTTGCAACTAGTGTGTCCTATTTTTTGAGCTCCCTGAAGAAACCGTCAGACGAAACACCTGGTGTTGGGGCTCTGGATGGTGACCCTGATTATTGCTGCACATTACTCATCTGTTTGCTGCTTTCAGTTAAGTCATGCAGAGTTGCTGCCATACCTGTTGCTATATTGCTGTGCTTTAGTGTTGCTGCTTTTCTGTTTTTTTGCTATACTGCTGGATTGCTGTTGCTGAAGTTTGCAGTCTGAACTTTGATGATAGCTTCACCAATTTTGGTTATGTATAGAGTTTTTCCTGACCATTGATGCTTCTTTGAACCAGTTTCGATTGTTGTGGTATTCTTTGTGCATCGACTGGTTTCCTCCATACTGTTTGTGGTTGGAGGATGGCTGAGGTCTTTTTTCCTCTATAAACATAATTTTGGTATTTTCAGTTCCGAGACTGGTGGAGTTTTCTTTTTTCCTTTTTTGATTTCACATGGGTTTGTTTTTTTTTGTTTTCATTTTGGGGGGTTTTTTTATGCTTAGTTTGGAGTTTCAAATTTTTTATTTTTTGGGTTATTTTGGCTCCTTGCAGGTTATTTTTTTATATAGTGTTACGATTTGAATTTCTAGGCATGGGAAAGGTATTTTACAAACTGTACTTTCAAAGCTATAGCAGTCTGTCGCCAAGCTCCTCAAAATGCTATGACTACATTCCCTGCCAATGTCCACACTTCTCTTGTTCAGTCCTGAACAGAGTTCGGGGAGCCACAGCAAGAAAGAATTCAGAACAATTCCAAATATTTTTACTTCTTTGCTTTCAGCGTGAGTCCAAAAAACAAAATTTTAGAGTCCTTTAGAGTGTGACTCCCAAGCCTCATATTTGTTAGGTGCCAATACAGGAACCCATACTAGGCTGTATGTTCCTTTCAGCGGTGTACAATGCTGTATAACAGTCTTAGGGCACAAATTCCAAGAGCCACACCAACCCTGCAAAGACTGACTTGTAGGGTTTGTACTTGGGACGGGACCAGGATGGCTCCTGTGAGGCCTATTAAATTCAGACAACACTCACTCCTCCTCTTTCAGAACCAACAAAGTTCAATTATAAAGGTCGAGATAGATCTGTGGTATAGAAGCTTCATAAACAAACAGATTTGTTCTGAACCAAAATAAAAATGTATTGGATTCACTTAAATATATTACACAGTCACAAAATATATGAAGGTCACAAGTCTTCCAAAGTGAATAAATCAACAATCCAAAATCTGTGTTCTGCATTCTTACCATCTCAGTATTCTTGCCACAGTCAAGATTCTGGATCTTTCTTTAGTAAGGGCAGCTTTGAAATTCTCCTCGCCTTATAAGAAACAAACATTAAGTCCTCTGAAACCTAGAACATAAGAAATGCCATAATGGGTCAGACCAAGGGTCCATGAAGCCCAGTATCCTGTGTTCAATAGTAGCCATCCAGGTCACAAGTACCTGTTAGATTCCCAAAAGGTACATAGATTCCATGCTGTTTCTCCAATGAGTAAGCAGTGGATTTCCCCGATCCTCTTTAATAATGGTTTATGGACTTTTCCTCCAGATACTTTTCAAAACCTCTTTTAAATCCTGTTACACTAACAGCTTATACTACATCCTCTGGTAACGAATTCCAGAGTTTGATTACGCATTGAATGAAAAAAATATTTTCTCCGATTAGTCTTAAATGTGCCCCATTCGAACTTCATTGTATGTCCCCTAGAATTTCTACTTTTTGAAGGGGTAAATAACTGATCTACATTTATTCATTCTACTACATTCATTATTTTAAAGGCATCTATCATATCTCCCCTCAGCCGTCTCTTTTCCAAGTTGAAGAGCCCTAAACTTTTAAGCCTTTCCTCTCAGGAATATCCTTCCAGCCCCTTTACCATTTTGGTCGCTCTTCTCTAATACCTTTTCTAATTCTGCTATACCCTGAATGAGTTCCCTCTCATAAGAACATAAGATATGCCATACTGGGTCAGACCAAGGTCCATCAAGCCCAGTATCCTGTTTCCAACAGTGGTCAATCTAGGTCATACATACCTAGCAGTTTCCCCAAAAGACACAGCTTCCACAATGCTTGTATTGGGTCAAGCATTGATATCCTGGGTCCATTTTTAATAATGTTTTTTCTCTTATTTGTCTTAAATAGTTTACCCTGTAGCTTCATTGCATGTCCTCTAGTCTTTCTATATTCTGATAATGTAAACAATCGATCTACGTTTACCCATTCCACTCCGTTCATTAATTTATAGACTTCTATCGTATCTCCCTTCAGTCGTCTCTTTTCCAGGTTAAGGAGCCCTAACCTTTTTAGCCTTTCTTCATAGGGGTATCCTTCCATCCTCTTTACCATTTTGCTGGCTCTTCTCTGAACCTTTTCTAATAATGCTATATCCTTTTTACGATATGGCGACCAGAACTGCACACAATATTCAAGGTGCGGTCACACCATGGAACGATACAGAGGCATTATATCCTTTGTTTTATTTTCCATTCCTTTCCTTATGATACCTACTAAATCTTTTTCCTTGGTGGTGGTTCCTAATATGGAACCTTGCATCGTGTAACCATAGCTTGGGTTGTTCTTCCCTAGGTGCATAACTTTGCACTTGTCCACATTAAATTTCATCTGCCATTTTGATGCCCAGTCTTCCAATTTATCAAGATCCTCTTGCAATTTTCCACAATCCTCATGGGTTTTAGCAACTTTAAATAGTGTTGTGTCATCTGCAAATTTGATAACCTCACTCGTTATTCCCTTTTCCAGATCATTTATGAATATGTCAAAAAGCAGCGGATCCAGCACAGATCCCTGGGGTACACCACTATTCACCTTTCTCCATTGGGAAAATTGGCCATTTAGCTTTCTATCTTTTAACCAGTTCCTGATCCACAATAGTACACTGCCTCCTATCCCATGACTCTTTAGTTTTGCCAAACGTCTCTGGGGAGGGACCTTGTCAAAGGCTTTCTGAAAGTCCAAATACACTATATCAACCGACTCACCTTTGTCTACCTGTTTATTCACACCTTCAAAAAAACATAACAGATTAGTAAGACAAGACCTTCCTTGGCTAAAGCCATGTTGGCTGTCTCCCATTAAGCCATGACTATCTACATGTTCAGCAATTTTGTTCTTTATGATGGTTTCTACCATTTACGAATCTCTTGTATATAGCTGTAAATAGCCCACATTGTAAACAGCTCACACAAATTACACACCTGCACCCACGCACCCTCACTGTACATAGACTGATCCAATATAAACTCCACTGACTTTGATTGTTTGCTGTGTACACTGCCTTGATTAAAGGATAAGGCGGGATAGAAATACCCTTTAAAAAAAAATTAATAAATTTTTCCCGGTACTGATGTCAGGCTCACCAGTCTGTAGTTTCCCAGATCACCCCTGGAACCCTTTTTAAAAATTGGCGTTATGTTGGCCATTCTCTAATCTTCAGGTATTACAGATGATTTTAATGATAGTTCACAGATTACTAATAGCAGGTCTGCAATCTCATATTTCAGTTCTTTCAACACTCTTGGATGTATATCATCCGGTCCAGGTGATTTGCTACTCTTCAGTTTATCAAATAGTTGTAATAAATCTTCCCGATGTATCAATATTTCCTTCAATTATTCCACACCTTTAAATACCACTTCAGCCATGGGTAACATCCCTACATCCTTCTTCAGTAAAGACCGAAGTAAAGAATTCATTCAGTCTCTCCGCTGTCGCCTTATCGCCTCTTAGGGGCATGTTTACTAAAAGCCGCACAATTGCGTGCCGCACAATAGCGCACGGAAACGCGGCACTCAAACGCTCAGAAATGCTCTTAAACGCCCCGCACAAGTGCGCGTGGGCCCCGCACAATTGCGCGCCGCACTAACGCACCCCGCACAAGTACCCGGCCCGCAAATGTCCGATAGAGGCGTGGAAAGGCATTCTGAGGGCGGAGGAAGGCTCCCGAGGGGCGGAGAGACGGGGTCAATGGGCGGGGAAGGGGAGGGGAGAGGCTCCCCGCACATGATTGGGGCCGAATTCACAGGTTAAAAATAGCGCGAGTGAAACACTCACGGTAGAGGGCATTTAAAGGGAAGAGAAACCATTTCGCGTCAGCAATGTACAGGGAAACCGGGGAAACCTGCAAAACGTGAGCAGTGTGATACATGTGCACAGAACAAAAGTGCAAATAAAGATAGAAAAAGACACAAACAAAACTATTAAAAATAGGAAGGCAGCTGGGGAACCCCGATATTAATGGGCAAACATAAGAAACACACCCAGGAAAGCTCCAAAAAAATGAAATGAAGGTTGGAAGGGGCTACGGAGGGGAGACCCTTCCAAAAACCATTTCCGTTTTTCTGAGCCTTCCTGGGAGTGTTTGCTATGGTTGCCCATTAATATCACTGTTGCCCAGCTTGGTTATATTTATCCCCAGTTGTTCGTGGTCGGTTGAGGGGTGTATTTGCACTTATGTCACCAGACAAGGTGACGGAGCCCACAGTACAAATGTGCAGAGCAGGGTTTTTGACTCTGTTGGTCAGGTTTCCCACCCCCAGGGACTGCACTATCACTGTGGCCACAATGTGGTGCAGCGGACAGAGGCAGTACCTCTAGGACCAGAGGGTCACAGGTTCAAATCCAAGCTGGGGCTCCTGTCAACCCAGTCCCCACATTTTACCCACCACTAAACAGAGATAGTACAGACACTCCTTTATTGCAGAGAACATAAGCATGGTTCACACACCCATTTTGTACCCAACACCGCACACACACCATAACAATGGGCATTACCGACAGCCGAGTCCCCCAAATGCAGTCCTGGAGTGCCACAACTCAATCAGGTCATATGCTTTTCCAAGATACGGACATGCCAGCATGTTGGCGGTAGGGTACAGGTGGTGGAGGGGGCAGTGGCTGCTAGCCACAGAAGACAGTGGCCGAGCCATGTGCAGGCTGGCACGTCCACTGCAACATAGGCCCTGTCGGATGTACAGTCATGGACTTCCCAGGGAATTCAGCACATCTGTGGCAACACAGTGGTGCAGTGCACACAGACAGTGTGTGCAGGAACAAAAGATCACAGGTTCAAAGCCCAGCTGGGGCTACTACCAATCCTGTCCACATATTTTCCCCACAACTAAACCATGTTAGTAAGGGCAATCCTTTATTGCTGGGGACATACGCATTGGTCATACGCCTATCTTTTACACCACCAAGCACAGACACCATGACCAGGGGCATTACCTAGAGCAGAGTCTCACAAATGCAGTCCTGGAGGACCACACACCATTCAGGTTCCATGCTGCCACACATACAAATAACTGTGCTGTATATCTATGCACCACCCCCATGGCATGTAGATGTAGCTCATGCATATTCATGAGGGACAGCAGGAAACCCCAACCAGTGTATTGCAAACCTGGACTGGATTTGGGAACCTCTGCCGTACAGCAGCAGCCAACAGGGGCAGACACACCCACACCCACAGGCCCCATTGGCCAATGCCTCCTGGAGAGGCAGGACATTGGGCCCTGCGTGCATCACCCAATACCAGCACTTGCATACCTTAGCAATGTCACCCTACACCTGGGTATATGGTACACAGCTCTCAAATGTTTGCTATGAGTACTGGCAGATAGATATCCCTACGTTACGCACAGTCTGCTCTTTGAGCTCCATCATAACAATCTATCTGATGTCTGCGGTGTGTGCGTCAGGTCTGGCCCCTGACAGTGTTTACCACCCTGGGGAGTGACCCCCAACCGTACTGCATACCATACCCATGCCTGTACTGTGCCCAGGACTGGTGTGGTGGGCAAGGATTCTGAACCCCTCTATAGTAGCACAATGCTGGCATACGTGTGGGAGTGTGTGTCTGTCTATACAGTGTGTGTTGGCTGCAAACACTGTCCACAGCCCACACTGCCAGCACTGTTGCCAGTTTTGGCCTGATGATGTGCATAATGAGCAGCAAGGTACCATGGGTATAGCTCAGACAGGGTGGGCTGGCCAGGATGCATCTGCACAGGGCATAGGGCACTGGCAGGGACATTGTAATGGCCGTCCACCACCTCCACAGACAGGGTGACCTCTGTATGTGCTGCTGGGCTTTCACTCCACCCTGACTGTGCAGTGACGGCAGCATGGCTAGGCACCCCCATAGTGCTTCATAGCACTTCCCTCATGTGATATATATGGGTCACCTGTTGGGGCCTAGTCACTGATGTATCTGCTTGTGTGTGTTGCCATCCCAGTTGTGGGTGCATGCATTTCCAGCGGGACTAACCAGCAGACTGTTCACAGCTGGTATGTGCCCTGCTGGAGTGCCGTGCAGTGGCTGATGGCTTGATGCAGGGGAATATCAGATGGTGGTGGGGTGCATCTTAGCATATCCAGGCCTACTGTCTGTCTGATATTGTGGTCTGGGTGTGTGTGGGGCTGCTTGGACTGCCCCTGTAGGGTGTCTGTTCCCCAACAGGACTGGGGTTGATGGTCCACTCTACTGCCATCATTGCAGGGGGGGGGGGGTGTATAATGGGGATCTGTTGATGGGAGACCCTGTTTGCCACCCTCGGGGTGGGTGGGTGGGGGGGTAGGTGGTGGTACATGGCCCACCTAGGGGTCCGTGGGGGTTCCCCTGACTGAGACAGACAGAGATATCCAAGGTGTTCCTGCAGAAACTACCTATCTCACAGATTACGACTGTTTTGGAGCTCTGCCATGGCCTCTCTCAGCCATGGAGGGTGCTGTGGACCTGGTCCAGGGCGCCTCATCGCACACTCAGGGTGAGCACAGTTCCCGCACAATGTGACTGTGTGTAGCTACTCTGTGCCAGTTAAACACCCGGTCAGTATCTCCTACCTGGCCAAGGTGCTGTGTGGGTGCACACGGACACGTCCCCCTACCAGGCCGGGGAGCTGTTGGGGTGCATTCCCCATCTTGTGTTCATCTGTGGACAGCTGATTTGCATGTGCAGTGCATCATGGGTATGGGTGGCCTAACCCTATCCTGGTTACCACAGCAGACTGTCTGTGTGGTGACATGCAGGCTCTCTGCAGCCAGCCAGGGGCTTGCTGGCAGCTATATAGCTGTAGCCCAATGGTTACTTCACTGCCTGTGGAGCCAGAGGTAATGGGTTCAAGCCCACAGTGGGGTTATTTGATAGGGTTGTCCAAAGCTTTTTTTAGATTTAATGTACATATGTTGCTGCCATCAAACACACCCTCAGTGTACTGTACCCATAAGGTGCCTCTGAGGGTGCTTTATAGGGCGCCCTATAGGGCACCTTATGGTTGCTGTCCATATAAGGTGCACTATACATTATCCTGTGATGCAACATATATGGTGCCCTATAGGGGACATTCTAGGGTGCCTTGGCAGACAGTGAACTTTAACATGTGCCTTATGGGCCGCCTTATGTTAACACGCTTTGTGAGTGCGTTTGCTAGTAGTGATAACTGAAATAAAAATAAATTGCCCCCTACAGCACTCATCCCCATAATATGCACTGCCTCAGTGAGCCTTCTTCATTGGGCACTGTGGGGGATTGAACCCCTGATCCCTGCACCATTGGTCAGTGTCTTAATCATTGTGCTGTGGCTCTGGTCCTGTGCTTGGGCATCAGTGCACTGCCTTATGCCGCCCAAACTTAACAGTGCACCGCCTTATGCCGCCCAAGATTAACAGTGCACTGCCTTATGCCGCCCAACAGTGCACCGCCTTATGCCGCCCAACAGTGCACCTCCTTATGCCGCCCAAAATTAATATGCCTCCTAAAGCACTTTTACCCATTAAAATTAATGCCTCAGCCAGCCCTTTTTGTTGCGCACAATGGGGAATTGAACCCATGGCAGCTGCACCAGCTGTCAGTGTCTTAACCATTGTACTATGACTCTGTTCCTTTGTGTGTGTGCATATCAGGGCGCCACTTAGCCATCCCACACTATTGTGCACGGCGCACAATAGCGCGCCGCGCAAATGTGCGATCGCTTACTCCCGTTTTTTTTCTTTTTTCTGCCTGACCCGCCCACTCCTTATATGGCACAGGCACACTAACAGGGCCCCGCACAATTTCGGAGTTTAGTAAACATACCCCTTAGTGTTCCTTTAACCCCTCTATCATCTAATGGACCAACTGACTCTCTCACAGGTTTTTTGCTACGAATGTACTTGAAAAAGTCTTTATTACACGTTTTTGCTTCTGCAGCAAGCTTCTTCTCAAATTCTCCCTTTGCCTGACTTATCAATGCCTTGCATTTAACTTGCCAGTGCTTGTGCTGTTTCCAGTTTTCATCATTTGGCTCTTTTTTCCATTTCCTGAAAGATGCTTTTTTGGCAACAGCAGCCTCTCTAACCTCACCTTTAAACCATGCTGGCAGTTTTTTGAACTTCCTTCCACTTTTCTTAAAGTGTGGAATACAGCTGGTCTGGGCTTCCAAGATAGTATTTTTCAACAACACCCAAGCTTGATGTAAGTCTTTAACCTTTGCAACTGCTCCTTTTAGTTTTTTCTTAACTATTTTCCTCATTTTATCATAGTCTCCCTTTCGAAAGTTAAAAGGTAATACTGTGGATTTCCTTACCATCCCTCCTCCACTAATTAAATCAAACGTGATCATGCTATGATCACTATTGCCAAGTGGCCCCAACACCCTTATCTCTTGCACCAGATCTGGTGTTCCACTAAGGACTAGGTCCAATATGGCTTCCCCTCTGATCGGTTCATGAACCAGCTGCTCCAAGAAGCAGTCATTTATTTCATCTACAAACTTTATCTCCCTAGCATGTCCTGCCATGACACTGACCCAGTTGATACCGGGGTAATTGAAATCACCCATTATTATTACTGTGCTGTAACATTTGTTAGCTTCCTTGATTTCTTTGAGCATTCCATCATTTTGTTCATTCTGGCCAGGTGGTCGATAGTACACCCCCACTGCCATCGCCTTCCCCTTTTTACATGGAAGTTCAATCCATAGAGATTCTACAGCAGATTTTGTTTCCTGCAAAACTTTAATCCTTTCTGACTCAATGCCCTCTCTAACATAGAGCACAACCCCTCCACCAATTTGATCAGTTCTATCATTACGATATAGTTTGTACCCAGGTATGAACAGTGTCCCACTGGTTGTCTTCCTTCTACCATGTCTCTGAGATTCCATCATATCTAACCTCTCATTTAGTGCTATATATTCTAACTCACCCATCTTATTTTTTTTACTTCTAGCATTTGCATACAAGCATTTTAGAGACTGTATTTTATTTATATTAATCTGGCTATTGGTAGGCATGGGTAATTTGGGATCTTTAAGCTCTGTCTGCTCCATACTCAAGGGCATTTGGGCTACTTCACTCTTTTTTGGAACCTCTCTGCTTTTGGTAGTATCCTTCAAGGATACATTCTTCCAAACCATGCGCTTTTGGATGACTGTCGGCTCTCCCCTATTATCTAGTTTAAAAGCTGCTCTATTTCCTTTTTAAAGATTAATGCCAGCAGCCTGGTTCCATCCCATTTAAGGTGAAGCCCATCCCTTCGGAAGAGTCCCTCCTTTCCCCAGAATTTATTTATTTATTTATTTAACATTTCTTATATACTGCCTTTCATGATACCTTCACACCAGGCAGGCATGTTACCAGGCGATCCTCACATCCACCAGTCACCCAGCTATCTACATGCCTCTACAAGCCAAAATCTACAACCCCTAAACCCTCCTCTCCCCTTCCTCCTTTTTCAGTCTGTAGATAAATCTTTACTCCTCCCTGTCTCCTCAACTCACAACCTTGGGGTCATATCAAGGCAGTTTACATTGAACAAACTGAAATTACATTGAACAGGGCATTATAACTTGGAGATAACTATTTACAGGGAACATGGGCAATGGAGGGCTAAGTGGCTTCCCCAAGACCACAAGGAGCACCTGTGGGACTAGAAACCCCAGTCCTTCCAGCCCAAGGTTGCTGTCTTCTAGTGGGATTTGAACCCCCGACCTTCCGGCCTGAGATAACTTGCCCCAACCACTAGGCCACTCCTCCCCAGTTCCTAACAAATCCAAAACCCTCATCTTTGCACCATCGTCTCATCCACGCATTGAGACTCCAGAGCTCTGCCTGCCTTTTGGGTCCTGCCCGTGGAACGGGAAGCATTTCAGAGAACGCTACCCTGGAAGTTCTGGATTTCAACCTCCTACCTATAAGCCTAAATTTAGCCTCCAGAACCTCTCTACCACATTTTCCTATGTCATTGGTACCGACATGTACCAAGACAGCAGACTCCTCCCCAGCACTATCTAAGACCTTATCTAGGTGGCGCGTGAGGTCCGCTACCTTCGCACCAGGTAGGCATGTTACCAGGCGATCCTCATGTCCACCAGTCACCCAGCTATCTACATGCCTCTACAAGCCAAAACCTACAAGCCCTAAACCCTCCTCTCCCCTTCCTCCTTTTTCAGTCTGTAGATAACTCTTTACTCTTCCCTGTCTCCTCAACTCACAACCTTGGGGTCGTCTTTGACTCCTCTCCTTCCTTCTCCACACACATTCAACTGATAGCTAAAACCTGCCGTTTCTTTCTCTATAACATCAACAAAATTCACCCATTTCTTTCTGAACACGCTACTAAGACATTTATCCATTCCTTAGTCACCTCCCGTCTATTGTAACCTACTCCTTGCTGGTCTCCCTCTGAATCATCTCTCTCCCTTTCAATCTGTTCAACACTCTGCTGCACGGCTAATCTTTTGCCAGCCTTGTCATGCTCATATTATCTCTCTTCTCAAGTCACTTCATTGGTTCCCTATCTGTTTCCGCATCTAGTTCAAACTTCTCCTGCTGATCTATAAGTGCATTCACTCTGCAGCTCCTCACTACCTTTCCTCTCTTATCTCTCCCTACACCCCTCCTCGGGAACTCCGTTCTTCTGGCAAATCACTTCTATCTTCTATTGCTAACTCCAGACTTTGCTGCTTTCACCTTGCTGCTCCTTATGCCTGGAGCAAACTACCCAAATTTGTATGTCAGGCGCTTTCTCTGACTCTTTTCAAGTCCAGGCTGAAAATTCACCTCTTCACTGCTGCTTTTGAAACTTGACACACCTGGACTCCTTTGTCTTTGTCTTTCCTTACCATTCCCCCTAGATGTATCCTATGTCTATAGCTACTGTGTTGTCTGTCTTGACTAGATTGTAAGCTCTGATGAGCAGGGATCATCTTTTACATGTGTCTGTGCAGTGCTGAGTATGTCTTGTAGCACTATACAAATGTTCAATAGTAGTAGTATTTATAGTAGAATCTTCCAAATGTGGTAGGCTCCCTGTAGTTCTCTTTTCTCTGGAGAATTGTCCTGACTTTGCCTAGAGAATCCAATTAAAAAGATCCCTTATGGTGCTTCAGTTTAAGTGGCCTCAGATGCCTCCATTCAGTGGGCCTTATTTGCATGGCCAATGGTGGCTCAAATCTTACTCTTTCTGTCTAGGTGCTTGGCCCAAAAACTGGGGTCCAGAGGCACCATGCTGCCGAATAGTAGCTGTGGAGCCAAAGACCAGGAGCATAAGATATGCCATACTGGGTCAGACCAAGGCCCATCAAGCTCAGTATCCTGTTTCTAACAGTGGCCAATCCAGGTCACAAGTACCTAGCAGGTTCCAAAAAAGACACACAGGTTCCACAATACTTGTATTGGGGCAAGCAGTGTATTTCCCTGGTCCTCTTTAATAATGGTTTATGGACCTTTCCTCCAGGAACTTGTCCAAACCTTTTTTAAACCCAGTTACACTAACAACTTTTACTACATCCTCCAGTAACAAATTTCAGAGTTTGATTACGTGTTGAGTGAAAAAATATTTTCTCATATTAGTCTTAAACGGGTCACACTGTAGCTCAGGGGTCACCAACCTCCAGAGGGCCGCGGGCCGCACAGCCGACTACCGGCAGACTCGCGGGCCACACCCCCCCCCCCCGCGAAAAAAAAACTGCTCATACCTGTACTTTTATTCCATGTCAGCTCCCTCCCTTCTTCTGCAGCCGCGGCTTCCTGCCTCTTAGGGAACCGCGGCTGTGCTTGTAAAATCATCGCGGAGCCCTTCCTGTCTTGACGGGCTCCGTGCAGCATTGTCCCGCCTCTAAAGGAAGTTGTTTACCACTTCCTTTGGAGGCGGGACAATGCTGCACGGAGCCCGTCAAGACAGGAAGGGCTCCGCGATGATTTTACAAGCACAGCCGCGGTTCCCTAAGAGGCAGGGAGCCGCGGCTGTAGAAGAAGGAGTCGATGAATTTGCCGGTACTTTCAGCAGCATCCTTGGCGGGCCGCACCGGGGTAGAGCCTCGTGGGCCACACCAAGGGACCTCGCGGGCCGCAGGTTGGTGACCCCTGCTGTAGCTTCATTGCATGTACCCTAGTCTTTCTACTTTTTGAAGGCATAAACAATTAATCTATGTTTACCTGTTCCACTCTATTCATTAATTTATAGACTTCTATGATATGTCCCCTCAGCCGTCTCTTTTCTAGGTTGAAGAGCCCTAACCTTTTTAAGCCTCTCCTCATAGGGGTATCCTTCCATCCCCTTTACCATTTTGGTGGCTTGATCTTTATATCCTTTGCATGTTCCCTCCAATTCTGAACTCCTCCTCTTTATGTCCTTCATCAGGCAAGAATCCTCCCAGTGTTACATCACTGTTAGGAACCCTCTCTCCTGGTTCTAGAAAAAGGAAGGGGCGCAGAGCGGTCAGAAAGCAGTCTCTGCTAGAGCCACTAGAGGTCCTAGCAGAACTGATAAAGCTGGACCTTAGAGGTCTCTACAATAAAATCCTAAAACAAATCATATAAAAATCATGCCTAGAATAGATTAAAGACATGGATATTAAGAGGGTCATTTTAAGGCCTAATCATGCTTTGGACTTCAGAAAATGGGCTGAGAGGTATCCAAAGCACAGAGACATCTTCAGAGCCATTTTAGAAGATGGCTCTGGCTCTGGGGATGTGAACAGGGGCATGGCCAGGATCCTGAATGTCTCTGCCTGATCTCAGAAATGGCATGGATGTCTGGCGTCGTGTCTAACGTTAGACCTGCGCCAGGCACAAACAGGCATCTGAAAAGTGTTTGTTTTAACTGAAAAACATTCAGAGGGTATAGAGAAGGCACTCCATCATCCACAGTACTCAGCCTAATGTCAATGACAGCAGCATTGGGATTTGAACCCTCACTGCCCCGTTCGACACTAACCATTAGGCTATCCTAGGGGATGTCTATGTAGACGCCCCTGCAGATGTCTATATTGGGTATATTTACATTTGTGAAATCACGTCTACACCTGGACATGCCTGCGTTTTTTTTCAAGATGTTCTGGCTTAGATGTCCCAGATTACACTTGGACATCTCTTCTAAAATTACCCTCCATGCCTGATTAGGGATGTGTAAATGTTAGTGCATACTTTACACCCATAGGCGCGTATTTTATAAAATATGTGCACAGATTGCGACTCCACACACTCTGCCCAAACTCCTCCCCTGAACACACCTATTCTACAGTTACATGCTGGCATGCACCATGTGTACTTTTAGGTATGACCTAATTTTTATAAAGTCATTTTATGCATGAAAAAGGTTTTGAAAATTACCTTCCTCAGTATGTACACGCAGTGGGAGTACATCCTTTCTACGCGTTACCTACTCAGTTATCACTCTTTGTGAATAGAATGAAATATTCAGGATGTATAATGTAATTCAGGCCCTCATACAAGCGGCATAACATCATTAGTCAGTGACTGTCCCATTATGTGATATCATTAACAAGACAATCTTCATTTTCTCTTTTTAGAATACAGATCCTGCTTGGGTTTTTATAGTTAACATAAAGGTTTGTCATTCAGTTATCAGAGGAATCCCCTTACTTCTCATTCATAATCAGATTATTGCCTTTATATATGATGGGGGATGGGCTTATTCAAAGGGATTAACATGATTAGCAGGCCTGTTAAGCAAATGAATCCCACTGAGCTGGATATTCATGGGAACATACCCGGTTTGTGCTGCTGAATATCCTCTCCTAAACCTTATGAGTACCCTAATGCTAAATGCTTAGTATTGGGGCATTCTGGGGGCGGAGTGGGGTCAGCAGAGATATTCAGCCACTAATCAGTTAACCTACACCAGCTAAAGCAGGCCAAAAAAATAGCTGGCCTAACTTTAGCTGGTTTAATGATTCAGCCAGCAGCTGAATAACGTCACTGACTGGATAGCTAAATTGCTATGTGGGCATCATGGATATGAGAGTTTAAAGTGGCAATACCAATTGCTTTAATCATGCAGTTGCTTTAATATCCCCCCCCCCCCCCCACTATATTTCCTTGCTTGTACTCCTATCTAACCTTTTATAACTCATCTAATTTATTTGTTCCTCCCAATGATTAAAATCTTACAATTTTCTGTGACTACACTCTTTCCTTCTCTTCTCACACTATTTGCTCTGATTGCTAGATCTCCTTATCATTTCTCACCCTCATCCACTCTCCATTTTAGTCCTTTCCTGACCACTGTAAATCTCTTCTGGCTGTCTGACCTTCCTCTCTCTTCTTTCCTTCCTTTACAACTCCTGAGTTTTGCCACCTTTTCCTCTGATTTACTCTTCTTTTGCTTATTCCTGAACCCGCCATTTATCTCTAACATAGAGTTCCTCTTATTTTGTGTGTTCTGTACTGGTTCCTCTTACTGACTTTGCCTTCCTCCATCCAGGACTTCTCTGTTCCATGCACTCTTGTTTTCCTATGTGCTGTCTCCCTTTCTTCTTTCCTATTCCCTGCCTGCTCTTCCTCCTCTCCCAGAGCTGCCCTATTTCCTTTTGGAACACTTTCCCCCTCTGCCCCATTTTACTCTTTTAGACATGTTTTGCATGATTTTGACATCTTTAAATTTTTAACCTAGCTTTTGAATAAGTTTGGTTCTATAATTGCACTTCAGTTAAATATGTGCTATCAGTGAACCTAAAAAAGAAATCCCAAGTGTGTAATATGTTTTTAAAGATAAAGCAGCGAGCGTACTCACCTGTAACAGGTGAGCTCCGGGAACAGCAGGAATTTAGTCTTCACATATGGGGTATCGTCGGTACCGATGGAGCCTGCGCGGGAAAAGCTCCCCAGGGTCCAATAGGAAAGCTTTTGGGAGCATCCCACAGTGCCTGCGTGCTGCCTTCCCGCCTTTCCCAACTGTCCCTCTCCAGTTGAGTTTATAGCTGAGACAAAGAGAGAGGGAAAGAGAGAAAGAGAGAGATAGAGAGCTACAACTCCTAGGGGAGGTGGGTGGGTTGTGAAGACTAAATTCCTGCTGTTCCCGGAGATCACCTGTTACAGGTGAGTAACTACGCTATCTCTAGGAACAAGCAGGAATGTAGTCTTCACATATGGGGACTCCCTAGCTGCAGATGCCAGGGAGAAGGCCCCAGAAGTTGTGTGCCCGTATGAAAGGGCTCCACTTCCCCCTATGGATCTCTGGCATCCTACCAGGGATGGTGGGTAGGAGTTGATTAAGTATGGAACAGGTGTTGAAGAACAGCCTGACCAAACAAGACATCCCAGCGGGAGTCCTTGTCTAAACAGTAATGGGCTGTGAAGGTATGAACCAAAGCCCAAGTAGCTGCTCGACAGATGTCGTTGATAGACACAGAGTGAAGATGAGCCATAGAGGCTGCTATGGCTCTCACATTGTGAGCTGTGACATGGCCTTCAAGAGGAAGGTTCTTACCCTCATAGGCAAAAGAAATACACTGTGCAATCCAGCTGGACAGTGTTCTTTTGGAGACTGGAAGTCCCAAATGACTAGGATCAAAAGCAACAAAGAGTTGAGAGGACTTTCTATGTTGCTGTGTCCTTTGCAAGTAAAAGGCCAAAAGCCCTTTTACAGTCCAAAGTATGAAGATTCCTTTCTGCATTTGAGGCGTGAGGCCTTGGGAAAAATACAGGAAGGTAAACCGCTTGGTTTAAATGAAAAGGTGATACCACTTTGGCATAAAGTGTGGATGAGTCCTAAGGACTACCTTATCATGATGGAACCTTGTATAAGGAGGATCAGCCACCAACGCTTTCAATTCACTGATGCGACGTGCTGATGTGATTGCAATAAGAAAGATGACCTTCCAGGAAAGGAATTTCAAGGAGGAAGTAGCTAATGGTTCAAAAGGCAGCTTCATGAGCTGCCCAAGAACCAGATTTAAGTCCCATGCCACCGGTGGTGGCTTAATGGGAGGCTTAGTTAAAAGAAGGCCTCTCATAAATCTCGCTATGAGAGGATGAGAGGAAATAGGTTGTCCATTTAGAAGCTTAAAAGAAGCTGCAATAGCAATCAAATGAACTCTCACTGATTTGGTCTTAAGCCCTGTATTAGACAAATGAAGGAAATACTCCAGTAATTATTCCAGAGGTACCGCAATAGGGTCAAGACCCTTCTGCGAGCACCATATGGTAAACCTTTTCCACTTGAAAGCATAAGAGCGTCTTGTGGAAGGCTTCCTGGAAGCATAAAGGATATCCTTTACCTGCTGAGAAAGGTTAAGACTATAAAGTTCTAGGCTTTCAGCAACCAGGCTCTGAGATGCAGAGACTGGGGATTGGGATGCCACAGCATCCCGTCCTCCTGAGAAAGGAGATCTGGAGCAGATCCTAACTCCAGAGGCGGAGCTTGAGAGAGATGTAGGAGCAGAGGGTACCACATTTGCCGTTGCCAATGTGGAGCTATGAGAATCATATGACCTCTGTCTCTCTGAAACTTGAACATCCGGTACCGACTTGTCGATACCGGATGGATAAGCATGACTCGGTCCCGGTAAAATACCTGCCGATGTCGATGCAGTCGGTACCGGTACCGACTGAATTGTCTGAAGTGGTTTCAGGAGCATCGAGGCCGTGAGAAGAGCCGCCAGACTGCGTTCAATAGCCAACAATCTCTGGTCTATCGACGCTGCCGATGCTTGGGTGTTGGTACCGGATGAAGCAGCCAGTACTCCAGAGCATGGCACCAGTAGTTCTGCCGAGTTTGAGGCCTCGAGAACATCCTGGAGCCCCATTAGTGCTTTGGAAGCCGAAGCCTCCCGCCGGGGTAATTTTGCCGGTGAAAGTGCCTCAAGGGCAACGCCAGAGGCATCTCGATGCTTAGAGGGAGATCTACCCTTTGAGGACCGGCTAGATTTATGTTTAGTTACCTGAGATCCATGGGAGGAAGACAAAGGCCTGGAAGACGTCGATGCCACAGAGGATGCATCGGAGGGAAAAAAGGTGCTAAGTTTAGCAGCTCGGTTCTGCCGGCCCCTCTTCGACATCATCCCACAGGCAATACACTCCGAAATAGAGTGGTCAGGACCTAAACATTTGAGGCACCACTCATGGGAGTCGGTGACGGAGATGGTACCGCCACACTTGGAACACTTTTTAAAACCCGAAGCGGGTTTTTCCATTTTAAAGGAAAGTTGGGCCTAGTGCCCAAAATGGCGCATGGCACCTGAGGAGAAAATACCTGGAAAAGACACCAGAAGAAAAGGGTTTTGGGGTTTTTTTGGAAAAAAAAGAAAGAACCGCCGGCGGTACCGGTGTAGCGTCGAGGGAAGGCAGACGCGACCACAAAAAAGAAGAATAAAAGGAAATTATTTTCTGCGGTGACAGGATGTGCAACCTGTCAGCTCCGCAGAAAATGAAGAACTGGAGAGGGACAGTTGGGAAAGGCGGGAAGGCAGCACGCAGGCGCTGTGGGATGCTCCCAAAAGCTTTCCTATTGGACGCTGGGGAGCGTTCCCACGCAGGCTCCGTCGGTACCGACAATACCCCATATGTGAAGACTGCATTCCTGCTTGTTCCTGGAGATCATGGCGTCAATCTGTACCACTACCCTTCAGGAAAATTGAAACTATGAACACAGCTCAAGGCTAACATCTATGCTATGACCATCAAAAGCACACCAATAATTCCAAGATTTCGAGAAATAAGAAAATAATGTTTCATAAATAAAGTTAATTATTTCGGGCCCCTTTTGCAACTTTCCAGCCCTTGCAAATGCTTCAAAATTTGGCAGCCAGATTACAAGGGCATTGATCATATTTACTCTAACTTGTTTCAACTTCATCATCTGATACAGTCAAACCTCGGTTTTCGTTTGCCCCGGTTTTCGACGTCTTTTCTGACTGAGATTTTGTCTCGGTTATCGGATATTGCCTCGGTTTTCGTAAAGAATGTGGAATTAGGTGAGCCAGTGCTGCCAGATCTGAAAACCTATATACAACTCCTGAAGAAGTGTCATGGGATAGAAGGCAATACATACACCCTCGCGCTGGTCTGTATACACTGCCCGCCCAGTCCCGGCAGCACTACCCCCCGGACTCACCGATCGCGTGTTGAGAAGCAAAAGTCAGCTGAGCAACATCCTCGAGCCAGAGTCAGAGATGAAAGGATTGCACAGAGAGGAAGGCCCCGATCTCTCCACCGCCTGCCTGTTCTCTGGAGCGCCCCCTCAGGCTCGGAGGTAGCAGGGTAGCTGTCAATGTAAGCAGGAGATGTTGCATGAATGTGGGAGGCAGTTCTTTCTCTTGCAGGGTACGCTTGCAAATTGCTGTTGAGACGGAGTCAGCGATCAGATTACAGTGCCGTACAGTACAATATCTGTGTGTTTGCTGTCCTGTGGATGATCGGGCAGGTGAGAGAAGTGACAGGAGCTGGGTGTCTGGAACGGATTAATTGAATTTACATTATTTCCTATGGGAAATATTGCTTCAGTTTTCGTACGTTTCGGTTTTAGTCAGACTTGTTAGAACGGATTAATCATGAAAACCGAGGTTTGACTGTATATAAAATTTAAAGTTTTAAATCTTGTGTTTAAATGCTTAAAGGCACATTTTACAAAGGAATCCAAGTGCAATCTGGGACGTCCTTTGTAAAAGCCTGATCATCGAAAAAAAAAACCAAACAACTGGCACATGCAAGTTCAGATATTATTTCACAAACATGGACACCCAATGAGGACATCTATGGAGATGTCTACATAGACATCCCCAGAATAGCACTTCAGAACAGAGACATCTGGTTAGAGGAGTGGGTTAGGCACAGAGTTAGCCAGGGTTTGTCTTTGCCTCTGCAATCTTTACTATCAGTATATGTACCTACATGTGGGCAAGACCAGACTAATTTGAATGTCCCCTCATTGGAGTTGGCTTGGAAAACCAATACTAGAAATAGACAAAAAAGCAGAAAACTAGAATGCTTGTCCAAGTCTTATGGAATACACTCCCAACTGAGAAAGCCTGAGCACAATTTGTTGAATTTGAGAAAATTGCTTAAGATTTTATTTTTTAAGGCGGCTTTTTAACGTGTTGATTATATTTTAGTCTTTTATATATATCTTTATGTTTTTGTTATTTTGTTTCATATGGATTATACAGTATTTTGTTATGTGTTGTTTTAAGTAACTTTTATTATTTTAGTATTTTATTGCAAACCACTCAGAACCTTTAGAAATTAGTGGATAGCAAATATTTAAAATAAATAAAACAATGTAGAATTGAGAATAAGATAAATGGAATGAGGAATACAACTGTGAATCTAATAAACAGATAATTTCAGCAACACAGTTTTAATATGGATGCTTTAAAGGACCAGAGAGTAAGAGTTTTATCTTCTTTTCTAGGCAGAACTTATAGATGCAGCTGCGGGAATTCATGTCAGATTCAGATTAGGAGGAGTAAGTATCATTTTTTTAAGACAGACTTTGGTCTGATACACTAAAGTATTGTCTGTGGAGAAAAATACTTCAGGGCCTGTTCCCTAAACATTAGTGAGTGCTAACAGACATTAGCTTGCTCTATCTTCCTCCATGCCTATGTAATTCCAATGCGTTCGGTGTCAGATAGTATGAGCTAATGCCTCTTAGTGCATACTAATGTTTAGTAACTAGTCCCCTTAATAGGTCGGTCCTTCAATTGAATAGATTATGTAGCATGTTGGCTGCTGTTCAACAAAGCTCCTGAACTATGGAAATGGTTGAAGACCTGGGGATATTTAACTCATGGTATTTTATATTTTGTTTTCTATAGAAAAGCTGACTATTAATCCCTCTCTGTTCCTGTGTAACAGGGCATTTAGATGGCTCCAGGTTAACAGGGACAGGCTGAACAATAGGGGTAATAGCAGAACTGACTATGCCTGTCCTTAGTGCTCTCTGGTAACCTTATCATTCATGCAAATTCATTCACATTTCTGCCAGAGAGAGGAAAGCAACTAGTAGACTTAGCTTAGGACACTTATCTTGTTTCTTTCAGGCCAGTTCAAGTCAATTGAAATCTCAGGAAGGTCAGAAGACTTTTTCATGCCATCAAGCATTTTGAAAGCTGCCCTGCCATTAACCATTAATTAGTACCTGTGATGAAAACAGGCATCATGAAATGTTTACACTGTTGTTTTTATGCAGAGGAAAACATGATTTGAAATGGGCTAGGCTAGGCTTTTAGTTCTTTATGTAGCCGATGCCTTTTTAGCGGTAGCTCAAGGCAAGTTATATCATTTGGTTCCACTTAACTTGTCTCCTGCGTAAGGAATTTGGCTCAGTTTTCTGATCAGGTCAGCAGCAGGAGCCGAGAGAGGCCATAGACCACACACACACACACAGAACTGAACCATTAGATTGACAATTTTATTCAACGGCCATGTTTCGGCACCTGCCTGCCTCAGGGGTCTCAAACTAAAAACATAAAGGGGCATGTTTACTAAAGAGTGTGCTGGTAGCATGAGTTGTGGCTGTGAATCTAGCATGGACACCTGTGCCAATTTTAGGGGATATGTGTTCCTCTCCCTGCCACTGGCATGGCACTGCGCCATTCAGCATGCAGGTGCACTTAAAGTCAACCTTTGAGGTGATGTTAAGTGCCGCACAGCTAACAGCAGATTTATAAAAGGAAATTATTTTAAAATATAAAGTGAAATAGTCTATCATAGAACTCTTGTTGAGGTGCTACATCAAAATAAAAATTGAATGGAAATATCCAGCTTACAGCTTTCTTATCCAGATATTTCCCTCAGCCACCGCTATCCAAGCATAGTCAGCAGCACTATCTGGATAGTGCTCCTGACTATCATTACAGACGGCCTCAGCAGTCTCCGAATAATGCCAGGACAGTACGTGGCAGGGCCTGGAAGTTATCAGGATAGCGGCGATATTGGGACTGCGATCCAATTAACTATCCAGAGAACGGTGGCACTTGCCAATGTATCTGAATATCCAGTGCCCCCCATTATGGTGGTTAGGGGCTATATAATAGGATGACAATCCATGCTTGCTTTTATCATTTTAATTGTTATCCAGTAATTATTTAGTTATTTTATTTATATTATTGATTTTATAATGTTATTTATTGACTCTTATCTGTTTAATTCTTTGTATAGGCCAAACCCCCGATGAAGGCAGTGCCAAAACATGGCCATGTCGGGTATTGGTTGTACATTCTCCCTGTGACAATAATAATTAAATAAACATATCGTGTAGACTGGTTGGTTTTCACTTTGAGAGTGTGTATGTTGCTTTTTGGACTGTCTACATATAATTTATCCTGATAGCACATGAACATCGCCACTATTTGGATAGTGCCCACACTACCTGGATATTTAGCAGCAGCCACTATCTAGATCCTACCACTGATTATTTGGATATTAGTAGCCACGGTGGCCGGTGTTTTCAAAAAACGCTGACTACCACGATTTGAATATATCCCCCATTGTGCTTAGCTTTGCATTTGTAAATAATACCCATTTCCATCAAATATAAAGAATTATGACTTACAAGCTATGTTTTATTTATTTATTAATTAAAATGATTTGTTATACCACTGTTCACATTGTACAGTATAGCGGTTTACACTAATTCCAAGAAGGCAAGAACAAAGCGGCTGTATTCAGATTGACAAAAATAGACAAACACACAGTAATCGATGGCAGGGAAGCTGAAATAGAACAATAATCACCTTTAGATAGCACATATAACTGAGAAACACTAGGGTAGGGGATGCCGATGATTTCATGAGTTGAAAACGAAAAACAGATGAAACTGTGAGAGTGCATAAAATAGAATTAATCAAAGGCCTTACTAAAGAAGCAAGGGGGGAGGGGGGGATTTCCAAAGGCATTTACATGGTTTGCAGACCTGCTAATTGCATAAATGCCGGATATCTGCCGGTGCCGTTGCTACACACCCCAATGCTACACAGTTAGCATCGCAGTCTTCTAGGGCAGATCAGAGGCGGTCAGCAAGCCACAGGTAAAGTAAGGGATGGCAAAGGCTGGCCTAACTTTCCCCTCAGAAGCTAACTGGACAGCAGCTCAATATCACTGCTGCCCTTTGACTCGGATATTCAATGCTGGTGACCAGAAATGGGGTTAGTTTTCAGCAGCGATGGCTAGTCGCATGAACAGCACTAACTGCCACCACTGACTATCCACCCCTATGCTTTTAACTCGTTTTTTCTTAAACTCTTTATACAAACTCTCTTGACAGAGTTCCCGAGGAAGTAAGTTCCAAAGATGAGGAGCTTGGTAACTAAATGCTGAGTTTTGAAAGAAAGAATGCCTAAGCCTTTACTTAGAAGGCATAGTCAGGTTATTAGCTTGTACGGAACATTATCGTCGTAGAATTTACGGGATCAGTAAGGAACTAAAATAGGTGCGAAGACCAGTGAAGTATGTTTGAATTATAGAGACATAGGAAGCTTCCACGTGCATAGCAGATTAAGTGCTAGAATAATGTATTGTATTTTTGTATAATTGTATTTTACTTTTCAAGCCTTTTTATATCTTATGTTATCTTACTGCTCTGTGCCATACCACTGCTGTAACTGAGCTTGGGCTTAGTGTATTTTCCTGTTTTCATTAAAAAAGAGACTGTGATTTATTAATAGCATTCTTCTTACTGACAACAAATTACAGCAAGCAGCAGGTAGAAAATTTTTATCCTCCAATTATCTTAAGTCTTATTTTGACCTTTTCTTCCCTGAATGAGCCATTACACGCTATGAATAATCATCATTAATATATCTCTCCGATATAACACAGCATTAGAGAGACACCTGCTGTATCATTTAAGCTATTAAATAATAAGAAAACGCCTCAGATGTTGAATCACTTAAGACAGTGCTTCTCAGTTCCTAGCCAGCCAGATTTCCAAGATTACTATAATGAATATGTATGAGACAGATACTGTATGCCTATATTGCAATCCTGAAAACCCGATTGACTTGGAGAGGGTTGAGAAGCAGCTCTTTAAAAGATTTCATAATCTTTCTTTATTTTTATTCGACTTTTAATATACCGCACACACGTGAGCATCAGAGCAGTTTACAATAAAACACTAAACGCTGCTAGGAAAGGAAACAGAACGCCAGTGAATGTACAGGAAAGGGATAGTATAAGAAAAAGAAACAAATAAGGAGAGGCGTTAAGCGGAGGGGAGGTAAAGGCATCACTGAGAGGGGTAGGCAGGGAGAGAGGGCGGAGGGGCGAGGTCAAAGGCTAAGTGGAAAAGGTGGATCTTCAACCTCGCTTTAAAACTGATGAAGGAGGGTTCTAAATGCAGGGCTGGTGGGAGCGGGTTCCAAAGCCTGGGGCTGAGGAAAAAGAAGGCAGAGGATCTAGGTGGGCCTGGGAGGGAGAGAGGAGGGACATGCGGTTTGAGTGTATGGATCTAAGCGAACGCTGGGAGGTATGAAGGCGGACAAGATTGAAAAGATATTGTGGTATGCCAGTGTGAATTGCATTATGGATGAAGGTGAGGATTTTAAACTGAATGCTGAAAGCCACAGGGAGCCAGTGGAGATGGACAAGGAGGGGAGTGACATGGTCTGAATGGGAGGCATGCATGAGAATATGGGCTGCTGTGTTCTGAACAAGGTGGAGTCTGTGCAATTGGTACTGGTGGAGGCCGGCTAGAGAGATGCTACAGTAATCCAAACAAGACATAATGAGGGAAAGGAGCAATGTAGTCAGAGAAGGGGTAGGGAGGGAGGGCCAGACAGCACGGATTTGCCTTAAGGAGCGGAAGGAATGCTGGACGACGGAAGATATGTGGTCTTAGAATGTCAAAGCGAATCAAGGGTGATGCCGAGATAGTGCAGGGAGGAGACACTAGGGATCAGGGAGGAGGAAAACAAGGGGGCAATAGAGAGGGTGAGACCACCGAAAGTGAACCAGATAGCTATGATTTTAGAGAGATTAACGTGAAGATAGTTGGAAGACATCCATGAATCAATACAAGAGAGACAGGCATTGAGAGGGCTGATATAAGGGGAGGAGGAGTCAGTGTGGTGGAGGAGGATAACATCATCCGTGTAATAGTATGCGGAGATGCCATACTGCTGAACCAAGACGGTCAGAGAGGCCAGGAAAAAATTAAACAAGAACAGGGCTAAGACAGATCCTTCAGGAACACCACACGAAAGAGGGGTTACTGGGGAAGAGGTGGACCCATAGAGAACTGAGAAGGATCTGTTGGTGAGGAAGGAACGGAACCAGAGAAGGACAGTACCAGAAATTCCAACATCATGAAGATGAGTAAGAAGGGTATGGTGATCGTCCAGGTCAAAGGCGGCAGACAGATCGAGAGAGATTGCAAGGGAGAAGGAGCCGTGGTCATGTGCAGTATGTAGTTCATTCAGAAGAGAGAGAAAGATAGACTCTGTGCTATGGCTGAGGCAGAAACCTGACTGGTTGGTGGCATCAAGATGGGAGGAGAGCTGGGCAAAAACTAGTTTTTCTAAGAGTTTGGAAAGGAAAGGGAGGTTAGAGATAGGACACCAGTTGGCAGGAACAGAGGGGTCCAGGGATGCTTTTTGAGAATGGGCCAGATCAAAGCATGTTTCCAGAAGGAAAGAACCAGAGTGGAGACTGGAATTGAAAATAGATAGAACAAGCGGAACAAGCGCTAGAGAGGGCTCAGCCAGCCAGTGGGAAGGAATGGGGTCGGAACGACAGGTTATCTTGTGAATAGTGGCAAGGGCCTTGGACAGTTCTGGGAGAGTGATAGGCCGAAAGGAGGATCAAAGGTGTGAAAAGGATGGACCTTTTGGACTAGATGGAGGGATGGGGGAGAAAGGATCAGAGGAAATAGGAGAAGGGGGGGGAGGGCAAGTGGGAAACAAAAGATGTAGGGATTGCACTTAGTTGGTAAAGTGCATGGCTAGTAAAAGAGGGTCAGGCATGGGATTCGGGGTGGAGGAAGCGGAGGAGTGAGCAGCAGAGAGCAATCAGGATGGGAGGAGTTGGAAGATGAGGAAATAAGGTTGGAGAAATAGATTTCTTTGGCAGAGTGGAGGAGGAGGCGGTAATGATGATGACAGTAACGGTAGTGAGCTAAGGAGTTAGGAGAGGGATGCTTGCGCCAGAGATACTCAGCATGTCGGAGATAGGAGCGATGAAGGAAGAGACCAGAATGATACCAGGGATGGTGGTGTGCATGACAAGCATAAGAAATGGGTTGGAGGGGAACGAGTTTGTCTAAGGCAGCTGATAAAGTTCGACTCCATGTCAGGGTCTGCTGGTCTGCAGAAAGCGTAAAGAAATCGGGAGAGAAAAGGGTGTTCGAGGAAGGGAATTGCAGGAGGATTGTAGGCTTGATGCAGTAAGTCAAGGGGAGGGCTTGATGCAGTAAGGGGTCTTGAGGAAGGTAGGGGAGGAGAAGGGGAGGTGGATAGAAAAAAGAAGACAGAAGTGGTCGGACCAGGAACAGGAAGGGTAGAAAGGGATAAGGGAACAAAAGAAGAACTTAAGGGGGAAATTATCAGGTCCAGGGTGTGATCAGCAGTGTGTGGGACATGCTACTGGAGAGAAAGGTTGGCAAGGAGAGCGAGAAAAGCAACCCCTTCCATGCAACCATATTTCTGGGACCACCAGCTCACTTCATAAAAACTGCCTTTTAGAGTCTCTACCAGCCTGAGCTGTATTTCAACTAGTAACCTAGAAGCAAAAGACTCAATTGTATGGAGACAATTCCCCTGAACCATCCGTCCTCCCCAAAGAAAAGATAAAGAAGATATATAATGTAGGTGTTATGAGCAAGCAACATGCAGCGATCCCTTTTAACAATAAATGGAAAATGTTATATCAAAATTTGGCTTCTGAACTCAGAAAGATACAGGGATGAGAGACTCCTATTGGAGTCACACACACTGTCTTTCCACTGGTCAAGATTTGTAAGTTACACATTGTTTTTTCATGAAAACAGATTGTACCTCTAGCTACTTGTCTGTAACTGTGTGCCTCTGAGTTAAATAAAAAGTTATTTTAAAAAATTGACTTCTGTAGTTAATGTAGAATTATTTTGAGAGTTAAGAAGTGAGATGAGAAACCCTGATTATAATAGTCCAGGACATGTCAATTTTGCTGTCAAATGAAAGAAATGGTTCCATTACTTTTCCAAAAGTGCAGTGGTCTTCATAGGCGTTGGAAAGGGATGGACCCCACGGGCCTGGCCCCACCAAAGATTTGCTGCTGAAATCGTGGTAAAGACCCTTCCTGTCTGCCTAGGGAGATCAGATCTCTGCCCGCAGAACATGAAGGGTCTTTGCCATGATTGCCGCTGGCAGGTAGGAGACTGCCCGCAGGGCGGAGCTTGGGGCAGAGTTAGGGCCCCCTCAAAAAAAAAAAAAGACATTCTACTACTCCCGGTAGTCTCCATGTATCCTCCTGGCTGCACCACAATAGTGTTAACATTTTAAGAGGCATAGGTGGACTTACTAAGCTGTGGTAAAATGCAATATTTTACTACAACGAGATTTCACATGTGAGTCACTAACTATTTTGCATCGCTGCAGCTGGGAACATTGTGTACCTCTCTAAGTAGCATTTGGCTATTTGAAAAGGAAGTTTGCGGGAATGGGGTCTTGGCACAGGTGGAGTGGGAAAATTATTGGATTAGGGGGTTATTTCATCCTGCATTGCTCCTTTAAAAGATAGTGAGCCCAATGTGCAATGTTCCTGGCTGTAGCAACACAAAATGAAATCAACCTATAAGTAGGGTTACCAGATTTTTGGAGAGTAACTCTGGGACACTTGGGCATGGCTGTGATGGGTTGGGGGTGGGGGATGGGGATAGGGGTCCTCCTTCCTCGGACATCTTTTCCCCATGCATTTCAAAATGACCAGTCTAAGTAGCATTTTGGTAATTTCAAAAATTTCAAACAGACAGTAGCAGTCCTTCTCAAGTTATAAGCACACATATATTCACATATACCTAGACTTTATTTTATTTATTTATTTAGACAGATTTGTATACCACCTTATACTTCAATCAAAGTGGTCACATCACATCACAGTTGGAGGGTTACATTTAACATTAGGGTACTTGACAACATTTAGACAGTACTATTGGAGGGTTACATTTAATATGAGGGTAATTAACAACATTGTACAATGAACTCGTATGTCTTGTTGGGATGAGTGGGTGTCTGGTTGGCGGAGGTAGTTGTATTACTGTTCGGGTGGGGACTGTTGTCTGTATGCTCATATGTTTCTACAAAGAGCAGGGTTTTAAGGGCTTTGCGGAAGTCTGTGATGTCATTTAATGCCCTCAGGCTCATTGGGAGGGAGTTCCATAGCAGAAAGAGGAAACCATAGAGACCATAGCCGTAGACACACATATATTCTTCAATCAAAAGTTTTACCAAGGCCTTCCAAAGTCCACATTACTCCCAATACAACTGGCACAGAACACTGCCTCTAGGATTATTTCTGATGCTCCTCGACAATCCCATATCACACTCCTATCCTAAAACAGCTCCATTGGCTGTCCATCCATATGAGGATCAGGTACAAATCCTCCCTAAATATATTCAAAATCCTCCACAGCCTCTCCCTGGACAGTCTTCAACCCCTCATCTTGACAACCCCTAACAACAGAACCAGAGAAAATCTAACCAAAACATGTTATCTGCCCCACCTCTAGCAGCACGATGCACCCACATTACCTCACACAGAGCCTTCTCACTGTACGCGCCTACCTTGTGGAACTCTCTTCCCTTGGACACAAGAATGTCAATAACTATGAACAAATTCCATCGCAGGCTGAAAACTCACCTTTTCACTGAACATTTTGGCTCCGAAACTTAACTGCCCCCCCCCCCCATGATGTGCTTTATGTCATCATGACCGATATCTCTAATCCATTTAAATGTTATCCCATCCCTCTCCTTCACCCCTACTTTAGTCTCCTAAATCTGTTCCTTTTCTCCGACAAACCTCAACACTATCCAACCTATGTGCTCATGTGGGTTTAATACCACAATCAGCTACTGTTCACATGTTGCTATAAGTTATACCCTGTTCAATTTCTAGTAAGCAGTCTTGCTTTATAGGGCACCTCCCCATTTATCAAAACACAGGGACTTCGAACAGCACATTTTGAATGTAATTAAAGAGATTTAACTGCTTTTTCTCTGAAAGGACAGCTGGGAAACCGGCTGGTACTTTAGTAGATCTCTCTCTTTTGCTTTAACAGATACCTAAGCTCCACGAACAGAACAATGGCTGGGAAGAATCGTATCGCTGAAGCTGTTGCCCCGGTTACAGCTTCTGCCTCTGTCCAGACAGAGGTCCCAATGCCAGTTGAAGGACCGGTTCCATGTGCAGGGTGCCTGAATGCTGAAGCTCTGAGGAAACAAGTGGAGGAACTCAGAGAGGAGGTGGCAAGGCTGAGGAACATTCAAGACAGTGAGAAGTACATTGATGAGATGCTTCTTGCAGCAACCAAGCTCTCCAGCAGAGGAGAAGATGTGTGCCGACAGAATGACGAAGGTTGGACACAAGTCACCAGAGCCTGCAGAATCACCAATCCAACTTCTCCAGCCCTTGAATTGAGGAACCATTATGCAGCCCTGGAAGTGGAGGTGGTGAAAGCATCCCTGGAAAGGGAATAACCAGAGCTCAAGTACCCCAAAGTTGCAGAATCAGTGACCACAAGGAAGCAAAGGTGGTTGGTGACTCACTTCTGAGGGGTACTGAGGCGTCCATCTGCCGACCAGACTTGATGTCCAGAGAGGTATGCTGTCTGCCTGGTGCCAAAATCCAAGATGTTAAAGAGAGTTTGCCGAGACTCATCAAGCCCACTGACTAATACCCAATGTTGCTAATCCATTTCAGAACAAATGATACTGCCAGGTATCCCTCTGAGCATATCAAAAATGACTTCATGGCTCTGGGACAGAGGGCGAAGCAATTAGGTGCATAGGTGGTGTTCTCTTCAGTCCTCCCTGTTGAGGGCAAAGGCCAAGGCAGAGAGGCTCGAATCCTGGAGATGAATGCAAGGCTGCATGGATCGAGAGCATTTTGGTTTCCTAGACCATGGGATGCTGTTCCAAGGGTTGCAGAGCAGAGATGGCATCCATCTGTCCAAGAAAGGTTGATGCGTCTTCAGTAGTAGACTGGCTAATCTACTGAAGAGGGCTTTAAACTAGATTCGTTGGGGATGGGTGAAGAAAGCCCCCAGGTAAGTGATACATTAAATACCTTTATGGAAATGGGTAACAGGAGTAACATATGGAAAGCAGTGTGTATAAATGTCCGTAGCATGAAAAATAAGATCCCTGATGTTGAAGCTTTGGTGGGAGTGTCAACTTGGATTTAGTGGCAATTACGGAAACATGGTTCACAGAAAACCATGACTGGGATGTAACTATACCTGGCTATACTTTATTCAGAAAGGACACGGTAGGAAGAAGGGGAGGAGAAGTGGCACTATATGTAAAAAATACTATTAAAGCTTTGGAGGGTGGGTTAGTGGGGAGGGATGGGGAAGGGTAGGCAGGGCTAGGGTATACTATGGAACTGCAGAAGGTGGATGTAAAAAAGGAGAAATGTTCGTAGTGAGAGAGTGAATAGTTTGTTGGATGATGTCATTCATTCATTGGCCTGGGTGTTGATGGATGTAAAGAAGGTAGTGGAGGAGGAGTGGTCTAGTGGTTAGGACAAGATACTTCAGGCCGGAGTGCCAGGGGTTCAAGTCCCACCTGGGGACAGCAATCTCAGGCCGGAGGGACTGGGATTTCTAGTCCTATAGGCACTCCTTGTGGTCTTGGGCAAGCCACTTAACCCTCCATTGCCCATGTTCCCTGTAAGTATTAGCGTATGTGTCTCATATCCCCTCGTGTTAAATGTATCCCCCAATTGACCGCTTTGACCCGGTGAAAAGCAGGATAAAAAATACAGCTAAATAAATAAATAGGGGGGGGGGGAAGCTCAAAGATGTACAAAGTTGTATAACAAACTGGAATATGTTTAATGCCTTTGGTTGTCTATTACATACTCAGTGTCAAAGATATTAATGAAAATAATAAAAATGATTTAAACTAAAGCTTTGGAATTACAGAACTTAAAAGGGAGAGAGGAGGCATTGTGGGTTAAACAAGAAAGAGGGAAAGAGAAATCTATTTGCATTGGCATGATATACAGACCTCCCTCACAAGAGGAAGAGTTGGACAGAGAGTTAATTGAAGACATACGCAGCATTGCTAGGAAAGGGGAAGTGCTACTGATAGGGGATTTCAATATGCCAGATGTTGAATGGCACATTCCTGCTGCAGTATCATCTAGAAGTAAAGAGATCCTGGATTCTCTACAGGGAGAACTATTCAGGCAATTGGTAACAGACCCCACACGTGAAGGGGCCATACTGGACTTGGTGCTTACCAATGGTGAAAGTGTTTCTAATGTTATAGTGGAAGATCATTTTGCATCCAGTGATCACCAGATGGTGTGGTTCAGTATTAGGACTATAGGACTAGGGCTGTTAGAATCCATTCAAAGGTGAGGGTCTTAGACTTTAGAAAGACTAACTTTGCCAAGATGGGCCAATACCTCAGGGAGTCATTAGTGGGATGGGAACAGCTGGGGGATGTAGAAAAACAGTGGGCAAAACTGAAAGGGGACATTTTAAGGGCAACCAACCTTTTTGTTAAAATGGTAAATAAAGGTAAACGTAAAAGGAGGACGCTATGGCTTTCGAAAGAAGTAGCTGAAAAGGTGAAGAAAAAGAGGGAGGCCTTCATGAAATACAAGAGATCACAGAGAGGGGAAGACAGGCATCTATATTTGGAAAAACTTAGAGAAGCTAGCAAAGTAGTCAGGAAAGCAAAGATTTAAAAAGAGGAGGAAATATTCAATGCAATAAAATGGGGGGATAAGACATTTTTCAGATATGTTAGTGAGAAGAGGAAGGGCAAAAGTGGTGAAGGGGAGGAATATGTAGAAGCTGATGAGGATAAAGCGGAATTGCTTAAGAAATATTTCTGTTCTGTGTTCACAGATGAAGAACCAGGAGCAGGACCTCAGAAAACACCCACAAACAGGAACAGAAGTGAGGGACATCTTGAACAATTTTCAGAAGACTGTGTTCGTGAGAAACTAGCTCAACTTAAAGAAGACAAAGCGATGGGTTCGGATGGGATACACCCTGGAATACTGAGGGAACTTGGGGATAGTCTAGCAGCTCCACTGACTGACCTTTTCAATGCCTCGTTGGAGTCGGGAGTGGTGCCAAAGGACTGGAGAGAGGCTCATGTGGTGCCTTTACACAAAAGCGGAAGTAAGGATGTGGTTGAAAACTACAGGCCGGTTAGTTTAACTTCGGTGTTAAGTAAATTATTGGAAACTTTGCTGAAAGAGAAAATAGTGAGGTTTCTGGAGTCCAGCGGATTACAGGATCCGAGGCAGCATGGATTCACCAGAGGCAGGTCTTGTCAGACAAATCTGATTGATTTCTTTGACTGGGTGACCAGGGAGTTAGACCGAGGGAGAGCCCTAGATGTGGTGTATTTAGATTTCAGTAAAGCCTTTGACACTATTCCTCACAGGTGACTTATAAACAAACTGAACACCCTAGGGATAGACCCTAAAGTTCCTGCTTGGGTTAGAAATTGGTTGGGTGGGAGGCAACAAAGAGTACAGGTAAATGGAGCTCACACTGAGGAGAAGGATGTTACCAGTGGTGTGCCCCAGGGATCTGTCCTTGGTCCGATTCTTTTTAACAAGCAAGCCAATTAACCCTCCATAGCCCATGTTCCCTGTAAAATAGTTATCTCCAAGTTAATAATGCCCTGTTCAATGTAATTTCATTTTGTTCAATGTAAACCGCACTGATGCAGAATAGCGCGGTATATAAGAGAATGTAAATAAATAAATAAAACATCTTTGTTAGTGATATAGCGGAAGGGCTGTCGGGTAAGGTTTACCTCTTTGCGGATGATACCAAAATCTGCAACAGAATAGACACCCAGGAAGGTATAGATAACATGAGGAGGGATTTAGCTAAGCTTGAATAATGGTCTCGAATTTGGCAGCTGGGATTTAATGTTAAAAAATGCAAGGTCATGCATTTGGGCTGCAGCAATCCAAGGGAGCAATATAGTATAGGGGGGTGAAGTACTTTTGTCCACTAAAGAAGAGTGGGACCTAGGCGTGGTTGTGTCTGATGATCTTAAAGTAGCTAAACAGATAGAAAAGGTGATGGCAAAAGCTAGAAGGATGCTTGGGTACATACGTAGAGGAATGGCTTGCAGAAAAAAGGAGGTGATAGTGCCTCTGTATATGTCTTTGGTGCGACCTCATTTGGCGTATAGTGTGCAATTCTGGAGACCGCATCTTCAAAAGGATATAAACAGGATGGAGTCAGTATAGAGGGTGGCTACTAAAATGGTTAGTGGTCTTCATTATAAAGCATATGAGGACAGACTTAAGGATCTTAATATGTACACCTTAGAGGAAAGGCGGGATAGAGGTGATATGATTGAGATGTTTAAATACCTCCGTGGCATAAATGTATAGGGGGAGAGCCTCTTTCAATTGAAAGCAAGTTCTGCTACGAGGGGACATGGAATGAGGGTGAAGGGGGATAGATTCAGGAGTGATATGCAGAAATATTTCTTTACGGAAAGAGTGGTGGATCCATGGAATAGTCTCCCAGTGGAGGTGGTAGAGATGAGGACAGTATCCGAATTCAAAAAAGCATGGGACAAACACAGAGGATCTCTAAAGGAAAAAAGGAGTCTGTTGTAGTTGTTGATATGGAAGGACAGACTAGATAGGCCATGTGGTCTTTTTCTGTCGTCATATTTCTATGTTTCTATATGTAAACCATTGTTAAACCTATGTTACCTGTACACCACTGTGACTTGTAGGTACAGTGGTATAGAAAGTTTACTTAATAAATAAAATTTATTAAGGACCCAACTTGCTGAGTTTCAGCAAACTGATTCCTGCTGTCTCTGGAGAATACCTGTTACAGGTGAGTAACTATGCTTTACAGTACATCTACTGTTTGCACTAAATTATTACAAATTATTTGACTATATGTACACCAAGTTAGCTTGCAACATACTTCTATTTTGCATCTGCATTCCTTAATTTTTCTCTTTATCTTTCAAATTAAAGTTAGCATGTGGCCTAAGAGACTCACCTCTCCTGTCCAGTGGTTGGGACAGATTACCTCAGGCCGGAGGGCCGGGGGCTCATTTCCCATGTAGGGACAAGTAACCTCAGGCCAGAGGGACTGGGGTCTCTAGTCCCATGGCAACCTCTTGTGGCCTTGGACAAGCCATTTAACCCTCCATTGCCTCAGGTATGCTTAGATTGTGAGTTCTTTGGGGACGAGGGAATAAAAAGGGCCTGTTAGAATATATCTGTAAACCGCTCTGATACACACAGTAAAGGGCGGTATATCAAGTGCCAAAAAACATAAAACCATAAACACACCTGCATCAGGGGTCTGAATGTGGAAACTGTATATTCCAGTAACTCAAGAGTGCATATAAAAGTCACTAAAAAGTGGACCTAAGTCAAAATAACCTGATAGCTGAAGTCTGCTATCAGAAAAGCAACTAAAATATGGAGAATGCTTATAATAAAATACCTTATAGGGAACAAATGGGGGAAGGAGTGAATGTTGTGGGACTCCACATGCAAGGGAAGAACTGTGATTATAAACCACTCTGATGCCCTTCAGCCTGGGTGATATATCAAGAAATTGCATAAACATAAACTGAACATTACATGAAAAGAATGGTTTATCAGATACGAGGATCTGCTTCTATTAAAACTTCCCATCAGATAACCCCCAGTACCACTGGATCTCAGCGTTGTCTTAACCCAGCTGATGAAAACTCCTTTCAAGCTACTAAATACCCGCAAACTGAAATACCTGACCTGGAAGATCATGTTTTTGGTGACAGTAACATCAGTGCACAAAGTTAGTGAGCTCCAGGATCTAGTAACTGATTCACCCTATACCAAGTTTTTCAACAATAGGATGGGGTTCCGTGCACTCATCCAAAGTTCCTTCTAAGCTTCTATTGGATTTCCACTTTAATCAGTCAATTATCCTACCAACATTTTTTCCTAGGCCTCATGTCCAAAAAGGGGAAAATGTGCTGCACACTATGACCTACATGAGAGCCTTCACCTTCTATTTCAAGCAGACTAAAGTCCTTAGAAAATCCACCCAACACTAAAAACTTATAGAGACCATAAACAGCATAAAAAAGTATACCCTTCTCTCTAAACCACTCAACAAACCAAGAGAACTATTTTCTATTGTAAAGTCATTAACTAGAACACCTACGCCATCCACAAATTCTAGCCAATTATTATATGGATAAACTTAAATGTACTATTCCTGATGATACTCCATCATTCCCATCATTTCATAACCTAACAGCCTTGACCCTCTCAGACAAGACATTTGGTCAACATTTCACCTTATTGACCTAAAGTATCTCAAAAATACAATCACCTGCATCAATACAACCACCTCACCCAGCGACCCTTGCCCGGTCAGCTGGCTGAACTTAACAAAAGATGAGTTAGCACCAGACATCCTAGAGATAGTTAACCACTCATTACGCCAAGGACAAATGCCATCCCTCTTAAAACAAGCAGTAATCTGACCAATATTAAAACCAGCAACTGCAGATGAAAACCACTCCAACTCGTACAGAACCATATCAAGCCTGCCGTTCTTAGCTAAGGTAATTGAAAAAGTTGTGCAAAATCAACTGCTAGACTTCGTTGAACTAAATGCTCCACTGGATGAAAAGCAACATGGGTTTAGACCAAATCATAGTGTAGAGACCCTAATGCTAACTTTTTGAATAATCTCATACATGGCTTGGATTCCAGCAAGCAAGCATTTGTCTTAATATTTCTTGACATTGCCTCTGCTTTTGATAGTATTAATCATGAAATACTTAACAAAAGGCTTATCCAAATTGGTCTTCAGGGATTGGTCATTCAATGGTTTAGGTCCTACTTAACCAATCGCACGCAACAGGTCCAGATTGGCCAGGTAACATCCACTACTTTTAAACAAAATCACAGTATCCCTCAAGGTTCCTCCCTCTCCGCCCTATTACTTTAATCTTTATATTCAACCAATATGCAATATCTTAAAAAAAACCACAAGGTAAACTATCAACTCTATGCCAATGATATAACAATGTATCATCCCATAAAGACCTCTGACCCCTTATGCTCTCAGATGCTCTCATGCCTAGATGAGATAATTGAATGGCTCAAAGGACACAACTTAAAAATCGACATTAAGAAAACAGAAGTACTCTATGTCTCTAGAAATGCAAACTTCTTCCCCTCCAATAAAATCCAGAAATAAGGTTTGGAAATTGAAGTAAAAAAGGAGGTGAAATATCTCAGCATAATCTTAGACCAAATGCTGAATATGGTCTCCCATATAAAATCAGTCACTAAAGTCGTATACTTCAAATTTTGTATGATTCAACGCCTCAGACCCCTGTTAGAAAAACATGATCTCAGAACAGTCCTTCAAGCAATAATAACCCCACATTTTGATTATTGTAACAGTATCCTCCAAGGCCTACCCAAGAAAACCATTCATCAGTTCCAGCTAGCCCAAAATCTTGCTGCACGCATTTTATGCAAGGCACAGCGAACCAATCATATTACCCCAATTCTTCATAATCTGCATTGGTTGCATATTGTAACAAGGATAAAATATAAATACTCAATGATTGTCTTCAAGTACCACAACAAAGTAGCCACTACAACTCTATCCTTACTCCTTCCTGCCCCCACTTACCCCAGAATAAGAAGACACTGTTCCCAAAACACCTTAGCCATAGCTAACCACTTCCATTGCACAAACCAATCTACCAACTCAAGGGCTTTCTCGTACATTGCCCCAGTTTTATGGAATGCTCTGCTTGATAATTAGTAGAAATAACTGAGCAGACTGGATGTGTCAACTGGTCTTTTATTGTAATCATCTACTGTTGTATTATAAGTAGTAAGCACGGGAGTCAAATATCGCAGTACCTCCCTTTACCAGCAGCAGCAGTGCAGGCAAAGGACTCGTGCAGCTTTGCAGGAATATTACTCACAACCAATTCAAACTACTGAGTGTATCAAGAAGCTTGAAAATTATGGAGGGGGATATTCAGCGGTGATGTAAAGCAGTCTGTTGTCACCGCTAAACTTTGAATCCAGATATTCAATGCCAGGGGCTTTAGTGACGGCACCTGGATATTCGGCCAAATATCCTGCTGAGCACCGTTTAGGCCTTTGCAGGTCTACAAACTACCTAAATGGCTTTGATTCTTTCCCCCTATGTTTATAGAGATAATGTTCTCAACATTTTAACATTTTGCTTTCTATCTGCAGATAAAATTCCCTCCAAATATATATTATAAAATATTCACTCACAGGCCTATTGTGGATATTTGTGCCAGCAGTCCCAAGGATTATGTGGACCAAGCAGTAAAACAGCCACTTGCTCGGCAGATCAATAATCGTGTCGCAATTCCTGGATATGATTTCAGTGGCTGGTATAAACGCATAGAGAATAATGGCTGGAGACCTATGTTCGATCGAGTAAGTAAATCATATTTATTTCCATTTCCTAAAATGTCTTCTTCAAAATACGTTTCCTTTCTTAAACAAATTGCAGTCTAAAAGATGTAATTTTAATTTGGATTCAGAGAGAGCGCTGAAGCCATAAAGGCACAGCAAGGCTGATAGGATCAATTTATCTTGCTGACAAAAATATACCAAAAAAAAGGCACTGAATCTATGCTGCTAGGAAGAAGAAAATTCTGGCTTCTTTCTAATTCAGCTCAAATTCACATTTTAAACAGAGAATAAGAGAAAAAGTTAAGTTAACTTCTTTGCGTTGTTCAAACAGCGCTTTTCGTGAAAGTGACTTCTACATATGAATACAGGCCCTAAGTTAGATAAAGATCATTTGGACTGAAGCAACTGTCATAAAGATGGATAATATAAACTACACTCCCCCCATCCTTGTCCTTATAATTTACAGCTAGAATTATGGCCTAGAAGCCAAACATCTTGAGTCTCATCCAGCTGTTTGTAAAGTTCTTTGGTGCTGTTGAGACACAGGGACATATTTACTAAAGGTAAATGTGCATTAATGAAATTAATGGGTGTGGGTAACCAGGGCAGGGTTGAGAAGCTGTAAACGAATGATTACCCAAGAGTGAACTTTTGGAGAAAGAATTAGGAAACCCCAATTCTAACATAAAGCATTTTCATGTTAATGCGCATTAAGTGCTACTGCACCCATAGAAATACAGTAAAATGGTTCTGGGCATTTAACGGGCATTAGCTCCTTTAACAGGCATGCCCCAAAGTTACAAAAAGAACCCCTTTACATTTGGCCATTTTTATCATCATTTTTCAGATTTTCCTATCATCCTCTAAATGTGCTTTCTCTCTAATAACACCTAGGTAATGGTGCTGGAATTTCCGCACAGCAAAACCTCACCAATAACCATTATTTGATCATTTTAGCTTTTTATTTTTGTTTCTTGTTCTGAAAAGACAGTTTTCCTTCATCTTCTGTGGGTTTCCAGCTCAGTCAGAACAAGGCCTGGATCTGGTGTTATGAGCCTTCATCATTTGCAACTACTCAGGGGGTTCTAGTCTCCTCTTGTATATTTCCTCCCAATGTACTTAGTGCAGTCATTGCAGAACCGTCCTCAGCCAGGAGCCCTGCATCCAGAGGTATAACTATTGCATTACGTCGGTGACTGCTTCCCCCCAAAAGAGCTGTGAATGCTGCAGCCACTGACCCAGGGAGCAGAAGTCTTGAACTAGGAATTAAACTCAGGTCCCTCTACATGGCCTGCCACCAACAAGACCAGTGCCAGAGTTGGTTCAAGGTGTTGGTGCCCTAAACAAACCTTAAGCCTTATGCTCTCTCCCCCTGGATGACCTGCTCTTACCTGCCCATCAGAAGCTGCCAGCCCAAGCAACTGCCTAGTTTGTCTGATGATTGGCCCATCCCTGGCTACGGAGCCACCAAGTCAGTCTTCATCATGCTTCAAATATTGTCTAGGAAAATAGTAAAGGAAATAGCAATAATAAGCAAACCCATCTTTCAGAAAGCAAAGGTGGTATTAGCATGTTTGGTCTGATTTTTCTCACTCTTCTACTCATCAATCACTGGTATACTCAGACCTCTAAAGAGAGCAGGGTGACCATCTAGCTCTAGCTGACAAAGGAGAAGTTAATCTACTACTGCTTTTGCTCACTGCACTCATGAATCAGCAATGGAATTGTAATTTCCCTAAAAAAAAGCAGGTTATCTCCTTGCACTTGAACAAAGCCAATAGTACATCCATCAGTCCTTTCTGAGAAATTTGCATGCAAATTTATCTCATGCATATTCATTGTGGATATCCTGAAAACAGGACTGGATGTGGGTAACCAGGGCAGGGTTGAGAAGCTGTAAACCACTGATTATGCAGGAGTGAACTTTTGGACAAAGTTAGGAAACCTGAATTCTAACATCAGGCATAGTCATGTTCATATGCAAGGAAAACAGGCAACCAATGGCATAAATTCTGCCCAAGCAGGGGCCCAAGGAGAAAAGGGGCCACTTGCAGCCTCTCCCAGATCTTTCAAAATGGACTCTTCCTGCTTGGGGGCCCTTAATTTGAACTTCTGCCTCTGCAGGCAACATTTTTGAATGCTCCATAGACATGCATTTGTTGTTAAAAATGAAAACATGGGGGGGGGGAGGCCATGGGCCGTGGTTTGCTAGAAAGTAAATCAGATCTATGAATATGCTGATATACAAGCTTCATGGATGTTAAGAGGCAGATATTTTGTTTGTTGCATAACAAATGTTCCAATTGTTATGCATTTTCTTTCAAAACCAAATTATTTTCTCATCCTTACCAATAACTATGTTTACCAGGAGTTTTGTTAGGAGGAGCATGCAAGGGACTAACCAGTTGATGGTGGTAGTCTGTGCTCAATTTCGTGCTGTGCTTATTACTAGCTAACCATGGATATCATAAGTGCAACTGACGGCAGAAAGAGCCTAGAATTTCACTACTCCAAGTTGAAGAGGAAGCAAGACGTTGAAAAAAGACAAAAACAGAGAAAAATTGAATGGATGAGAAAAATGTGAGTTCATGAGATTTGTGATAGCATGATAGAGCTCAGCATGCGTAGACAAATGTATTCATATTAACATAGAAAATGATGGTAGATAAAGACCATACGGCCTCCTATGCACACCCATAAATACTATTATGTTCTACAGTCCCTTCCTCTCCCCTCCTTCAAATCTATAATGAAACTTTCATAGGAGTGGGTGTGACTGTGTGATGTTGTATCTTTACTAGGGTTGCCAACTTTTTGAAAGAGAAAAACCCACCACCTGTGGCTAGTCACGCTCCACCTATGCCCACCTCAACCCCACCCCTGCCCCGCCCTCTACCCCACCTTTGCTCCACCCCCTGTCCCCCAAAAAATTGCAGAGGGCAATGTGCAAACTGAACGAGCAAGATTTCTACACATTCTTAAACAGAAATTCTATACTGACAGAATACGTAGCATTGGTTGTACACACACACACAATACAGACAGGTCTTCATCAATAAATGAGCACAAAAAAAGAGAAATATTTAGACAAAAATGAAACAAACCCCAAGAAGACAGACTCTGCATGCAGTGCAATATCAGATAAATAAGAGATACAGTTCCCCATACTGTGTAAAATATAAAGATAGTACAAAGTCCAATCATTAAATTGAAAATAAAATTATTTTTTCTACCTTTGTTGTCTGACCATTTTATTCTCTGATCATGCTGGTTCCGATCTGAGGCTTCCATTTTCCTGTCTTCTCTTAGCTTGTTTTCTATGGTCTATAGTCCATCTGCCATTTCTTGTCTCTTCTTTTCTTTTCTTCACTTCCTTAGCCTATTTCCAGTCCCAGTAATCCTCCATCAGCCTCCTTTCCAGTCGCCCCTCCCTTTACAATCCAGTGCCAATCCCCTTGTGTTCCCAGTTTTGCTAAAAGAGGGTTTTTTATAAGGCTTCCTTAGCCTTTCCTTTTATCCTTCCTATACCCAGCAGGCATCAGGTCAGGTTGCCCAAAAGGGACAACCTAGACAACAAAAGAAACCAAAAGGACCGAGAGCCCAACCAGCTCTCCAGGTTCAGCACTCTCAAGGGCTTTGACTCCTTCCCAGAGAGCTTCGCCTTCCTGCCTCTGAGGGGTCCCCAACCCCCCAATATTCCGGGCAGGTTATGCCACTTTTTCAACAGATGGCACCAAATAACAGCAGAAGATTGGACTTTGTCCATTGTAGGAGAGGGGTACAAACTTCATTTTCACAGCATACCCCCTCCTACATTTCTAAAGCAGTTCAATTTGCAAACCTCTGCAGACAATCTGCCAGATTACGAGGTCTCCACACTTCTTGCCCAAGAGGCAATAGAAGAAGTACCCATTTTTTAACAGGGAACAGGGTTCTACTCCCCCTATTTTCTTATCCCAAAGAAAACAGGGGGACACAGACCCATTCTAGACCTCAGAGAACTGAACAAATATCTGTTTCAAGAGAAATTCAAAATGATTTCTCTAGGAACTCTTCTGCCATACCTTCAAGGCCAGGACTGGCTTTGCTCGCTAGACTTAAAGGATGCATACACACACATTCTCATCCATCCAGATCACAGGAAATTCTTACGTTTCTTTTTCAGGGGAAGACATTTCCAGTATAGGGTTCTTCCTTTTGGTCTGGCTTCAGCACCAAGGGTGTTCACGAAATGCATGGCAGTAGTAGCAGCATTTCTACGGACCCTGGGCATTTTTGTCTTCCCCTAATTAGACGACTGGCTCATTCGAGCCTCCACAGTTGCAGAGGCCACCACTGCACTGTCTCGTACAATGCCAATACTTGGGATTGGAAATCAACTTTCTGAAGTCTCAACTAGTTCCTTCCCAATGCCTAGAATTCATAGGATGTGTCTACACTAAAAATGAATTTTGGTCGTTTTGTGAAGGGATAAACGAATAGCAAAAATCAACGAACAATTCCCTTCACGGGAATTGTTCATTGATTTTTGTATATAGAATTCATAGGAGCCTGTCTGGATACCAGGCAGGCGAGGGCTTTCCTACCACAAGCCCGGTGTCTTCACATTATGCAGCTAGCTTCCCAAGCAGCAAGAAAATCCTCCCTCATGGCTCGGGAACTACTGCAACTACTGGGACACATGGCATCCACAGTTCATGTAGTCCCATATGCTCGCCTCCACATGCGAGCAGCTCAGTGGACCCTCTCCACACAGTGGACACAGGCCACAGGCAATTTGTTGGACAAAATAACAGTCTCCAAAAGACTAATTTTGTCTCTCCAATGGTGGCAATCACTAGAAAATCTGACAGTGGGGTCTCCTTTCCATCAACTCCTCTTTCAGGCCGCCCTAACAACAGATGCCTCACAGGTGGATTGGGGGGCACACCTGGATCATTTCTCTACCCAGGGTACCTGGACTCCACAGGAGGTAGGTTTACACATAAACCTCCTGGAATTAAGAGCAATTTATTTAGCTCTTCGAGTGTTCCACGCCCAGCTCAGCTACAAGACAGTCCTGGTCCAGATGGACAATCAGGTAGCCATGTTCTATGTGAACAAGCAGGGCGGAACCGGCTCTCTGTCGTTATGCAACGAAGCTTTAAAATTATGGGCTCTTGCCAGAGAGCACCAAATTCACCTTCTAGTGGTATATCTTCCAGGCATTCAAAACCTTTGGGCAGACAAACTCAGTCGAGTATTGCTACTTCATGAGTGGTCACTCCACCTAGACCAGGTGGCAAAGATATTTCATCTCTGGGGTACGCGAGACATAGACCTCTCTTTGCAAATCCACTGACTGCCAAACTTCCCCGGTTCTGTTCCAGGATACCGGCACACCACTGTCAGGCAAGGGATGCCTTCCTCCTTCACTGGGGTCAGGACTTCCTTTATGCTTTCCCACCCATTCCCAAAACACTCTTCAAGCTTCAGAGAGACAGGGGTCACATGATTCTCATCGCACCACGATGGCCACGCCAGGCGTGTTATTCCCTGCTTCTGCATCTCTCTCAAGCGACACCTCTGGAGTTAGGGCACGCTACGCTATGGCACCTGAATCCCCAGTCCCTGCACCTCATCGCCTGGTTGCTGAAGGCTTAGACCTCCAAGATCTCAACCTGTCTCAGCAGGTAAAAGATATCCTTCGAGCTTCTAGGAAACTTTCCACAAGAAGATCTTCTTCCTTCAAGTGGAAACGTTTTACCATATGGTGCTCCAGGAGGGGATTAAACCCCCTGATCGTACCCTTAGAATCGATACTGGAGTATCTTATTCACTTATCGAATTCTGGGTTAAAGACCAATTCGGTAAGAGTCCATCTTAGTGCAATTGCAGCTTCTTATAAGCCTCTGAATGGACAACCAATTTCCTCTCATCCACTCATATCAAGATTTATGAGAGGCCTTCTATTAACCAAACCTCCCATCAAGCCACCACCGGTGGCATGGGATCTAAATCTAGTTCTCAGGCAGCTCATGAAGCGCCTTTTGAGCCTTTAGCCACTACAGCCCTTAAGTTTTTGACCTGGAAGGTCATCTTCCTAATTGCAATCACCTCTGCCCGTCGCATCAGTGAATTGCAAGCTTTAGTGCCTGATCCTCCTTATACTAGGTTTCATCATGATAAGATTGTTCTTCGAACTCACCCTCATTTTATGCCAAAGGTGGTTTCGCCTTTTCATTTAAATCAATCAATTTACCTTCTTGTATTTTTTCCCAGGCCTCACACCTCTAATTCATAAAGGAACCTTCATACTTTGGCTTGCAAAAGGGCCTTAGAATTTTACATACAAAGAGCACAGCAACATAGTAAGTCTTCACAACTTTTTATAGCTTTTGACCCTAGTCATTTGGGACTTCCAGTCTCCAAAAGAACTTTATCTAAATGGATTGCCCAATGCATATCCTTTATTTATGAGAGTAAGGGTCTTCCTCTTCAGGACCATGTCACAGCTCATAATGTCAGGGCCATGGCAGCTTCTATGGCTAATCTCCACTCTGTGTCTATCGATAACATTTGTCGAGCAGCCACATGGGCTTCGGTACACACCTTCACAGCCCACTACTGCCTGTATAAAGCCTCCCGTTGGGATGCCTTCTTTGGCCAAACTGTTCTTCAAAACCTTTTTCAAACATAAACCAACTCCTACCCACCAACCCTGGTGGGATGCCAGAGATCCATGGGAGGAAGGATCTTCACCCTTGACGGTGGCACCTTCCTGGGGCTATCTCCCTGGCATCTTCAGCTAGGGAGTCCCCATATGTGAGGACTACATTCCTGCTTATTCCTGGAGATAGCGTAGTTACTCACCTGTAACAGGTGATCTCCGGGAACAGCAGGAATTTAGTCCTCACAACCCACCCACCTCCCCTAGGAGTTGTCCCTCTCTCTCTCTCTTTGTCTCTTTCCTCTCTCCCTCTATCCTTTCACTCAGCTACAAACTTAACTGAAGAGGGACAGTTGGAAAGGCGGGAAGGCAGCGCGAATGTGCTGAGGGATGCTCCCAAAAGCGTTCTTATTGGACGCTGGGGAGCGTTCCCGCACAGGCTCCGTCAGTACCAACGATACCCATATGTGAGGACTAAATTCCTGCTGTTCCCGGAGATCACCTGTTACAGGTGAGTAACTACGCTTTATTACGCAGCCGGGATCGCGATCGCAAAGCCGGTTTTCTGCTCTGGCTGCTTCCAATCTCACGGCCAGAGCAAAAAACCGGCTTTTCAAGGGCCGGTTTTGTATCTCTGCTGGCAGCCGACCTGGCCACAGAAAAACAGGCCAGGCCGGCTGAAAACCAGCCAATTGGCAACCCTAACCTTTACCAACATTCAAGACCAGTGCAAAAATATGTTTAACTCAATAGTAATCCAATTCTATTTGAAGAAAGATATCCAGTTCATTTACTACTTTCATATTATACTCACTTGTTCATTTGGATTGCACTTTTAAAGAAAAAAAGCCTTTATGATCAAGTTAAGGCAGAAGCCAATCGCTACGTGCAGCTGATTTTCCCACTAGGAAAGCCAAAGGATAAGGAGGACGATGTCAGAGAAAGGGAATATGTATGGGCAGAGGGAATATCTGTGGAATGGACAGAGGCAGACTTTTTCATTGACGGGAGGCTAGGAGCGAGAATTTGCAAAAAACAGATGTGGTAGTGCGAGTGTGTAATGTCTCTGACAAAGAGAAAAGTACAGGCACAAGGGAAAGATGTCATTGCACAACTATAGGAAAATTGTCATTATTTATGAAAAAAGGGCTCAATGTTTTACAATCTGGCTAAATACTACCTTCAGTTGCACATAGAATGCTTATCATTTGAATAAAGTTGAAGGGAGTTTCAACAAATGCTTTATGGCATCAGAAAGCTACAACTCATTGCTTGAAAGGAAACAGTGAAAATATACTACAGTATTAACTATAAAGGAGAACATTTCAATCTTATATATGGATTCTTATAAATAATGAACTGTATAATCAAAATAAGATAATCCGCCCTTTAAGAAAGAGTGTTCACGTGGAGGGTGATTTTTTTAAACTCCTGCATAGTTAACGTGTTTTTATGCACATATTTAATGCCTATTTTATAAAGTCAAGTATGTACATAATTGGATTTATAAATTACAAGCGTAAATGGTTGAAAATGCACATTAATTTAAGGCATGATCATCTGCATCAACATAAGGGCTGACTGTGCCTAAATTTGTATGTAAATGTATGTAGATTAAAGTATTTTATACTTTCATAATTTAATGTAATAACATTTATATTCCACCTTTACAAACATAAGAAAGTACAAAGTAGATCACAAATTATAAAAAACAAAAAAATAACAATACATACAAATTAAAATCCAGAAAAAATGTATATTTAAAAACAAATTAATTTAACAAATGTAAACCTATCAAACAAAAATAATGGTAATCAAAATGACTACTATAAACAATAAAAACTACTAAAAGCCAATATTGAAAATAAAATCTGACTAAATATGGGCCATGCTAAAAATCACAAGCTAGATGAGCAGCACATGAATAGGCAGGGTTAGGGTGGATACTGGGGGAAGACACAATCGTGTGCTAGATACCAAATGATGCTGCTAGCATGGAGGCAGCTATTGTCATTCTCTGACCAGACATTGACTGCATTCATCATACTGGTGTGTCTCAGATGTGCATTTCGGACATGAGTGTTAGGAACTAGCAAGGGGAGAAACAAGGCAAACCAAGGACAGCTCTATAATGAGGCAGAGTGAGGCAGCTGCCTTAGGCAGCAGAGTTTTGGGAGTGGCAAAAATTGCCCTCAAAACAGCTCAACGGCAGCCGCCTTACTCTGACTAATCATTAAAAAAAAAAAAGTTTGACAGGACCAGTTGATGCTGCCGCTTTTCCTGGGTCATTGGTGGTGGCAACATCACCTCCCCCCTCACCACCAACGCTGTCCTAGAAATGCTAAAAAGCATGGCAGTGGCAATAAGATATCAGTTTTGTATTCCGTCTAGGTTGTTGTGCGGAATATACTTTTTTGAAATAAATAAAATAAATATTCTGTGGAATCTCTTTGAAGTTTAGACTTCAACTCCATTCCCCCTCAGGGCCTATTTTAATTTCTTCTAGTTTGCCTTCATTAAAAAATAAATAAATATTTTAAAACTGAAAAAAAGGCCTGTTGCCAACAAAAATACTGTTGTCTGACCCCTTGGCATTTTGTTTTTCCATTTATAAATTTTTCTGTTAAAGGCAACCTATGAGGACATTCCATCCTGCTGGTCCTTGCAGAAAACCAAATGCTTACCTATGGTATGTGCTCTCTGTGGACAACAAGATGGAAGGAAGTCTTTCAAAACACTCCCACTCCCCTTGCAGTTGCATTCTTTTAAGCTGCAAAAGGACTGAGGCAACCGTGCACAACAATGCAGCCTGGGAACAGCGACATATGCACAGTCAAGCTGAAATTTGGTAGTTTAAGAAAAGTTAAGGGAAAGGTTTGCTGCACACAGCCCCATTGTTTGATGTTACCCATTTGTGAGTTCGTCCATCCTCCTATAACTGCAGCTTTGCTTTCCTGAATGAACCTGATCTTGGCTGATGTCAGAAGCTAAGCAGGGTTGGGCCTGGCTGGTACTTGGATGAGTGACCACCTTGGAATACAGGCACTGTAGACTTACTATGTGGAAGAAAGGCCTGGCAATCTACTTCTGGTCACACTTTGCTAAGAAAACCCAGGGGCTGGGTCGCCAGGAATTAGCACTGTCTCTAAAGCACACACTTCTACTTTTATCCACTGAGAAAACTATATATTTGAGTTGGCAAGGACAAATGAGTAAATACACAATAATGTTGACAACTGTACAGAGGCAACATCACCTTCTTCCTGCTGGCCATTCCTCTCCCTATGCACGCAAGCATCTTTTTGGCTTTTGCTGTTGCTTTTTCTACCTGCTTAGCCACGTTAAAATCATCAGAAACAACCACCTCCTGGTCCCTCTCTTATTTTGTGCACAGAAGTACTTCACCCCCTATACTCTACTGCTTCCTTTGATTTTGCAGCTCAAATGAATGACCCTGCATTTTTAGCATTACATTTCAGTTGCAAAATTCTTGACCATTCTTCAAGCTTTGCTAGATCCTTCTTCATGTTATCTACACCTTTCTGGATGTCTACACTATTGCAGAATTTTGTATCATCTGCAAAGAGGCTAATGTTACCCAACAGCCTTTCCACAATATCACTTATAAAAATGTTAAAAAGAACTGTGTAGTATTCCGAGTAACATTCAAGATTTTTTTTTAATTTTCCAAAGCACTTGGGTTCAGCAGTTTTTTAAATTCTTCATTATCACTACAAGCATTCACACATTTCAATAGATTATGTGCTGAAACAATGGTATGTAGCATAATGCTGAAAAAGGCAAGGGTCAGTCTATGCTCAGGAAACCTCATCTGGATCCCTCCATGCTCTCTAATATTCGGTTGGTCTTGAATTTGCCTTTCATCTCTAAAATCACCGAGGAAGTCATACCTGACCAGCTCCTAGATTTTTGGAGAAACTTAGGGGCCCCTTTTATTAAAGTGTAATGTGGTTTTCTACCTAATGCACCAATAGCCCTCAAAACTAAAGGCGGTATATAAGAAATGTTAAATAAATAAATAAACAAGCAAACAAACACATCAGGTGCAACCAAGAAATTGAAGACAATATCTTTTGCACTAATACTTTGTTGTTCTTAGTACACCTTTTATAAATTACTATTGTACACTCCCTTCTAGTTCAATAGTTACGTTACTTAACATCAAAGGAGTTATTTATAAAAATTATAAGTTAGGTGGGAGCTCACCAATGGCAGGCAAACAGCTTCTGCCTCTGTAACCTTTGTCATCATTGCTCACCACCTAGTTTGTATAGATGTTTAAACCCAATTTTTTATATTAGTTTTTTTTCATTTTTTTAATAGAAACTACTATGAAAGTTTCTTATTTTCCCCAAATACGAAATCGTAATCATCCACTATCACAATCACCCAACTTCTGGGTTGGAACTTTTTATCTCAGATTTGATGCTCCACTGCACTTAAACGTCCATTAGCAAGCATCCTCTTGCCAGACTGACCTTGGACAATGGTTTCACCATATTCTGGTATCATCAGGGACATCTAGAAAATCAGAGGAATGAGTGCCAACTAACGTTATAAAGATCACTTTTTCCAGGATACGACTGCTTCTGCTCACATCTAAACATGACTGGCATCAAAAAATGCTGCACGTGCAGTGATTCCATAAATCACCAGGGGGAGTGGCTTTAAATAGTGTCTTCAATACAACCAATGGCCACAGTCTCCTTATTCAAACCCTGGGGGCTACACATGTACCATTGAAACATAAATCGTGTTCCTCGCCAAATTAAACACTTAGAGAAAATCCCACCCCCATCGCCTCTCACTTGTTCAATCACAAAAACAACGCAGTTCTTCTGTTTTATGTTTTGCTTGCCAATGTTATCAGTTCAAGTGGAGCATTTTCCTTTACGTATACATGACAAAATGCTCAATCATAGGTGGGTTAGTTTTTTATTATTATCACTACTTTCAAATTTCACACTTCAAAGAAAGGAAAGTGAAAAAGCAAAATAGCAAATACATCCAGGAAATTAAAAAACAGAACAAGCCTGTTCACAATAGGGTTCAAACAATTAGCCCACAATACAGGTAAATGGATGCAAGTCAGGAAAAAATTTATAGACATAATAATAATACACTACCCTGAGAGTGCACCCCCCAGCTATACTTTTCCCAGTGGGCCTACAGTTGTGCATGAGGGGCATTAAGTTGGACCTTAATCTCCTCTCTAAACAATATAAACTCAATTAGCTGTCTAGGCTCAAAAATTATAAAGTTTTTCCTCTCACTAACAATCATATAAAGACAAGGAAAATGTAACACAAAACTTAACCGCAGGGCCAAGACCCTGAGGCTGCAGGGCCAAGAACTCCTGGTGCCGCTTTTGTGTGAATCTAGACAAATCTGGAAACATACAGATTTTTTTTTAACTTAAAAAGAGCTTATTCATTGAACGGAAATACATTTTAAAAACAGTGTTGTGGTTGAACTCTAAAGCAAATGTAACAATTAAGGTGGACTGCTGGGTGACCACCTCCAGAGAGGACTTCAGAAATTCCATAAGGTTTAATCCTACAGTCACCCTGTCCACCAAGAAAGCCAGAGCTACTCAGGAACAGGTACTTGGCCCTTACTAGAGGTGGGATAGTACCAGCATCCATACCTAAAATCTCAGTCATATACTTTTTAACCATATCAATAGGTGATTTGAGGGGTGACCTGGGAAAGTTCAACAAGTGGAGGTTATTCCGACACACTTAGGGGTATGTTTACTAAAGTGAGGAAAACATGAATAACGCGTGTTGTACGACGTTAACGATCGTAAGTGCAGTATAACACGCCAAATCACGCACCAACGACCGTTAACGTCATACTACGCGCGTTAACCGTAGTTAACGATCGTAAAGCCCCGCGGCGCGGTAAAACAACGCAAAAGGTGGAGAGAGGGCGGAGAGAAGGGGTCAATGGGCGGAGAGTGGGCGGGGAGAGGCTCCCCTCACACCAACGCGCTGAATTTCAGAGCTCAAATCCAATGCGAATGAAAACCTGCCGTTAAAGGCACATTAAAGGGGAGAGAAACCATTTAGGTGTCAGCAATGTACAGCCCAGGCAGGAAAACCCCAAAAAAGTGATAAGTGTGATACATGTGCACATAGCAAAAGGGCACAGAAACACTGATAATGACTCCAACAAACTGGATAAAAACAATAACCAAGTTGGTCAACAGTGGTATCAATGAGAAACACCCCCCCCCCCCGAGTAAGCACCATAGAACAGATAGAAATCGTGGAAGTGTCTATAATCTGTCCCCATACAAGGTGAATGGACCCACAGTGAAATAGCGCTGCTCAGGGTTTCCCCCACCACCAGACAGGGTGCCTATGGCGTGCACATGTCCTGCAACAGCAGGGCGGGCATGTTGGAACGGCAACTGGACAGATGCTGGAGAAGGGGGTACAGAGGGCCGCAGGCGGCACATGTCAAGGTACCACCAGGGAATGCACCATCTCTGTGATAACATGGTGGTGCAGTGCACAAAACCACTGTAATCAGACGCAGAAGGTCACAGGTTCAAGTCCCAGCTGTGGATTCCACCAACCCACACCGCATATTTTACCCAACACTACAAAGTCCTAATACAGACAGAACCTTATTTGCAGATGACGTAAATATGCCCAAAACACCTACATTTTACCCTACAGACCACAGACTCCATAAACAGGCGCATTACCTACAGAGGAGTCTCCCAAATGCAGCCCTGGAGGGCCAAACACCATTCAGGTTCCATGCTGCCTCCAATAAAGATGCCTGTGCTGCATATCTATGCACCACCCCCATGGTATGCAGATGTATCTCTTGCATAGCCATGAGGGACAGCATGAAAACCTGAACAGTGTTTGGCACACCAGGACTGGATTTTGGGAAACACTGCCGTAAAGCAGCAGCCATCAGGGGCAGACACACCCGCACCCACAGGTCCCATCATCCAAGCCACCTGGAGAGGCAGGACTTTGAGCTTTGCGTGCATCTCCCAATACGAGCACCTGCATACCATAGTAATGCCACCCTAAACCTGGGAATATGGTACACATCTATCAAAAGGTTGCTATGATTACTGGCAGATAGCAATTCCTAGCTCAAGTACAAGTTTTTTCTGAGTGAGCTGCAGCATAGCAACCTTTCTGACGTCTGTGGAGTGTGCTACAGGTTCTGTGTCTGACAGTGTTTACCAACCTGTGCAGTGACACCTACAGTTTTGCGTACCACAGCCATTCCTGCACTGTGCCCCGGACCGTTGGGGGGGGCACGGCTGCCCAACACCTCCATAGCTGCACAATGCTGGCATAGGTGTGGGGAGTGTGTGTCTGTCTATCAAGTGTGCGGTGTCGGCAAACACCCCCCACAGCCCTCAGTGCTAGTTGCCAGTAGTGGCCTGCCAATGTGCATAATGAGGAGCAAGATACTGTGGGAATAGGCTGTATAGGGTGGCCTGACCTGGCTGCATCATCTCAAGGCATAGGGCAATGGCTCGGACATTGTAGTGCCCGCCTCCACCTGCACGAACAGGGTGGCCATAGCATGTCCTGCTGGGAGGTCACTCTCACCCTGACTGAGCAGTGACCACTGCATGGCTAGGTTCCTCCATAGTGCTCTATGGCAGTTCTCTCATGTGAGATATATGGGTCCCCTTTTGGGGCCCAATCACTGACTTATCTGCTTGGTGTGTATGCCGACACCCCTGTTCTTGGTGCCTGCATCTCATCCAGGACCATGCACTCTGGACTAGCTGGCGGACTGTCTGCAGCTAGTATGTGTCTTGCTGGAACACCTCACAGGGTGCAGCGGCTGGAGGCGTGCTGCTGGAGAATGTCAGATAATGTTGGGGGGCAGCTGCGCATTTCCAAGCCTGCCATTTGTCGACTATTGACCTATGGATGTGTAGCGCTCTGTCTGTCCCCCAACAGGACTGGGGATGATGGTCCCCTCTACTGCTACCATTGCAGTGAGGTAGACTGTGGATCTATTGGTGGCTGAACCTGTTCTGCACCCTGAGCCCCGGAGGGTGGGTTGTGTGGTGGATCATAATCCCCCCCCCCCCCCAACAGCAGGTAACCATGCCACCAACACCAGATATGCACTATTTTGGGTGCATAATCGCCCATATAGACTAGACATGAGCGAGACATACAGCAGGACACCGATGTAACCACGGTGTGTCTAACGGAACTACAGACAACACACTGATGGGGACCTGCAGCATGGGGTATGGCAGTCATGAAAGGTGCTGTGGACCTGTTGCTAGCCACCCCACCTCAAACTCAGGGTGGTCACAGTACCCGCACAATGTGAGTGTCTGTGGTTACTCTGTACCAGTGCCACACATTGTCTGTTCCCCCTACTATGCCGAGGTGCTGTGGGGCTGCACATGGTCAGGACCCCCATCAGCCCTAGGTGATGGGGGGGGGGTGAACCGCAACATATGACCATCTGTACACTGCTGATTTGCATGTGCAGTGCATCATGGGTGTGACTGCTCCAATCCAACCCTGTGAACCCCTGCAGATGGACTGCGTGGTGAAATGAAGCCCCTCTGTCAAATACACACAAGCTCTCCATTGCTTCCAATGCCACCCCAACATATAACCAATCAGGGACTCCCTCTGTGCCGTTCCCACCACATACCCTCCTCAATTCCTCTAAACAAAAGGGGCATTAAAAATGTGTGATACATCTCCACATTGAGGACATATCTAGCCAAAGGAATGTGAATGTACCCTAATGTGAGATGTGTGCAGCAGAAGGTGGTATAAAACATGATGCTGACGCTGCAAAATGTAGCAGCAGTACTAAGAAGTGGGGTTTGTAAAGTCCAGCTCCTGCTCACAGGCTCTGATAGGCAATAGGTCAGCACAATCAGAGATGGTAGCATTAATGTTAGGTGCAATACACCCCTCAAGGATATGTAATCTACAGTGCCCACACCTGAACCAACTCACATAGTAACGCCCGCCCACGCCGGAACCAACGCACGTATTCACGCCCGCAGCAACGCACGTTACCACGCACGGTGACACGTCCATAACAACATGTGGGTATGCACGTAGCTACGCCCTCACCAACGCACGTGGATACGCCCCCAACGCACGTGGCTACACCCTCAATAACGCACGTGGCTACCCAGCACTGATACAGTCAGTGGTGTGCGTTATGGGGTGCCTTCTGCGGCACCTTTGGTTACGCCACTGTGAGGGTGTGTTTGCTGGCAACACTACTGGAAAAAAAAAGTAAAATGCCTACTCATTCACTACGTAATGTACAGGGTGGTGCCTCAGACAGCCTCCTGCATTTGGCACACTGGGGAATCGATACCATGATACCTGTATCAGCGGTCAGTGCAGGTTCCATTATGCTACACTTCTGTTTACGTGATTTCTGTCTATGCGCCTTCTTATGCTTAACGCGCGGTAACGCGCCACGGCGCCCTGTAACGCTCGTTAGTTTTGGGAACGCGCGTTGTTGGTAACGATGTACCGCCCATGTCCTTATTTGGAGTTTGTGTTTCTAACGCGGCTCCTAACGCGAATTGCACTAACGCACTTTAGTAAACATACCCCTTAGTTTTCCAAATGTTCCATCTGTCTTTGAAGAATATTTTTATCTTTAACCAAGGCATCCCCCAGAATCTGAAAAGCATTAACTTTAATGTGAGTACATCACATCTAGTAAAATATTGATCTATAGCCTGAGAATGTTCTACCACTGACTGTGACATAATAGACAAATCCCCTACAAGTCTAGTAGATAAAGTCAGCATGGATGAATTAAGCCCCTGTATCATGTCCCACAGCAATTCCAAAGTTACAGATGTTGGTCTCTGCACCTCTTGAAACAAAGACCTGGAGGTAATCTCACCCATCCCCTGTGCGATGGAACTCACAGACCGCTGCATGGAAATCCCGGCAGTCTCATCCACATGAGGGGATGAAGCCGTCACGGGAATGCCTCCTGAGAAACTCCAAAAACCTCTCCGGTCCAGACCCTCTCCAACAATTCTGCAGTCCCAGCACTTCTGTGTCTCGAAGGCGGCATCCACACTCTAGGGCTCAAGGAAGCCCCTTCTTCACTGCTGCCCATAGCTCGCCTGTCGGGCTGAATCTGGGGAAAAGCACTGGGGAGACCAAGGTAACTCAGCAGCAGGAGCATCCAAATGCCAATACACAACCAAAGCCTCAGAGTGTCCTCAGACATGTCAGCTCACAGTGCCATCTTGGATTCATCATAGCTGTTTTCAGTGCCAGAGATGTTAGACCAAAATAAATTAAGTAACATGAGCAAAAGACTGCAAAAATTCCTCCTCTGCTCAAGCAGTTTATGGAGGACTAGCACAAAATCAAAATCCAGTGTCAGGTACCTGAAAATTTGTTACTTCATTGTATAGGAACAAATCACACAGTTGCCACATCGGACTGTCCAATGGTTCCCCAGGAACAGGCAGGTAGTCAGTCCTCATATATGAGTGACATCAGCACCAATGGAGCCCGCATGGTGAACACTTCCCAGCTTTCACAAAAAGCCTTTGGGAGTTAGACCACGCATGCGCTGTCACCTTCCCGCCCAAGGGTGCCATCTTACCTCAGTCTTATTTTTTCATGGAGCCCATTGGACATTTCATTTGCACCCCGGAAAAAGTTGGCATTTTTTGTCTTTGCTTTTTTGTCTCTTTCTTTCTTTCTCCGGTCACATACTGTCACCTCCTCAGTTCCCAGAACTTCTACTGCCTCGGCATCACGTTTTTTGGGTACTTTTCTTCTTTTTTGCTGTTCTTCTGTGTGCGGATACTGTACATCCTCAGTTAGTGGTTTTAAGCAGTGCAACTATTGCGGGCATACCATGTCCTGCATGGATCCCCATGACTGCTGCATGAGGTGCTTCAGAGCCGATCACGATGACTCTGCCTGTCTACTCTGTCTCAAGGCCTCCTCTTTGAACCTGGCTTCGAGTGCAGAATAGACACCCTTGGGGGCCGCTGTGGAGGCCTCGGCCTCGTCTGGTGGCCACACTCACTCGGAGCCCTGAGGTCACAGAGCATCAGACCAGAGATAATCTACTGAGGGACATCCCTGGAAGTACAGACTTTGCCTGTGGTCACATCGAAGGATGATGCTGGAACCGGAAGTAAGACTCACGATCACCGACATCAAAGTCCTCTGTGCAATGCAAAGGGCGATGGTCGGGAGCAGCCTTCAAAGCTAACCCATCAGGAGGAGACTCCAGCAGCATCAGGGGATTAGCATCAGTCCTCCACGGCCATCATCATCAAGGAAACCCCTTTGACAGAGCCAGCATCAGGCCCAATACTCACAATGCCTGCGCCAGTGGCTGCAGAACCTTCTAGCCTTGAGGGCAGGATGGCGGCCTTGGAATGCAGCCTTGCTGCCTTCTTGGCCCAGCATCAGGGCCTGATGTCCAGTTCCTCCAGGTCCTCAGGCCTGGTGACCATTCCCACCACCTCAAGGGCATCGTCTAAGGAGATTCAGTCGGTTCTGGAGTGGCATCGGCTTCGGGCCAATTCCCGGCAATGCACCCGGTCCCTTTCGAGGTCTCGGATATCTCCCACAATGCCTCCAGTTTGGAGCATTGGGGACCCAGAACTCCATTGATGCCCCCGGACTGGTGTGAATGTGATGCCTGCCAGGTTCTCAAAGTGTCCTTCGATTCCAACTTGGAGTGGGAGATGGATGACAGGTCCCCGGATATCTGGCAACACAGAGACATCTCTTCAGACCAGTCTCCTCCGCAGAAGTGCCTGAGATCCCTGCCCGAGGACCTTTCCTGCCTTGACTTTATCCAGGACATAGCGAAGGTCCTGGCCTTCACCCCAGAGTCCAAAGAGGAGCCTCAGGTGGAAGACCTTGAAATCCTGCAGTATGAAGCCCCTCCCAAGGAGGAACCCACGGTACCCGTTCCGCCCCGTCACCTGTTACGGTGTTCATTGTGAACAAGTGGCTAAATTCCATGTATCAATTCTGCAAGGGCCTTGGAGTCCAGAAGACACAGCTACCATACAATTCCATGATGGTGGAGGATCAACAGCCAGAAGATGCACTCCTCGGTGCCCCTGGCAGGGAGGCCTGCACTATGGATGGCTTTGGTAAAAAGTGTTACCAGGGCTCAATGCTCGTGGCCCATATTCAGACTAACCAGCTGTACATGGGCATGTACCTGAGGGACCTGGCAAAGGAGCTTGCCGGGTTCTCAGCTGGATTGTCCAAGTAACCTCTTCAGTGATTCCAGACCCTGGTATTGACAGTCAAGGAGTGCTCCAAATATGTCACTCGAGTGGCCTATGATGGCTTTGAGTCCGTGGATAGAGTAGCTTTGGTGGGCATTGGTGCCTGCCACCTGGCATGGCTACAGACCTGGAGCAATGGGGTCAGGACAAGGTGGTCGATGTCCCCTGCCAAGATTGAGAACCTCTTCAGCAAACCCATGAAGGACAAGGTCACAATCAGAGTATATGACCAGAACCAGGCTCTCCTGGAAAACCGCTGACCTCTACCAGCAGAAGGCTTCAAGAAAAAACTCCTTCTACCTGAAGAAGAGGAAGATTTGCAGAACTTACCCCCAACATCTGACCTACCCAGCTCCCACACAGGGTCAGCAGGCCAAGGGCCAGGGGCACATAAACTTTGTAAACCTAAGGGCCCCAAATCCCAGCCTGTGCCACAGCTGCAACCGGGAGGGGGGGGGGGTTGACTCCTTAGGCATGGTCTCTCTTCCCCTGCAGGGTAGAGGGCCGCAGCATATAGGGGGGGGCATCTGACATTCTTCGCCAACCAGTGGACCACAATAACCACTGATGCCTGGGCCCTCCAAATGGTGAGGGAAGGTTACTTCCTCTACTTCAAGCAGACCAGTCCATTCTTCCCCAGAGGACTTCCCATGACCATCTGCAACAAGAGCTCGCAGGCTTCCT